>JAKSZT010054324.1:4573036-4658585 GCA_026826555.1 Tolypeutes matacus | reverse complement strand
GTGCCAGGTACTGGTCTAGTAACACAGCACTAAATAAAACAAATGCCTTGTCTTCAGGATGACTACATTCTAATGAGGGGGAAAATACAATGATTTAGTTTTGCCTGAGCTGCTATAACAAATACCACACAGTGGGTTGGCTTAACAATGGGAATTTGTTGACTCACAGTTTCAGAGGCCAGATGTCTGAATCATGGTACAAACAGAAGGCTTACTTCTTCCTGGAGTCAGTAGCAATCTGGTTGGCTGGTAATCCTTGGGTTCCTTGTCTTTTCCATCACATGGCAAGTTCTTTTCTTTTTATTCTGGGTTTCCTCTGACTTCCAGCTTTCTGCTCCTCTCTGTGCCTTCTCTGATACTGGCTTTCAGTTTCTGTTTGTAGGGACTCTAGTAATCCAAGTTACGACCTAGTTCATTTAGTTCAGCCACACCTTAACTAAAAATAGCATCTTCAAAATGTTCTACTTACAATGGGTGCACACCCACAGGGATGTGAATTAAAATTAAGAACTTGTCTAAATTAGGATACATAACTCATTCTATCATAGACAATAATCAAAATAATAAATTATCTAGGCTATTAGATGGTGATTACTTTTGTGAACAATAAAGCAGGGAAGGAGAACAGGGAGAATCAGAAGAAGAGTTCCCATTTTAAATACAGTTATCAAAAAAGACATCATTGAAAAGGTAATCATTTGAACAAAGGAAGGGAGTGAGGGATTCATGTGGATATCTGATGAAAGAAGCAAGACCAAAGCCTAAAGCCATAAAAGGGAGTATGCCTGCCTCTGGAAGTTTGAGTTGAGCCATAATGATCTGACTCATGTTTTGAAAGAAACACCTGAATGATATGTTGAATATTGTCTTTAGTGAGGCAAAGAAGGAAGCAGAAAGAATAGTTTGGAGTCTATTAAAATAATCTAGAAGAGAAAAAAGTGGATATCTGGATTAAGATGGCAACAGTGGAGGTAATAATTAGTGATAAGATTCTGAACATCTTTAAGTCAGAGCCAAGAGGATTTGTTAATGTATTGAATGCGGGGTGTTGAGAGGCAGGAAGGAGTCAAGGATGACTGCAATGTTTCGCCCTGATCTAGAAGTATGACATTGCCATTAAATGAGATGGGGAAGAGCAGGCTAAAAATAATTTTTAAAATTCACCACATTAACACGACAATTTTAAATTTGTATGCACCTAACAATTTAGCTTCCAAAATATATGACAGTATTACAAAGAGATTTTGACAAATCTAATATCACCCATTGAGATTTTAATATACTTGTCTCAGTAATTCAGGCAGTCAACAAAGATAGTAAAACTAAAGAAACTTTGATAAACACAATTACAGACTCACTCTAATTGACATATATAGGATACTGCACCCAACATTGAAATGTTTTGATATACAAATATATATACATACACACATTATAAGCAAACATGGAAAATAAAAATGTTGATTACCTCTCAAAAAACAAAGCAAATCTCAATAAATACCAAGTGATCAATATTTTACAGATCAGATTCTCTAATGACAGTATAAGCAAATTAAAATCAATAACAACAAAAATCAATAATAAAATGATCACTAAGAACCCACATGTGTCTAGACATTAAAAGAAACTCTTCAAAAAATGCACTATTAAAGAAGAGTTCATAATAGAAATTATGATATACAGGACTGAGCAAAAATAAAAACACTAAAATATCTAACTTGTGGGATGGAGCTTAAGTGATGATGAAAGGGAAATACATAGCTTTAAATGCATATACTACTAAAGAAGAAAAGTTGAAAATCAATACGTTAAGCATCCAACTCAAGAGGTAGGAAAAAAATTCAGCATAATCACTTCATAAAAGATCCATATAACAAAATCAATGGAGTTCTTATTTGCTAGCAACAACCAATTAGAAACTACAATGTTTTTAAATGATACTATTCAAAATAGCAAGAAAAAAAAAGAGATAGCAAGGGGAAAAATCTGATAATAGATAAACAAGATTTTACAAACATATATATTTGGTGAAGGACAAAAGAAAAAGTAAAAAGGGAATTGCTTTACCATATATCCAGTAAGAGATAAATTATTTTTTAAAAAATATATTGTACTTTAAGTAGCCAATGTGCTCATTTCCTGACAGCTATCTAATTTAGTGAGCTGAACAATTAAATTTTATTTTATTTTATTTATTTTTTTTTTTTTTACAATTAAATTTTAAACTCAAATATTTTACCCTCCAGAAAATCATCCTTGAACCCTTAATGAACCAATTGGTTCTCCCTGTGCTCTGACAGCAACTTCGTCTATTCCCATCTCTGTATAGATCTGTTTATTTGCTTATCTTCTGCCCCTGACCATAAGTTCCCTAAAGGTGGATACTGTGCCATATTCATTTTTATAAAATCAGTGTCTAGCACTGTGCCTCCATTATGAAAAACACTCAGTAAATGTTCATTTGCTGAAGATGTTACAAATTGTAGATGTTTTAAATTATGGTGAAAAGAACAATGATTTAGGAGTTAGAGAAGCTATGTTTGAGTCCCAAATCTGCAATGAAATAACTGGGTGATTTTAAGGTATCTATATTTCTCTGAGCCTCAGCATATTTAGCAATGATATGGAGGGAAGAGGTGGTAAATTCATGGCTTACCAACAACCAAACACTTTCTATCAGTTTATCCATTGAATGGGCAAAGGCTGTAAAGTATAAGTACCATAACACTAAAGTATAGAACCCAAGTACTAGCTAGTCTAAACTCTCAAGTGCATTTGAGTAGCAGATTGTGTGTTCCAAAGAAGGTCATACCAATATATTTCCCATCCTGCATGCTCTTCTCACAGTGTGATATTGACATGACTTTATAGGGATGTCCCTTTGAAGCTGGGTGGGTCTTTATGCCTGCATTAACCAATAGAATGTCATAAAAGTGACCCTGGATGGTATATTTGTTACAATTGATGTGCAAATATTGAAACATAGCTACCAACCATGGTCAATGTTTAAATTATGGTTTACATTTTGGACCATACACTTTTATAAATTTTGATGAAATTTAACATGGCCTGTATCCATCATTGCACAATCACATAGAACACTTCCATCGCCCCCAAAATGCCCCATGTTCCACCTGTTCTATTCCTCCCTCCCCCTCCCTTCATGCCAGCTGGGCCCTGAATCTCAACAGAGTTGAAACACCTACTCTCCAGTTCATTGGACTCACCTAGGACAACTAACAAGAAGATGATGATGGACAACGACCATCCCAAGGAACCAAGAAAGTCTACAACTGCAGGAGAGTCCCATCCATCTGCCCTATGGGACTGAAGCCCCCTCTCAATTAGAGATGGAAAGGTATCACCATTCCAGAATCCTCAGGATTGGGAATGAACTATGGACTAAAGTAGACTTACTGGTATTCTACTATAGACTTATTGTGATTCTAGCAATGAATGAACTTTTATCATTGATGTGGAGGCAGTGGCCACTGGAAGTTCTGAGGGCAGTGAGAGGGAAAACCAGGTAAATATGGGGGCATTTTCAGGACTTGGGAATTGTCCTGAATGACATTACAACAACAGATCCAGGCCATTACATATCTAGCCATAACCTACAAAATTGTGAGGGACAGAGTGTAAACGACAATGTAAACTATAATCCATGCTTAGTGGCAATGCTTCAAAATGTTTTCATCAATTGTAACGAATGTTCCACACTAATAAAGGAAGTTGTTAATTTGGGAAAACATGGGAGGTATAGGGAGCAGGGCTTATGGGAATCCCCTGTATTTTATGTAACATTTATATAATCTAAATATCTTTTTTAAAAAAATAAAAAATATATTTTAAAAAAATTGACCCTGCATGATGTCCATTGGTCATAAAAGTCAGTATCTCCTTTGGAACACTTGCCCTTGAAACAGAGCCACCGTGTTGTGAGGAAGTCCAAGCCAGAGCAGCCAAGTGAGCCCGTTCAGCTCCAGCTAGGCCCCCTGCCGAAAGTCAATTGCCCAAATGTGCGAATAAATAAGCCTTCAAAATAATTCTACTACCTGAGGTCAGACACAATGTAGCAAGATATCCCCACAGTCCCCTATATTAATTCCTGACCCACAGAAACTATGAGAGATAATAAATATTCATATTTTTAAGCAACTTAACTTTAGGTAGTTACACAAAAATAGATCACAAATACAACTGGATTTCCATCAATAGGTCTAAACACATAAGCTAAAACAGCTTCTGCTTCCTCTCCTATTAGCATGTATGATATCTTTAGCAGGACTCAAAAGGCAAAACTGAAAGATTTCAATAGAAATGATACCAGAGTAATTTCTTTAAAAATGCTTGCAAATGGAATTTCTGATTTGGGTGGGAATGGAGAAGAGAAGGACAAGCTAATGAGAAAGTTTAACTTGGAAAATACCAAGCTGACAATACATCCTCAAGCCAGCCTTCCCACGGCAACTTTTTGTTCGAGTACAGGCATGAAATATTTAGAATTGCTAGAACTCCACTAGGAAGGCTTTCATCTCTGTAAAAGGGTTTGTAGCCAGAAGCTGCCTGCTGGCACTGCACGCAGAAACGCACCATGTGTTCAATGCCAGAGTTTACTCTTTGACTGACAGACGCACTCCAACCCTTCTCCAAAGGCTTCTTTGCCTTTATGACTGACATCTCCCAGGAAAGAGGGATTGTAATTGCCTCTTATTTAGGGAGGGTAGGCAGTTGGAGGGTATTTGCTTTGGAGTGCCAAAGACCTTCCACTTTGCAAGCATCAGAGGTTCTGTGGGAGGAGCAATTCAATACAGCAGGAGAGACAAAGGCAAGGCAAATAAAGAATCTCAAGGGGTTGATATGTTTCTGGGTCTCCCAGTGTTGTCATTTCATTTTGCTCAGTTACAAGGACTATTTAAAAATCTGCCACCACAGATTTCATGACATCTTTAAAAAAAAATTCCCTGATATGTTCTTTTCCCTCCCACATTCCCCTCAGAGAATGTCACAATGGGGAATCAGCAATGTTACATTCTGCCCAAACACAAGTTCTGAAAACTACCTACTCCCCGTTTCAAGACAAATGGAGATGGGGCCATGTGGAGTTTGTGATGTAGTTTGAAACGGTCTGAGTTAAAGGGCATTGTCAACTTAAATAGTTTCCTCAGACAAATTAAAAATATCCATAAAGGAGAGATAAACTGGAGATCTGTTTAATGAGAGTACAGATTCTCATAGAGTAAAACCTCATCTGTGTAAGTTTGTTTGGCCTAGTAGGATTGGGAAGGACATTACAGATGGATATCTCTCAACTTTTTACAAGGACACATTCTTATTCATATTTTATTATTTTATTAGTAGTTTAGGATGTATGTTATGAACATAGTGAGTGGTATAAATGCATCAAAAAGAAACCCATTTGATATTTCTGTAGACCTATGCCATATTATCATGAGATAAATATATGACGTGCTTTAGGCATTCTGAAATACTGAGGCTAGGATGTAGATACCTATTACAACCTCAGTAAAATCTTGGAATGTAGAAAAGGCAGGTAAAGAGCAATCAGTATAGAAGAGTCCAGAGAGATGCCTGGGGATGCCCCTTCCCCCATATGTAGGGGAACTGCAGAGGTCCAACCACGTAACTTTCTAGTAAGCTGAAAAAATGAAAATACCACATGCAGAGTATCCAAAGTTTCTTGGGCATTCCAGTTAACACAGAAAAATGCTTGTAAGAAACAAAAGCTAGAAATAGGGAGAGATGGAATAATGAGATACTGTGGTTTTCCTAAATCCTGATAATTGCTAAATACAAAGACTCTATAGCCAGATGGCCGGTATTTGAACCTCAGCTGTGCCATTTACTAACTTTATGACCTTGGGCAAATTATTTAACCTTAGTTTCTCATCTGGAAAATTGAGATCATTGTAATTTTTAAGTTTGGGGAAACTTAAAAATGTAATTCATAATATACATAAAGCACTTGGAACAGTTCCTGGCACATATTAAGTACTGAATAAATGTTAACTATGAGCAATAGTTTTGTAAAACACCATCCATATAAATATATGGGAACTAATTTTTACTACACTTCTAGTCATTAAAATTTTAAAAATCAGTAAAGCATTGCTCTGGGTCACACGATAAGAGGCACAGCTGCGATTCAAACCTAAGCAGTCTGGTTATAGAAAATTATGTGTAAAATGTAAAATTTACAAATATGATTTCATTTCATTTAAACCTGAATAGAATAATACTCTCACATATTCTTTGTACAGTGAGGAAACGGAGGCTCCCAAGGATATGTAACTTGCCAAGGGTCACAGCACTAAGGATGAAGCAAGTCTTACAACCCAAGGTTTTTCACCCCATGCTCTTTCCACTATCTCTGTACCTAAACTGGTTTTATTTTGTGCTGAAAATTGTCATCCTCACTATTTCACTCATGTTGTTTTCTTTTTCCTCACCCACCAAGAAATCTGAATCATCATAAGTTTTACCTTTCAGTGTTCTATACCCACTGCCCATAGCCCTCCTGCTCAAGGTGTGGTCCACAGGCCCGCAGCATCTGCACCACCTGCAGGTCTGTTGGAAAGGCAGACTGCCAGGCTCCACCCCAGACCTACTGAGTAGAACCTGTGTTTTAACTAGATTACAGGTAATTCGGAGGCATTGTAGTGCTTGACGAGGGTTTCTCAACAACATAACTGGCATTTTGTGCCAGATATTTCTTTGTTTTGGAGGGGCAATCCTGTGTACTGTAGAATGTTTAGTAGCATCCCTGGCCTCTACCCACTAGATACCAATAGAATCTTCCCAACCTCCACCCTCCCTACACCCAGGTTGTGACAACCATAAAATCTCTCCAAACATTGGCAAGTATTTCCTGGTGGGGGTGCAGGATTGCCTCTGGTTGAGAACCACTGGTCTATAGGACCAGTTTTGTGTTCAGTCATATGCTGTCATTATTCTTCGCTGTAATTTTAGAGTGCTAATTTTGTGCCTCCAGTTGACTAGAACATAAAGTACTTAATTCTAAAGGCCACATCTCATTTCTCTACATTCCTTGAATTGGCTACTATGTGTATGTCACTTTAAATCCTCCGGCCTTGAAAGTTCTGCACAGGTTTGGATGAGTTTCACAGGAACAACCTGAGAGCGGCAGCTCACCATGAGCAGCACCATACATCTCTCTGCCTGCCTTGGCACTTCTCTGAACCACAACATGGACCCATGGAGGCCCTTAGCAGGCAGAGGGAAAAGATGGGATCTTAAAGCCTGGGGACACCCTTGGTCAGTGGGCGATGAGAGCCAATTGATAGATTTCCTTCTTTAATCCCTTGAACACACAATTCTAGGAGCAATAGTTTTGTAAAACACCATCCTTATAAATACATGGTAACTAATTTTTACTACACTTTTATTCATTAAAAATTTAAAAATCAGTAAAGCATTGCTCTGGGTCAAACGATAAGAAGCACAGCTGTGATTCAAATCTAAGCAGTCTGGTTATAGAAATATAAACAAAAGCTAGAAATGGGGAGAGCAGCAGTTGCTTGCAGCAATGGCCATCCGTAGATTGTTTCCTCCTCCCCTAGTCTACACACTCTCGCTCTTTGAGATCACTTCTCAAATAAACCATCTTCACAAAAGCCTCTGTGTCAGGCACTACATTCAAGACAACCAAGTTAAGTCATTCCTATAATATCTAGGGGAATGTAGGAACTTTATTCAAAAATATGTGTCAGTTTAGTGATAAAGCAACATATCATTAACTCTAAAATAATCCAGGCTCATTGGGGGGGAGAGTAGTGTTTACACATGTCTGTTCCTCCATTAGCCATTAGAGGAACAAGCAGGTTAGTTGCTTAATAAATACTTACCAACTAAATTAACATAAACTCTATTAACTTTTATCTTCTTAAATAATTCCACTGTTCCCATTACTACTTTAATTTTATAGGTCAATAGTTGGAAAAGATTAATGTTGAAGTGCTATCTTTGAAATCAAAACTGTTAATTATTTCCTTGCCATTAGGAATGAGACAGCAAGCAAGGCCATGAGACATTTCTAACTTGGGACCATGAAGGAAATTTTGCCTGAGACTTCCTAAGCCATGATTTTCACCATCTCTTTCCTTTTAAGGAGAAAGATTGAAAAAGGAATTAATCTCCATCTGAATAAAATGTTCAGGTGCAAGGATACAACTGTTCCCAAATGTTTCTGGAATTCATCTTGAGATTTGCCTTGCTGTGTTTATTTGTCTGTCATGATCACAGCTATTGCTCTGTGTTAATTATTAGAACACTTATCATGGAAGTCAGCAAAGCTCCTAATATTCTGACTTCACAGTACCTCTTAATATCAAAAGAGGAACAGCAAGGAAAGGGGATATACTCTAGTACCATTTGTCAGTAAGAAAAGATGCATGGTGAAGTAAAGATATATCAATGAAAGCAATAAGCTTGAGACCTTAACTTTATGAACAGCATTCTAACAGATATTTTATTACATTTTGCTTATTATAGTTCCCAAACAAGGAATTTCAATTAACTTATAGGGCTCAAATAGGAAAAGAGCTTCAAAGGTTATTTCTGTTGCAGGTTTACGTAATTCATCAGGATTATTGTTTTTGGGTTACTTTTAAGATATTTGTCGAAAGACAGCAGTCCTGGGAGAGGCATTTGTCATAAGCCACCTTTGTTCTAGCTACCACTGTGATGTTGGTACAAGACGGTGAGGCAGCTGACAAACATTGATTCTATTTAAAAGGATATCTTCAGCCATTTCCCCCGCTGCATTTTAGCCACAGAAGCATTCTGTTACAGCTGTCAAGCTTCGCCTACCTTTGCAAGTAACCGATCACAGTGATTTGTAAAAACTGACTTTAAACCTTTGCTCAGTGGGGCTGTATCTCAGGAAACGTTCTTGGAAGAAGTAAGGTTAAACTGATAGATCACTTGAACTAAAGCTTGATGGTGTTCAATGCCGTTATTAACATCCCAAGGACAGGAAAAGAACTTGGAAAGTGAGAAGGCAGAATGTGCCAACCATTGAAAATTGGGTCCAGACTCAGAAGAACCTGGGTAATTGGGCAAAAACACCCAATAAATAGAAGGCAGAAAATAACTCTCATTCAAAGAAATGGTTTGCAGTGGCAATTCATACTGTTTATCCATAGTCTAATTAATAGGTACTTCAGCAGTCTCTGGCTAAAATTTTAAAAATTAAAAAAATAAGACTCTCATATAGAGATATTTTATAAAGATAAATTTATTTAACTCAAAGGAATGTCCTTTACTATGATAAGGTTATATCTTTCTTACTTTTTTGGCCAGTCATATTACCTTTTCTAAAGACAAGCAGAAGAGAATAGGTCAGTGGAGAGGAAAGACTATGAAACTGTGACAAGGAACTAATCCATTGCTCTGAACATTTGTACTCCAAGCCTTTATTACTTGTACATGTTAATGAACTTTCCTGTAGCAGGAAATAAGCATCCTACTGGAAAAGTCCATGAAGATGTGGACTCATTAAGTAACAGAGACCTAAAGAGTAAATATAAAGGCAAGAATAATGAGAAACTAGTAGAAAGAAAAAAAAAAGAACATGAGCATGGTACTGCTTAAATCAATAGTCCTCAATTTAAATACTTCCTCCTTTCAACTCTAACTAACACATCCAAAATAGATGCAGGTTAAATGGTAAAGCTTTTCCACAACTTGTCTACTTTCCTTTTATGGAATTGGCAGTCTAAATTAAAGCCTATTGTAGAAAGAATTCTTGGCTCAAAGTTCTAGCACTACAGCATAAAACTGATTGCATTTGTGCATTAGCACCAGCATTTCACTTCTCTCTGCCATTTTTTCTATAAATTGACTCTATTTTTTAATAGACAAAAAATTTGCTACTGCTCTACATTTTTTTTTTTTTTTTGTATTAGTACTAAGGGCCTATTGTTTTGTAGGATACATGAGAAGACACTAAGATTATTTGAGCACCAAATATGGAACAAGAAATGTCTGAAAGAACTTTAAAAAGTTCTTATCCCCTATGATATGTCGAATTATGTACCCTCAAAAAGAAAACACATATACTTGGTCTGAATTCCTGTGGATGTTAGCCCACAGTAAATAGAATCTCCTAAAGATGTTGTTTTGTTAAGGTGTGGCCCAACTGAATCTGGATGGGCTTAATCTGATAACTGGAGTCATTTATAAGCAGAAGCAGCCAAGCAGAGGAGCTGGAAGCTGGAAGTCAGCAAAAACCAGGAAAAGAAAGGAGGAGACATCCCCATGTCCAAAGAACCCCAAGGATTGCCAGCCAGCCAGAATTATACCAATCCCAGGAGGAAACAAGCCTTCCAGCCTCTGAAACCACGACACAAATTCATGTTGCTTAAGCCAACCCAGTGTGTAGTATTTGTCATAGCAGCCAGAAAACGAATCTGTTTAAAACATCCCCGTTTTAAAGCTAAGAAAATAAAATCCTATAAATGTTATTTACTTTGAAACTGTTGCATAATTGAGAGGGGATTTAGTTAAATGAGAAAAGTCATGAAAGTATTACATTTGGGTCACTCATATAAAAAAGGCCTTGAAACACCCCATGCTCTATGGAGCACTGGGAGCTAATGTTTTCACTTGAAGCACCAGATTTTCACTACTATTATCTTTTTGAGGGCTCTTTCTCTCATTTGGAGCCCTCTCAATCCAAATAATGATCTATAATAATACACTAAAGTTTCTATTAACTCTAAAGTTTATGAGAACATCAAAAAGAATGAAAATGAGTGAAACAATACTCTAGGGAGAGAATGATAGGCATCATCAGTTTTAGAACAATAATGTTACAAATTGCAAATTGCATATAATATAGTTTTGACATTAACTTATGTATTAGTTAGGAACTCATTCCGCTGCTATAATAGAGAGACCCAAAATGATAGGAGATTAAACAAGACAGAACTTTATTTCTCTCTCATATAAAAATCCAGGAAGGTCATTTTGGATTTCTAATGTTTCTCTGGCACCCTCAACACCTAACTCCAATTTGTGTTACAACACGGCTGCTCCAGCTCCCACTATTTTATATCCATTCTAGTCTCAGAAGGGAAGTCAAGCCCCTTCCTTTCTAAGCACAACAAAAATCTTTCACATATCACTTCTAACCAAATCCCACTGTCCAGACTTTAGTCACATGGCACTTGTTCCGTCAGAGAAGGCTAGGAAATGGTGTATTTAATTAGAAGACCATGTGTCTAAATAAAATTCTATTCTTATAGAAAAAGGGATCCAAGTTTCAATTCCGCCACAACTGAAAAAAAAAAAAAAAAATCTGTGGAAATCCTACTTTATTAAGGAGGGCTATAGGATATGCTTGCATATCCCTGCCATGTTTTCTCTTTTGAGTACTCTGAGAATTTCTGTCACCCTTCAGTAACAGGAAATGTTGGTAGCTATTAAAAGAAGAGTAATATACAAGTTGGATCAGATCTAAGAGGACTCATTCTTGCATAAAAGTCCAAGGGTGATTGTACCCTCTGCTACAATGTTGGCCCAATCAAATCCTTGTACACAGTTGTTGAACATTCCAACTCTCTTGTGTGCAAAAAAGCACTATTTACAAATTACACCACATGTCAGACAAATGTAGAGAAAAGGTAGATGTACTATAAGAGAATAGTCTCTTCAACAAATGGTGCTGACAAAACCAGATATTCATATGCATAAGAATAAAGGTGGACACTTACCTTATGCCATATACAAAAATTAACTCATAATAGAGCAAATAGCTAAATATAAGAACCAAAACTATAAGACCCCTAGAAGAAAACATCGGGGAGCATTTTCAGGGCTTTTTGTTAGGCAATGGTTTCTTAGACGTTATAACCAAAGCACTGGCAATGAAAGAAAAATAGATAAATGGAACCTCCTCAAAATTAAAACTTTTCTTGAATCAAAGAACATTATCATGAAAGTGAAATGTCAGCCTACACAATGGGAGAAAATATTTGGAAACTGATAAGTGTTTAATATCCAAAATATATAAAGAAATTCTTCAACTCAATGACAGAAAGACAAAAAATCCAATTTAAAGATGGGGAAAAGACTTTAATAGATATTTCTCCAAAGGAGATATTTAAATGGCCAAAAGGCAAATGAGAAAATGCTCAACATCATTAGCCATTAGGAAAATGCAATCCAAAACCACAATGAGATATCATTTTACATCCCCTAGAAAGGCTACTATTTTTTAATGGAAATTTTCAAATGTTGGTGATGACATGGTGAAATAGGAACACTCGTTCACTTTTGGTGGGATTGTAAAATGGTGTGGCCACTGTGGAAGACAGTTTGGCAGTTCCTCAAAATTTAAATATAGAATTACCACATGACCGAGCAATCCCACTTATAGATTAATACCCAAAAGAATTGAAATCATGGACTTGAACACATATTTGCACACCAATGTTCATAGCAGCATTATTCACAATTGTCAAAAGATGGAAGCAACCTATGGTAGTTTGAGACTGTTTCATGTTCTTAAAGCAGGTCCACTCCTGTAACTGTGAACCTATTGTGGTTGGGACATTTTGATTAGGTTACTTCAGTTAAATGCTTTTTGATTAGGTTACTTCAATAAGTCATGGCCCATGGTGGGTCTTAATCCTCTTACAGGAGTCCTCTTTAAGTGAAGAAAATTTGGGCAAAGAAAGAAAGTCACTGAAGCCAGAAGCTGAAAACAAAGAAACCTGGAAGAAAAGGGAGAGAGACCAGCAGACATTGCCATGGGCCTCGCCATGTGGCCGAGTTGTCTAGGATTTCCTGCAGCTGGCTCTCAGGAAGAAAGCATTACCTGATGATGCTTTGATTTGGACATTTTTCCCAGCCTTGGAATTATACTCATGCAAGACCATAAATCCCCATTGTAAAAGCCAGTCCATTTCTGGTATAGTACATTTCGGCAGCCTAGCAAACTAAAACAGCCCAAGAGTCCATCAACTGATGAATGTGTAAACAAAATGTGGTATGTAAACACAGTGGAATATGTATTTAGTAGTAAAAAGGAATGAAGTTCTTATACATGTGGCAACATGAATAAACCTGAAGAAATCATGTTGAGTGAAATAAGCCAGACACAAAAGGATAAATATATGATTTCACTGATATGAAATAATTAGAATACAGAAATTCATCAAATCAGAAATTAGAATATAGATTACCATGGGCCAGATGGGGTAGGGTATGGGGAGTTAATGCTTAAATTGTACAGAATTTCTATTTCAGATGATGGAGAAGTTTTGATAATGGATGGAAAGTAATGTTATCACAACATTGTGAATGTAATTAACAGCACTGAAACATATATTTGAATGTGGTTAAGAGAGAAAATTTTAGGTTCCATATATGTCACTAGAATAGAATGTTTTTTTAAAAATTGAAGGACTCTTTAATACAGTGAACCCTAAAATAAACCATGGACTATAATTAATAGTATAATTATCAAAATGTTCTTTCATCAATTGCAACAAATGTACCAAACTAAGCCGAGGTGTTAATAATAGAGTGGTGTATGTGAACTCTGCATTTAATGCATGATTTTTCTGTAAACCTACAACTTCTCTAATTAAAAAAAGAAGGCCAGGCGAATGGCTTCCGCAAAGAAGGGTGTGAGAAAAAAAGGCCATTTGCCATCAGCGAGATTGTGACCGGGGAGTACACCATCAACATTCACAAGTGTATCCATGGAGTGGGCTTCAAGAATAATTCCCCTGAGGCACTCAAAGTGATCTGGAAATTTGCCATGAAGAAGATGGGAATGCCAGATGTACACACTGACACAGGCTCCACAAAGCTGTGTGGGCTACAGGAATAAGAAATAGCCCATACCATATCTGTGTACAGTTGTCCAGAAAATGTAATGGGAACAAAGATTCCTGAAACAAGCTCTGTATGGTAGTTATATATGTACCTGTCACCACTTTCAAAAACATACAGTCACTGATGAAAATTTACAGCTGATTATTATCAAAACAATTATAAAATAACTGCCAAAAGCAAAGAAGCATAAAAAAGGGAGAAAGGAAGTAGGATAGGCTCCCTTCAGAGGAAGTAAATTTGCCTGAAGTCCAGAAAGGAAAAATGAAAGTAAGAGAGAAAAACCTTGAGACATCAATGCAGCTGTAGGGCAAAGAGAAGGACTTGGACAAGCCCAATAAAGAAGGCACTCAGGAAAAACCAAAGAAACAGAAATAAAGGATGAGGGGTAGAAGAGTTAGAAAGAGAAGGTTGTAAATGAGGGATGAACATCAATATACACAAATTAAACATCCCTGGAATAAAAGCACACACCACAATAACCACAAGACATGGAAGACTAAAGTAATTCCTTAGGAATTGCACATAAGCCTTTTAGAAAAAGGAGAAAGGATGGTAGTTGATATAATACTATATATTCTTGGAAACATTTAGAAGTTAGGATGTAAATAGGTGAAATGTGTTCTGTTATGAAAATGTAGGTGAAAAAATACTTACAAAAAGAGGAGCATTCATTCTGCATCACAGGAAGCCTTTGGGTAGTAAGTTAGTGTGGCAATGACTAATTCCAGCAGTGGGTGTCACCACTGGCTGATTTTGCCTAGGACAGTGACTCACTGTGGAGAGGGCAGGCTTTGGAGGAAGACAAACCTAGTTTTATTCCTTATCCATCATTTGTTTAGCTTGCATTACTTCGGGAAAGTTACTTAATCTCTCAGAATCTCAGTTTTCTCATCTGTGAGACATCTTTCTTGCTAGGTTCTGCTAGAATTCAGACAGTATATATTTGGGTATGTGTTCAATAAATGGTAGCTACTATTATTAGCAGCTTCATGTTAGAACTACCCAGGACTCTAATTGTCATATGATGGGATTGTAACCAAAGGGAGCAACAGCTGCATTTGATGTGTGTTGACTTGTGAAATTAAAAGATCCTAGCAGACGTAGACACACAAATCACATAAACCTAGTCACTTGGGTACATCCGAGTGTCCTTCCCTAAAATTTGAATTGGCACTGAGTAGGCATTTTTTTCTTTGAAAAGTGAAAATGGAAAATGTGTTTAAATGGGAAGCTGGGCTATCCCTGCCCCACCCCCACACCATATAAAACTATTCTGCTAATAATAAGCAGAGCACACTGATTGCAAATCAAAACTTCTATTAGAAGATTCCAGCTTCTTCCTGAAGCTCTGTTTAACTGCATTAAGGGTGGTGAATGTATTATTCTACTAACTCTATAATCTAGCAGTTCACTGACATTTACAGTCTGAACTTTCTCATTTCTTCTTGGTCTTCAGGGGAGTAGAGGTGTACAGGAACATACAGTTTGGTTTAAGTGTATGACAATGAAGTGATATGGATCAATCTTTCTCCCCTTGCCTGGCTATCTTTTGCTTAGTTTACTCTCAGTCCTGTGGGAGCTCTGTGAATAAATAGACTAAATTCTCTCATCTTCATCATCCATGTAAAAAAAGGCCGCAGTGCCAAATAAGGAACTTAGGATGGGACATTAACTCTTTTGGGCTGCCAGAGGACTGTCTGGGAAACGAGCATGTTAAATACAATGAGGAAAAAATGGTTGTGCAACTTTCTGATTACTTTGAAAGGCAAGGTTTTATTGTAAATATCTCTTTTAAAAGAAAGCAATTTATGTTTTTATTACCATGATCATGTAAGTGCTTCTGACT
Source organism: Tolypeutes matacus (assembly GCA_026826555.1). Lineage (NCBI taxonomy): Eukaryota > Metazoa > Chordata > Mammalia > Cingulata > Chlamyphoridae > Tolypeutes > Tolypeutes matacus. The sequence goes on along the minus strand of JAKSZT010054324.1, from coordinate 4,642,852 downwards.
AAGATACAATTCTTGGAATTTTTGGAGTTTGAATTCTACCTTATCAAAGCAGCCTACACATGGTTTCCAGATTAATCTTCTAAAAATTATTATGTATCTGCTCGCTGTCCATGGATAAGCATGTCAGTTCCTCCAAGTACTCTATAAGTCCTTTCAAAGTTTGGCCCCAATTTATCTTTATGAATTCAGCTCTCATTAACAGCCCACACAGGTTCTAAGCAATTATATTGAATGAGGTGGAAGCGATAGGGACATAGACTATAATCAGAAAGCACATTCTTTCCCACCACCCCACCATTAAATATGCTGCCAGTAGTTCTTTCTCTGGTCTTCTGTGAAATTTCAGGCAGGTCCCATAGCATACTTAGTCATTCACAGATAATAGTCTTCAAGTCTCCTTCAGTCTCAAGAACAATTTTACTGTAATAATTAAAAGTTTCAGGCACAGTAATAGTCTGAACTTCCTCCAGCCTCTTCACTCAACCAAAGGCTTCTCTCTCTTCACTTCAGGTGGACTTTGCACTCAGATGCCTGCAGTAAGGGAAAAGCAGCATGGACAACCGCTGTTCTTTCTTTTAGCTCCATCTCCTCTCCCCACTAACTAGCCATGGCCTTTCACCTCCTTAGAGTTGGACCAAGTGGGAAAGGAAATTGTAGAATAGGACTGTTTTACATGATTGGTGCAGTGCAGGCTCCTTTTGAAGATAATGGATGCACAGAGACTGGGACTCTCCTGGCTTCTGGAGAGAACCTTCCATGAGTGATTGATGGTAACTCCCCAGACATAATTGATGCCTTTTCTAGCTGTTCATCTCACCAAACTCTCTATCAGGATTCCTTTGTTCCTCCAGGCACTCTTCTCGGACAGGATTCCTTTGCAAATAATCCCCAGCCTACTCACTCACCCACCCTCTAGACCATTTAGCCAGGGACATTACACAAATCCTGCTCACTCACAGGCAGCACAAGTACAGTTGGCACTGAGGGCAGCCCTCTATCTTTGCACTGCAAATTCAAGCTGGAACCCCACCAAGGCAACCACATGACCCCCTTGAAGCACTTCTAATTTGCCTCAAGTTGAAAAAATATGGAATGGACATGGGAAATGGAAAGCTCAAAGACAATTACAATAAAGAAAATTTTCTCTCACCCAACTATTTTGATTTCTTCCAAGTCTCAGATACTATTTTCTGATAGCTGATTGCTGGCAGAAATGCCTCACCATTTCTAGCACATCCTGCATAGATCCATAGCAACCCAGTTTAAATTGTTGATGACTTGACCCCTATTATAACGCTCCAGGAGCTTGAGGTCTCAACCAACACGGGGACCAAAAAGTTCTATTCTGATATCTAAACTGCTTACAGTTTGCTCACTACATTCTGCATTTTCCTTCCTCCTTACTTTATTTTATAATTCCCCAAGTTTTAAACTATCCCCGAAGACACATCTCAAAGGACTTTCCAGAGCACACTCTTATCACTCAGAATTTGAGGAGAGCTCTTATTTCTCACAGAGAAATTAAAACAAGTCCACACACAAAGATTTTCACATTAATGTTCATAGCAATATTATTCATAATAGCCCAAAATTGGAAACTCAGTTGCTCACCAATTTGTGAATGGATAAACAAAATTGGTATATCCATACAATGGAATACTATTTGGCAATAAAAAGAAATAAAGAACTGACAGATCCTACAACATGAATGAACCTTGAAACCATTATGCCATATAAAAGAAACCAGACACAAAATGCCACATATTGCATGATTCCATTTATATAATATGTCCAGAAAAGGCAAATCTATAGAAAAAGAAGGTAGATTAGTGGTTGCCTGAGCTAGGGGTAGGAATGGGGATTCACTGGAAATAAGCACTATGGATCTAATTGGGAGGGTGAAAGTGTTCTAAAACTAGATTATAGTGATGGTTGCACAACTTGGTAAATGTACTAAAAATCATGGAATTGTACACTTAAAATGAGTAAATTTTATGATATGTAAATTATGCTTCAATATGTTTTTCAAAACCCTGCTTGTTCCCTGGAATTTGGAGTATTTTGATGTCAGCTTTTTATGGGCATTCATGCTGGTGAAGCCTGGAACAGTTCAGAATAGGAAAGAACAGGGCCTCTGGGCCTATGCATCACTCACAGAGTCATAAACAAACATATTGCTTCCATATCAAAAGTGAGGATTCTTGAAATATCATATGAGGTCAGACCACAGTTAGACTGAGTGCAGCTGCACTGCATCAACAGTTTTCTGGCAGTGAAAAAACTGTGGTCTCCCTAAGTGTCTAGCTTAATAATAAGTGACTTGGATACTGAGCACTAAAATTTCCTCATAACCTGAAAATCTTGTCATTGTGGAATTTTAAATCCTAAATTGGATCATTTGGATCAAAGTAACCTAGAAATCAATCAGCTTCCAGAGAATAAAATGAAAGATGTGGGATCAATGTTTCCCTCTAGATATTTAAAATAAAATCATACTTTAAAATGATCTATACTTTAGCCACTGGTAAATACATATTTCATGTAAGAGAATAGATACAATCTATCTATGCATCACTAAAGATGAGCTTTGAGAATTATGTGCAAGGTTTGAAGTTTTATTTTTAAAAATCTAACCTCTCTATTTTAACTTGTGATATTTTAGAAATACTTTGGCTATTCCCATTGCTATCATTGTAGGAATCCATCTAAATGAATTTGAGTGAACTGTGGCTTGGTCTCCAAAGAATTTTCTCTAAACATGTACTTATGAGCCAGATTACAAGGGCAATGTTTTGCACTTCAGGATTCCCAGGGCTTAAATCATTTGTATAACAAGAAGCAAACATATAAAAATTAATATTCAAAAGCACATATGCAAACAAATAATTGATTTGTTTATTGTAACAACTCCAAACATTGTCCACTGAGTGATCATTACATATTCAGTATAATAAATAAAATGTATCAAAATCCTCAGCCATTCTCAACCATTTCACTTCATGGCCACTTATGCAAAGGTCACAGCAGTGGATAGGTGTAGTGTTTTTCATCTTCAAGAGGCAAATGGATTTATACCTCAGGCCCAATCAATTCCTGATAAGAAGAATGCATAGCAAGAACATATGAAAGGAAATGAATATTCCAATTTGACTATACTAAGCACAGGGAAACAACAGCCAACAACCAATCCACCCAGGCATTAACTCACTAATCCAAGAATTATTTATTGATTATCTACTGTGTGCCAGGCCTGTAGCAGTTAGTGTAGTACAACTCATGAAGCTTGCATTGTAGTAGATGGGATACACTAATAAATAAAAATAATCACAGTGGTGAAAATGCCATGGAGAAAACCAAGCATAAATGGAGATGTAGAATAAAGGGAGCAGATGGTTACAGCAATGGGGGTGGGAAATAATTTTACAAAGCATGAATAATGGTACCACTGGAATTTGAAGTTTGTCTATATGGAAGGGGATGGGAAGAGTTTTCCAGGCAGAAAAAACCTTGAGACAGTAAGTAGCTTGGCATGTTCAAAGAACCTATAACTAAAACTTTGCTAGAGAGAATAGTGAAGGGATGAATGGGACAAGATATAAGATACAAGAGATAGAAGAGATAGAAGCAGACCTTGAAGGGCTTGATAAGGAATATGGATTATATTCTAAGCAAAGGAATGACACAATATGATTTATATTTTGAGAAAATCTTGATGATGGGTGTAGAATTAATTGATGGGATCAAGACTGGAAGAAAGAAGACCAGTTAGAAGGCTACTGTAAGTGGTCAGAAAAGACATTATGGTGGACTGAACTAAGATAGAGTCAAAGAAGATGGACAAAGGTAGATGGATTTTATATATACAAATATAAACATATATTTTAAATATCTAGACACCTCCCATCTTCCCTCTGGTGTATTGCTGCTTCCAACAGCCCTTGAGCCACTGGATTTCACTTTGCTTGAAGGCACAGAAAGCAAAGAGCCTTGGGGAAGTCTTTAACCAAAGACTGTTGAGTGCAGAAGTATGAAAGCTCCAACTCCCTGTCTAGGGTCAAGAAAATCCTGAGACTTAAATTACACCCTCTTGGTTTTTTAGAGAGATCAGGTGGAATCTAAAATCTGTGGGAAATTTTCCTGATTTCTGATTCTTGCTGGGCATCCTCTCCTATCTGCCTTGCTTCCCCTATTTCCTTACCATTTTCCCTATAATAAATCACTTGCAAAGAATCCTCTCTTAGCATCTGCTTCTAGGGAACCCAATGGAACACAAGGGGGCAATAATGGCTCATGGGCTATGACTTGAGCAACTTCATAGATGGATACTGAGTAGTGAGGAAAGGTGTGGTCACCAGTAGTACTGTTTTAGATACTCAGCCATCATAATGTAAAATCAACTGCTTCAAACTCCTTTATACTGTCTTCTTACATTTTCAACTTCCTTGTCACTCTCCCCTCAATATATTCACCTGAAAAAAAAAAATCCTACCCTAGTTAAAGCCTACTCTGCCTATTCTATACCTGCACTTGCACAGGTGATCATAGCTGAAGGAAGACACAGGACTGTGCTGACTGGTCTCACTTAAAGTTCATGACCATTTATATCAAGTGGGTCTTTAGCAAGGCCAGGAAATACCACTATTGTTCTATATTCCATTATTTTTCCCATAATCTTAAAAGACCATTTCAGATCTTCTCCTTTCCTCTCAACTCTCTAAAACTCCTCCCCAACCCACATCTAGATGACTTTGCTTCCTAGTTCATTCAGAAAAATACAAACTGTCAAAAGAGAGCTTTCTCATGGCCCCACCTTAGGGCCTCTGCATATGTCCCTCCCTCACTTCCTTAATGACTCAAATGATACCACATGTGAAGACCTTCTCTGATCACTCTATACATTAACTATTCTCCATTAACCTTGGTTTATTTTAAACCATAGCACTTATCACCATTGCCCTATTGCATATTTGTTTTTATATTTGCTTATTTTCCTCCTCATCCTCCATATGTTCCATGAGTTTAACTATTTTTGTTTGTTTTTCCCCCTGCTTTGTCTTCAGCACCTAGAACAGTGCCTGACACAAAGTGGGTCCTCAGTCATTATTTGCTAAATGAATGAATGTTAAAGATAACTTGAGACATTCAATGAATCAGGCCAGTTATGCAACTATATTTTCTATAGTACCTGGGCATTCATTATTCAAATACATTATGATTATTTTTAATAATATTTTAAAAATAATTATTTTTAACTCAGTATTTAATCTTTAACTCATTGTTCTAGATAAATTGTACTGGACATTTAAATTTCAAGTATGTACCCAATTTTTATTGAGCTAAGCAATTACATAATTAATCATCAATTATTGAAATATTGGCTTACAAAATCAGTAACAGCAAATTCCAGATTTTCTGTCAACAAATTCTTAGCCAAATGTATATCACTTTGAAAAACTGAAGTGATGTCCTGATAAGGAAAGTAAGTATATTCTGTTGGGTAACTATGGTTTCCATGCTTCAAAGCAATTACCCCAAAGCAACCATTTTTTGTCAGGTCTACATAACACAACCAGAGGCACCTCATATGGTCAATTTTCTGTGTTGTGGCACTTCAGTGTGTGTTCCTCACACCACTTTAAACATGCAAGATGATACACACAGAAAGACAAGCAAAGACACAACAAACCTAGTATTGATTCTTTTGGCAAGTTAGCAGAGACAAAGAAAATTTCAAATTATTACCATGGGCACATAATACACTTATGGCATTTGGCTATCTTAAAATAATTTAGGCATCTCACTATCCCTGTGTGGAATATCAGCCTTTATCATTATTTTGAGGAGTGTTTTGAATACTGGATGGATGATTTCCCATGTTGGCCTCACCTTGCCTTAATAAGTTATCAATCCAAAAACAATGTAAATAAAACATAAATAAGAGCCAGTCCATTTAAAACAGATAGTCTTGCCCCAGATCTGGGACATTCATTTTACTGGTGGAGAAATGGCAAAGGTGTTAGGGATCTAGCCAACAGGTCCTGAAATTGGTCAACAGAACTTAGAGGAGAACACATCCCAGTTTTTCGACTCTCCAATATTTTTCAATCATATTCTCCAGGTCTACAAGTTTTCCATTGTGAAAAATTGTCTTGAGAAACTGAAATCTTTTTTATTAATGTGTTCACAAATTGTAAATTATCATTACAAAAGAAAAATTTTGTCTTTATAACTGGTAAAGTAATTCAACATGAGAGCAATTATCAGATGTAAAGCATGCAAAGACCTTGTCTCAGATCTATGAAATCTCAGGTTTGGGAAATTCTGCAGAACATCATTCTATCCTCTTCATTTGCTCACAATTGACTAATATGCATCTTTAGTTATTCCTTGTTGTGAGTCCTGTTCTACTTTAATAGTTACACTGGGTAGAGACTTGGCACATAGGCTCACAAAGCCTGATGGCAGATCGGTAGAATCTTTTTCCACTCCATTCAATAAGCATCATAAACTCTTCCTACCATGTGCAAAGTACTTTCTTAGGAACTGCAAAGTTTATGATGATAAAAATAAACAATATTTCTGACATGAGGGTACTCACAACCTAGAAGGGAAAACAGACAAGAAGAGCTGTAATATAATACTTGCCAGGATATGTGTTGCAATATGAATTGCAGTTCAGATGTTAGAAACTGCTTGTCCAGTTAACATCCAAACTGTTTGATGTGTGTGTGGTTTTTTTTTTTTTTTCTGTTTTATATCTATCTTAAAGATTTGTAAATAATACAAGATGCCAGTAGTGGGGAAAATTTTGAATATTTACATTTTAATCTTCTACATTAAAAAGTTAATGTCAAGATTTTTCCAAAAATAAGTGCCTGAAACACATTAGGCAGACATTCAATAATTGTTTAATGAATGATTTTATCAATTTTATTGAAACATATTCATAAACCATATGAATGATTGATTTTGACATCTCATTTGGAATTATGACTCCAACCTTGGAAACTGATTTTAAGTTTAAGGATAATCAACTAATAGATAGCCTTAAAAATGTTTCTAAGTTTCACACAGGGATTGATAGAAAGGAGGTGCTGGGGATGGAACACCAGGTTATTCCGTCTCAGAGGAAGATGCACTTGGCTGCCACTCATTCAGTCCCTGCAAGCCTGAAGAGTCCTTCAAGCTACTTCCTGATTTCCTGGAGATGTCAGTTACTCAGGAGACCAGCAGGGCCTCTCTTCTCTCGGAAGTGTTGTAGTACACAGCTCTTACTGGGCCTGCTGTTCTGACAAGAATGCTGGTGCCTCTGTAATGACTGTACTTACAGGGGGTGGGGGGAGGGAGCTCCAGGGCTGTGATGCAGGACCCCTGTGGTAGAAGCACAGTGCAAGTCCTCACTGGAAGCTTGCTTTTTGCTACTATTGCTGTTTCACCTGAAGACTCACAAGAACTGAAACAAGGCTTGAGTAATGACAAAGTAGGAATCTGTTTTTCATCCTTGATGTATTTTGTAAAATTATATATAAATTCAACACTTGACAGTCATATTAATTTTAGGCAATTGAGGAGGAGGAGTGGATTAATAATTGAAAATAAACCCATAGAACCAGTTAAAAATTCAACTCCCTCTTTGTTTTCATACTGTGGTTTTCAAATTTGTTTAAGACATTTATCATGAAACCTTTACATTTAATGAATACCATTATATAGACAAAATTAATTTTATACATCAAGGCTGCAATAACGAAGAGCTACATTTCAGACACGACTTTGGATTTATCTAAGGTTAATCCATTATTTTAGCCTCCAATTACTACATAATTGACTTTTTAGCCATGATATAATTGATATCTATATAAAAGATTTTCCATTTACCAATTTTGAAAATAAAGCTACTGTAATATTTTCATACAGGATTTGATTTTCTCACTCAAATGCCTTATCAACTGAAAAAATACCTTTGCTCTCGCGGACCTCTGAGACAAAGTGAAATGTTTTTATATGACCATTCTCTGGTTAACCTTTGCCTAACACTGGCTTGAATGATTAGCACCCTGAAAAGTTACATCAAATGTTTGCATTTGAGAAGTCAATTTCCCCCTACAGATTTGAGAAAGAGTGGGAGGAATTTGCAGTTGGGAATTGAAGGGTAGAGTGGGTTTTGCTGAGAAAACTCTAGGATATTATCAGTAGAAATAGGAAATTGCTTTTCAACATCATTATAGAAACATCCTACAGATTCTTGAATCATCAGGAATGCAAACTAAGGGTGGTCAATGGTAATTATGATTCTGGTTATCACTGCCTGTGAGATATAAGAACTTTTGCATTTATTTTTATAAAATTGAGCTGAATTTATTTTTTAAATGTTGGAAAAGATGACTTATTATCAACCCACACAGTCTAGTCTTGAATCTTAATCGAAGTTCTCCTCTCAAGACAGAGTGAACTTTCCAAGTATTTTGTTGACTACCTAAAGAGACTAGTGTCCTAAAGTAAGCCAGGAATGGGATGTGGTAGATTGAATTATGCACCCCAATATAGGCATATTCTTAATCTTAATCCACATTCCTGTGAGTATAAACCTGTTTACCCCTTGAAGATATTATTTTTTTAGTTAAGGTTGGCCCAGTTGAGTCAAGGTGGATCCTAATCCGTATTACCTTTGTCCTTTACAGGAAGAAAAAATCAGGACATAGTTAGTCAGAGAAGGCCACACAGAGGAATCCCGAAAGCAGCGAAAACCAGAAGAGCAGACACAAGGAGAGAGAGATTACACATGATGGAAGGCAGAGCTACAAGCCCAGGAGGCCCAAGGATTGCCAGCAGCCAGCTCTAGAATGCTATTGACTCCAGGAGGAGAAAGCATCCTTGCCATCATCTTGATATTGAACTCCTTCTAGCCTTAAAGCTGTAAGCTATTTCTTAGTTTGCCAGGCCGCTATGACAAATACCACACAGTGCTTTTACTTAAACAGCAAGAGTTTATTGACTCATGGTTTTGAAGCTAGAAGTCTAAAATGTTGGTAAAGCCATGCCTTCTCCCAGAGTCGGTAGCATCCTGACGATGGCAGTCCTCCATCACATGGCCATCTCTCTGTCTGTCTCTCTGCCTGCTCTTCTGGTTTCCACTGACTTCCGGCTTCTTCTGACTTTTCCTAACTTCTCACTGACTACATGCGAATTTCCTCTCTTTACAAGGCCTCCAGTCATATAGATTGAGGCCCATCCTGATTCATTCTGACCACACCTTAACTAATAGTAACATCTTCAAAGGTCCTACTTACAAATGGTTTCATACCCACAGGAATACAGATTAAGACTTTAGCATATCTTTTGTGTGCTATGTAATTCAATCCCCAACAGAGGCAAAGAAAGGACTTGTATGTCACAATGGTGGCATTTGGCTTTGAAATGAGGGCAATTTCTTGAAAGAAACTAGAGCTCACAACAGAGGTTGGTGAGCTTTGAGCCTACAATACAAAGCAAGGGTAGATATCTTTCTGCTTTGGGACGGCTGTGTGTCACCAGGAGAGATATGCCAGGCTGTTTTCTAAGTTCCCACTGACAAGAGAGATACCTGGCCCCCCTGGTCTGAGCTCTTGCTCAAAATGAAAAGGAAAACAGCTTCAGACCTCACATTAAATTTGAGTTATGGTGCTGTAGAGAAGCTGATATTTCCAGAAAGAGTTATAACAGCAGCAAAAAGTGTCATTTGCTTCCACCTTTGAAAGAGTGACAGCCCACCAGAGTCTTGGTATGGCCCACCGACCTGCAGCTCTCGGCTTTTTGCACAAAATAGCAACTTCTTATCATTCTGTGTCACAACAAAAAAGCGCAGTTGAAAAGAGGTTTCTTGGTGTAACATTACCAGTTAATCAGATAATTGTTGAATCTCTTGCCAATAGCCTGCAGTCATTCGTCGTTCTGAATAATAAGTGAATTATTAATTTCTTTATCCTGGCCCTGAGCCCTTGCTCCTGCTCCCTTTGCTGCTTCTTGCCTCCCTGCTGTGTCAGCAGCCCCACTCAGATGCTTGGGCTCTCTATCCTTCACATAAACCAAGATGCAAATTGTTGCTTGCAGGCCTCACAGGTAAATCCCTTCTAGCATTTAGAATTCAGAGACTGTGTATTCTTTTTTCTTTAGAAAGTCTGTTTTCAATTGTACCCACATTATAATCAGACCACAGTGGAAGAGGGTAGCTGATGTTGTTCATTTCTTGGGGAAAAAAAAAAAAAAATCTTGCTTGGCACAAAACAGATGGCCCAATGATTTTAGTGTCTGTGTTGTAGGAATTTGATTCCTTATTCCACCCCATAAATACATTGATTCAGCACCTATTAATTATAAGACATTGTAGTACATGCTTCAGGAGGGGGAAAGTAGGAGATAAGCCCTGTGTATTGTAGTTATTCCTATATGAAAGATGGGAGAAATCCCTACATAATAATTAAACTACAAGCAAGGATAAGATAAATGAAAAGAAAAGCAAAAAAACTCTGAGAAGGGAGAATTCACATCCTGCTGTGGCACTCAGTAAAAGTTTCATGAAAGAGAGGGTTGTGCTTGCAGTCAACAGAGAAGTACAGCACAGGCCAGGAAGAGGCGATGAGAAGTATTCTCTAGTCTAGAGAAATGAAGAACTGGCATAAACAGAAACCTTCCCTCGGTTCAAATGAAGAATGATAACTGAAAATCAAGCAATTAATTCGTAGACATTTAGACTACAAAATAGCTTAGAAATTACTTAAACTACCATCTTTATTTTGCATCTGATGATATAAACTCAAGAGAAGGTAAATGGCTTTTCCGGAGTTATACATTTAAGAGTTGCTGAGACTCAATGGTAGAATGACTTTTCCTGATTTTCAATGCAGGGTGCACTGCATCCGAGGCTCTCTTGTCAACCTGAACTTACACCGTAGTGGTAACCAAGACCTATGCACCAAAAAGATTGTTCAGCCTTCCTTGATCCATCACCCTAACAAGCTGTTGTCCATCCATCTGGGCCCCTTGCTTCCAGCCCTAACCTACTCCACAGCGTTGCCTGAGTGATCCTTCTGTACATGGATGTGGTCATTGCATTCCTCTTTGGGAAGCCCTTGAGTAGACCTTTATCCTACACTACATCAAGCACAAATGGCCTAGCAAAACTCCCAGGCTGATGGGTCGCATCCCTGCCTAGCTCTTTCTTCACTGCACTAGCACCTCAAGCTTCACACCATTCCTCACCTCATCTGATCCAGCCAGTTTAGCAAACATTCCAAGACATTCTATGCTTCCCAGCCTTTACTGACACTGCTCCCTCTGCCCAGATGGACTTTCACAAATAGAGAACAAATGGGTGCAGTCAAGTGTTAGAGGTACCCTAAGAAAAGCCATACACAATATAGTGAGACACAATGTGGGGGTAGGTGTTTCTGTTTGTCTTGGTCAGGAAAGTTTCCATATAAATTGTTTCCTTTTAAAAGAGCCTTAATGATGAGTAGATATTTGATAGACAGATAGGATGGGGTTTGGAGTTTATGGCTCCTGTTGTACAACAATAAAAGAGTAGTTGCAACTGAGATTATGTGGACTATGAAACCAAAAATATTTATTATCTGTCCCTTTACGGATAAGGTTTGCCAATCCCAGTTCTATCCTGTGAGCTCCTTGAGGTCAGAGACAATTTCTTTTCTATAATTTTATTCTTAGTGCTTGTAATGTAATAGATGCTCAGCAAATGTTAGTTGAATAAATAAATGAAAAATGGAAATATATATTTTCTAGGTAAGAAGGCAAAGAAGAAAATGAAAAAATTAGAAAAAGTCTCTTCAAAAACATTTAAGTCAAAAAAAAAAAAAAAAGTCTTTTTTATATATCTAGGTTATATATAAAACCTGGTGGTTTCGAGCTATACACACCCCAGAAAAACATACTCTTAAACTTAATCCATTACTATGGGTGTGAACCCATTTAAGTAGGACCTTTTCATGAGGTAACTAGTTAAAGTGTTACCCACCTCAATAAGGATGGGCCTTAATCCTATTACTGGAGCCCTTTAGAAGGGAATGAAATTCAGACAGAGAAGCACAGAGGGAGCCTGAAGCTGAATGTCAGGAACCCAGAGGAGAGGGGAGAAACCAGGAGATGCCACCATGTGCCTTGCCATGTAACAGGGCATATTAGTCAGCCAAAGGGGTGCTGATGCAAAATACCAGAAATCTATTGGCTTTTGTAAAGGGTATTTATTTTGTATAGAAGCTTACAGTTACCAGGCCATAAAGCATAAGCTACTTCCTTCACTAAAGTCTGTTGCCATGTGTTGGAGCAAGATGGCTGCCGATGTCTGCAAGAGTTCAGGCTTCCCTTCCTCTTAGGCTCCATGGTCCTAGCTTCTTCCAAAATCAGCCGCAGGCTGGGATAAGTTTCATCTCTCTTCCTGGGGCCTCTGCTGTGTCTAATGGGGCCTTCTCTCCTTCCTCGGGTATATGCTTCTCTGTGTGTTTACTTCTCGGGGCTCCAGCATTAAAACTCCAACCTCTCTTCTCTGCAGTGTGGTTTCTCTGTGAGTACCCACCCACCAAGGAGACAGAGATACAACGTCCTACTGACGTGGCCCAATCAAAGCCTTAATCATTATTTAATCAAGTAAAAGTGAAACCTCTGAATCCAGTATAATGTATTATGCCCGGAGGAAAAGATCAGTTCACAAACATAATCCAATGTCTAGTTTTGGAATTCATAAACAATATCAAACTGCTACACAGGGTAAGGATCAAGAATTGCCAGCAGCTGCCCCAGAATGCCACAGTCTTCTGAAAGAAAGCATCTCCTTGATGATGTCATGATTTGGACTTTTTTGCTAACCTCAAAACCATGAGCCATACCTTCCCCCCAGCATGGGACATGACTCCTGGGAATGAGACCTCCTGGCACCAAGGGATTATTACCAAGCACCAACTAACAATGCATCTGGAAAAAGACCTTGACCAAAAGGGGAAAATATTAAATACAAATGAGTTTTATGGCTAAGAGATTTCAAAGTGTGTCAGGAGGTCATTCCAGAGGTTATGCTTATGCACGTGACAGGAGGATCTCATTGACTGCCACAGTAAACAGTGCCTCAAGCAGGAGGGCTCCTGAGGGCTCTAGAGACATCTAGACAGTGTAGGCAGGGCAGACAGCCCCAGGAAATCAGCACCCAATCTGTGGTCCTTACCTTGGAATATATGTCCCCCAATGTAACAGAGTTAGAACTCATTTATAATTTCCCTACACATAGCTCTTCTGCCCCTTTTACTTGACCCTTTAATTAGCACTATACTCATTAAATATATGTCCCAGAGACTTGAGTCTTTTGTCTGTTCATATGCCACTTGAGCCCTGAATCTCAGCAGAGTTGCAGCCAACACCTACTCTCCAATTCATTGGACTCACTCAGGACACAAGCAAGAGGAATGTAATGGACAATGCCCATCCCAAAAAAACAGAGAATATCTACAACTGCAAGCAAGACAGTTCCATCCATCTGTACCATGGGATCTAAGCCCCCTCTCAGTCAGAAGAAATGTGGGCATCACCATCCCAAAATCCTCAAGATTGAGGAATGAACAAACATAAGGGGGAATGTAACTATGGGCTAAAGTAGACTTATTATTCTAGCAATGGAAGTACTCATAACATTGATATAAAGTCACCAGCGTTTCTGAGGGGAAGGAAAGGGAAGAATAGACATAACATGGGTCATTTTTGGACATTGAAATTTTTCTTGATGACATTGCAATGAAGGACACAGGCCATTATACATTTTGTCAAAACCTATAAAATTGTGCAGTGCAAAGTGTAAACTATAATATAAACTATAGGCCATGGTTAGTAACAATATATTCATCAATTGTAACAAATATACCACACTAATGAAAGATGTTGTTAATGGGGAAAAGTGGGAGGGGGAGGACGTGGGGTATATGGGAATTCCTTTATATTTTCTATGTTACATTTATGTAATCTAAAGCTTCTTAAAAGAAAAAATGTGAAGCGGGTATGGCTCAAGCAATTGAGCTCCTACCTACCACATGGGAGGTCCTCAGTTTGGTTCCCGGTGCCTCCTGGAGAAGACGAGCAAGACAGAGAGCTAGTGTAATGGGGCATGTGCAATGAGCTGATGCAACAAGATGACACAATAAGGAGACACAAAGAGGAAAGACAATGAGAGACACAACAAAGCAGGGAGCTGAGATGGCTCAAGCAATTGAGTGCCTCTTTCCCACATGAGAGGTCCCAGGTTTGGTTCCTGGTACCTCCTAAGAGAAGACCAGCAGACAGAAAGAGCACACAGCGAATGGACACAGAGAGCAGACAGCGAGGGCAAACAAGGGGATGGGGGAATGAATAAAATAAATCTAAAAAAATAATAAGAAGAAGAAAACTAAATTACTTTTTAAAAAAACATGACACATTAAATTCTTGTTGTTTAAGTCAACCCATTGCATAGTATTTGCTTGGGCAGCCAAGGAAAGTAAAGCACTAGGTCAGCTCTTAAATAATATAGAAGCTCAGCTATCTGCAGCAGTTCATTCTCCCCTGGCTCTGTATAGCAGAGGTTTGCTTATCAGCGTTAACATTGTGTTCTTATGGAGGGCCTCAAGTGTGAGATTGTTCAGTGAAGGTGAGGTAGAAAGTCCCTAAAGATGACCTAATTTATGCACCTATTTTCACAGCGAGCAATAAGTAAGAAGAATCAAAAGATATCCAGAATGATGGACCCCAGGAAAAGCCACCCACATCATGGTTGACACACTCTGACTGCATAGCTAATCATTTGCCTGAATAACCCTAATGCAATGGTGCACCAAGATAGCCTGGAGCATGAATTTATCAAAAGGAGATTGGTCTCTGAATGTAAAATTCAATAAATCAAAATCCAGAAGCTGGACTTGGGAGAGACAGAAAGTAGATTTAATATTGCATTTAGCCATCATGGCCCCAATCCATCCACCATCATTTACCCAAAGGCCTGTAGGGCATCAGAAGCAATGAGCAAAACTTTATTCCCTGATGAATTTTTCAGGGCTACCCTTAATGCTAGAGCTTTCAAGATGAGAAATGATCACATCTGACTGGTTCCCAAAGAATCTCGTCACCAAATAGGCAGCATCTATGGGTAAGACAGAGATGGAAGTAACTTTCAATTTGGTCTCTAGCCATTCTGTCAATAAAATGTGTATTGTGGAAGATGTTTGAGATAGGCATTCTGGGATGTAAAAGGAAACACAGGGCATAGTCCTTGCTCTTGGGTAATCCATGTGGGAATTGGAGAAAGCAGAAATAGAGGGGAAATACAAGGAAGAGCATACAGCCTAACAGGATCAGAGCTCTGGGGATGGGGCCAGGGTTACTTGGAAAATTCTCCATGAAGGAAGAAGAGTTTAAAGGGTCCTTTTGAAAATGGTATGGTTGGCAGAGAAGAATGCTAGAAGGGAACTGCAAATTGATGAGTCTGGCCTGAAATCCATGACAAGGAGTAATGAGAGATAAAGTGGTGAGAGGTAGGCAGGGAATTAATTGCTACCAGGCTTTGAAGCATGTACAGACAAGCATGGGCTTCCTAATAAGAATGTCTCATGGTTAGAGCCACGTTACTTGGCAAATCATTTTCACATGCATTATTTCATATGCATTATTTCCTCACAATAACCTGTTTTTCTAGAGTGAAATCCGTTCTATTTCTGCTTTCACTTCACTTCATCCTCAACAATTCATCCACCTTCAATCATAAGCTGAAATATCACTTCTTCTGAGGAAGGCTTTCCTAACACCCAGACTACAGCAATTCCCCAACTCTCCATAATTTATTCTTAGAGTACACTATAAAACTCCTAAGGCAGGCAATCAAGGGGTGGTATGGTGACTCTGTTCCCCAACCTTTACAGGAACTAAGTCTCCTTCCAGTCTTTCACTCCACTCTGCCTAACAAATTTCCCTCATTATCATGACCCAAGATGGCACTCCAGACAACATACACATTTCAATCAAAAGAAAAGAAGAAGGTGGCAGAAACAAGGGGCAAAGGACACAAACCAGGTGCTCCTAGAGAAGATTGCTGGAAACTCTCAGGTAATATTTTCACATTTATCCCATTGGTCGGAATGTAGTCACATGGTCACTCTCACTGCAAATAAATGGTTGGTAATTGTTTGCTTTATTAGGGGCAGTATGTGGACAGCTACAAATTTAATTACTGTGGAAAATGAGAAAAACAAATATTAGGGGACAATTGGCATTCTTTTTCATACACCTGACATTTAAGAGTGAATCCCACTGTTAGCAATCTATATTCTTGGATTATGTAATAGGTCTGCCTGCTTCACTGGATTACATACTGTGTTAGAGTGAGGGCTGAATCTGGTTTGCTTACAATGGTATCCTCAGCATCTAGGATAGTGTTTGGTGTTCAATACAGTGTCTGCTCAGAAAACGGTTTGTCAAATGAATGGAGTGAATGAATGAATGTTGAGGGCCATAGGTTTAAATTTGCCAATTTCATAGATAGAAACGCAATATTGAGAACCCAAACTGGGGAGGGAAACTTTCGTTTCCTCTTCTGTAGCATCTAGGAAGTATTATAGCTGGAAGGGATACAGGCTTTTGTGCTTAAAGACCTGAGTTCAGCCCGGGTTCTCAATTAGACATGAGTCCCTAGAAAGTGTTTTAAATTTTCCAAGTTTTCACATCTGTTAAATGAAGACCAGCACAGTACAAACTCTATAGGTTTTTTGTTGTTGCTGTTAGAAAAATGAAATATGTAAAGGACTTACAACAAATTATAGATATTGTTTTTTCCAGGTTTTTAGGGCAACTATACCCAGTGCCAGTTGGGTTTTGTAGGAGTTAACAGAAATATTTTTAAATATTTTCAAAATTTTCATAAATCACAAGGAAAAGGAATCTATATAGCAATTTGAGGAACACAAAAAAATGTTTATTTTTATGTAAATAGGGATGCACACAACTTGTTTGGATCCATTTTTTAAATTTTTCTTCTGATGTCAAATATCTGACATCTAGGTATTTTGCTGACTTTTCATCAATTCATAAAGGACTATTTTCCACTAATTTGCCTGTGGATGTGATGAGTTTTTTAGTCAGACAATGCCATTCTTTTTTGTTAAGATGTTACGATACCACACTGACAAGCTCCATGTATTAGGAGTCCCCTCTATATTCATGATAAATTTAGAATTACAAGACCCTGAACCAGCTATTCCTTCTTAATTTTCTCAGTTTCCTGCTGTCAACCAAAGATGGTCCGTAATAGCAACCACTTATATACCTATGTGTGTGTGTGTGTGTGTGTGTTTAACCTTCAAAAGTTCAACAGATTTGATAACTTAGAACAAAAATGGAAGGGAACAAATTACATTCTGAAAACTGAGGGAGTATCTACTATTCTTAGCGAATGCAGCCAAAGACAATTTTTGAGATGTTATTGAGCATCAAATGAAATAAATGAACAGGGCTTCAAAATAACACCTCTAAAAAGGAGTGAAATAGCAGAGGATGTCTTTTACAACTCCTGTTTTACTGTGGCACTGTACTGAAACAGAAAAGTACTGAGGAAAGATAGTACAGAAAGATTAAATATGATCTTGAACAGTGATATCCCCAGAGATCTTAGGCTTTTTATTCTTCCAGACCTAAAAATTGTCAGGATTTTGAGTAAATCACAAAAGCAATTGTCATGGAGAACATCCACAGCTGCTCGAACAACTATTTTAAGGCAAGGGAAACTGGCAGGCAGAGTGAGTATTGCAGTAGGGAGTCAGAGAAATGAATAAGTATAGAGAATATAAAACACTGTTAAAGAGTAAGAGCTGCAACGTTTGAGGCAATCCAGACTCTGTGTTTACATTTATATAGAAGGCTGTTTATGGGATTGTCATAATGTAGGTTTTTGCCATTTTAATGCATGATGGGACTGCTGTTGAAGGTACTGGGAAGAAAATGATAGACCAGCTTCCAAGACAGATTCCAAGTTTAAATCCCTCATAATTTCTCAAATGATTTGGAATTGAAATTTTTGTAGAGGGAACTTCAGAATCGCTAACAACCTCTAAGTCAAAAAAAAAAAAAAAAAAATCAGACTTTATAAATGATAACACTGAAAGCAAATGAAAGGGATGCAGAGAGATTCTTCACTGAGTTTTGCCTTACATCACCATTCAGAGACTATACTTACAGGCCTAGGAAAGCTAAATCAACCTCCATATTGATGTGGTGAATATCATTTGTGGCCATAAACCTTTGGCAAGGCAGAAGTTAAGAATTTCATTATTACATTAACCCCAGATGGGCTCATACACTATTGGAAATCCTTTAGAAGCTAACATCTCTAAATATGATAAGCTAGATTTTGCTACCTCTTGATGTTTAAAAACTTTTTGTGGATTTCATTTCCAAAATGAATTCCTAGTAAAACTGGTAGTTGATTTTGGGCTTATTTTAGGTTTAAGAATGGAATTGTCTTAAATACTTCCAGGACATTTATATTCCAGTTGGCTTTACAAGAGAACTAATATGATTAATGACTAGGACTATGACCTGATCAGCATTTTAATATGTGAATTAAAGCAAGGCCAAAATATTATATGGTTAACATCTTATCCATTTATTTATTCGTACAATAAGTATTTACAGAATGCCCACCTCGGACCAAGAACTGGGGAGATATCTCTGAACGACAGAAAGAATGTCACTGTTGTCATATCTCTTGCAGTCTATCAGGGGAATCAGAGAGTAAACAAACAATTATAATAAAGGTCCTGTTTTTATGTTTTAGCAGATTTATCTGCTAAATTTTGTCATGGGTACATACTAACGAAATATCACCACTACCAAGATAGTGACCATATCCATCTCGTCCCAAAAGTTTTCTCATACCACCTGCAATCTCTCCTGCCCCTCCCCACAAGCATCAGGCAACCACTGATCTGTTCTCTGTTACCATAGATTAGTTTGCATTTTCTAGAGTTTCATATTAATGAAATCACACAGTATGTTTTCTTATTTATATGGTTTCTTTCACTCAGTATGATTATTTTAAGATTCATCCATGCTGTTGCATGTATCAATAGTTGATTCTTTCTATTGCTTTTATTCCATTGCATAAATATACCATAATTCCCTTCTCTATTTACCTGTAAATGGACATTTGGGTTGTTTCCAGTTACTGTGCTATTCTGAATGAAGTCACTATAAAAGATTTGGGATTTTAATTGTACCTGGATTATAAGTAGACATTGGGAGAAATGGAGTTCAGGCTAGAGGGAATATCAGGAGTATAATAAACCATACACTCAAGATAAGAGCTAAAGAGATTTTGCTTTTATACATCCTCCTTATTGTTGGCAGTTACAGGAATAGACTAATCTAGAAACAGAAAGACGGCCCACTTTCAGAGAAACTATCTACACTCTGCACAGGCCCTGGTGCCAGGCTTCAGTTACCTGAGGAGAATGAATGTTTTGGTCCGTATATGTTTGCTGCCTGCTCTAGTACAAAACATCCATCAGCTTTGTCTACACTGATGTCACTGGAGACCAGGGACTGTGAATCCTGCACTGCTGAATCCTCAGCCTCCAGCACAGTCTCTGACACATAGGGTCACTCAATGAATATTAGTTGAAGAAAGAAAAGAAGGAATGAAGAAAGGAAAATAGGGAGTGAGGGATGGAGGGAGGAAGGAAAGGAGAAACAGAGGAAGGAAAAGTAGGGATGGAGGGAGGGACAAATCAATGAAAGTTGTGTTATCCTGAATGAATATAAATATCTTGGTCTAAATTATTTCATTTGGATGGAGGCACTGATATAGTCAGACAGATTACTTTCATAAGGCTGAAAAAATTTTATGATTATTTCTGTGGCTTGGAAATTGGAGGAAAACCCCATGGGCAAAAACAGACTCCTTGAGAGAATAATACTTTATATACATTTCTGTTGGCACTTTTCTCTCTTCGTTTTAGAGTAAATAAAATGCCTTAATAGAATCTCACTAGACAGTGATCTCTGAAATGTCAAGTACTGATATATCCTCAGTTCATAGCACAATTCCTATTGATATTCAACAGCAGTCCAGGTTAAGCTAGTCACTACATATAACCAAGGATTCAATCTTCAGTATTGCAGGAGAAGCCACTTAAAGGTCACCGATCTACCCCTCTCTCCTTAATGCAAACTACAACCCATGACAGAACTTCTCCCCATACTTTTCACATTGTCTGCCTTTGCTCATGATGTTCTATCTCAAAAGCCCTTCTAATCCTCGATACGCATCCCCTGTAAAAATCTTATGCATCTTTCAAAAGCCAACTGAAGAGCCACTTTGTCCATTAAGGAATCTATATCTACTTGTTGACAGGAGAGCCCTTTCTTTACATACCTACACTACTTTATTTTCTTCCTTCTTCTATGGTCCTTATCTGATTCCATCCTGGACCACAATTAGTTGTATATTTGTTTTATCTCTTTTACATGATCATAATATTCTTAAAAGAAGGGATCTGTCTAATTTATGTCTATATTTCTCATATCAGCCAAAGTGCCTTATAAATAGTCGGTGATTAATAAATGTTTGCTTAGTGAATGGATTAATGAATAAAAAAAATATGAACTTTCTAGTGTTTGCATTATATGACAGGCAGGAAGGAAGATAAAAAAGGATTATTCTTCTTTATCTCTCTCATCTGCTGTTCTACTCTCATTATATGCACTTTTGGGGTAAACCCATTAAAATATAAACATTATTTTGATACAGCATGTTATAAACTACCAACTCTTTGGTTTAACTAATTCATCAAAGTAATTAGCCAGTTCTCTTAGGTTAACCTAAAGGAAGGAGCATGGGTCAGGCAAGTTTTGATAGAAAGGAATGCAAAACAGAAGAGACCTTGTGCAGGTATTAAGGCAAACAATGGGGATACTTGGCCAAAAAAAAAAAAAATAGAGTTCTGGGTTTTGAATGCTACATGATGGCCAGCAAAGAAGGATAAAAGGAAAATAGTTTTTAAACATATGCTAAAAGTCACATAGCCAATGTTATAATTCTGCCTAGCATCAGCCTGACTGAGGCAAACATCTGGGCTTCAATTTTATAATCTTGCTTACTTGATACAAAGGAGGAAAATATGCACCTATCTTATTTTGAAATAAAGACATATTTCTGCTTGTGGGTATGATGAAGTAATTTTCCATAAGTGAACGCTCCATTGAGAACAACTGAAAAGCCAAGTAATTTACAAGAATCATAGTTTTAAATCACAAAGTGTAGAAACAACAAGGAATAGGGGAGATAAAATTGCAGAGAGGAAAGCTTCAGAGGTGAGCTGAGGATCTAAGTTTTTCCTTGGGAGCATTTGGCAATTCTTGGCAGGGCCTAGAAGTTTGGAATCCCAGATTTGGTCCTGGCCAAGAGCCACTGCAGAGGGACAAAGAAACCAGCAGAGATATGGTGGTTGCACAGGACTAGAGTGGCAAAATTGGAGGCAGGAGGTGCCTCAAACATACTTCCGGTCTCCCCCTCAAGATACATGCTAAATTATGAAGCTGTACAATAATGGAAGCTAAAATGCTAAGCTGGAAATCTATGAAAAGCAGAACAGAAATTTTTCTTGTTTCCTGGTGCTGAAAACACAAAGACCTGCTACATTTTCAATTGACAGAAATGACCCTAGGAACTTAGGATAACCAGAGGTAGAGTGAGTCTTACCAAAATGACAACCCAGTCTCAACACAGCTTAGCCCTGATTAAGGTGATCATCAACCCTCTTCCCTCTCCTGCACATAGCAAAAGAAAGGATAAACCATCTCTTGTGGGAAATAATATCATCTGACTTTTCTACAGATAGGATAAAATGACCAACATGCAATAAAAAATTACTGGGCATTTGAAGAGACAGGACAATATGCCCAATTACAAAGAAGGGGAAAACATAGCAGAAGCAGACCCATAGATGATTTAGATAGAGGAGTTAGAAGAAACACTTTAAATACAAAGACACAAAAAGATTGGAAGTATTAAAAAAATTGACATGAATAGAGAGAAGACACTGCACTTAAACAACAACAAGAAATTTCACATCCTATTCAAAGTCACATAAAATATTTACCAAAACTGACCATATTGGAGGCCTTAAAGAAAGTCTCAAGGAAGTTCATAAGATTGAAATCATTTAGAGTATATTTTATGGTCATAGTAGAATTAAACTAGACTAACAAAAAGATAACAGAAATCCTAACTCCCTGGAACATAGCCAATATTGTTCCAAATATGGATCAAAAGATAAGTAATGATGGATATTAAAAAATAGTTTGAATTGAGTGATAATGAAGATAGGGCATACTGATATGTAAGGATACAACTAAAAACAGTGCTGGGAGGAAAAGATACAGCTTTAAATGTATACAGGAGAATAGAAGAGAAGCTGAAACATAATGATCTAAAAACATCATACTGAAAGAAAGTACAGGAAAGAAAATGAAGAGCAGAAATCAGTGGATAAGAAATGAAAGTACAGTAGAGAGAACCAACAAAATCAAAAGATCATTCTTTGAAACATTTTTTTGAATTGATGATCCTTTAGCCAAATAGATTGAAAAGAGAGAAAATAATCAAATTTTTATTCTGATTGCAACTGAATGAAAACAAAAAATAGAACTCCATGAAAGTCAAATTTGTCATGCATGAACACAAACAAGTAAGTTTCATATTTTTTCTTAAGCTTAACTCTAATGCAATTAACTTTTCATTTATATTATAACTGTAGGATAGCAATTCACTTGTTTTCAAGTGCCTCTTTATGACTTTGGATTTTTTTTCTGGGTTGAGATATTTTAAGAAATGTTTGAATGTCTATAAATTAGATAATTTCTGAATACAGACATATGGTGCATATAATAAGTAGATCAGAACTGTCTTCCTTATGAATTTTATAGTATACCTCACATCAGACTATTCTTAAAATACACACTTTCTTGGGACTTATCAACAGCAAATATTGCTTTTACTTTTTAAATAGAAATTTCCAATTTGGTATACAAGCTCTCTAATAGTTCATGATAGCAAATTTTTCAGTACAAAACACAAAGGATAAGCCACACAGGTCAGAAAAACTACAGCACATGGCCAAGGAAGATTGAAAGGATTCTATTCACTGTACAATTTTAGGTGAATCCTTGCTCTCTCAAGTCAGTGTCCTACAGGGGAAAGAAAAAGAATTTGGGTCGAATTTCTCAATAAGAAAGTATTTTACGTGCAGGGATTATATGATATTAAAATGCATCCAGTTTGCTGCAACCCATTATAAAAAAGCATAGACACATGAAGCAAAGCAATTCCACTGGAAAACACAATAACAACAAGCATAGTACTAGATTATTCTGCTCTTCTATTTGGTGGAAATTTATACCAGTTTCTGGTATATGCTTGAGTTTTATCTTGAGTATCCAGAGATGACATACACATTGTTTTCTATATATACATTGTTGTGATTATTTTAATTAAGTTTTGGGAATGAGTTCCATGAGTGTCAACTTACTTCCCATTGTCTCCCCAAAATTACACAAATCAATAATTACTTTCATGACCACAAAGTTCATTATTTTAGACAATGCTTATATCAGTTATAGTGAATAACGATGTTCTATTATTCTTCTGAGGGATGTGTGGCTGAAAGAGGTAGAAATCCCTCATTAAAACAATTCCTTAGAATTTTAATTGGTAAAGGGGTTTCTATTTTTATCACATTATCTGTACATAATAAAATTAAAAATAGCTTTACTTATCTTTCTCTCATTTAACTCCTTATGAAAATTAAATTTTGATATTTATAGAATTTCTCATTTAAAATTTTTAAACTGTTTAACAAGTACTATATTAATAGCTCTTTGATTCTCTGAGATCATATAGGGTGATAGAAAATTTGATAATTTAACTCAGACTCACAGAATCATAAGATAATCTTGTTCAGCTACTCATTTAAGGCTTGAATACTTTCTACAGAATTCTTAGTAAATGCTAGCCATATTTTGATTTTTAAAAACCTAGAAATTGAATTTGTCACTAGAGAAGTAGCACATCATAGTGTACTATTAATATTTTTCCTTATACTTTTTTATGGTTTTCACACATATGCTTTTCTTGCTGACTATCCTTGGAGAAAATATGCAAAATGAATCCATCCCATCTTCTTTATGATAGCCCTTAAAATGTTTGAATATAGCCATCATTGTCCCCTGATTATCTCCCCATTTTTAGGGTTTTCTCATTATTATTCATTTGGCATGATTTTGAGTTCCTCTCCATTCTGTTCCACCATTCCATTGATCTACATCTTTCATAAAATGTATTTTCCACAATAATCCAGTAATTCCAGCTGTTCTCTGACCAGTGCTGAGTACTAGGGCAGCAGGAGCATGTGTTTGTGTTCTGGGAGGTTTAATCATATCATTGACTAACACTGAGTGTACTGCTGAGGAAATCCCCTAATATTTTGTATTTATCCTCATGAAGTCATATTTCCTCTATTCTGTAATTGTATGGTTATTGTTTTAGACCTAAGTGCAGGACTCTAGATTTGTCCCAATTAATTTTTAATAAGGAAATATGCATTACTTAAGAACAGCCAACTCATGATTGGAAATATTTGGAAGCTCCCATATTCCTACTCTATTATATATTGGGATCATACCATCTCCTTCTACACAGACAAAATAAAGTGGAAAAATAGTGGAAATTATCTAACAATTGGGGACAAATCTTCCACTCCAGGATAAAATGGAGAAGAGAGCTAGATTATTCGTGTTTTCTTTCTTTTTCTTTTCACTTCATTTACCAAATAAATATCACTTACCTTCATAGTTTTACCTGTATAGACACAGCTTGAAAAATAATTCTAATTTAAGGGAATGCAGCAGTCAATGGAATTGTTTCTTGATCAACTCATTGATCAAGTAAAATTCATTAAGCTGTTGTAGAGCAAGGCACCAGGCATGTATCAAACATAGTTTTGCTTTGAACTGAGAGCACTCAATTCAAGTTTTCCATCATTCATACTGAGTCCAATAATTGCATTTGTTTTGTATTCCTTTTTTGCCATCACGTTTTTCAACTTTACTAATAAAAAGCTGAAGGTAACTATAGAATACTACAAATGAGATCTATTAGTTGTACCATTTCATTAATAGCATTTAACTTGGGCTGTTAAACTATTAACATGTAGTAAAAAAAAAAAAAAAAAAGGTTGTAATATTGCATTAGCAGGGTAAATGCATTCCAATGAATAATAATAAACCTTCCACAATTTATTTAGTCCAAATTATATTGCTAACAATATTCCTGCTTTATTCACACAAAATATAAGAAACCACTCTCAAGAATTAACATAAAACATCTTATATTTATGTACACTATGACTCATAGATGGGACAATAGAAATTGCTAAAATTAACATTTAAACCAATCTCTTCAGAACAGCTATCAATATATCAGCCTTATAAAATGCATGTGCATCTCTTTTCTTCTATCTGTATATCACCATTTGTAGTAGGGCCATATTTATAGTGGCAAAGTGAAATGTCATATTGGCACTGTTTGGGAATTTATGGTGTTTTATTGACTCAATGACCCACTAATAAATTTAGCACCATTTGATTGTATCAGTATAAGTAATGGTAATAATAGAGTGGGAAAGAGATCTCACAAAACCTTTTACTCCTTACGGAAATTCCTCTCTATAATGTTCCTAGTTAATAATCATAAGAAATGCAAACATTTGCTGAGTTCTTAATATGCATTGCTTTATATCCATGAATATCCTCCATGGGGATTTATAAGATAGGTGTGGAGTCACAGTTATAGAGTAATTTCTCCAAGTTCTCCCAGCTATTAAGTGGCAGAACCAATGTGAGGAAGAGCACACAGGCACTCCGCTGAAAGTCCCCATGCTTATTCATTGCACTTGACAACCTCTCAGTATCTGTGTATAGGTAACCTCTGCTTAAACAATTCTGAGGAAGGGACACTCAATTTTTCTCTAGTCCCCCCATAACCTTTTAGACATCTTCAGTTTAGGAAGTCCTTCCTCATAGCAATTGTATATAAGTGATACTTAGAGATCTTGGTCCTGCCTCCATCTTTCAAATGTCTCTACTCATGAATGATTTCCAAATATATGAAAAGAGCCACCACATCTCCCCCAAGCCATCTTTTTTTTCAAACTAAACACTTTTCAGTTCCTCCAGTTGTTTCTTATGACATAGTCCCTAGCCTTACTGCATTCCAATTGCCCTCTTCTGACCACCACTGTTTATCAACAACTATTTTAAGTTGAGGCACCACAACAGAATGATACTTCAGCTGTGAGCTGACCATTATAGATTGCACTGGGATTCTAGTCTCCCTTGTCCTGAATAGTAGACCAGAGGATCTTACATTTCAGGCTGAACATTATCTCTTTTGGCTTTTTTGATAGCAAACTAGCAGGTTCATGAAATATATACTATAATGAGAATATGGATATGTGCTTTATAAGATTGCTTTGATTAAATGAGTTACTGAAGTTAAAATGTGTGGCCTCAATTTAGAGCACAAGTACTTCAAGACCAATGTTTAGGAGTATACCACTTCCCTATGAGTGAGCCAAGTTGGCTATTTAGTCTTCCGATAACAGTTAATGTATTTTTAATTTGGCAAACCAGAGAAGTTCAGACCAAATCCTGCATGCATGGCAATAGCCAACTGTAGAATGGAATATATCAAGCATCAAGTCATATTACTGTCTCATCTTGCCCTTGAAATCAAGAAAATTCTTTAGATTATTGAGTCAAATTTTCCCAGCCTATGCTTGAAGAGTTGATTTTTTAAATTTTAATGTAAATGATGGACTATGCATTTAATTTTAGCAAATGTTATCTTTTAATTTAGTTGTAACTCTGACTCCTTACTTGGTCATCCAGGATATTAACTCTTCCTCTCCAAGTACTGTTATCCTCAGATTTGATAAGCATGTTGTCTTTATTACTTTCAAGGCTAAATAGAAAATAGGGACAACAGAACAATCTCAGAGTCTTGGCTATCACAGTAAAACAGCAGCTAGGCCCAACGAAGGCACTAGGACATAGAACAGAACACTGAGGAAAATTAGATATAGTGCCAGTATAAGATCTGGAAGCTTGGTGGAGATCCAACTTATTAATCTATTAGGCCACTCTAGAAACCATTATCCCAGCCTAAGTGTTCTCTGCTTTGGTTTCTGAACTTTAATCATTAAGTCAGCCCTTTCAGATGCTCTGCTGTCTATCCAACCTTCTTGAGCTCTACTTTCAAACATCAGTGACCCAAGAAGAGCACACAAGTTTTGCCAACATGTCTGTGATAAATTGAATCACGTCCCCGACAAAGACATGTTCACATCCTAACTTCCCAGTCCTGTGGGTGGGGACTCATTTACAAATAGGACCTTCAAAGGTCCTATTTGGATGAGGCTAACTTGAATCACGGTGGGCCTTAATCCATATGACTGAAGTCCTTATAAGCAGAGGAAATCCAGACACAGTAAATCAGTAGAAGCCAGAAGAGACAGAAGAGGGATCATCATGTGACAGAGGAGGAGATTGAGTTATTGATTGCCAGCAAGTCACCACCACAATGTTACAGAAATATCCTGCCAACACCTTGATTTTGGGCTTCTAATCTCCAAAACTATGAGACAATAAATTCCTGTTGTTTAAACCAACCAATTTGTGGTATTTGCTATAACAGTCCTGGCAAACCAAGACAACGTCCTTAGTGAGAGTTTTATTAAGCTCCTGAACTATTGGTAATAATGAGCTCCCATTAAAGTTCTTCCTACATTATCAAGGGCCAGGTCTTTCATGAGAGCTATTTCTTTCAATCCTCCTAACAACTCTCTGAGGCAGATATTATCATCATGCCTATTTTGTAGATGAGGAAACTAAGGAACTTGCCCCATGTTTCATAGACAGAAAATCTCAGGATTTGTCTTAGTTTGCCAAAGCTGTTATGACAATTACCACACAATGAGTTGGTCTAAATAATTGTCTCATGGTTTCAGAGCCTAGAAGTCCAAAATTAAGGTACCAGCAAGATCATGCTTTCTTCACAAAGTTGTAGCATTCTGATGCTGATGTGCCACAATCGTTGGGATTCCTTGGCTTGCATTTCTGCCTCTATCACATGGTGACATCTTTGGTCTCCTCCTGATGACTTTCTCTGTGTCCAAATTTTTCTCTTAATAAGGCCACTAGTAATATGGATTATGACTTGCTCTTTTTCAATTGGACCATACCTAAATAGGATCTTAGAAGATCCCTTTCACAAATGAGTCCACACCTTAACTGATAATAATCTTCAAAGAGTCCTATTTACAGATGGCTTTACACCCACAGGAAAATGGATTAAGATTAAGGACACGTCTTTGTTGGGGTACAAAATTCATTCTACCACAGGATTCATATCCAAAAATCTGTCTCCAGAACCTTTGCTCTCTGACAGTCCTCCTGACTGTTATTCCCTCCTTGAATTCAGGAAGTAAGTTCCATAATAATTACTTCGACCATAGTTTTATTCTGATATATTTTTGCTGTCTAATATATCTAGAGCATTTTCCTCAAGTCTATGAACTGCCAGCCCATTACTATCTTGAGTCTCTGAATATTTCTCCTTTCTTAAGTTTAATGCCTTGCATTTGCCTTTATTGAAGTCCAACTTTGTTCATTTAAGAATGTGTTAAGCATGTACCATGTTCTCAGCATTGTGCTAAGAGCTTAGTTAGCATTTCTAAATGTGAAAGGTGTATTGCATTTGTTAACAAAGATCTCTAATTATACGTTCAACAGGGAGGACAAAATAGCTAAACAAAATTGTTCTCAAGGAAATATGAAATTATATATCTGGTCTCTACTTTAAAGAGGAGAGTGAACATCACAAACATATATTTGTATATTTAAAGTCACTTAGTTTCTGCACATAGAAGTAAAATGAATGAGGAAAACCTCGGGTATTCTGTGAGAAAACTATCCTGTAATTAAATGTCTTTGAAACATTCTATTATAATTCAAAGTGCATTGCAAAGGTCCACAAAGGGAAGAGTAGTCTAATTAACTGAATTCTGGGATAGATGTGTGGATTTAGTGACCTAGCTTCATCCCACTCCTCTCAACCATCAAACAAACAAACAAGGTTTTATAAAAAACATTGCTCCACAAACACTTTCAGACAAAATTGCCTGACACCAGATCCCCAGGCCCTCTCACTAGTCCTGGCTGGTTCTGCTATACTTCAGGGATATTTTATTGAACTAAATATTCCCTCATCAACAAAACTTCTGCTCTTTGGCCTTAAGCTCATGAGGTTATGCGCAGCCAGAGAACCATTCAGAGCCTCGTGTGGTTGCCGTCTGCTCCTCACGCTCGTGTGATGCAGCTGCAGGAGAAAGGGCTGCATGCCAAGCGCAGAGCCCAGCGTGCCTTGCCTGCACTCTGCCAGCTCCACAGCAGCCCATGTCGCCATGGTCACTCCAGCAGAAACTCCCCAGAAAGCTGAAAAATGTGCTATTTGTGTCCATCCTATTTAGAAATTCACTAATTTCCAGATTTATAGGCACATATCTATCAAGAGAGGGGAAATTTGAAAAGGCAGAGAAGAGAAGTGGCATCAGTCAACTTTCAGCACTTTCCCTTAACAGTGGTAGCAGAGAAATGAGCCACACCATCCATGCCTAACTGTGTGAATTACAGTTTGAACTGGCCCTTATTCCAGGCTACAAGGGTCATGTGCCCGAGTTGGCTCCACAAGGGGAGTTATTCCTCTTCCTCCCACCACTGACTTAACTCAGACTCTGGAGTGGCTGAAAAGCTCCTTCTTGAAGAGTGAACAGAATTCCTTGTCTACCCCACCAGTGGCATTCCAGTGCATACGAGTGAGGGTATTGTGGTCTGTTACTGCCCCTGCCCAGGAAAGAGCAGGTAAGCAACTACCACCCCGTTTCATCAGTGACTTTTTTCTTTGCCATACTTTTAGCAGAGATGACTTTCTAAAGTGGAAGAATCAAACAATCACAAAGGTCTATATGAGTATTCATTAGACGCTAGGCACATTACTAAATGGTTTACACTCATTATCTCAGCCGATTCTGGTATCCACCCTATGAGGTAGATGCTATCACAAGCTTCATTTCCAAGAAAGAAACTACAACTCAGAGATGATAAGAATCTTGTTTAAAGTCACACACTCACTAGTAAAGGCATCAGAATTTGAACTACACCCTTTATAATGGCAGAGTTTTATAACTTGTAGGAAAATGTCTTCAAATTCCTACTTAATGGGATAAATGCTTAGGTAATTCAAATACAAATTGAATAGGCTTTCAAATGATAACTTTTAAAATATTTTTCTGACTTACAAGTAGCACAGAAAGAAACTGTATAAGGTACAAAAGGGCTTGCCAGCCTACATTTTAGAAAACCGTTTTTGCTTTGGCAATTTCTCATTCCTAACTTATTCCAGTGATATATTTTGCCCTGTTTATTATCTACAAAAAGCACAAATAGTTAGAAAAATGCATCTGATGCTCACCAAAAGCAAAAATGACCTTTTTTCCTAACCAGAAGCCTTGATCTGGACTTTGAATACTGATTTGGAAACAAGATCTTCAAAGAATTAGCTCAAAGCAGCAGGTTTGTAGCTTATATGACACAAGATGATCAATGACCACATTAACTACTAATCTAAGGCATAAAACATGCATGAGGCATTAGCATGGAAATCTAACACGTTCCCACCCCAGGTGGCACTGGATTTCTAATCTGTTGTCCCATCTAATAGGAATAAACTTAAATAGCTAATTTAGAGCTTCATTTACAAAGTTAATAATTAGGGTGATTTACTCAAAAGGCAAGAGAAGAAGAAAGAGGAAGGAGGAAGGGAGACAGCTGGATGGGAGCTGAAAATCAGGCATTTTGAAAAAGCCAAACTCCACTTCTTAATATAATGTCTTTGCTTATTATTTTGCCCTGAAGGTCATATTCTACTCTGATGTGAAGGAATCAGGTGAGAACAAAGCATGACCTCTGGAAGCTAAGACTTGGTTGAGGATCTCAAGTCTGTTCTTTATTACACAACCCTGGGAAAGCTGTTTTAATTTCCCAAACAATTATTTCTGCATCTTTAAAATGGGAATGGTGATGCCTGTTTAACCAATAATAAACATGATAAAAGCAAAAAGGTTAATACAGGGCCTAACACCTGGGAGGGACTTAGTGCTATTGATTCCACCCACCCCTAAGTGGATTCAGCAGAAAGTACTAAGATACAGACACAGTCAGTCCCCTCTTCCTGGTTCTGCAATGGCAGAGCCATAAATTTTGGCACAGTACTTGTCTCACCTACTTACAGGGCTGGGAAGATAGTTGGATGGCCGTTTAATTTGGCATTATATAGAATATTGGGCAAATGAGCTGGAGTGCCACACCTGTGCAAGTGCCCTTATAGTACAGGACAAGAGCTGGGGTGGGAAGAAAAGGAAGGAGGATTGGCTCTCCCACCCTCACCCCATAACTCCACAAACAGCCACACCAGGACCACCTATCAAGCCCACTGATGTGTAGATGGCTGTTTCTCTCCTAAGGATCCTAAAAAAGTAGTCCATACGAGCCCTGGAGGAAGACTTGGGACTATTTAGGCTGGGCATTCCAGGGTCCCAAGTATGCAAAGAGTTGTCTAGAAGTGGTGAGGCAGGCTCCAGGTGGCAATATTCCCTTAAACCTAAGGACCATGGAGAGGGGCAGAGCCAGAGGAGAGCTGAGCACAGCCCTTTACATAGACCCCAGTGCAGGTGACCCTCTTGCCCTGGCTCAGAAACACCTAATTGTTCAGTCAAGTTCATTTACCTCATCACCCCAGTTAACATTCTGAAGGGAAGGTGTTAATATATTCATACAGGGAAGCCTGATGCCATCCATAAAGTAACTCCAGGAAAGCAGACAGTACATCTGCAATGGGAAGTATGGACAGAATTATTAACCCTTCTAATTTCACTTTATACATTAAATCAGTCATGATAATTATCAGATTCCACCCTCTAAACATTTAGCTAGTCTGGTAAATAATCAAGAGACAGGAAAAGCTAACTAACCTTCAATTTCCATCATAGAAATCTATGAAGACTTTTTCCTCATACTGTACTTTTTTAGGGATTTTATTGTAAAATATGTTCATGATCATCCTTATTACAAAAAACCATGCTCTGTCTCAAATATCTGGCAATCCTTGACACCCTTAGCACCACTGAAAGGATTTCTGGGTCTTGGGAAGACATTTTGTAAGCTGCATTAAGGCCATAATGAATGCTTTTGGAGGATTGTGAATATAGGGTGCAAGCTGCTAACCTCAGTTTGTCATCAGCTCATGTGGTTGCCATGACATAAAAAGAACCAGTAGTAGAAGAGCCTCAGCATGCAGCCCAGCCAGATTGAGGCTCTGCAGAGAGCCCAGTCTTTCATTCAGGGACAAGCAGCAGCACCAGTGCTTCTAAAGGCAGTGTCTTTGGCTATGACTACCTCCCCTCATGAGCTGGACCTTGCCAACTTCCCAGTCTACTGCCCATCACCCCTTCTCCATCTCTCAAGGGCTCTTGACCTCAGAGTTCTCAAACAACATCGTAATCCCCTGGAGAGCTTTAAAAGTCAGCATCAGAGTTTCTGATTTAACTGGGCTGAGATGTAGCTGGGGCATGGGGAGTTTCAAAAGCTCCCCAGGTGATTCTGATGTGCAGCCAGATTTGAGAATTAGAGCCCCACCACAGAAGCCTAATATACTTGCTCTTTCTCTAACACATCCAGGACACTCAACTCCTACCTTTGGCCTTTCTTTCTGCCTTGAATGCCCTTCTCCTCTCTGACAAACTGCTTCTCATCCCACAAGACTCAGTCTGGTGAAAGCCTGTCCCAGTGAAATGGTTCTTTATATTTTGAGGCCCCAGCCTCATTCATACCCTTAATAGAACCAACAGAGACCATATAATTTATCATCTACATGCACAAACACTGTTGAATATAAATGAAAATGCTATTAATAATTTTACTGGATGGTAGGTGTCAACCAGGACTATCTCAATCAAACCTGGGCATTAGATCCCTGCTGGCTTCATCTCTAAAACAGAGATCATAATGGAATGTACTTAATAGGATTGTTTAAAGGTTTAATGAGTTGATACGTGTAAAGCACTTAGAATAGTACTTATACATAGGAAGTACAGTATAAGTGTACTTGTTATTATTTGTAAAAATAAAAAGAATGGGCTAAACCAAGTGAATGGGCTCCAAGTGGCTTTTTTTACTCTGGATTTCCTTCAAATCATCCGGCCCATGGTGAATGCTGTAATAATAAGGCTACCCTTCACTGCTGACTCACCATGCACCAGGCCCCTTTGACACCTCACATACGTTAGCTCATTTACTCTTCACCACAACCCTGTCAGAGAAATATGTGCCTATTACCCTAAGTTTACAGATAAGGAAACTAAGGCTAAAACAGATGAAATAGTTGCCACAGTTTTTGTATTTTATCTTTCTATGAGAAAAAAGAAAAAAACTTCAACCCTCTCTCACTGTGAGTTTCCTCTGATTCCTTTGAAGGAAAAAAAAAAACAGGGGCTTGTCTGAAGTCCTGGTTATTCAACAATGTTCCAAATGCTTTAGGAAATAAAAAGTAAAAAGACAATGACAGTGAAATCTGTGCTTTGGAAGGAGATCTTGTTCACTGGTTTTTTAAAATATTTTAACAATTTGTGAACCAACACTCTCAAGCAGGTAATATATGCAAGGAAGGAGTTGGGGTACACTGAGGATGCCCCCAAACTATAAAATCTTTCTTTTACCTCCAAAGAGTTCAAAACCTAGTTGAGAACATAAAGAAATGCTGATTAACATTACAAAATTTGAATAGCAGTAATAGGGAGATTCCTAGAGCATCGTATGAATAATTCCCAAACAAATGTTACAGTTTCTACCTGCCATAGGTCAAGGAAGAAAAGACTTCTGAAGAGCCTGAGAGGACATGGGAGTTCTGAGAGTTGTGTCTTCGAACATTTATTAATTCAACAAATATTTACCAACAATCTCCATGTGCCAAACACTATTCTGGGAAGCGGCTGTGGCTCAATCAGTAGGGCTCCCGTTTACCATATGGGAGGCCCCGGGTTCGGTTCCCGGGGCCTCCTGGTGAAGGCAAGCCCGCCTGCACGGCGTGGTTAGCTGACCTAGCGAGCACAAGCAGCAAGGGGGGGGATAAATGAATAAATAAATAAAATCTAAAAAAAAAAAAAAAAACACTATTCTGTGTGCTGGAACTGTAGAGATTAATAAAACAGAGTGGTGCACTCAAGAAGTAAAGAGTCTACTGGAGGAGTCAGACATATGAGCAGATAACTCATATGGTATAAGAATGGCTCCAATAGAGAACGTGTCCAGGACATTGTGACCTAAAATGCTGGGGGAGCCAAGAGAAGAGGCATCCACCGAAGCTATTCTCAGAAAAGTTGGTGGGGACAAGATGGTAGAAGTTTTCTAGAAGGATTATTGTCCAAGCTTAGTCTTAAATAATTAATGGGAGTTACTCAGGGGGACAGAAAGGAAGAAAAGGCTCAAAAAGAATGCAAAAGCATGTGGAAAGGGAGAGGATAAGAGTTAAAGAAACAAAAGGAAGATTGAGAAGTTCTAGCAAAAAGCCATCCTAATTTTGGGAGATGGGAGGTAGGAAAGCCTGGCTAATAATAGTGAGAGGCAAGGTAGTAATTAGATATAAGGCTAAAGAGTGAAATGATAGTTTTTCAGTTTATGATATTCAACATAAGTCCAGAAAATAAAGAATGTAAGTATAGATTATAGATGATGGTATAGATATAGGTGATCTAGATATACATATAGATGAGAGATAGAAATAGAGATATAAGTGAGCTTCTTGAAGAAAGGAATACCATATGATATATATTACTTGAATGTGCCTGGAACCAAGAAAATATTTGTTATATGAAATACGTATATATTTACACAGACACACGCACTCACTAACAAAACACATGTCAAAGCACAGCTTAATCCTAGTTCATATTCATAAGTGATATCAAAATTAAATGCTGTTTTTAATGCAGCCTTCCTTCCAATCTCTACCATTGATAGGAATAAGCTGATTTAGCTCCTGGGGAAATATGAAGTTCATAAAGAAAAAATAAAATAACTCTTTTTTGACCCTGAACTAAATTTCAAAAGTACACTTGCCAGAAAAGAGATCTAGACAATATTTATTTGTAAAGTTTTACTAAAGAGTTAACATAGCTTATCACTAAAGAAGAAAAATGCTCCAAATTTTCATTTCTATCTCTCATCTATATATATATATCAATATCACCTATATCATCATCTATAATCTATACTTACACTCTTCATTTTCCAGACTTCTGTTGAATATCATAAAAGACATAAGCTTTGACAGGGAATATAAAAAAAAACAAATACATTATTTATGCATGTATATACTGCATACACATACAAAAATATATAATAAATAACGTTTCTAATATCCAATAGTGGGTCAATGAAACAACTGATCAAGAGGCAGTACAGAAGAGAAATTGTGTGCAATATCTGAAGTTGGACAGCCAGGCATTGACTCCTAGCTCCTCAATGTACTAGCTGCGTGAGCACTTTCGCTATGATCACAAGTAACAGCCTTTCCAAACTGCAGTGACCTCATACATAAAAATAAAAATTACAGAACTTACATGTGATTGCTATGAGGATTAAATGATGCAATTCATGCAAAGTGCTTGGCATGTTGGCTGGCACATCACAGGAACTCAATAATAGTCATAGAACTATTATATTTCTTTCAGAAATTATTCCAAATGATAAGAAGGAGCCATTTTTAAAAGCATTAAAGTGATTAGATGGGGCTGACTAGCCATTGTGAGGCCAGCTATAAATTCACTAACATAAAAAACTTCTTTTGTAAAGGCCCATCCACTGTTTAACACAGAGGATCATTTTTTCTTATATCTTTCTATATAGTCCTGTCACATTGACTTGCCTCATCTAAATAAATGAGACTTAAAAAAAAAAATACCCCAGGATTTAATCACTCCTGGATCCTGGAAAATCATCTCAAAGGAAATGATTTCTTTAATAAATTGTTTATATAGGCTCTCAGCAGACAGAGATGCTGAAAATTCAGATAATGGTACAGGTACAGGTTTGGTAAGGTGTCTGCGGTCAACAGGAAATTTACTGATACCAAATACATCCCCAAATGGCAACAAAGTAGTAATTTATTTTTTTAAAAGTTAGATCATCTCCCTTGGATTTATCTATCTCCCTGCCACCTCTCTCCAATTCCCCCCACTTCTCTCATTTATACCTCACTATTTGGGAAAAACTTTAAAAGGGAAACTTTGCTAAGATTCTGAATTGCTTGTATTATTTAATGTGTATACACAGAGGAAAGGACATAACCAAAACCCAAGTGTAAAATCAGTCATTTCAGGATTTGTAATATTTGGAGCTAGATTATAAATGGTAGAAATACAGAGGGGGAAAAGCCTAGTGATTAGACTCAAGAAATATTTTAAAGCACTAGAAACTTTGATCTGAAACCTTTGCATTTTGCACATTGCAAATGTAAAATATGGATCTTTCAATCAGGAGAAGCACAGCAATTTGGTGATATCATCAAAGGAGCTCATATTTCTGGATTTTCCTGGGTTGTTGAGTTTTTTTCCCCTCCTGGAAGAAAAAGAATTACTCTTTATGTGACTCTATCTACACATAAAAGTATGATTAAGAATATAAGAAGCTCAGATCTTCATTCACAGAGAAATGTTAAAAAAAAAAAAAATCCTGAAATCAAAGGTGAATTATCCCTCTGTTAAACTATGATTAAGTGTAAAAATAAAACCACCTATAGCTTCTGTTGTACAATTGAAACCAGAGGTCTACTTTCCCCCACTGTCTTTATTCTTGCTTTCAAATAAAATCTTGCAGATCTGAGTCTCTTTTTCGGCTTAGGTTTATTAAACCCTGATATGATTCCTCCAGGGTTGAAGATCCACATGCTAAACTGCTTACCAAAGGTTTACAAATTGGAAAGACTCTCAGGGGAATTTTTTTTTCTGCCCAGTTAGTTTTGTTACTCCTGTCTGGAAGTCAGAGATTATTGAGATAAAACTGATTAGAAAAGTCAAGCCTTTCTAACTTCGAACACCAAATCAGCCAGAAAAGCAGGAATCAGAGAGCTTGAGGCTCTGCCTGCTTTTATATTATTAAAAGACTTACTCTAGTAAGTGAAAGCCTTGTTTGCTCAACACCAGTTTTCAGAAGACAATGCCCCCAAAGCATCCTTTCTTTCTTTACCCACACAATACAATTCTCAGAGCAAAAATTCTTGATCAAATTCTGGATTAAACTGATCTCTACTATGTTAGTTATTGACTCAACTACAAAGTCACTTCTTACAGATCGCTTGTGGCATATCATGACAAGTATATAATTTATCAAGAGAATTAATACTGATAACTTGTAAAACAAGCAGAGAGAAAGAGAGGGAGAAAGGGAGGAAGAGTGGGAGAAAGGGAGGAAGAGTGGGATGGGGAGAGGGAAGGGAGGGGGGAGGGAGAGAAAGAGAGAGACAGTGCTCTTTCCTGAGCCTCATTTTGTGATGCCTGTAGATGTAGACTACCAGTACAGCCTGATTCTTTCCTACGTCAGCAATGTCATATTATATATGGTTAGCTGAAAAATTTTACTCTTCTTCCCATTGTTGCCTAATAATAGGAAACACAAAAGTTTATATAGGCAGCTCCCATGTGTAAGTGGGCTGTGGTCTAAAAGTTGTATGTTAGCTGAGAAAGCTCAGGACACATTTCCTGTGGTAATAGTAGCTGTAGATTTCTGAGACTAGTTCACAAATAATTGCTGCACCCACAATGGCACAAATCCTGTATCTAATCTTCCTAACAGTTGGCTACAGCAGAGTATTTAAATACCTGTAGTGAAAGAGAGATCATTGCTCCAGAGCGAACCCATTTCTTTTGCGGGACAACTCCTTTTTTAAGTCAGGTAAAATCTTCTCAATGGTGAGCTGCCGTCTCCTTCCACCTACCAACTGGTCCTTCAGTCATGACCTAGAGAGCCATCCTGCTCCCTTTGTCCTCATTTCTGCACTGTAAACATGCCTAGTTCCTTTAATTGCTCCTAATGTGGATTCCAGACACCACCCCTCGAATATGCTCCATTTTGTTTTCAATGTCATTTGTATGATGTGATGAGCACAGATGGGGAGAATCAGTACTGTGGCCGGCACAGTGGGAAACGCTGACTACCCATGGGCCTGACAGGGTGGTTTTATTTTGTTTTACTGAATATTAAGTCACCGGAAAACACAAACAGCCATCAGTGGAATTTATTTGGGTTGGAGAAGAGTCTCACTGTTTATTATGTGTGGCAGAATGTCTACTGGAAGAAACTTGTTTTAAAAGAGAAGCAACAACTAAAAATACCAGCCAATCATATCTAGAAATGGAATCAACAATTGACCTCTGAATAAATCTTTATTTTCTGAAAGAATCCTTTGGATGGCATTAGTTACAAAATTGTAAGGCAAATAGTACCTATCACCCTGGAGAAGGGTGTAAAAGAATCTTTGCTTCCTATAATTTGACCAAGTCTATTTCTCCCAACATCCCTTGGAGTTCCAAGTTCTGGTTGGGGGATGAGGGGTCAGGAATTTGAATAAAGAGACGAGGGGCTTTCTGGGAGAGAAGGAGCCAATACTACCAAAGGCCCAGTGGTAGAAAAAAACAACCAAACTCCTGAAATAAAATAAACATGAAATGTTCAGAGCAATAGGACAAGGAGGCCAGTCCCTGCTTAGGGTCAAAGGAGGAAAGAGAAACAGAATTTTCCATCTGCTGGGACCTGGTGCCCACCCCACTCCAGGGACACACTACACTCTAAAGAGAGAACACTGAGCAAACTTAAGAAACTGAAATTTTAGGATCCCCAGTCAAATTATCATGGAGGTCTCTTGGCTGAGAATAATATCAAGGGACTAGGATCACCATCCTTCCAGAACCACCAGCATCAGTAGCTGGCGCCATAGGTTTACCCACAGCACTATCACTTTGAGCATAATCCTCAGAAATAATTCCTCCTCAGCAGGACTTCTTAAAGCCTTTACTAGTACAGAATTCATCTTAGGTAACCTGACTCTGCTCTTTTCCAGCCATGTAACCTTAAACTAAAACCCCTTTTAGCTGCTATTTTTTACCGTCTGTATGGTGAAATAAAAATGGCACTGATCTTACAAGATTTCTGTGAAAGACTGAATAAAATAATAGGTTTAAAAATTTAACTTATTCTGACATCTGATAAAACAAATTATATATTAGCTCATTTATAACTT
The DNA here is from genome assembly GCA_026826555.1 of Tolypeutes matacus. Classification (NCBI taxonomy): domain Eukaryota; kingdom Metazoa; phylum Chordata; class Mammalia; order Cingulata; family Chlamyphoridae; genus Tolypeutes; species Tolypeutes matacus. Next base: position 4,603,335 of record JAKSZT010054324.1, on the reverse strand, counting down.
TTATACTTATTGTAAAATGAAACACTTATATAGAAAAGTACAGGAAATATAAATATATAACTGAATAAATTATTTCAAAGAAAATATACCACTCAGATTTTTTTTTCTTTTTTTTTTAAGATTTTTATTTATTTATTCATTTATCCCCCCCTTGCTGCTTGTGCTCGCTGGGTCAGCGAACCATGCCGTGCGGACGGGCTTGCCTTCACCATGAGGCCCCTGGAACCGAACCCGGGGCCTCCCATATGGTAAACGGGAGCCCTACTGATTGAGCCACAGCTGCTTCCCTCAGATTTTTAAAATCTTTTGATTTTAGAATTTTTACTTTTTTATAATTTCTGTCTTTTTTTTTATCATTCCCTGTTCTCTAAAAATTTTCAGGCTTGCCTTCTATTTCCTTGCATATACTGAGCCTTGTTACTTTAAAGTCTTTGATAATTCTACTCAGTCTCACTCATATCAGTTTCTCTCTCAGTGTGCCAGGGCATTTTTTGTCATGTGATGGTCACTGTATTTTTAAAAATAATTTTAAGCCTTTTTTGGGAATTAATTCATGTATCCTACAAAAGACATGTGCTTTCTTAATCTTAATCCACATTTCTGAGGGTGTGAAGCAATTTGAAATTGAACCTTTAAAGATGTATAGTCAGTTCAGGTGGGACCCATTCATAAATAGGGTTGTTAAAGATCCTATTTAGGTGTAGCCAAATTGAATCAGGGTGGGCCTTAATCTGTAAGAGGAAATTCTCATGCAGTCAGAGAAAGCCACAGGAAAGAGCCAAAAATCAGCAGAAAGCAGAAGAGCAGACACAAGGAGAGAGACATTGCCATGTGATGGAGGACTCCCATCACCAGAACTGTATGAAAAACTCAGGAAGAAAGCATGGCCTTGACAATATTTTGATTTTGGACTTCTAGCCTTCAAAATCATGAGATAATAAATGTTTATTGTTTAAGACAATCCATTGTGTGGTATTTGTCATAGCAGCTTGTAGCAGTTTGGCATTATTTATGAATTCCAAAAATAGATATTGGATTATGCTTATAAACTGCTCTGTTCCTCTGGGTGTGATTAAATTATCATTGGGGCTTTGACTGGGTCACATCAGTAGGACTTTGACAGGCAGTAACTCAGAGATAAAACTACATGGCAGAGCAGAGGAGTCAGTTGGAGTTTTGAGTTGGAGTTTTAATGCTAGACTCCAGGGAAGTAAGCACACAGAGGAGCTTGGTCGTGAGGAAGGAGAGAAGGCCCCGGGAAAAAAGACGAGCCGTTTGCTTGATAGTCTACAGCTGGCCTTGTGGAGCTAGGCAAAGCCTAGAGAGCCTCATAGTCTACAGCTGACTTTGTGGAGATAGCAGAGGAGCTGAGCCCAGAGACAAGCAAGACCCAGGAAGAAAGGAACCCACGAAGCCTGAACCCTCTCAGATGCTGGCAGCCATCTTGCTCCAACAAGTGGCCATAGATTTGGGTGAAGGAAGTAACTTACGCTTTATGGCCTGGTAACTGTAAGCTTCTACCCCAAACAAATACCCTTTATAAGGGCCAACAGATTTCTGGTATCTTGCATCAGCACCCCTTTGGCTAATCCAGAAAGGATTTTGTGTTGCTTGTGTCAAGGCATCTTAAGGCACCAGAAATTGCCTTAATCTATTTATAGGAATTGAGCTTTCCCTGGCCTACCAAATAGCTCAAGGTTGGGCTGATTGACTTCCCAGTCATCCTTACTCTTGAAGTGTGTCCCTTCAGGCTCCCAATTATAGCACGAAATAGGGTTTTTACCAGGGTCCCTATTTAAAAAAAAAAAAAAAAAAAAAAGTCATATATGCAATATCACCTGTATTTGTTTTGTAAAAACAGTCTTATATATGTAATATCACCCATATTCATTTTTTACATGAGGTTTCACTACCTTATACAGTCCCATGTTACAGTTTTTAGCTTTCCTTCTGGTAGTACACATGACCTTAGACTTTTCCTTTCAACCACTGTTATACTCATATAATAGCTCGGCTGGTTACAAACACCATGATATGCTTTCACCATTTCTATTCATTTGCAAAGATTTACAAACAACCTTTTTACCAATTCTGCACAATTTAACCCTCAGCTTTCCTTTCTCTACCCTTCTTCTATTTTCCGGTGACCTAAATTCCAATTATGAACTCCATGAGTTTACACAATATATTTAGATTATAATAGCGTAGTCATACAGTATTTGTCCCTTTATGTCCTGCTTGCTTCACTCAACGTAATGTCCTCCAGGTTCATCCAGGTTGTCATCTGCTTCATGATTTCATTTCTTCTTACCGTTGCATAATATTCCATTTTGTGTATACACCACAATTTGTTTATCATTTCATTAGTTGATGGACTCCTGGGTTCCCAACTTTAGGCAATCATGAATAATGCTGCTATGAACATCAGTGTGCAGATGAAAGTGTCTCTGCTCTCAATTCTTCTGGATATATACCTAGTAAAATGGTATTGCTGGGTCACATTGCAAGTCTATATTCAACTTCCTTAGAAACTGCCAAACAGTCCTCCACAGTGGCTGTACCATTCTATATTCCCAACAAAAGTGAATAAGTATTCCTCTCTCTACACATCCTCTCCAACATTTAGTTTTCCAACTTTTTTATAGCAGCCAGTCTAATAGGTATGAAATGATATCTCATTGTAGTTTTGATTTGCATTTCCCTAATCACTAGTGATGTTGAACATTTATTCATGTATTTCTTTGCCATTTGTATTTCTTCTTTGGACAATTGTCTTTTTAAGTCTTTGCCCATTTTTTAATCAAGAAGTTTGTCTTTTTACTGTTGGGTTGCATGATCTCTTTGTATATCATGGATATTAAACCTTTATTGGATATGTGATTGCCAAATATTTTCTCCCACTGAGTTGGCTGCCTTTTCACTCTTTTGACATAGTCCTTTGAGGTACAAAAGTGTTTAATTTTGAGGAAGTCCCATTTGTCTATGTTTTTGTTTTGTTGCTCATCTTTGGGCATCAGGTTTAAGAAACTACTACCTACCACAAGATCTTGAAGATGTTTTCCTCCATTTTCTTCTAGGAGTTTTATGGTTGTCGCTTTTATATTTAGGGCCTTGATCCATTTTGAGTTAATTTTTGTATAAGGTGTGAGAGAGCAGTCTTCTTTCTTTCTTTCTTTTGGATATGGCTACTTGGGACCCAGGGCTCCTACTTTTGACTGGACCTAGACTCCAGCTGTAGTTCCCTCAGCCTCACAAGGCTATCAAAAGTACTTCTCAGCATTTTAATAATCTCTTCAATAATTAGCATACATCTCTGGTGAAATGCAACTTGAATGCTGGGTTCACCCCTCTAGACATCTGTCTTTGTCTAGCTCTTAACTCTATTATCCTTCAGTATAGTTTTGGCTCTTCTGTACCTTCAAGTACATATTTTCTTTAATGTTACCCAGCTATCTTATTATCTTTGTTGAGAATGTTGGTTAAAATTACCTAGGGTGATATTACCAGAAGTGAAAGTCTCTGCTCTTATTGTTATTTACTTAATTTTCTATGATAAATTAATCTAGTTCCACTGAACTTTTAGAATTACCTATGCCTCTTTTATGATACCACTTTCAACCTGGTACTAAATCATTTTTTAATGTTTTTCTTGGAGAAGTTGTAAGTTTAAGACAAATTATGCATAAAATATAGGATCCCCATATACCACTCACCACCAATGCCAGGCATTTATGTGGAACATTCATTACACTTGATGATAGCACTTTTTTGTAATTGTTCTAATTTTTTAACAGTAGTTACCATTATTACAGTTGATGAAAAATTGTTAAGAATATAATTAACTATCACCCATAGTTTACATTAGGTGTATTTTTTCTGTAATACCACCCTATTATTAACACCTTGTATTAGTGTCCTACACTTGTTATAATTCATGAAAGAACATTCTTATACTGTTAACTATAGTCCATCATCTACATAGGGTTCACTGTGTCACATAGTCCTATTTTATCTTTTAATTTTCACTCTAGTAACATATATGACCTAAAGCTTCCCCTTTTCATAACATTCACCTATATAATTCAGTGTTGTTAATGACACTCACAATAATGTGATACCATCACCATCATCTATTTCCAAATCTTTACAATCAACCTAAATAGAAATTACGCATTAACTCCCCATTCTCAAACCCAAACCTGTACTCTGGTAACTTACATTATAGATTCTAACTCTATGAATTTCCTTATTATAATTTGTTCATATAAGTGAGATCATACAATATCTGTCCTTTGGTGTCTGGCTTATCTCACTCAGCAAAATGTCCTCATTGTGCATCCCTGTTGTCACATGCATCAGGACTTCATTCCTTTTTACAGCTGAGTAGTATCCCATTGTATGTATATAGCCCATTTTATTTATCCATTCATTGGTTGGTGGACACTTGGGATGCTTCTATTTTTTGGCAGTTGTGAATAAAGCTGCTATGATCATAGATGTGATAATATCTGTTCGAGTTCCTGCTTGCAATTCTTTAGGGTATTTACATAGCAGCAGGATTATCGGGTCATATGTTAATTGTACACTTAATTTTCAAACTGTCAAACTGTCTTCCACAGCAATGGCACCACTTTACATTCCCACCTGAAAAGAGTGTTCCTATTTCCCCACATCCTCTCCAACATTTGTAGTATTCTGTTTTCTTTTTTTTTTTTTTTTTTTTTTTAAAGATTTTATTTATTTATTCATTTATCCCCCCCCTGCTGCTTGTGCTCACTGGGTCAGCCAACCACGCCGTGCGGGCGGGCCCGCCCTCACCAGGAGGCCCCGGGAACCGAACCCGGGGCCTCCCATATGGTAAACGGGAGCCCTACTGATTGAGCCACAGCCGCTTCCCTCTGTTTTCTTAATAGTAGCCATTCTAGTGGGTGTGAAATGATATCTCATTGTGATTTTGATTTGCATTTCCTCTTTGCCAATATAACTATTCAAGTCTTTTGCCCATTTTTTAAATTGGGTTGCTTGTCTTTTTGTTGTTGAGTTATAGGATTTCTTTACATATTCTGAATATTGGACCCTTAATGGATGTGTGGTTTCCAAATATTTTCTCCCATTGAGTAGGTTGTCTTTTCACTTCCATGACAAAGTCTTTTAACACATAAAAGTTTTTAATTTTGAGGAGGCCCCATTTATCTATTTTTTTCTTTTGTTGCTTGTTTTTTTCAGTGTAAAGTCCAAGAAACCATTGTCTAACACAAGATCCCTACATTTTCTTCTCGGAGATTTTTAGTCCTGGTTCTTATATTTAGGTCTTTGATCCATTTTTAGTTGATTTTTGTGCATGGTATGAGAAAAGGGTCGTCTTTCATTCTTTTGTATATGGATATCCAATTCTCCCAGCACCATTCATTAAAAAGATTATTCTTTCCCATTTGAGTAGACTTGAAAGCCTTGCTAAAAATCAATTAAACATAGATGTCAGGGTCTATTTCTGAACTCTCAATTCTATTCCATTGGTCTAGATATCTGTCCTTGTGCCACTACATCCTGTTTTGATTATTGTGGCTGTGTAGAAAGTTTTAAGATCGGGAAGTGTGAGTTCTCCAACTTTGGTCTTTTGCAAGATAGTTTTGTCTATTTGGGGCCCCTTACCCTTCCATATAAGTTTGATAATTGGTGTTTCCATTTCTGCAAAGAAGGTTGTTAGAATTTTGATCATAATTGTGTTAATCTGTAAATTATTTGGGGTAGAATTGACATCTTAAAGATGTTGAGTCTTCCAATCCATGAACACAGAATGTCCTTTCATGTATTTAGGTATTCTTTGATTTCATTTAGCAACATTTTGTTGCTTTCCATCTTTAATTAAAAATTTTTCTAGATATTTCATTCTTTTAAATCCTTTACATCTTTACATCTTTAATTAAAATTAATTACAATTTTTTCTAGATATTTCATTCTTTTAAATGCTAATGTAAATGGAATTTTTTTCTTGATTTCCACTTCTCATTTCTCCTTACTAATGTATACAAACACTACTGATTTTTGCATGTTGATCTTGTTCTTTGCCACTTTGCTGAATTCATTTATTAACTCTAGTAGCATTGTTGTCAATTTTTCAGGACTTTCTGTATATAGGATCTTGACATCTGCAAATAGTGAAAGTTCTACATCTTCCTTTCCAATATGTATGCCTTTTATTTCTTTTTATTACCTAACTGCTCTGGCTAGAACTTCCAGTACAATGTTGAAAATCAGTGATGACAGTGGGCATCCCTGTCTTGTTACAGACTTTAGAGGAAAAGATTTTATCTTTTTACCTTTGAGTATGTTAGTTGTGGGTTTTTCATATAATCCCTTTTGAATGTTGAGGAAATTTCCTCCTTTTCCTATTTCTCTAAGTGTTTTTTATCAAGAAAGGACACTGGATTTGGTCAAATGCTTTTTCTGAATCAATGGAGATGCTCCTGTAGTTTTTTCCCTTCACTTTGTTTATGTGGTATATTATATTAAATGATTTTCTTATGTTGAACCACCCTTGCATACTCAGGATAAAACCCACTTGATTATGGTTTATAATTCTTTTAATGTGTTGTTGGACTCAAATGACAAGTATTTTGTTGAGGATTCTTACATCTATATTCATAAGAGAAATAGGTCTCTAATTTTCTGTTCTTGTAGTATCTTTATCTGGCTTTGGTATTAGGGTGATATAAGGGTATTCAGGTGATATGGAATGAGTTAGTGTTCTCTCTTTTTCAATTTTTGGAAAAGTTTGAGCAGAATTGGTATTAATTCTTCTTGGAATGATTGGTAGAATTTAACTGTGAAGCCCTCAGTTAAAGTCCTGGGCTTTCTTTGTTAGGAGGTTTTGATGACTCATTCAATCTTTTTACTTATAATTGGTCTGTTGAGGTCTTCTGTTTGTTCTAGATTCAAGGTTGGTTGTCATGTGTTTCTAGGAATTTATCCATTTCATCTAGGTTGTCTAATCTGTCAGCATACAGTTGTTCATAGTATCTTCTAATGATCCTTTTTATTTCTCTGGGGTCAGTAGTAATGTTCCCCCTCTGATCTCTGATTTTATTTGCATTTTTTTCTTTGTTAGTCTAGCTAAGGATTTGTCAATTTTATTGATTTTTTTCAAAATACTAACTTTTGATGTTGTTAATTCTATTTTTATTTGCAATTTCATTTATATCTGCTCTAATCTTTGTTATTTCTTTCCTTCTGCTTGCTTTGGGATTAGTTTGCTGTTCTTTTTCTAGTTCCTCCAGGCATTCAGTTAGGTTTTTTATTTTAGCTCTTACTTTACTGTAAGCATTTAGGGCTATAAATTTCCCTCTCAGCACTGCCTTTGCTGCATCCCATAAGTTTGATATGTTGTGCCCATGTTGTCATTCATCTCAAGATATTTACTGATTTCCCTTGCAATTTCTTCTTTGACCCACTTATTGTTTAAAAATGTGTTATTTAATTTTCATGTATTTGTGGATTTTCCTGTTCTCTGCCTGTTATTAATCAATAACAGTTTCATTCCATTAGTGTCAGAGAAGATGCTTTGTATAATTTCAATCTTTTAAAATTTATTGAGGGGGACGGATGTGGCTCAAATGGTTGGGCATCCGTCTCCCATATGGAGGGACCCGGGTTCGATACCCGGGACCTCCCGGTAAAAAAATAAAATAAAATAAAATAAAATTTATTGAGACTTGTTTTGTGACACAACATGTGGTCTATCCTGGAGAATGAATCATGTACACTTGAAAGAATAGATATACTTCTGTTTTGGGGTGCAATGTTCTATATATACTGTTAGTTCTAGTTCACTTATCATATTAAGCAAACTGTTTTCTTATTGATCTTCTGTCTAAGTGATTCTATTGTTAAGAATGGTGTATTGAAATCTCCAGCTATTATTGTAGAGGTGTCCGTTTCTCCCTTAGGATTTGCCAAGGTTTGTCTCATGTATTTTGAAGCACCATGATTAGGTGCATAAGTATTTTGTTATTTCTTCTTGGTGGACTGCCCTTTTTATTAATATATAGTACCTTTCTTTGTCTCTTATAAAATCTTCTGACTTAACTTCAATTTCATCTGATATTAGCTCTTCTTTGGTTACTACTGCATGGAATATTTTTTTCCAACCTTTCACTTTCAATCTATTTGTGTCTTTGGGTCTAAGGTAAGTCTCTTAAAAACAACATATCATGATTTTTTAAATCCATTTGGCCACTTTGTCTTTTGATTGGGGAATTTAATCCATTAACATTCAGTGTTATTACTATAAAGGCATTACTGCAGCCATTTCATCCTTTGGTTTTTCTATGTCATATCCTTTTTTCTTTTTTTTTTTTTTTTTTTTGCAACCTCCTTTTCTATATAGTTGATCTTTTGTGATGTTGTCTGACTGATCCCTTCCTCAATACTGTTTCTTTATATTTTTAAATGCTTTCTTTGTGGTTACCTGGGGATATTATACAACTACATCTGTAACCTACTAATTTGAAAAGATACCAATTTAGCTTCCACGGTATACACTTTATTTGCACTCATATCCTTCTGTTTCCTCTCAATATGTTGTTTTTGTCTCACTTTATATTTTGCATATCCATTATCAGGAAATGTGATTTTTTTATTGTTTATTTATATTCTAACTCTTATAAGAATTAAAGAATAGAGTTGTATCTTAAGGATACAGTACTATTGTGTTTTGCATTTACCCTTCTAGTTACCCTTACTGATAATCTTAATTTCTTCCCACTACTCCAAGCTACTCTCACCTTTCTTTTCTTTCAACCTGAACTTGCTTTTGTAATTCAGGTAGGGCATGTCTCTTGTTGATGGACTTCCTCAGTTTCTGTTTATCTGTGAATATTTCAAACTCTCCCTCATTTTTAAGGGGAGTTTAACTACCCCTTTTTATCTCTGTGGGATTTTTCTGCCTCCAGTTTCTCCCCCGTTAGGGTATCCTTCCCTGAGGAGCCAGATGGGGTCAATCCAGAAATGTGATTCACTCCAAAAGAGTCCATTTTGCGTTTAGGTGGTCCAATCAACAGAAACTGCATTGAGCGAGTACAGCATTTTCCAGCCTCAGTTTTACCACAGTCTCTCTTTTTTATGTGTGTTATACTCCTCAGCTGCTTGTGGACTTGGTTCCTGTGCCCGAATATGCATGTGGTTCTAATTCATAGCTGTGATTGTCTCTATAGTTTGTGTTCCTGGTGGAATGGAGGAGAGATCCTGGCTCCTGTCTCAGAGCAACTCTCAAGCTGCATGTGACCTAGTGAGGGAGAGGGAGTGGACCAGCAGATCCGGGGAAATTTCCAACATGATCATTTTTCTTTTTCTTTGATTCAGCATTTGTGGAGTCTTTCTGCAATCTCTTTTCCTCCAGAGTTCTAAGAAAGTGGGAATTTTCCTTTTATTCACTGAATCTCTAGGGAAGTTTTTCCAGGGGATGTCTTAAGTCACCATGTTCTATAAACATTTTTTTTTAATTTTTATTCTAGTAACATATATATAACCTAAAATTTCCCCTATTAACCACTTTCAAATATATAACTCTGTTCTTGTTGTGCTACCATCACTACCATCCATCATTAAATATATATGAATATAAATATAAATATGCTCTCTTCCTTTATTAAATGTTTAAGTTCTTTTAGGAAACAATCCTTAGCCATGGCTGATTCATCATAAATTACTCCCAATCCTGTATATTATTCACATTAACCTTGCAGGAACTGTTAAGTGAGTGAGAAAACTTCATGTCTCTTGTTTGCACAAACAGGACATCTCTGAATTAGAACCACTAAATAATCCTGAACTGTGTAATAGGTCATCTCAACAGAAATAAAAGGTAAACTATAATTGCAGATATAAATTGTGATTTGCATTAATAAGCTCCCCCAGACCTTGTATGATAACAATTGCATACCTGAAGAAATAAATATCAGTATTAGGAAACAACAAATGAAATCTTGGCTACCCCAAGTTGCAGTTTCAATATTAATCTGCATATCTCTTTCAGTGTTAGCACATGTGACTTGAACTGTGTAGCTACTGCTTCATTAAAATTCATAAACTCCCTCTGGAATTCATGGCAGCCACCTGGCCAAATATTGGCTTCCTACATTTGAAACTCAACTGCATTGAAGTAACTGAATCTCTCAATCAATTACAAAGGATCTGAGCTCTTAGGGTTTACATTGATTGGCTCCATTTTCCTAATGGAGTCATAGCCTCTATAATTACCTACGTGACAAGAGAGATGCCTGCTTTCTGGAGGCTATACATCCTAGCTCTTCATTTACCTAAAATGTTAGTTGGCAGCCCTCATAAGAGTATCAGCTACAAAATGTGATTAGAGTTAATCTAAGTGTAACAGAATGATGGTCTCATTTCATCTCTCCTTATAGTATATGGTTGCCACATATTATTCTCTAAAGTGGATTACATTTTCAAAATAACTTTAATGTATGTTATTTTATAATTCATCAAGAGCCAGATTTATGCACTTGCACACACCTCTGTATCTATGTTTATACTCAAAAAGTACTGCTTGATTCAAATAACTGAAATCTCTTTTTTGCAATATATTCTGGTCATCACACCTTGAATCATATTTGATCATGGCCTTTCAATGGTCACAAGGGAAAGGAATTAAGGCCTCCCTTCCCCCTTCCTTATTACATGGAAAGGAGGAGAAAGAACTCTGCTGTTGGATTCAGACATGCAATTCAGATTCGAATCTCAATTAAACCATTGATTACTTGCATGGTATAGGTTAAAATCTTTTATCTCTCTGAACCTGTCTCTGCAAGTTTACTATAATCTGTTTTTGTAAGGATGAAACAAAACTAAAGCACCTTGCAAAGCATACAAAATATTAGGCATATGTATTAGATTTTACTTAAAGAAGCCTAAGACTTTTCCTTTTTTAAATCTCAAGGGCTTATAACAGCAAACATTTTTTTCTTGCTCAGGAATCTACCAGGCAGCTGTGGCTCTGCTAGATGGAGTTAAGCATTTCCCTGCCACTTAAGCTGCACTCGGCTCCAGTATGCAGGGTGGGTCTTCAAGAGTCCCTCTATCTGCTCCATGAGTCTCTCTATCTGAGATGCAGATTGGGCATGCTATTCTCAAGGTAGATACAGAAGTGCAAGAAGTTTGGACGAAACGTGATCAGATCTCACACATTGTTACTTCTGCCCCTTTCCATTGGCCTTAGCAAGCCACACGGACAATCCAATAGTCAGTGTGGTAGGGAAGCATATGCAGCCCACAGAGTATCCATGTCCAGGGCAGGAGAGAAGGAACAGCTATGAATGAAAACTCTTCCACAGTATTCAATTAATGGTAGTTATTAAAATTAGCTGATCTATGATGTATGATTCTATATCTGAACATATCTCAAGATGTTTTCTCTACCTATAGCAACTCAGAAACATTTTCCTGCGTACCTCCAAGAAGCCATGCCTTCTGATGAAGCTTTTATTAGGTGATTTGATTCCTTCACTTTAATTTACAGTGGTTTTTCCCTCAACAGGTATGAGTACATAACTGAAGGAAACAGTGTTTATACCACTCAATACTTTCACACGTACTCTTTAAACATCAAATGTATACATATTACTTACGAAAACAATACCTAAGTTACTTGGCTTTACCTCCTATTTATAAGCCACAATAGCTCTTTTAAAATGGTCTAAATAATACTTCCTAAAATACAATTAAGGTATTCTTCATGAATTTAGAGGTCAAAATTATTCCTTTGCCTGTTCGTCATTCTCCCCACTTAGTGGCTACTAGTGTTAATACCCTATAGAAATTACCTTGCTACCCACTCTAGTAATCTTTTTTAAGATATTTAGTCCTCATTTTTTCTCATTTTTGCTTTGTCCAGATATCCAAGTTTCTGAGATTTTTCTCTCCCTCTGATCTTTAAAGACTCTAGACTGCCTTACCAGAAACATGTCTATGACAGCTGGTTCCTCAACCCCACCCCCCGCCCCACCCCACCCCCAAATCAAATACACCTGCATCACTTACTCATAATGGTCCCTTTTTCAATGAAATATCCAACTTGGCCTTAATAAAAATAACAATTCCTATTGCTTCTCAATACACTAAACTTGTCCAACAAAGATAAATGTGTTCAACAAAACTGAATAGATGTCTTCATAGCTATGTACCATTATACAACCTTTTTTCTCAATTAAATGCAATAGACCCAGAACAGACCACATCTATTCTATAGGCTGCATCAATGTCAGGCAATTCATGTCCAGATTCTTGATATTGTAGGTTAGTGTCAATCAAAGGGAATTGTATTCAATTTCTGTCACTTCATAACAAAGTATCACAAACTTAGCAGCTTAAAACAACATGTATTAGTTCACAGTTCAGTAGGTCAGAAGTACAGGCCTGGGGGGAGCAGAGTAGCTCAAGTGGTTGAGCACCTGCTTCCCTTGTATGAGGTTCCGGGTTTGACCACTGGAACCTCCTAAAAACAAACAAACAAATGAAAAAATAAACTCTCATTGGGGAGCGGATGTAGGTCAGTGGTTAAGTGCCTGTTTCTCATATATGAGGTCCTGGGTTCAATTCCTGGTGCCTCTAAAAAAAAAGAGAGAGAGAGAAAAAAAAATACGGGCCTTGTATACCTGAGTTCTATACTTAGAGTAAAAAAAGTTTTGACCAAAGAAAACTCTTATTTGGGAATCCTGGAGAAGATTCCACTCCAAGACTCATTCAGGTTGTTGGCAGAATCCAGTTCCATCTGGGTATAGGACTGAGGTCCTGTCTCCTTCCTGGTGTCAGTAATGGGCTACTCTCAGCTCTAAAAGGCCACCCGTATTCCATACCATGTGACTCCCTCCATCTTCAAGCCAACAATAGCATGTCAAATCCTTCTTGTAGTTTGAATATCTGAGTTCTTTGACCAGCAGAGGAAAACTCCCTGGTTTTAAATTGCTCATCTGATTAGGTCAGGCCCACCTGAATAATCTGCTCTATCTTAAGGTAAACTGGTTTGGGATCACAATTACATCTGCAAAATCCCTTTACAGCAACACAGTGTTTGAATAATAGGGGGAACGTATGTCTAGATCAGGGGTCAGGAATTTTGGAGATCATCTCAGAATTTTGCCTACCATGTCATTTTTTAAAAATCATTTTTACAATACAGACAATATAGTATTAACCACAGAGTCATAGATTAGAAAGGATCATAAAAGTCATCCAGACCAACCACTCCAATCAATGAAGGAAATTTTTCTAGAGATTTTGAAGCAGTCATTGGTGAGGAGGCACAATAATTTATGAACCAGGAATTTTAAATTTTGAAGCTCTGTAATTAATAGAAATACATTTAAATCTACCTTGCTATAATTTTCCTTTTTAGTTGGTTCTTCCCTATGGAAACTTTTTTGAATAAAAAATAATCTTAGATAAAAGCCCTTTAAACTTAAAGATCAACCACCATTATTCTCCTAAGAGAGATAAGTTGTTTTCTCTTCTCCAGGCTAAGTATTCTAGTTATCTTATGAACTTTTTCCACTTTCTTCACCATCCTAATCACCCTCCTGGAATTTACTCCCAGTTCCTTAAAGTCTTCTTAAAACAGGGATTACCTACCTTGACCAAGTAATACTGAAGCCAGAAATGTTAAGGCAAAGTATAAAGCAGAGTATCTCAAAACTAGGAAATCTATAAGTAGGCTAAATAAAAGAAAACATGATCATTTCAGTAGATAGATTTAAATATATATTTGATAATATTTACCATTTTAATAAATATACAGGAAATAGAATAATTTGTCTTTATTTGTTGAAGAATATCTTTTCTGAAACAAAACCAACTCAATGATGAAATATCATTTACTATAATTTTTAATAAGTATTTTTTAATTAAGTAAAGAATAAATATCCTACCATTCACTTTGAAATTAAGAACAAAATAAGAATATTATTATATAATGTTACATGGAAAATTTTGAGAAATTCAGTAACTGATGAAAATTAACATTATCAAGTCAAATATTATAAAATTATTTTGATATCATTATTGTATACCAAAAATTTATGTTTAAAATGGTAACATTTTTGGAAAGAAAGAAATAAATGCATGAATATAAGGTAATTACACCAAAAAATTGTACTTTGAACATTGGTTGTAAATTTGTTTTATTGGAAATAAAACAAAATAGAAAAAAGAATTCTGTTACAGTTAGAGGAGATATAGTATTCATCTTTTTTAAAGTTCCTTAAAATTGTGGTACTACTGCTTTTACCCCATCCTCCCCAAACTTGTGAAAACCACAATAATTCAGATTAACCAAAAAAGAGAAATAAAGATATCTCTATACTATTTTTTTTAAAGACAAAATAAAGTTTAAGACAGAGAAAGGTAAACCAATGTGTAGATAAGTGTACTGTATTCCAAGAGAGAATAAATGTAGCAAAAATGTCTATTCTGGTTAATTTATAGAGGTAATGGAATCCAATTAAAATCTCTTCAGGACTTTTTTTTTGGAACTTGGCCAAATGATTTGGAAATTTATTTTGAAAAATAAACCAATGAAAATATCAAGTAATATTCTGTAAAATAAACTTAGCAAATAATGGAATTTATTACCCAGAAACAATAATTAAAACCCACATCAGTAGTACCCAAAAGGATATATTATTCTGTGGATTATAGACGTAAGATCAGAAATTGACTCAAACATATATAAGAATTTCTATAACAACTACACTTTTAAAAACAAGAATGGGAGGATTATTTCAAATGCAGAGCTGAGATTATTGGCTGGCAATATGTAAAAGAACAAATCGTATCCACATCTTTCTCTAAGAGACAAAATAATCTCAATATGGAGTAAAAATTTAGATATAAAAAGGTCAAACTGTGTTAAAATTAGCAGAATATAATGTGCTATTATTTATCACATCTGTATGAAATGATCATTCTCTCAGCATTACAATAGAAGAAACTGCAAAGGAAGTAAGTGGCAGACCAAAATAAAATAAAATTACAAGCAAGAGGTTCTTTCAGGGGGAATCCGAGTTGGAACGTTAGGGAATGGCAGCTGCACTGTTCCTCAAGGAACTGTGGGAAGGACAAGAATAAATGGAACCAAGTCATAAAGAGGACTTCTATCACAAAACCAAACAAAAATAAAATCCTAGACTAGAAAGAGAAACTAACCAACTGAATAAACCCATCGAGATAAACAGATACCTAGATATCAGATAAAAGTTACAAACCATACTGAGAAACAGGAAGTCATGGCCCAATCTAATGAACAAACTAAAAAACAGGAAGAGACACACTATGTGGAACTAATCAAGGATGTCCAAACAAATATCCAAGCAAATATCAACACAATGAAAAGAAGGAAGAGATAAAGGATATCAAGAAAATCATACAGACAGTAGAACAGATAGACGAAAAAAAAAAAAACAAAGGAAAACTTCAGCAGGAACTCAGGGAATTGACTAACAACATAAAATGCACAAGCAATGCACATTATGGGCATCCTTGTGGGAGAAGAGAAAGGGGGCAGTAGACGTGTTTGAGGAAAATTTCCCAGCTCTTATGAAGGGCATGGAAATACATTTCAGGAAGCACAGCATATTCCAAGCACAATAAATCCTAGCAGACCTGTCATGAGACACATATGTATCAGACTGTCAAAAGCTCAAGACAAAGACAGAATTCTGAAAGCAGCAAGAGAAAAGAGATCCCATCACATATAAGGGAAACTCGATAAGATTAAATGTTGATTTCTCATCTGAAACCATGGAGGCAAGAAGGAAGTGGTATGACATAGGTAAAGTGCTGAATTTTTTAAAAAATGTCAGCCAAGAATTCTGTATATGGCAAAACTGTCATTCAAAAATGAGGGAGAGTTCAAAATATTCACAGATAAACAGAAATTGAGAGGGTCTGTCAACAAGAGTCCTTCCCTTGAAGAAATACTAAAGGGAATTCTGCATGTTGAAAGGAAAAAACAGGAGAGAGAGGGTTGGAGGAGAGTGTAGAAAGGAAGGTTATTGGTAAGAATAACTAAAAAGATAAAAAACAAATAAAAATAAAATATGAAATAAATAAGTCTTAAGGAAAAAAGGCTAAAGAAAGTACTGCATTTAGCATAATAATGTTTAATGTTGATGGATTAAATTCTCCAATCAAAAGACACAGATTGGCATAATGGATAAGGAAATATGACCCATCTATATGCTGTCTACAAGAAACTCACCTAAGACCCAGGCATACAGTTTGCAAGTGAAAGATTGGAAAATGATATTACACACAAACATAAGAGCAGGAGTAGCTATACCAATATCAGACAAAATAGCCTTTAAATGCAAAACTGCTGTAAGAGACAAAGGACACTATATATCAATAAAAGGGGTACTCAACCAAGAAGAAAGAATAATCATAAATATTTATACACCTCTCCAGGGAGCCCCAAAATACTTGAGGCAAATACTGGCAAAACTAAGAGGAGAAATAGATGTCTCTACAATCATAGTGAGTGACTTCAATACACCATTATCACCATTAGACAGATATCTCAACAGAGGTTCAATTACAAAAAAGAGCGAGACCTTGAATAATACATTAGAGGAACTAGACCTAATGGACTTATACAGAACATTACACCCCAACGCAGCAGGATATACACTCTTCTCGAATGCTCATAGATCATTCTCCATGATAGACCACATGCTAAGTCATAGAGCAAATCTCAACAAATTTAGAAAGACTGAAATTATACAAGCACTTTCTCTGACCACAACAGAATGAAACTAGAAATCAATAAAGGACGGAGAACTGAAATAGGCACAAATATTTGGAAGTTAAACAACACACCATTAAACAATCAGTGGGTCAAAGATGAAATTGCAAGAGAAATCAATAACTACCTTGAAGTAAATAGAAATGAGAACACAACATTCAAAACTTTTGAAATGCAGCTAAATCAGTGCTGAGAGGGAAATTTATAGTCCTAAATTCTACATTTTAAAAAAAGAAGAGCTAAAAACAAAGACCTAACTTCACACCTGGAGGAACTAGAAAAAGAACAGCAAACTAATCACAAAGCAAGCAGAAAGAAGGAAATAAATATTAGAGCAGAATTAAATGAAATTAAGAAAAAAAACTAGAAAAAAATTTTTTTGGAAAACCAAAAGCTGGCTCTTTGAGAAGATTAATAAAATTGACAAACCCTTAGCTAGCCTAACAAAGTATAAGAGAGAAAAGATGCAAATAAATAAAATCAGAAATGAGAGAGAGGATATCACTATCGACCCCACAGAAATAAAGAGTATCATAAGAGGATAGGTTGAAAAATTGCATGCCAACAAGATGGACAATTTAGATGAAATGGATAAATTTCTAGAAACAGCCTACATTGACAAATGAAGAAACAGAAGAACTCAACAGACCAATAAAATGTAATGAGATTGAACTAGTCATCAAAAACCTCCCAACCAAGAAAAGCCCAGGACCAGATGGCCTCACAGCTGAATTCTACCAATCTTTCCAGAAAGAATTAAAAACAATCCTGCTCAAACTCTTCCATAAAATTGAATAGGAGGGAACATTAGCTCACTCATTCTATGAAGCCAACATCACCCTAATACGAAAGCCACATAAAGATGCTACAAGAAAAGAAACTACAGACTAATCTCTCTAATGAATTTAGATGTTAAAATCCTCGAGAAAATACTTACTAATCATATCCAACAACATCAATCGAATTATACACCATAATCAAGTGGTTTTTATTCCAGGTATGCAAGGATAGTTCAACATAAGAAAATCAGTGTAATACACCACATAGATAGAAGGAATAAAATCACATGATCATCCTATTGACACAGAAAAGGCATTCAACAAAATACAGCATCTTTTTTTTTTTTTTGCATTTGCTTACAAAAATGTTATATATATATATATTAAAAGGTGCTTAGATTACCTAAATATTACATATTACACGGAAACTACAGGGGTTCCCATGTTCCCCACCTCCCACACCTCCCACCACATCCCACACAAACATCTCCCACAAGTGTGGCCCATCACCCTCAGTGGACCTACACATCCTGGGGCCTTGCCATCAACCATAGACCACAGTTCACATCGTAGACCACACTCTCTCCCACACAGTTCTGAATGCTGTGTGCTGATTTAAAATGGCCTACATCCGTCGCCACAACGGCACTCAGGACAACCCCCAAGTCCTGAAAAAGACCCTGTATTTCAACTGCACATCCTCTCCCTGCCCCAAAAGTGTCCAGTGGCCACTGGCTTCACCTCACTGTTATAATTTCTTCCATTGCTAGAATCACCATATGTGTACAACAGAATACCATTAAGTCCACTCTAGTCCATAGTTCTTCCCCCAATACTGAGGGGACTGGGATGGTGATGTCCCCTCCACCTCCAAGTGAGAGAGGGCTTATATCCCATGGATATGGGGGGTGGGATTATCCTGCCTGCAGCTGCAGGCCGTCTCCATTCCCTGGCATGGCCGTTACCCATCGTTGTCTCCTCACCAGGTGACTTGGATGAGTCCATTGAGCTGAAGGGTAGGAGTTGCAGCTCCACCAAGATTCCACACACACCTGGCACATAGGTAGGCCAGAGGCTCCAGTCTCTGGAAGTATACCTAAAAACTCCAGCATCACATATAGGTTTGAATAGAAGGGACTGATAAACCATGTGCAAGGAGGACTTATTTGAGTCCAATTCTGTTACTCTCAGGAGCACAGATTCCAAAATAGAGCCCACTGATAAGGCGTCAGTTTCTGGGGCTATCCCCCCTTACATAGGACCTGGGTGTCTCCAGAGCTCTCAGGAGCTCCTCTGTGTGGGCTGATATGCACTTTGGTGTTCTATGAGATCCTACTGAGGTGTGCGTAAGCGTTACCTCTGGGATGACCTCCCGACTCTCTTTGAAGTCTCTTAGCCACTTGAACTCATTTGTCTTTACCTTTTCCCCCTTTTATTCAAGGTCTTTTTCCAGTCGTGTTGCCAGTTGGCACTTGGTATTAATACAGCATCCTTTTTTGATAAAAATGCTTCAAAAGATAGAATTAGAGGAAAATTTCCTCAACATGATAAAGAACATATATGAAAAACCCACAGCTAAAATCTTACTTAGTGGTGAAAGGCTGAAGGTTTTCCCTCTAAGATCTGGAACAAGACAAGGATGCCTACTGTCACCACTCTTATTTAACATTATATTAGAAGTACTTGCTTGAGCACTTAGGCAAGAATAGGAAATAAAAGGCATCCAAATTGGAAGGGAAGAAATAAAACTTTCACTACTTGCAGATGATATGATTCTATATGTAGAAAGTCCCAAAAAATCTACAGCAAAGATTCTAGAACTGATAAACAAGTTCAGTAAAGTGGCAGGATATAAGATCAATATGCAAAAATCAGTACCATTTCTGTACACCAATAATGAGCAATCTGAGGAGGAATTAAAGAAAACAATTCCATTTACAATAGCATGTAAAAGAATCAACTATCTAGGAATAAACTTATAAGGATATGAAGGACTTGTACACAGAAAACTACACAACATTGATATAAAGGAAATCAAAGAATACCTAAATAAATGGAACAATTTTCCATGTTCATGGATTGGAAGACTAAATATCATTAAGATGTCCACCCTACCCAATTTGATTTACAGACTTAACACAACCCCAATAAAAGTTCCAACAGCATTTTTTACTGAACTGGAAAAGTCAATTATCAAATTTATTTGGAAGAGTAAGGGGCCCTGAATAGCCAAAAATATCTTGAAATTGGAGGAATCATGCTATCTGACTTTAAAGCATACTATAAATCTACAGTGGTCAAAACTGCATGGTATTGGCACAAGAATAGATATACTGACCAATGGAACTAAATTGAGAGTTCAGATATAGACCCACACATATTCATCCAAATGATAGTCAACAAGGCCACAAAGTCCACTTAACTGGGACAGAATAGTCTCTTCAACAAATGGGGCTTGGAGAAATGGTTATTCATATCCAAAAGAATGAAAGAGGATCACCCTATACAAAATTACACTCGATACAAGAATTAACTCAAAATAGATCAAAGACCTAAATATAAGAGCCAAGACCATAAACCTCCTAGCAGATAACATAGGGCAGCATCTATGAGATCTGGTAATAGGAAATGGTTTCATAAACTTTACACACAACGCACAGCAATTCAAGAAAAAATAGATAAATGGGACTTCCCCAAAATTGAAACATTTGTGCTTCAAAGGAGTTTGCCAAGAAAGTGAAAAGGCAGCCCACTTAATGAGAGAAAATATTTGTGAACCACCTATCTGATATGGGCCTAAAATCCTGCATATATATATAATGTAAAAAATGTAAAGAAATCTTACGTCTCAAAAAACAAACAACCCATTTAAAAAATGGCAAGAGTTGAATAGACATGTTTCCAAAGAGGAAAGACAAATCGCTAAAAGCATATGAAAAGATGCTCAACATCACTAGTTATTAGGGAAATGTAAATCAAAACTACAATGAGATATCATCTTACACCCATTAGACTGGCTGCTATTTTTTAAAAAAGAAAACTACAGGTGTTGGAGAGAATGTGGAGGAATGGGAACACTCATCCACTGCTGGTGGGAATGTGGAATGGTGTAGACACTGTGGAGAATGGTTTGGTGGTTCCTCAGGAAGCTATGTATAGAATTGCCATATGATCCAGCAATCCCACTACTACGAATATACCCAGAGGAATTGAAAGCTGGAACGAGAACAGATATACACACACAAATGTTCATTGCAGCATTATTCACAATTGCCAAAAGTTGGAAGCAACCCAAGTGTCCATCAACAGATAAATGGATAAACAAAATATGGTATATACATATGATGGAATAGTACTCAGCTGTAGGAAGGAATGAAGTAGTGACATTTGTGACAACATGGATGAATCTTGAAGAACTTATATACAGTGAAGTAAGCTAGTCACTAATGGACAAATATTGCATGATCTTACTGATATAAACTACAGATATTGAGCAGACTCACAGAGGTAGTGTCTGGAAGATTGCTTACCAGGAGACAAAAAAGCAAGTAAAAAGTGGTGAGCCAATGCTCAGCCTGGGTAGAATCTACAAGGTGGATGGGAGAGGTTTAGCAATGGACAGGGATGATGGTGGTGCAGCGATATGAATGGGGTTGATGATGCTGGAGTGTGAGTGTAAGCAATGTTGGGGGTGGGGATGGCTGTTCATAGAGCTGGGGGAAAGGTGTTGGAAGGAACAGGTGAACTCTGGGGAAGCAGAGAACTGTGGTTGAAAATACAATTGTGGGAGTGTTCTGGCCACTATGGGAGGGGAGGGTCACTGGTGTAGGGTGTTGATGGTGGGGGGATGTGTGGGCAAGGGTACATTTGTGGCATGCCTCTATGGAATATGAATGTGTTCATGTGGTCATAGGGTGTTATCTAGGTGGGTTGAGACCCACACAATAACCAATAAAATATTAAATTTCCAACCTGGGGAGTCCTCCTACGTTCTATAATAGAATGACAAGAATCTCTAGATTACATAGGCAGTGCCTAATAAAAGAAAACAGACCAATGTGCCAAGCCCTCAGTGTTAATGTTTGTACTTATGAACCTTGTTCTTGTAAAATTGAAACTTAGCCTAACATTACCTATTGCCTAAGAGCTACCTCCTGAAAACCTCCTTGTTACTCAAATATGGCCTCCCTCTAAGCCAAACTCAGCAAATAAACTTAATACCTTAACCCCAGCATGGGACATGATTCCCGGGGATGACCCTCCCTGGCACCGAGGGATTATTACCAAGCACCAAACAGTGATTCATTTGGAAAAAGACCTTGACCAAAAGGGGGAAAAATTAAATACAAAAGAATTTTTATAGCTAAGATATTTCCAAATTAGTCAGGAGGTCATTCCAGAGGTTATGCTTATGCACATCTCAGGTACATCTCTAACTGCCACAGTAGACAAAGTCTCAAACAGGGGTGCTCCCACGGTCTTTAGAGACATCTGGACACTATAGACAAGGTACACAGCCCCATGAAATCAGCACCCCATCTGCGCTACCTTGGATATATGATAACCTATTTCCCCACTGTAACAGAGTTAGGTCCATTAATAATTTCCTTACACAAGATTCTTAAACCCCTTTTATTTGAACCTATAATTAGCAGTATACCTGTTAAATATATGTCCCAGAGACTTAAATCTTTGGTCTGTTCATATGCCAGTTGAGTCCTGAGTCTCAGCAGAGTTGCAGGCAACACCTACTCTCCAGTTCATCTGACTCGCCCAGGAAAACTAAAAAAATGATGATGATGGACAATGTCCATCCCCCAAAGCAAAGGGTATATACAACTCCAAGTAAAACACTTCCATCCATCTGTCCCATGGGATATAAGGCCCCTCTAAATTTGAAGCAGAGCAGGCATCACCATCTCCAAATCCTCAAGACTGGAATGAACAAACCTAAGGGGGGGTATGCAACCATGGATCAAAGTAGACTTATTATTATTGTAGTACTGGAAGAACTTGTAACATTGATATAAAGATAGTGGTTACCATAGGTTCTGAGGGGAGAGGGAGGGAAGAAAAGGTGAAACAGGGCATTTTAGGGCATTAGAATTGTTCTGCATGATACTGCAATGACAGATACAGGCCACTATGCATTTTGTCAAAATCTATAAAATTGTACAGTGCAAAGTGTAAAGCATAATGTAAACTATTGACTATGGTTAGTAGCAATGCTTCAATATTTGTGTATCAATTGTAACAAATGTACCTCACTCATGTAAAATGTTTTTAACAGGGGGAAATGTGAGGGGGGCGGGGTTGGGTATATAGGAATTCCCTTTCAATGTGACTTTTCTGTAATCTAAAACTTCTTTTAAAATAAAGTTTAAAAAAAAATAAATATGAGGAGAAAAATAATTACAAGTAAGAGATTCCCTGGCAACATTAACAATAAAATATTGAAAATAAAATACATGTGTGAGCGTTTGCCTGAAAAAAAAAAAAATACATGTGTGAGAGCAGGGTATTAAGTAAATTATTGTTTTTCAATGTATTACAACAGCATGCAAGCATTTGTAAACAATGATCATTAAGACTGAGTAAAATTATTGGGAATGTTTATGATATATTATAAGTTAACAGAAAAATATGACAAAATATGTATAGTTAAAAAAAAACATATATATTCATTGGTAAGTTCTACAGGAAAGACCTTAAACCCAGTGATTGATAATGAGTAGGGATTTTGATTGTATGGAATCAGGTAAATGGTTTAATCTTTCTGTGTCTCAGTTTCTTATTAATAAAATCTTCATATCATTGGGATTCCACAAGACAGCATATTTAATGTGATTTGGCTCATAGCCATTGCTCAATAAATCTCATAATTAGAGGAGATACAGTATTCATCTTTTTAAACATTCCTTACAATTGTGATAGTACTGTTTTTATACCACCCTCCCCAAACTCATAATAACCACAAGAATCAAAATCTGATCTGAGCAAATCATTGATGGGTGACCATAAATCCTTTACCTGTGCTTTCCCTCCTACTCACATTGCTTCAAAATTCCAAGAAATCAACCCAAAGAAATAAAAGTAGTTATAAAAATTTAAATGTTCATAAATTCATGCAAAGTATTAACAAAACTCCCCTTGTGTGTAAAGATCCGAACTTTGGTTCACTTCTTAGCTGTTCCCCTGGAAACAAAAGGGGTACATATCAATGGTGTCATTAGGCAACAACGATTATGACAAAAAATGACCCCTGATAGATAGTATCTAACCTGGGGAACCATAAATCCCTGATGTGGAGGCCAAACTTAGGCTTCTCTGAAGGTGGTGACTCTTGTAATTGGCATGCCCCCTGTGGGGACTCTGGCAGCTTTGTCTATGGAGTTGTCACAAGAAATATTGATTCCTTTTGGGCCTGAGGCTTTCCAGCCAAGACACAATCTCACCAATGCAACGTGGATTTTATTTTCTTGCAATTGCGCCATCCCTAGATGAGCTGTGCAGCCCCTTACATTGACTGTTGCAAGGACTCCAGAGGAGAGGAACCTGATGCCACCCTGTTGATCAGCTGTGGTTCCTCTCCCCTACACCCGTTTGCATAGACTGATGCCAATTGTAGCTTATAATAAAAAGACCCTAGTGAGTATTGTTTCGTTAAATCTGAGAAGATGCCCTGGTGGATATTTCAGTAAGAAAAGGAAGAATCACATCTCTCCTTGGAATTGTGATAGTAAGAATATTTTCTATAAGTTAAAAATAAAAAAACTATCAAGCATTATTTTATAAAATAAGCACTGATGCTTTGAAGTACATACGAGGCAGAAGACAAATGTAATTTACATGGAAGGGGTGGCAAGAGCAAGATGAAACTTCTTCGGGGGAAATGTTTGTGGAGAGTCACCAGCAACAGGTTATTGACAACTTTGACAGGCTACTAGGCAGTTCACTCTATTCCACTTCTGAATCCCTAAGAATGTCACAAAGGATGATGTCGCTGTGGTGCATATCTTAGCCATAGTACTACAGGGAAGCTTTATCACAGCTCAAATAGCTGTTCATGGGTAGCTTTCTTGCAACAGCCTTAGAGACTGTTCGTGCTTTATCCAGTTGTGTATAAAAGGCCAGCATATGTACACTCAATTTCTCTCAACAGAAACAGACTCAATGGGTGGCTGAACTAAAAAAAAAAAAAACAGTGTGATATACTTTCGCACATGAATAATTAATATATAATTATCAAGACAATACTTTTTACTCTTGCTATATACTTTTCCCAGGGCTTCAGCGGCCCGAGAAAGAGGTAGCACTTGACCTGGGCCTTTAAAAGAGGACAAGGTTTCAACAGCAAAATTTGCAAGGGATCAGCAACATCAAGGATGAGTTTGTACAAGCAGAAATGGCCCAAAATCAGGGGTGGGAGGCCGAGGGGGCGGGGGGCCAGGCAGAAGAGGGGTAGTGAGAGATGGGGTGAGGCTTGAAATTAAAGTTGAACAAGAGAGTCTGGATGAGCAATGGGGGAGCTATCATAAGATTTTCAGCAAAGGAATAACCTGATAAGAAGACTTCATAACTTTTAATGTGAAGAAATGATAAGACAGAGGAGAACCAATGCAGCCTGTTTTTCATTAGCTGTAGAAGCTATTTCGTAAGGCTTACATTGCACATGTAAATTTAAAATATTTCCCTAAGATTATCAATCAACTTTCCTCAATCCTTTCCTTCAATCCAATGGATAAATATAATCTTTAGAGTCTAACTGTCAGAGTTTAAAAGCTAACTTTACCACTATAAATTGTGTCATCTTGAGCAATTTACATAAGTTCCTTGGCACGAGCAAGTCTGAATGATGGAGGCAATGAGAATAACTATTTCACCAGGTTGTGAGGATATAGTGAATTAACACTTGTAAAGACCTAACAAAGTGTCTGGCACCTAATAAGTATTTGATAAATATCAGGCATTGTTAAATGAGAGATGTATCCCAATTAAATTCAATTTTAATCATTGGGACCCAGCTGTATAGTTTATCACCATCTTTTTGAATCATTGGAACATATGAACTACCCCTTCCAGATTTTGTGTTGACGGATATAATCATTATGTTGCATGGCTCTAGAAATCTCCCTCTAGGTTAGCAGCAGTTCATTAGCAAGAACAGTTAACATACGATTTTTTCCACCAGACATAAGTTCTACTTACTTGTACCATATTCTTCCATCTTGCCCACAAAAATACCATAAAATTCTTTGTCAAATGTTTAGCAAATTAAAAACACGGAAAATGTTTTGACTAGACATCAGAAAACAAAATTAATTTCTATGATGTGACCTGTTGTAACCAACCCTGAATGGTGCCTGGAGATCAGACTTTCTCTTTTTAAGTCTTTCCAAAACTCTTAATACTCTGTGAAGTTTATTAAAGATCAATTGAAACCCACCACGCTGTGCTTCTACTATTCACAGAATAGAATTGCATTAGTATTCTATACAACACTCTTACTGAGAATTCACTAATAATTATTTCTCTACTAAATATAGTGCCAAGTATGGAAGCCTTGAAAAGATTAGATTTAACTCATTGTTAAAATAGGTGTGCTCTGAGTGTTAATTCCAGCAGACCTGGGATTGGCCTGAGCTGTCCTTTTTTTTTCTTCCTGAAATCAGGGATTTACTTGCATGGTAGTCACCTTTGGTCCAGGAATGAAATGTAGATTTTAATAGTGTTATATTGAAGCAAGTTGGGCTTGAGGCAAGTTTGGGGGCAGTTTATACCAGGTTATTAGCATTTATTAATTACAGCAAGATTGATCGTTTGTACTGGTCTCAGTGAAACCAGAGGACTATGCCATTGGATCTAATTGCATACCAGTTATATGCCTAAATGTCCAACAAGGTAGAAAAACCCTTTTGAACTCCATTTGGGCTCTCTAGTTCTGAGATGTTCCTTGCACACATCAATAGCTCCTAATCTGAGAGAAAGCTCATCCTGTGTGGCCTACAGTGGGAGGACAACTGGAGCCTGCTCCTGGCCTCTCCAGACACTTCTGTGAGGCAGCCATTGGTTGCAGTGAATACACTTATTGCTGTATTAATACAATATGCTGTTGGTGTGTGCCCTTTCCTGCAATAAACTGTAAATTCAGATTTTGGGCCTTATGAGTATACCATCAGTACAATAGGCAAAATAAAGTATCCTACCATTTTTAAATTACAGATTTGTATATGTTTAATAGATTCCAGAGGTAACTCCGTTTCTATAACTTCCATACATGGGCTAATGAGTTATGACAAACATTTTGTAAACAAGTATATTATAAAATAAAACACAAGATAGACAAAATGATGATGATTAAGCCCTCAGTTATATGGTAGCCAATTGCACTGGTGAATCTGGAAGCAAGTGATCCCATTTATATGTAAATTGCTGAATTAAGAATGATCAGAGTCCAATGTCTAAGGGGAAATCCTTGCAGAGAGAGTAGTTCATGGAGATAAAATGAGGGTTGGCAAAAGATAAAGACTCAATTCTCCATCATAAGAGTGTGGAAGACACAGAATTAAGTTCAAGCTCTGGAGCCATTATTTACTTTTTATACAACCCCAAATCAAACTATGTACAATGCTGAGAATTTGTGATGCAACTAAGAAGAAGAGCTCATATATTTTGCTCAGCCATAAAGCAAATTTTCTGCTAGCAATTTCAATTCCAGATTTAGGAATTATGAATGTTATATTCTTTATAACACTTATTACTACTTGAAATTATCTTAATTATTTGTTTTACTTGATTTTTCCCCACCAGAATAGAAACTCTTTGGTAGCAGAGAAGTTTTCTATTACATTCACCAATGAATCTCCAGTGCCTAGAATTAAAGTCTGGAACATAGTAGATTTAAAAAATAACAATAAAAAAATCATTCACTTAGTCTTAACTATGCTCTAGGAACTAAGTACTTTGCATGTATTAATTCAGTCAATGCTTGTCACATCTTTATGAAGCAGCTACTATCTCAAAGGCCATTTTACAGATGAAAACGGCAAGGCACAGAGGAGTTAAGTAAATTTCCCAAGGCCACACAGCTAATTAATGACAGTACCAGATTTTGAACTCAGGTAGCCTGTTTCTAGAATCCAGGCTCTTGGAAACTTCCAAAAGGAGAATGGCTAAATATGTAGATCACGTCAGAAGAATCATTTATTAATCACTGCTAAGTAGTTTTAACTAAGTTCCCCCTTTTATCTAAGTTTTTTTTCCTTTAATTAGTAGAAATTCAAATATTAAGATCTAAATTCTACCTTGGCAACAAACCCCTTTCCCAAAGAAACCAGATCATGAAGCCTTTGTAACTTCAGAGAATTCATAGTAATTGCAATGTCACCTCTGAGACAAATTCACTTTTGTCCCGCAAACAGAGGCAGGTGGCCTGATGCAGGTGTTGTCATGTTTGTGGAGCTTTAATGAGGATATGAGAGTTTGCTGGATGAGAGAGTAACAAAAATGAGGCATTTCTTTCCCTCCATCTTTAGCTTATCTGAGAAAAAAAAAAAAAAAAAAGGCATGCACTACAGTACTAAGGATGATGAAAGAAGCCAATAAACTGTTTCTTTTAAGAGGAAAAATCTCCATAACTGTGAGAATCCCTCTTGGTAGAGGAAAGCAGAGGTTAACTAAAGGAAATGTAAGATGTGAAGTGCAAATTCTAGAGAGAGGACTAGAACACCCCAAGAAGGCTTGGATTTGTTTCTCACTCTTTTGAGCAGACTTATCTTGCACAGAGAGAATGGCAAGTCTCTGTAATTTAGTAATATTTCCAGTTCAATTCAATTTTAAAATTTAAATATAACTATTTAAAAAAAAACAACACTATCAATCATCCTTAACTACCCTACAGTATAAGTCACCCTGGACCTATAATTAATTTTCTGCTTCTCAAATTCTTATATCCAAAGTCAAATGTATATGGAGTTGAGGAAAAGACTAGCACATTCATATCAGAAATTAGAGTCATTAGGAAGAAAGTAAAAGGGGCTCCACCCACTTTTAGGTGGCTTTTCTTTTCTGGTGTTTTTTTTTCTGCTGTGTAATAATAATGCAATCATGTATCACAAATGTCTTCTAAAAAATAAAGACTCCAAAGAAACATGACTCTGAATTCATGCTTTGAGTTCCCTATACTGTTCCACAATAAAAAATGAAATTATAATATTTTAAATTATATTAATAATAAAGACTTCAGATAAAAAAATCAGACATATAGCACATTATACCAGAAATGGAGCAGAAACTCAGAAATTATAAACAGGACTGAAGTAAAGGGTCTGCTGGACTCCCAGTATACCAGCAAAGAAAGCAACTAACCATTTGACTCTTACAGAGTAACAGGGAACAGAACACTTGCATAACAGTTAAGAGATAGACTGACTGAATTCAGGGCTATAATAGGCTAAGTTCCTCATGAAAAAGGATGAAAACAAGTTCCAAGCACTTCCAGAACTAAAGATTGTTGAAAAGTTGAAAAACACAAGCTAGTGCTCTAACAATAACAATAGCAAAGAAAACAGAGGAAATAGTTGCAGAGATGCAGAGTAACAGAGCCAAGCTGCTTTGTTGTCCAGTATTTGCATCGTCGCCCAAACCAAAATCAAAACAAAGTAGGACCCTAAGCCAACAGTGTGAGACTGAGGACCAGAGAAGCAGATGGATACAAAAACACATTTGCAGAGGCAAGATGGTGTTGGTGTAGGAGGGCGCACACTGCAAGCTCCCAGAGCAAGGCGGATTGGGGACGGGGTCCTGCCCGGGGGTCTGTGCTGTGCACGCGTGGAGTGAGAAGCTTGGGACATCTATCTGTGCGGATCCCCGGCGTGGACCCAACGGTGGAGATTCGTGAGTTTTGAGGCTGCCGGTGGAGGTTGGCACAGGCGGCTGAGCCCCGTGGTTAGGGAAAAATATATAAAACAGCCATTTTGAGCCGCGGGCGGGGCGCAAAAGTTTTATTTTCTGGGGAGCTGGCTGCCTGGTGCCCCTTGGACCTTGTGTGAACAGAGCAAACGAGCTAGTCAGCACCCGGTGAAACGGAGGGGGGATTTTGGTCGGGAAACGCAGCTGATTTCCCTAGCCACCCAGGGATAAGACCCGGGCGGCTGCGGAGCCAGGAGGAAGGGACACTTCCCAAAAAAGGGAGGGTTCTGTTGGAAGACAGGGAAGGGTATTTTATATTTTTAGACATCGATCTGGCTGCCTGCACCGCCCCATAGCTTTGGGGAGCAGATAAGCCGACCTGAAGCAGCATCAGGCTGAGAGCAGACGCGAATCTGCACTCAAACTGATTTACTGAGCAGCCCGGTGACGCTGGAGCTGGGCGCCAGAAGGGGCGGAATCCGCCCTCTTTAGCACTCCTCACTGACTAACATCAGAGTTTCAGCTAACCTGGGGAGTCCGGAAAGTGGGACGTGCTTGATTAATTTCCACGGGCCCAGCTAGGGTCCCTTCTGTAAGGGGGTTGGTCTAGAAGAGGAATTATTTTGGGTCCTGCATTTGGCTTTAAAAAAAAAAAAAAAAAAGTGAGGTCACCTCAACAAACGAAAAATAAATTCTTTTTAATTTAGTTTAATAGCTAAAAGCTGCTTCAGGACCTGCATATAGAACCCTGTGGGGAAATTGATTGATAAACACAAGTAGGCAGGAAGGATCCACGTGGA
>JAKSZT010054324.1:4472715-4563036 GCA_026826555.1 Tolypeutes matacus | reverse complement strand
AATGGGTTGTTTGGTGGTCATGGGGAAGGTTTTTCATTACCTTTCAGTAATGGACACAGGACATGGTAAATATCATCAAAATTATTAAACTGTATCATCTAAATTGTAAAAAAAAAAAAAAAAAAACAACATTTGCCAGATCAACAAAGGGTGTGTTTAGATGAGGAAAAGTAAGAAGCCTACTGAAAGCATGTGGAAAGACAGACACAAACTTAACAATAAGGGAGAAATACTTGCCTCCAATAAAATGAAAATAATGGAAAAAATCTCAGAATGACGTTAACAGAAAAATTTTTTAATATCTTCAAATAGATAAAGGAAAGAATATAATTCATCAAAAATACAAAAATTACAAACCAAAAATAGGCCATTATTAGTCATGAATAGACAGATATGAAAATTAAACTATTAGGAATCTTACCAAAAATATGGATTTTTTAAGAACTTAGAGAAAATTATAGATTCTTCTACCATATGTGAAGTGGTATAATATCACTTGAAGGTAGACTGATAGATTTAAAATGTATGCTATAAATCCTAAAGCAACCGCTAAAATAACAAAAAGTTATAGCTAATAGTAAAAAGAGAGATAAAAATTACAGCATAACAGGTATACAATTAATTCAAAAGAAGACAGTGAAAGAGGAAAAGGAGAACAAAGAATATATGAATCAAAGAGAAAAAATAGCCATGTGGTAGATTTAAACCCAACTATATAAATATTCACATTAAATACAAACCACTTAAATACCTCAATTAAAAGACAAAGATTGACAGAGTGGACAAAAAAAAAATCAAGATCAGGATATATCCTATGAACAAGAATTTCAAAATAATTATGCTGTATGAAAGAAGCCACACAAAATATAGTACATATTGTATGATACCATTTTACAAATTCTAGTAAAAATGAATATATGGTTACAGCATATCCATGTTTGCTTGGGGTGGGAGGGACATGGAAGGAGAAAGGGGAGGGATTTCCAAGAGGGACAGGAAACTGAGGGGTAATAGGTAGGTTCCATTTTTGTTATAGTGATGGTTTCAGAACTAAATACATATGTCAAATTATATACTTTAAGTATATGGAGTGCATTATATGTCAATCTTAGCTAATTAAAACTACTTATAAATGAATATATAACTAAAAATAAAAATAAAATTGTCAGAGTAAGATTGATTTAAGATAAGATAAAACTAAAGGCAAATGCATTGATAGAGATAAAGAGCAACATGTCATAAAAATAAAAGAAATCAACAAAGTAAAAGAACTATAGACTGATATGCATCTAACAATACATCTTTGAAATACATAAAGCAAAAACTTAAAGAATTAGTAGAAGAAATTATTAAATCCACAACCAGGGTGGAAGATTTAAAACATCGACCAGAACCTAATAGATCTTTAATTAAGCTTAGACTAATAATGTATTTAGAGACCCATTCTAAAACTAGATAAAATAATTGCTCAAACAAACAACTAAAATAAAGACACTAATAATATTTTCCAACCATAAATGCTACTAAGAAAACCACAGCAAAACACCCTTTCAGAAAAGTTAAAATAAACTTTTAGATATTTAAAATTATACTCTGGGGGCAGATATGGCTCAAATGGTTGGGCATCCGACTCCCATATAGAGTCGACCTGGATTCAATCCCCGGGACCTCCTGGTAAAAATAAATAAAAATATAGAAGGTGCGCGGGTCGCCAGGCCCCATGAGCAGGTGCGCTGTCAGGCCCTGGAGCCAGTGAACCCCCCAGGCCCCACTCGTGGGGGCGCTGTCAGGCCTCACCGAGCCACGCAGCAAGATAATGATGTAACAGGAGAGTGACACAAGGGAGAGCCAAGACAAGACATGCCAAAAAAACAGGAACTAAGATGGCGCAGGTGGTAGGATACCTCTTTCCCACATCAGAGCTTCCCAGGATTGAATCCCAGTGAAGACAGGAGGAGAAAAATGGATAAAAGTAAAAAATAAATAAATAAATAAATAAATTATACCCTGAAGAATGCATGGTTTAAAAAGATATTAGAAGAGAAATTTTAAACTATTTTGAAATTAGTAAAAACAAAACAAAACTCACACATTTTCTAATTCTACAATGCTGGGAAAGCAGTTCTTGGAGAAAATGTATAACTCTAAATGTTTTTAATTAGCAAAGAATATTGACAATAATATATTTAGTATTCAAATCTACTACCAAGAAAAAAGTTTAAAAGGAAACCTATTAAATCTACAAGTAAAGATATGATAAAGATAAAAGCTGCAATTTAAGAAAATAAAAATTTTTAAAGCAGAGTTTTATCATTTTTTTTGCATGTGAAGATAAATAAAATGTGCAAATCTCTAAAAGATCAAAGAAAAAGGAAGACAGTATAAAATATATTAGAATCTAAAAGGGAGGCATAACTACATATATAATTTGAACTTTTTAAAGCTAAATTTAAAAGATATTAACAATAATAATGCTACAAAAAAGTTGGTCAGAAATTAAATTGTTGATAATTTTCAATAAAAATATAGATTATATAATTTTTTAAAAATTGACCTGAAAACAATGCACAATGAAAAGATGAAGTGATAGTGAAAAATATCTCCTAACTAGGGGAGCAGATGTAGCTCAGTGATTGAGTGCCTGCTTCCCATGTATAAGGTCTTGGGTTCAATCCCCAGTACTTCATAAAAAATATATATATATCCTAACAAAAAGACAACACACCCAATGTAGTTTTTCAGAAAGAGATAATCATTATTTTATGAAAATTGATTGGAAAAAAAATAGAAAAAGAGCCCCTACACAAATAATAGCACAAAGAAGGAAAACTAAATGACCATTTTGGTAGATGCAGAAAAACATTTGGAGACAAAACTTTCATGTATTATTTAAAGATAAATAAGCAAATCTCTTAGCACATTGGAATGAAATGTTCTTAAATTAACAAAGGGCCTCAACCAAAAAATGAATTAATGGTAATCACATACTACATGATTAAAGTTTACATTATTTCATTGACATTAGGATAAGGCAAGAATACCTGCATTCAATTTTGTGTTAAACTTTCTAGAAAAGAAAATAAGACGAAATTAAAAGATTATAAAGATTATGGAGCAAGGGAGAGAGTAAACATTATCATTATTTGCAGACAATACAATTACCACATAAAGAATTCATAGGAGAATAATAGAAATACTTCTACAAAATTGTTAAATGGAAGATCAATACAGAAATGTCAGCAGTATCCTCTATGCCCAAATCTCATTTTCAATAGAATTAAAAATTATATGGCACCTAAGATTAAGTCTAACAAAGATGTGCAAGAGACATTCAGTTATGCTTTATTGATTAAGCACACATATTTGTCTCTGCTTTTTCTTAGAATCCCAATAAAATAGGAGAAAAAAATTATCTTAAAAGTATTAAAGCCATATGAGAATGAGATAATGACCAATGAGAGATAT
The DNA here is from genome assembly GCA_026826555.1 of Tolypeutes matacus. Taxonomy (NCBI): domain Eukaryota; kingdom Metazoa; phylum Chordata; class Mammalia; order Cingulata; family Chlamyphoridae; genus Tolypeutes; species Tolypeutes matacus. The sequence continues at coordinate 4,559,571 of JAKSZT010054324.1, read as the reverse complement.
AATAAGAATTTTGAAATTTGGAAAATAAGAGTGGGGTTTCTTTATGTAGCAGAGGGAAAAAATGTTGAAACCTAAGTACCTATCTAGAGAGAAACCAAAATAAGCAAGTTGATTTTTGCAGCATAAAAACACTAGGCTTGAAATTGTAAACACCCAATACCTCTGAAATTAAGGATGAAGAGTGAAGCAAGAACAAAAAGAAAAACCAAACTTGGTTGTATCATCTTCCCTTCCCTCACCAGGCAGAGATTACGCTTTATATAAATTAAACAGAAGAGACTACAACTGAGGTCACCAAAGAAGAGGGCAAAAGTGAGACATCTTATGGAAAAGGGAGAGCTAAGTGAAAGTTGACATTCAAAATGAAATGAACCCTATTCACCTTTCTCTATTTTGTTCCTAGAATGCTGAAAGTCAAGCATAAAATTCTCAGCAGAAGGCTGAAAAAAAGTTTATCTAAAATTATTAACCAGTCTCAGAGAAAGAACTTTAGGGAATGGTATTCGGGAATCCTCCAACTAAATTACCTATGCTCTGCCCAATTAGCTTACAATGAAACCCACCACTTGTTAAGCCGCGTACACAAAGATACACATTCATATAAAGCTTCCAAACTATGAAAGGATTAGGCAAAATCATCAGATATTTAAGACAAAGAAAGCAGAGAGCAACACAATTAGTAAGGGAGCTATCAGAAGAAATGGTAGATTCAGGAAGCCAAAACTTGTTTCAGAAAAACCTCAGTTGATATCCTCAATGACACTGCATCCCCTGGGGAAAACAACAACAAAACTCCTTTTAGGACAAAATGAAAGAAAGGAGATTTTTAAAAACAAGAACTAGATTTTGGATTAAAAATAAAATTAAATTTAAAAAATCAAATGAGAAATTTGAGATAAAATCAAAGATATCTCCCTTAAAATTAAAGAAAAAGATCTGTTTTAGGTTATTAAAAGCTGATGGGAGCAATATACCAGAAATGGGTTTGCTTTTATAACGGGAATTTATTAAGTTCAAAGCTTACAGTTCGGAGGCTGTGAAAATGTCCAAATCAAGGCATCATCAGAAATGCTGTCTCAACAAAGGTCTGCTGCTGGAGATCCTGGACTCCTTTCTCAGATGGCAAGGCACGTTGAGACATATGCTCTCTTCTGGATTTCATTGCTTCACCTTCTGCCTGCCCTGCGGCGTCCTTTCTCCAGGTTTCCTCTTGAGCTCCTGGGTTCCTCTTCTCCATCTCTGCAGCTTTTTCTCTGTGTGTCTCTGCTTTCAGTCCTCTGTTTATAAAGGGCTCCAGCAAGAGGACCAAAACCCACCCTGGGCCAAATTGGTGTGCCAAATTGAAGTAATCCAATCAAAGGGTCCCAACCCCACAGGAATGGATTCGCTTCAAGAACATGATATTTTGTGAAATCCACAAAAAACTTCAAACTGTCACAATGTGTTTTTGTTTTGTTTTGGTTTTTTTTGGAAAAAATAAGTGAAGATATCTAAAGAAACAAGGTAGCAGTTATAATATATGACTAACAGAGGTGATAGAAATGGAAAACAAAGAAAAGGGAAGAGAGAAAGTTATCAATATAGGGGACTTCAGTCTAACTGTATTGATTTATTTCTTCAAAAAATGATGTGAAACCAATATTACCTATAATGTACTCATCTTGGTAGTGACTATATGCTGTTTATTATAATATCCTTTGTACAATTCTGTGTTGTCTAAACCTAAAATAAATATTTTTAAAAAGCTATTTGCCTATTCAGCCACAGAAGCCACATCTTTAGGAGATAATTCAAGAGGAACATGGTCTGTCATTTTGTGATTAAGCAATTTATATCAGTATTTCTATTTCAGAACTCTCTGAACTGAAATCCCATAGTGATAAGTACAATAAACATCACTATTGACTTGATAGATCAGCTTCCTGGAGGGCACATCCTGCCATTCAGAACACTTTCCTCTGCCACCATTAGAGCAAGGCACTGACAATATTAACCAAACATTGCCATGCAATTTCCCAAGCACTTACAGAGTCAACTTCTATTGATGCATTATGTGCCAGGAAGTGTTAGGCGCTTCCCCAATCCCTTGTCTCATCTGGCCACACAGAACCCTATAGAATAGCGTAGTAGAAGAAATGCAAGCTTTGGAACAGGAAGAGCTGGTGATGGAAATTTGCTCCATCCTTTATACTCCATGTGACCTTGAGGTTACTAAATCTCCCTGAGCCACAGGTTTTTTTCATACGTAAAATGGAGAGAATTTGCCTGACTTATAGGTAATTGTAAGGGTCAAATGAGATAATATTTATAAAAAGCCTAACACAAAAACTGAGTAGGACTTCAGTAAATGTTACCTCTCCCATTTTACCTGTGAAAGAACCAAAGTTCTGTGTGTTTCAGTGATGTGACTGTGGTCACACAAAAATAATAGACTCAAGGAGGTATGGCAGGTGAGAGTGTGGACTCTGGACTTGGGCTGCCTGCATTCAAATCCCACCTCTTCCACTTAAGAGCTGTATAACCTTGGGCAAGTTATTTAATCTCTCTGTGCCTTCGTTTCCTCATATATACAATGAGAACAGTAATGGTAACTTTCTCATAGGGTTGTTATGAAGATTCAATAAATAAGCACGTGGAACAGAACCTGGCACATAATTATCACTATGTAAATTAATAAATAACAAATAATATCTGTCACTGACTACATACATAGACGTTCAAATTGTATGGACAGAAGTGCAGAGCTCATTACAATGCATTACAGCTGCTCATCCAGCAGGGGGGTGGCTTGTGGACATTTTAGTTTTAGGGTAGTTTGCATCTGTTGTTAACTAAGTTTTGGAAGGAGAGTGGTATATAAAAGAAAAATAAGTAAAAGGTAAGTTTATCATCAACATCATTAAGTCCCATGGTCAGTACTCATCTCAGCTCTTTTTTATGTTTTTAAAAGTTTTAAGTAAGTTAATCAGCAAGTTCATGGGAGTAAATTTTGAGGTTTAGCTGCAATAATATGTTTCCACTGAAATACAGACAAGTCTCTGTTCCTCTGTGACATGTCCTTTTCTCTTTTACTAGTGGCAGAGAAGACTAGCTGGCACCAATTCCCCATTATCCTCCTCCTGAAGGGCATGCATAACTCACTTAATTGCTTCACATTACAGTATACTGCTCTTTAGAACCAGTCTATTTCTTTCTATTGTTACAGCCCAGAAATAAATAAGCAATTTTCATACATTAGGAAACATAAGCATGCCAGAGTCTAATTCATACTTATGTGATTAATAAACCAGAGCACTAAGATGAAATACACCATATCACACAAACACCATTCCATTAGAGAAGTCGTTTAGGTATGAGATATTATCCACAGTTGTCTCGCTGCTGTGTCCAGAAAAATAGCCCCAACATGGAAGCTCATGGAACTTCCTTAGGGTGAATACACTTCTATTGGTTGAAAAATGGAGAGTGAGAAATGGAAAGTCAACTGCCCTGCTTTTTTGAGTGGTATTGGCTTTGCATGAGCTATGAGCAGGCTAGTATGACTCTGAGCAACTATATTTTCTGTGCCTTGTTTATTAATGGACAGAAAAGCTAGCCTGAAAATGAAATTGATTTTATTCACTTGGGATTTTATACTCCATTGCACAACCACAACCCAGCAAATTCTTCATTAAGAGAGATAATTACTTTAATGAAGATTAAATATAATTTAAAATTCGCATTTATCTTTATCTACCTAATACAGATCAGAATTAACCAAAACTAGTTGGGGAAGAGGGAAGGAACAAATTTCTCCCAAAAGTCCCTCATCTGTTCAAGCAGAGAAGGGTCTAGTCTGACAACCACCCTTGCCTTTCTTCCTCCTTTTCCTCTTGCTCTTATTCTATCCATTAGTGTCTCCCACATCAGCACCAAATCAGACCTTCTGCTGTCTAATAATACTAACTTTGTGATTCCCAGCAGAGATAGCAGGATAGCAGCAATTAATATCAGGATGCTCGATGATAATGTAAGGTTGTATCCATGGTAGGAAGAAACATTAAGATAAAAAAAGTGTCAGGTTAGTTTTAGAGATTTACTTCCTCCATGAAACAGAGTATTTCTACTCCACCTGTAAAGATAGGAAGCCAAGACTGCTGTTAAACTAGTATTACCATTTTATACTTATACGGTGTTAGAATTGTTCATCATTAATGGCAATTGAGCATTGTCATGGAAAGTGCAGTGAAGCTTCAGATTCCTCAACTAAATAACATTGTTTTGTAAACTTTGGTGGGCCTAAAGATTACCTGGAGAGCTTGTTAAAATTCATTCCTGAGTTCATGCTCTGGAGATTCTGATTTATTAGGTCCTGGGTTGGACCTGATAATTTGCCTAATAAGTTCCCAAATGATGATGATGATGATGATGATCATGTCCATGGTCCACATTTTGAATAGTACTAAATTCTACCAATAACTTCACAGAGTTTCTGGAAAAATCTGAAGAGATGTGATGATCTTTAGCAGAAATGCGCACTCATAATGCCTCTCAGTCATCATATATTCAATGAACAGAGGACCAACAAAAGTCCAACAGTACTTGTAGGAATAAAACTCAGGGACATTTAATCATTTTTAATATTCCAGGTACAAGATTTAACTACATTTCAATTCTTCTTGTTATAATATATCCTATGTGACAATAAAAATGGTGTCCCAATCTCAATTTGTGAATTTTCTTATAGGCCTCCCAGTTCTCTGTTTCTGTTATCACAAAACACAATCGCTTGCTCACAAAGTCCATTTGTCCCCTTCAGGCTCAGCTATATCTCCATGGCATCCAAACCCCATTTAAAATCATCTTGTTTACTATATATGAAAAAGAAACATAAATCTTCCCACTGGAACAGTTGTCAGGAAATAGATGAAGGATAGTTACTTGGTTGAAGGCAGAATCCCACCTACCTACCCCCTGTTATACCAATTGTCAATCCTGTGATCAGCCAGAGTCCTTCAGTTTGCCCTTGTCTAATGCAGCTCAGTGATCAGGGAATTCGCCCCCTCCTTTCCCTCCCTTCCTCCCCTCCCTCCATTCCAGCTTTTTCTCTTCACTACATTACTTAATCTCTCAGTTGCAGCTTCTTAGGATTAGCTACAACATCTATTAATAGTTTTACTTCTGTTTACAGTTCCAAGGGGAGAAAAATAGCTCATTCCTTTTTTCCAATCTTGAAGATATGTCTTATTGCAGCAGGGAGAAGACGCACAAGCCCAGTGAAGAACCTATTTCCACAATCATTCCAGTGTAAAGATGCTAATGTGCTTCTATGCAGAATGGATCCATTTAATAGACAGAACAACTTGGATATAAACTCTTTAATTGCTTTCAGCACACCGATTATCTTCCTGTGTCACCTATTGTAAAATGCAAAAATGTTAACAAAAGCACTTACTAAAGACATTATTGGGAATTAAAAAACAAAGAACCATCAGTTGTCACTAAATATGCCTTTCATGTTCTAAATGAAATGCACTCACACTCAAGAAATAGGATAGAAATGTGCAGGCCTGCCATTGTCAGATGCAAACATCTTCATTAGATTTTGATCCAGCTGCTGCAAGATCTATAAAAAGAGCTATCAAAGCCAGCAACTCATTATTGGTTATTTCAGGAAAACTTCAAAAAAAAAAACATTCTTAAACCTGCACTGCTCTTTTCTGACAACTTCCCCAGCTAGGCAATTTGTTTGGAAGAGTGGCATTAAAAACCTCTGCCAAGCCTGCCGCTCAGAATGGTACCTCAAAGGATGCAATGCCTGTGGCTGCTAATGAGAAGCCACGGTTGCCAAGCTGACCTGTATTGCTGGACACTTGAGCTGTAAATCTATGTCTCTCATCCCCTGAATCTCTTATTCTGACCTAAATGTATCTCCTTAAAAGCACATAAGTGAAAGTAGCCAAACCTGGGTCTTTATAGACCAAAACGGAAAGATTAATATGTGCAATGTCTCATAACATCCTTTCTCTGTTGCAATAAATCTTCTTATGCACATTGGCAGTCAGTTCATTTCTAGCATGTTATTTTCCACAAACACTGGCTGTTTTAACAGAGAAAAGAGGCTAGTCAAGGGAACAAGCATGGAGAGAGAAAGAAAACAAGGGAAAGGGAGAAATAGAAAAGGGAAAGTGAAAAGAGAAAGAGTAATGTATAGAGGAGATTATGAGAAGCAAACCATTATTGTCCAAATTGCCTAAAACTCTTCCCTGAATTTTGTTGAGGGAGAAAAGTTCCTCCAAAGATCTGAATGCATTCATATTAATCACAGTCTCTAGTACCTTGACTTGGGGACCTTGCCAGTCAGGCCCAAGTCTCCAGAGGCTTCTGGTAGATTCCAGACACACAACTCACAGGAAACAACTGTCAGAGATGTCACCGTCGTTTATGAAGGACTCTCCTCCCTCACAGTCTCTCCATCTCTCTATTTATGACAAGAATAACCGCAATTTATAATCACTAGCATTCGACCTCAGTAAACAGGAAGGAAAATACCTGGACCACTAACTAAATTTGCTTTAAAGATTTTTGGCTTTGTCTGTTATCTACCCACTATATTATCTATTTTACAGTCAAAAGTAAATTGAAATGCTCAAAATACTGATGTAATTTCATATCAATTATTTGAATTAGGTATAAGAGCTCAGTTGGGGAACATTTTATTATATTTATATTGTTATTAAAACAATTATCCAATAGCTTGACGTTCTTAAAACCTGTAATGTATTTTTACTCACATATACCATTCCTGTCGCCTTCAAATGCATCACCTTTTCTGCAGTGCCCCAGCTGTCATCTCCTTTCCTGCCATCTGCCTGATCAATGGAGTCCAATTAAGGGCAGCAGAAAATTAGGTCCACATCCACTCAAAGCAGGGTAGATTTAAGTCGAGAATTTATTGTAGCCAGAGTGATCTTTCTTAGAAGTGAATCTGATCACGAGGCTCCCCTGTGTAATACCATTCAGCGGCTTCCTATTGCCCTTAAGATAAAATCACATTTCCGCTGTATGGCTATAGGCAAGGTAACAAACCTCCCAAAGGCTCAATTTACTCATCTATAGAATGGTGACAATAATAGCGAGGAAAATGTGTGTGAAGCACTTAGCAGAAGGTTAACATGTGCTCAATATTGTTATTATTGTTACATCCCCAGCGAGGTTCTTTTCCAATTGTAGCTTTACTCTATCTTGCAGTCATACTCAACTATCAGTTCCTCAACTCTGCCATGAACTTTCCTGCCTCTATATCTTAGCCTACGATTTTCCTTCTGTTTGAAAAACTCTCTTCTTCCACTTGGTTCTTTGCAGCTTCAATCTTACTAATTTATAAACTGTCATCTTCGATGTATATTATCAAGAAGGCCTTCCCTGCCCCCAAGACAAGGTTTGTTTCCCCCAGTGTATGCATGTACTGGATATTTCTTCTACCATAATATGCATCAAATTTTATTGCAATATGTTGTTTAAGCGACTATCCATAAAGGATCTGGGATTACATTTGCCTGTCCACCACTGTTTTTTCCCAGTAGCAAGCACAGTGCACAGTAAGATCTTGTATCAGTCAGAATGGACTGGGTTCTAATTCAATTAGGAAAACAAATTTCAGTGACTTACAATGACAAAGGATTAGTTCTTGTTCATGTCACATGCTCATCACAGGATGACTCCATAGGGTTTCCATCCTAAAGTCACAAGGTGACAGAGCCTCCACTCTCTGGAACTTTTGCTAGTCTCATAGTAGAGAGAAATGAATCACAGTAATCTTTCACTGACTCTCTTAAAGCGTCTATTCAGAAATGGTACCTATAATGTCCCCTCTGATTTTATTAGCTAAGAAGGTCACATGACAGGGCCTAATGTCAATAGAATCCTTGTGCAGAGAGGGGTGCCACAAAAAGGGAAAACTAAAACATTTAGTGAACTGTAATGCAAACTACACCAGATTACAACAAATGCTAGGTTAATAAAATTTTTCTCTGCTTCAAGTTGACAAACATAAATGCATACCAATTGAAATCTTGCCAGACATGTCTCTCCTACTCAATGATATATTCAGTTTTGGAATTTTTAAAATTCTAAATCACTCTCTTTCTAGTCATGGAGCCTCATTTTGTGCCACAGTCACCAGTTGCATACCTATGCAATAACACTTTACAAAGCACTCCAGTGTACCACTTTTGAGTAAAGAACAGCTAGATTCAACAACAAAAAAAAATTATCTGATTGCCTACTATAGCAGGGCATTAAAGTGGGTTTTATTCAGACTCATAGAAATTGGGGTAAAGGGGGAAACTTCAAACCCCGCAATGCTGACCTCTCAGATGAAACCCATAAAACCTGAGTGACTTATCAAGTTCAAACAGCTAAACGGCAGTAGAACCAGCACTAAAATGTGAGTCATCTAATTTGAAAGCAACTGTTCTTTCAATTGTGGCTTACTGTTTTCTCATAAGGAGTGTAACCAAATGTGAGTGGTTAGAAAAGATTATCTGTCAACAGAGGAGAAACCGAGGCTCATGGATGTAAAGTGACATTCTCAAACCTATCCACATTATTAATCCTATTTTATTTAGCCTAGCCACACACATACACCCTTAAAGAAATCTAGGTTGTCTCAGAACCTAGAACATACCTACTCTTTATTAAAGGCTCAAAGAAATACTTGTTGAATTGAACTGAATTGAATTTAGATTAAATTAAATGGAAAAGAAAGAAAACAAAAACATAGAGACTCCGCAGTCCTTGTCTCTATTTTCCCTGGAGTTTTAGACTTGCCAAATCAGCAAGTTATATACCAGCAACTATGACGTTACTAGTCTCTCCTCCATAACATCCTTGTTCTTTGTTCCTTCCATATTTATAACTGCCTTTCCTCCTCTGAGTAGAAACAAATTAATAAGAAATCTTGTCATCTCATGACATTTATAGAAAATCTTAGGCTTTGGAAAGCAAAGGCAACAATGATAAGGGCCTCAGAAAGATTTTTAGACAGAGAATTTTGCTCCCCCTAAGCTAAACAGGTCAACTGGAAAGTGACCTAACCTAGATGCTTCTGATCCACAGGAACAAATGCCACTAAGTTGCTGTCTCCTGACAACTAAGTGATATGTACCAGGAATAAGAATTAAATTTGGAGGCAGAATACAGACTCTGGCTGGGCTCCAGGGCTGAAGGATATTAAATAAGAAAGAAACAATTGCGCTCTCAAGTCTAATTGTTTAAAACATAAAACTCTTCCCATATATCTTGAGAGGAATAGAGTTGTACAGCGCTCTGTGAAGTCATGAAAAGAAAGAACAGCATATCCTGTCTGCAGGGAATTTGACTCTGCTTTCTTTTCCTTCTTCTCATGACCCACCCAGGCACTGCAACATTTGAAAATAACTATAGGAAAAGCATATTATGAAGCCTCTTTACTATCTCACAGATTTGACTATAGTGTTGGTAAAAGATGGGCTTTGGGGCCATAAAGAATTTGGTTCCAACTTTGACCATAACTCTTCTTCTTGTTTGACCTAAGCCTCTGTTTTCTCACCTGTAAATAGAAGAGATATTCTTACAGCTAAGGGTGAGCTAAGAATTAAATGAGACAATGAATTTAAAGTGATTGGCACTGCATAAGCATTCATTACAATGTAACTTCTTTCCTTTTTACTTTAAACACATAGGGATGTAATAATCTACATAGCAACTCCGTGTAGGTATGTGATGAAATGAGAGAAACATTTTCACTAATTGTCAATAAATTGAGAGATGCCTGCCTTTACATCCCTTCCATTCATTATATCTGTTTACTGAGCACCACTTACAAGAAAAACTCTGTTAGGTTTTGTAAATGTTACAAGGTTTAATTAATACAAGTGTATGAAATTAGGGCATTGTGTTGAAGCCTTCTTTATTTCAAGATTCGGATTTTTATGTGCTTGTTTTTCTTTCTGAGATGCATGTTTCCAGTAGGCAGAAAAAAATGAAAAACAAACCACTTACTCTCAAACTAGAATTGGTGGCTCTTGTTCCATACTTGATTGATTGGAAATTATTTCCGGTTTTGTCTTACAGGTATATATCTATGTATTTTTTTGTATCCCTGTCTCCATGCATTTGCTCACACATAGTTTTATGCCAGAAAAAGCACTGTGCTGGTGGTTCAAGTCCTGCCTTCCCATATTTTAGCTGTGTTCCTTCCTGGGCCACCATTTTTGTAAAATGGGATTTCCTGAATAGATTATCTCTAAAATGACACCCATATGTACAGGTTAAAATGTAGTGTAAAACATTAGTGACTTTTTATTAATGTGTCATATATGTGCATTTATAAAGAATTTGTTGGTTTCTCAGAACACAACTTGGCATTTCATGGAGAGAAGACCTCACCATAGGAATGCAGTGTCACATTAGCACAATAAGGTATCATGAGTGAAAGGTTTTCAAAGAGCTTTCAAAGTACAGTCTATTTCAATATCTACTGGGAAAGTCTAGGAAAGAATTCTTGGATGATACCAGAAGTCTTCTTCTTTAGCTATAGTTCCTCCAGGTTCCTACATTACACAGGGATGATCATAGGCAATTGGATGCACAGCCTTGGGAGATTTAATTGACCTCAAGGTGTTCTACCCATGGTCCTCAGGAAAATTACTCAGCAATATCTTGAGACTGACAGTGTGGGAAAAAAAGCTTGAACAAGTTTTATGAAGAGGTCCTACATAATACTACAATATCTTTGACTGCCATCTCCCTATTCTTCCCCCAACTCTATCACTAAAACAACACAAATTCTATGAAAAACAGCTAGAATCATTAACACTGGAACCAGGAGGAAGGACTTGTGAAGTTTGCGTTGTCAGGGTTCTGATCTTTGTTACCTCTACCGTTACAAAACCATTAAATGAGGCCCTAAGTATTTCACATTTTTAACTGTTCCAAATCCCTGGTGAGTCAGGATATTTTAATTTCTTATATACTATTTATAATAACCAGTATCTATATATCAAAAATCTTCTTTTACATAGGTTTTCATTTTAAAAATATAAAATTGCATTCTTTTCATTTTCCCCAGTCACTGCAGTCCAAACCAGAAATTTGCATTGACAGAAGGAAAATACAGAATTAGGAGAAAAGCATTTTCCATCATAAGAATTTTAACCAGGAGAAGGAGGAGAGGCAATTACACAAACAAGTTAACTCAGCCTCAAGGAATATGTAACTTCATATAGACGTCTTGTTAGAATATAGATGAATGGGGAGAAGGAACAAATATAAAATCTTTCTACATAATTCATTCTAATTCAATAATGACTATTAAGCCTCTGTGTGATTAATATTAGGTTCTTGTTATATTAACACTCATTGATCTCTTTAATAAATGACCTACCCCACATCTACTGATTCAGAATCTCTGAAAATGAAAATAGCATCATTTTTATAAAAATTAAAATAAAATAAAGTTCCAGAGGTGATTTGGATATAGGCTTTTGATAATAAATAAATAAATAAATAAATAAATAAATAAATAAATAAATAAAAAACACTGTGTTGCGAATATCCTTGCTGTCCTGATTTTGTGATAATCAGGGTAGGCTAAACATTCGCTATATTAGAAACCATGCATGTGTCCCCAGACCTAGTTTTTCTCCCTGGGTCTGGTTTTTAGAATGCTGGTGATAAACTAAGCCTGATTTATTATATGACCATCCTGTATGGGAAAAGACTGTAACTTTGGGTATCTTTGGTCAACCTTAAGAGATATAGTAGGGGGACACATGTGGCTCGGATGGTTGAGTGTCCATCTCACATATGGAGGGACCTGGGTTCGACCCCCAGGACTTCCCGGTAAAAATAAAAAATAGGAAAATATAGAAGGCACATGGGCAGCCAGGCCTCGTGCATGGGTGAGCCACCAGGCCCCACGAGCAGGTGAGCTGTCAGGCCCCATCTGTGGATCTGTCGCCAGGCCCCGTGAGCCATGCAGCAAGATGATGACGTAACAGGAGAGTGACACAAGGGAGAGCCAAGACAAGACTCAGCGAAAAACCAGGAACTAAGGTGGCACAGGTGGTAGGACACCTCTCTCCCACATTGGAAATTCCAAGGATCGAATCCCAGTGAAGACAGGAGGATAAGGATGAGAAGAGAGGGCAGGAAATGGACAGAAAGAGTTGCCCAGCATATGGACACAGAAACAGCAAAAACAGAAGGGGGGGGGTTAAAAATGGATAAAAGTAAATAAATAAATAAATCCTTTAAAAAATGTATAAGGGAGGAAGATACGGACTATAGTTAGTAGTAATATTTTGACGATGCTTTTCCATGATTTGTTAACAAATGTTTTACAACAATGCAGGGTGTTTGTGGGGGGTGATGTGTGGGTGCCCTGTATGATATTATGCATGTTTGTTTTGTAAGATCATGATATTTACTGACCACTTATAGTTTATGTATGTTCTTGATATACTTCAATAAATTGTTTAAAGACAAAAATCACTGTGGAATCTGTGTATATAGACCTCTCCTAGGTGCTTGACTCCAATATTTCCATTTTTATATTAAAGTGAATTGTGGCTTTGTGATTCCACTGACTCGTTAGTACATACAACCTTTAAGTAAAGAGTAGCAGTTACATTGAGAGACGGGCTGATATGCTTGAAGTCACAGAGGAAATTAGTTAGGAAACTAGCTGTGTATATATGAAGTCCCTGTGTCCAGAGAAGGGAGCTCTTAGCTCAAACAAGCACACAATGGAAAGAAGCAGCATTTTAACCTATTGCCTTTTATAAAGATTAGAACTAGCCTGAGACATTTCGGAACGGTTCTGACCTCTGCACTTAGAACTCTAAGAATACCCAATACATGCAGACATGGCAATTCATGCCTGACAACTCTAAATATTTTACATTTTAACACATTTTAAACTTCTAAAAACATTATCAAATTGAGATAATTATTATACCAAAGAGATCATGAAACAGAGGTTCAAAGAGGTAAATGGCTTGCCCAGGGCCACAGAACTAATAAAGGGCATGTGCATAATGCAAAATCCATTTGCCCAATTCCCATGTCCCCATGTTTAACCACCAAAATATAAAACTTCTTCAGAAGAAATGAATTAAGGTCCTCAACTTCTTCTTGGAAAGATTCTTCTTGGTTCAGAATGGCGGGTACGTGGTTGAAACTACAATATTGGGAATGTTCTTTTAGCAATATGGCAAGAGAGGGTTGCTGGTTTAGGGTTTTGGATGTGGGGGCCATTCGGGACAGGGCGCACCTGGGGCAGGCTTCTAGGGAGTGTGCAGTATTCTTCTTGTCATAGTGTATTGTATCAGTGGGTAGAGACCCAAATAATGAGTAGGAAGGTGTTGGACTCCCATCCTGGGGAGTCCTGCTATGTTCTCAAATGGAGGGGCAGGAGTCTCTCAAGAGCATGGGTGGTGCCTAATAGGGGAGGACAGACCAATGTGTCAAGCCCTCAGTGTTGTTGCAAGTAACTATGAATCTTGTCCTTTAAGAAGTAAATCCTGGTGGTTGCCATGGATCCCAAGGGGAGAGGGGGGGAGTAAAATAGATGGAACAGGGGGCATTTTGGGGGCAATGGAAGTGTTCTATATGATCTTGCAATGATGGATACAGACCATGTTAAATTTCATCAAAATTTATAAAAGTGTGTGGTCCATAATGTAAACCATTGACCATGGTTAGCAGCAAAGTTTCAATATTTGTACATCAATTATAACAAATGTGCCACTCACATGTAAAATATTATTAATAGGGGAAAAGGGGGAGGATGTTGTGTATATGGGAATCCCCTGGATTCTTTTTTTTTTTTTTTTAAGATTTTATTTATTTATTCATTTATCCCCCCCTTGCTGCTTGTGCTCACTGGGTCAGCTAACCACGCCGTGCGGGCGGGCTTGCCTTCACCAGGAGGCCCCGGGAACCGAACCTGGGGCCTCCCATATGGTAAACAGGAGCCCTACTAATTGAGCCACAGCCGCTTCCCTCCCCTGGATTCTGTACGTGACTTTTCTGTAACCTAAAACTTCTTTGAAGACAAAATGAAAAGTAAAACCCAGGGGGAATAAATGGAAGAAAAAGTCACTGTACATACAGGACAATAGATCTTATAGTGATGAAACGCAAAATGTCAAAAAAATTTTTAATATTTTTTTCATTATTTTTTCTTTGTCCCAAATTTTTTTAATTTTTTTGTATTTTATTTCTTATTAAAAAAAAAAAAAACAATCATTATTTCATTTTCTTATTAATTGTATTTGGCTATTTTATTGGCTTCATTTTTTAAGAAGTTTTGGATCACAGAAGGGTTACAACTGTGATAGGGGGATCATTGGTATGGGGTATCAGTGATGGAGGACACAAGGGAGGAAGTTCATCTGGGCATACATATAAGGTATATAAATGTGTTCATTCATGGGGCATTGTCACGGCAGGTAAAGATTTACACAATTCACACAATCAGTCAGCCAAAGGGGTGCTAATGTGAAATACCAAAAATGGGCTGGTCTTTATAAAGGTATTTATTTGGGGTAGAAGTCCACAGATACCAGGCCATAAAGCATAAGTTTCTTCTCACCAAAGTTCATTGCCACATATTGGAGCAAGACAGCTGCCGACGTTTGCCAGGGTTCAGGCTTCTTGTGTTCCTCTCTTCCCAGGACTGCGTTTCTCTCCCGGCTTAGCTATTCTGGTTCCTCCACAAGGTCAGCTGTAGACAATCAGGTGAATGGCTCACTTCTCTTCTCCTGGGGCCTTCTTTCCAACATCAAAACTCCATCATCAGAACTGCTTCTCAAAAACTGCTTCTACTCTGTTATTTGCCTTGCCTTTTATATTCAATTTCCCACCCACTAAGGGGTGGGGCTCAATACCCTACTGACATGGCCCAGTCAACACCCTAATCATAACTTAATCATGCCCAGATTAACAGATCAGTTTACAAGCATGATCCAATTATATTTTTGGAATTCATAATTACATCAAACTGCCCAACGGCCACACACAATAACCAAAAGAATATCAAATTCCCATCCTGGGAAGCTCTGCCACATTCTCTAATGGAACACCAAGAATCCCCTGAATAAAGGGACAATGACTAGTGAGGGAGGATGGTCCATTGATGGGCCACTGATATTGATGACGATGCTTATGAACCTTTACTCTTGAAACTGAAACTTAGCCTAGTATTTTAAGCTAAGAGTTACTTCCTGAGAGACTCCTTGTTGCTCAAATGTTGCCTCTCTCTAAGCCTAACTCAGCATATAAATGAAATAACTTCCCCCCAGTGTAGGCTAAAATGACTTTTGGTATACATCTATTTCTACAAATGACGGGTCTCCTCTGTTTACTTCCTGTTCATGTACATTATGATACCCCATAGTTTTTGTGAAATCCCTGACTTTAGAGTTACTGAACAACTGCCCCAAGAACCTCAATCATTTGCCTTTTAACCCAGCCCTACAGCTGATATTGCTCTATAAAGTCAGTTTAACTCAGAGAAGAGACCAGTGCCTAGAAGAGACTCTAACACACGGTAGGAAAACAGCACACATTTTTTTGAACAAATGAATTCATTTTCTCATATGAAAATCAAATCAAATTCTAAAGAGATACTTGTTCACTTAAATTTTATTTTATGGTAAAGAGAAATTACAATTAAATCCTATATCTACACAGTACTTTTTCAAAATATTTTTATGTCATTCCATCATCACAGGCAGCTTTGGAAGACAAAAAGTTTAGGTACTATTATTTCTATTTTACAGACAAGAAAATTGAGTCTCAGGAAAAGTTAAGTAATTCCACAAATGTTCATGGCTGATTAGTAACAGAGCCAGTCCTCAGACCTAGCTTTTCTGAATCCAGGGACTAAACCATAGCTGCCAGTAGGTAGTATCCAATGAATTTTCTTCAGAGGCACTTGGGCAACAGGATTTCAGGAGAGAATGAACTTAAGGGGAACTGAGAATATCTCAGGATATTGTGGTACATGTGGTACAGGAAGTGGTACATGTTTATCTCTATGAGAGCCAATTAAACATTCAGGAAGTTGTCAAGCTCATTGCTAAACCATCTGTATCTATATTACACTAAACATGAGTTCATATTGATGTCTCCAAGTCCAATCCATTACCACATAGATCATTCTAGCCATGTCCCCTTGCTTATCTGTAACCTCCCACTCTAAAAATGAGACACCTGTCTCCCTCCATCTGACAAGCAATCACTCATTTGTTCAGTTCTAGTATGCATGCATAATAGTTTCAGAATTGATAACTTATACCTCAGTGGGAATAAACTTTATCAGCTAGAGTACAGTGCTTTTGCAGAATTCCTTTTGTTTTTAGTCTTATAGATTACACTCGTTTCCACTTATGTCAGCACCTTTTTCCTCCAGCTCCTTCAGTGAGGTTGTTTCATACATTTGTAATACAGTTAGAGTCTTCTGTCATATTCTGCATTCCATCCTGAGATCTCCTGTCTTCCTAAAGGATTTTTTAAATTTGCATACACGAAAGTTTACTCATTGTACTGTAAAGTTCTATGGGTTTTGGCAGATACAGAGCGTCAAGCATTCACCATTACAGTATCATGCAGAATATTTCTAGCTTTAGATTTTGTGCTCTTGCACAATGCAATTGCTTTAGTAGGTACAATGTCTACCCAATGCCTGCTGTATTCAATCTTTTTTTTCATTAAGCCGTAGAGCAATAGACAAATAAAAGTAATAACTTGGAAGTAACCACTGCAAACAAATATTTGTGTGTGCCTTTCTCTGGACATGAACAGTTCACATTAGCACATGGAGGAATGGGTTGCTGTCTTCCAGGAAAAAACATCTAATGAAGAACTGGAGCTTAAGACCAGGTGGAGAATTGAAAACAAGTTCTCATTTACAATATCTAATAAATAGTAAAAAGAAAAAAAATCTTTAAAAAAATAGCAAACTCTTCATTTAAAAGATAGTTTTCCCTTAGCTTAATGCATATTTCCATTCTGCTGTTGCTTTTTGATGAGCAAATTTATGGATAAAAGATTTTAAAATATGTTCAAGCCAATTTCAGTTTCATATACTTATAACCAGTAGGTTTGCCTTGATGATTAAAAAAAAAAAAAAAGTATTCTTATCTCTCTGTTGGTGTGTTTCGCCCAAACACAGGCCTCAAATGGTAAATGATTTGGCCTTAAGGTTAGAGTTCCTAGATACATTATACTGACAGAATTAGAAAGAAGATTACAGCAGTCCCTAGAAAGGAGACCTCACATTTCCTTGTAAGTGCAGACACCTTACACACTAGTAAAAGAGTATATAACCTTGAACTTGGGAGAGAGATTAGGAAAAAATAATACTGAATATTTAAAGGAAGCAATGTTTGGAAGAAAAACTTAGTCCCATAGAAAAGTCCTGATTCCAAATAGAAAAAAAAAAGTGTATATCTCTGAGGAAACTACTTTTCAACTATCACTCACTCAGGAATCACTGGTATATGAGGTTTTGAAAATGCTGAGTTTCTTTTCTTTGAGTTAGAGCAGTGTCCGTTTTGCTAACACATGTTCTCACAGAAGTCTATCTTTCTAAATCTAAGTTTTCAAATGACGATCATCTCCCACATGACAATGCACCTTGCAGAACAAAACCCAGGGCAGAGTACATTTTGAAGGGAAGATAAAGGCCTGGAAATATCAAGAGAGATTATTCATTTGAGAGGGAAAACCAGTATATCTTTTCTAATGTGATTTTGCTCTGACAAATTTTTGAAAGAACTATTTGTACCTCTTCATTTAGACATTTCACTGATTAATGGAAAAGAAAATAATAATAATTCACCTTCTGCCTGCACAGCTTTAGAACTTCCAGAACTAGTCACCAAAGGACGATGGGGCCTTCTAGTTATTTGTCCACAAAACCTGAGCATCTTGGGTTGGAAGAAAGGAAATGTGGACTTGTTTAGCTTTGCTTTTTTATTTGCTAAATGACGGTCTGGGAATTCTGCCTAAAATGGTAATAAGTTGCCTTTATACCTTTATACTGCACCTTTCATCTAGGAGGCACACACTTCCCTCAGTTCTGAAACACAGCCACCCTGGAGCTGAAAAGCAGTAACTGTTTTCATGTTGAACATTTATTCAGTGCCATGATTATACAAGGTAGAAGAAACTGTTTGAAACAGAACCAAAATATTGCAGTAACAAAGACTGTGGGCTGTGGGTATTGAAAATACCCTGGATGCAGTCTGTTTTGTGCCTTTTCTTACAATAGAAAATTGTATATTTCTTTGAACTCTTCAGATTCTTAAGAGGCCCACCTTTGTGCTCCTGAGTTCAGGTCCAACATACACTGCAGATAAGCAAGAAGAATGAGTTAATATTAAGTCATTTCTTTTAGGGAAAATCCTGATGTTTAGAATATACATCCAGAAAAATGACAGTGAAAAAGGGTTCTCTCAATATGCCCATTTTACAGACAGGTTTTATCCCTCCTAAAAGAATCTCTCTCTCTCTCAAAAGGGGGGAGTGGGAAGAACAAAGATGACAAAGACTCACCTGGGAACTCCTAAACACACATCTCACAGCTGCTCGCCCAAAAGAAAGAGAGAACTTCTCTCACTAGAATGCAAGCTCACCAGGTCAGGAACTGGGTCTTGCTCCTTACTGTAACCTTAAAACCCAAAATGGTCCTGGAGAATAGATTTTCAATAAACATTTGCTAAATAAATGAAAAAATGAAACTCTTACCCTAAAAACATGAAGGCCAAGTATGCATAGTTTCCAGGTAATACTCAAGTTGCAATCATGTCTGGCTTTTACTTGAACAAGAGGTAGAAATTATAATGACATCTTCAGAGCAGGGCAATTTTTAAAACAATTTACAGGATTGATTAAAACCTTTCTTATAAGTAAAATTTCCCAATTTCAGCAGGGATACTGCAAGTACAGCAGGAAAGTTTATTTTCTGACTTTAAAAAGTAGAGAAATCCCTTCTGAAGTGAATTAAACTGTCTCCATTACCCCCACCAGAGTCTTTACTGATGTAAGACATTCACAGCCTGGAATTATGCTATCTCATAAAACACATAATTTGGGCCGATCCTGACAAATATTGGTATCACTTTATTCAAGCATAGCTTTCAACTTTCAGAGAGTTAATAAATTGGATTCTAACAGTCTGAGGAGAATATACAGTAAGATAGAAACATCTTCCAAAAATTTACAATATATTTTAAGGTGAGTTGAAACATATCAGCAACTATTGCAGAGGCATTTACAGGATTTTTAGAATAGCACTTTTCATCATAAATGGCTCTGTAATTCAGGATGGCATTAATAATGGAAAGAACAACCTTTAAAATAAAGTAAATGCTTGGAGCAGTTACTAAGGTGATACCTGCCTCAAAAAAAAAAAAAAAAAGCTCAGTTAATAACTTGCAAGCTGATATGATATATTCCTTAGCCTATCCTGTTGGAAAAGATTTATCTTTTATATTAAACTTCAGGCAGAAAAAATTAAAATAAAATTTGATATCTCTGTGGTAAACTGCCTTCCTCCATTTCCTTTACCTTTTAATTTCTATTATTACCTAACTTCAGAATTGTTTCTTTGACTTTATGCAATATTTCAAAAAGTGGTTTATATACCAGGCAACTGCCAAAACAAAGTCGTAAATAAAATATGCCTAGGTGTGTACACATATACATCTCAAGGTGTTAATCAGAAAAGGACATAAATCATGAATACATTTTACCTTCATACAAATGAAAGTAGCAACCACTTGTCCAATGTATTTTAGTCTTATTACTTTTCTTTACAGCTGCTGTCTCAAACTGTTTCAGAGGCCACGAGTTACTTTGAATTTTCTTGCTTGGAAACAAGTAAGTCAATCTTTATTCTTCTATGCCCCAAGGAACTCCTCCATGAATATGCATCTAGTAAACTGAGATGCTGAGAATGGAGGAGTGAAATCTTTCCTCTCATTTTCCTTTCTTTCTTCTCCTCTCAATTTTTATTTCTCCCTCTTTCCCCTCTTTTTACTTCCTCCTCTCATCTCCACACTCCTCTCTTTTCTCTTCTGTTTCCCCTATTTCTCATCTTCCATTTTCTGTTTCCTTAAATTCCTTTCTTTCCTCCCCAGTTTACTGGAGTGAGAAATCATGAAGAGCTGAAGAGAAAGAGAATATGCAACATCTGTGACCCTCTAATCCAAAAACAAATTAACAACACATAAAAGATCTCACAGGAATTCTAGCAGACCTCCCAGAAGAAAAAAAAAATCATTTTCCCTCATTAATATTGTTACCAACCAATAAATTCTGAGTATATCAAGGTAAATCCCACTCTGGCCACCAAACACTATACACAAAACATTGATTCTGCTTTCTTCCCCCATACTATTCATTAGTAGGGGAAGGCAAATACCAAAAGAATCCTTTATGTGCTCTGAGATAATTTTATAAATGCCATAGTCATAATGTTTCCTATAATGCCAAAATCTGGCATTTATAAGGCAACATTTCCCAGATCTCATCAGAAAAAAACTAGAGTGTTTAAAATTTTAGAAGGTGACTAAAAGACAGACTTCAGTACCACACAATATAGAAAGAATGAAAGGAAGGGAGGAAGGGATGGAAAGGGGAGGGAGGGAGGGGAAGAGGGAGGGGAAGAGGGATGGAAAAAGGGAGGGAGGGAATGGAAATATGTTCTTCTAAAGACTCAAAAAAAATGATAAAAGAAATTAATAAAAATATATCCCACTTCCATCCTACCAGCAAGAATATTTAAATTCCAAACCAAAGACTTCCCTCTTCACCCTTTTCCTTTCCTTATAGCAGGTAATGTGCTTTACCTGTCATACAGATGAGAAAAGCAATGCCTAATACTCTTTCCAGGTCAGCTAAGTATCTAGGAGTTGAACATACCCAAATTGTCAAATCCACATTGTTTTTCATTTATCCAGAAAAAAAAATCCCCACATAAATCAGACCTTAAAAAAATATCTGAGATGGGGAAAATAAAGCAGTGTTTTTGATGCAGGATCTAGCAGCAAACCAAAATATGTCTGGTAAATAAAGTATCCAATGATTTTCTTACACTAAACCAATTGTCTTTAAACAAGAATATAAAATCCCATTATCATCAACAACAACAACAAAAACAAATACCTATGAAGCCCCCTCCCCAATAAAGATGCACATTTCATTCATGATCAAACCTAACTTCTAATTATGGCAAATGAGGTGTTCTGTGACCTAACCCTGCCTTCCTCACCCAAACACACCCTATGGTCCACTACCAATTTGGTGAATATGCATAGTCAGTGCCCTCTGTTTAAAACAGCCTTCTCCACTTCTCTACTTGCCTGAATTCTATTCAACCGTCTAGTTTCAGGTCAAAACTCACTTTCTCTGAGGAGCGAATCTTGATTTAAGAATCTAAGTTACAATCACTATTCTTGATATTAAAGATACACTTTACACTTAACTAAAACATATGACATTTTCCAGATCAGTTCTTGAGCCTCACAAGACTCTCATTCAAGGAGTTTTCATCACCTTGGGGCTACAAAATTCACCAAAGAAAATCGTTTAAGGCTGTACTCGGTGGTGCAATACAGGTGTAAGGAGTTCAGAAAAAGATGCACGTGAGTAAGCTTTGGGTGCAGGAGCAGGCAGCATGCTCACTGAGAGACACTTGATATTCAAAGTGTGCCCAGGAGGTATCCAGAAAGTAGTTACCAGAGGATCACTTAGGTTTGAAAGCCTTTTCTGCAAATTTGATAACCTCTACTACAAAAGTACAAGTGAAAATATCCAAGTAAAAATTGAGCTTTTTCTTAGTTTATGCATACATGTGACACCCTTGAGGAAAATATTTAACTTGTCCATGAAAAACACCTAGAAATAACAACAAATGCCTTGTGATGCAGTTTAGTATTAAAAGTGTTTCTAAAACCAAGAGAATTCTCTGCAAAGTTGGACAATACCATGATGCTTTAACAATTAATTAGTCAATTAATTAGTTCTCAGTGCCTCATCAATCCTACTTATTCAGAATTTAACCAGGAGTAATGGGAATAAATTAGGAAGACAAATTTAGGCTGAATATCAGGAACATTTTCTTAATCATTAAATCAATTAGACAATAGAATTGAAAATTGTATATTTAATGTAAATGATGGAACCAAGAAAGAGGAAGTACAATATAAGGAATAAACAAGAAATCAAAAGTTTAAAATGTTCTCTGTCATCATTTGCCCTTCTTCTGTGTTTAGAAAGAATTATACTTTAGACCATTGTCTATTCTAAAATTTTCAAAATTTCATATTATATACTTGGTAAACTAATAGAGTTAAATTTCTCCAAGGCTAGCAGAATCTGCTGTATAGATTTAACTAAATCCTGGAAAAGGTGGACATTCTTTTTTAATATCTACTAAGAATACCAAAGAGCAACAGAGCACTCTTTGCATATTTTCTTGGTATATAATCTTTCAAGTAGGCAGAAAAAAAAAAACATGCAGGCTGGCACTCTATTCCAGTTCTGGGCTATATATTTTAGTAAGTTCAGACAGAACATTGAAAATGATAGGGAAGAGAAAGTTCATTGCCAGCAGCATGGGGTATCAGCTACCTTGACCAACACTTTCAATTGAAAATATTTACAAATACTGGATATAATATGTATTTAAGAATACATTTTTAATGTGGTGATGAGTTTTGTTTTGTTTTGTTTTTTGCATAGCCAGTTTTTATTTTTTACAACCTGACTACCTAAGACACAACCCATCTGGTTCCAGAACCCTTCCAAGTCTCTTTTTTTGTTCATTTAGCTAAACCAAAGTTTTTAAAAGAAACATCTTTAACAACAAAAGATAGAACACTAATCTAACAAAGTTGACTTTGCCATTTCTTGTCTTTTCGTTATATTTATCCAAGTTTTCCATCTTTAATTATTTTTCCTCTTCATATTCAGTACATTGAGTATATTTTCCTGGGCTTAGGATTGATTTTTCCATATGAAACCAATTGATCTTGGGGATTCCATCTTCATTTGTCTCAATTTTCTGATTTTGAACAGAAAGCCATAATAAAAGGCATCCATAAGCATACAAGTCTGAACTTGAAGAAGCAGGTTTTCCCATTTTCAGTTTAGGTGATGTCAAACTTAAGTCACCAATGATCATGTTCACTGCGGCTCCCTGACTTTCTAAAGTTAAAGGTATACTGGCTTGAAAAACACTCAGGTTTGCACTAGGATAATATGAGACCATCAGATAAGCCATAGGATTGGACTTGGATAAAAATAAGAATATCAATGGTAGTTAAGCCAGACTCTTCTTTAGCTTCTCTTCAAGGTCTCTGATAAGCAGCTGCTCTCTGAATCATTCTGGCTTCTGTCAACATCTACCAAATAGCCCTTTAAAAGAATCACCTGCCCATTAACCTCAGACTATATCAAAGGACATTTGCTGCTAAATTCCTTCATAGGCTCAGCATCAAGAAGATCTCACTCCAAGCTTATAGTAAGAAAACCACCAGAATTCATAAATTTAAGTAATCCTATTTCAGGATGAAGCAGAGGTGGCTACTCAGAGGCCAAATACTATGCAAAAGTAGGAATTTTGGGGGAAAAACAGATCTTCCAGAAATGAAAAATATAATCATTTTCAGTAAAAATCCAATGTACAGTTCATCAGCTGTAATAAATGTACCACACTAACACAAAATATTAATAACAGAACAAACTGGGGTGAGTATATATGGGAACTCTGTACTTTCCGTGTAATTTTTCTATAAATATAAAACTGTTCTAAAAATAAAATTTGTTTAGAAAAAACACAAAACCCAAAGAATAGGTTTCACTGCTATAGGTAGCCAGTCTCCAAGATGGCCCCTAATAACCCCCACCTCCTGGCATTCAAACTCTTGTATAGTTCATTCCTACAGTATACCAGAGTTGGTCTAAACAATAGAATATAAAACAAGTAATGGTATATACTTCTGAAATAAGGTTTTAAAAGTCATTGCAGCTTCCATTTTGTGTTGCCTCTCCGTCTCTCTCTTCTTCTTTCTCCCCCTCTCCCCTCCTCCCCCTTTCTCTCTCTCTCTCTCAGATCACTGATCTGGTGGAAGCCACCTACAATGTCCTTAGCATTCCTCACTGCAAGGAATTGAAACCTCCTGCCAACAGCCAGCCACATGAGTGAAGTTGGAAGTGAATCCTCCAGGACCTTTGAATCACTGCATCACTGGCCTATAGATTGATTACAACCTTGTGAGACACCTTGAGCCAGAAACACACAGCTAGGCCGCTTCTGATTTCATGACCCTCAGAAACTGTGTGAGATAATAAATTGTTGTTTTATGCTATTAGATTTAGGGGTAATTGGTTGCACAGCAGCAGACAACTAATGCACCTGCAGGTTAGACATAGCTGAAGATAGAATGAGCTGATATGCAGAGGTACCAAAAAAATGACAGAAGATAGAACAGAAAGACAAAGATGTGAAAATATGAAAGAGAAGTTAAGAGACATGGAGGATAGAATAAGATGGTTTAATATATAATTTAGAGTTCCTGAAAGGGAAAGAGATAGAATTGCTAAATAATAATGATGATGATGATGATGATGTTTCATAGTTTTCAAGGATGGATAAAAGTTATGAAATTACAGGTTCAGAATGCCCAACAAATCCTAAGCAGAATATATAAAAAACCATACCTAGAGACACCATAAGTTAACTGAAGACAACAAAGGCAATGAAACTTTCTTATACTCAGGCAAAAAAATAGAGACAGGTTACCAATGAAAGAGAAAGAGTTGAATCCCATTAGAAATAGTGGTATCAGAAAACAGGAAAATGCCAAATGAAGTACTTCAGGCAAAAGTACAGTAATCCCAGATGGAAAGTCTGAGGCTCAAGGAACAATGAACAAAGGCAGTAACAAAAATGTGGGAAATCTAAAACATAGACTATATCAAATAAAACTAATAATGCATTGCGTAATTCGAGAAAAAGGGGGCACTAATATACATAACAGCTTTAGAATAGAGGTGACCAGGAAATGATTAGGAGACAGGTGATGGGAGTTAAAGTGTATGTGGTCCTTATGTTATTTGGGAGAAGGGGACAAACGTTGGGTTAGTTTAGTCTTTGAGAAGTATGCAGAGTAATATTTATAAGGTTGCCACTAAGTGGAAAGAAATAGAGTGAACAACCTATAAACTAATAACATGAGAGGGATAAAAGAAATGAGAAGGAAAATAATCAACACAGAAGAGGTCAAGAAGGATGATAAAAAGAAACTCAAATAAGGTGAAACAAACAATAGCCCCAAAACAAATTTCTAAAAAAATTATCCAAACATATTAGTCATCACAATAAATGTAAATGGGTTCAGGGAGAGCAGCTGTTCACCATCCCAAGGTAGTACATTATGGCTGACATGCAAAATCTGGTAGAAAGATGAGAAAGGTTGGTGGATCATCTGGAGGCAATATCCTAGGTTTCTGACATGCACCGTGTGTATGGAAACAGTCATCCAGAAGGAGCTGCTCCTTATGTGCAAGCTTTTGATTTGCTGCTTGCCAGTCCTGTAGCAGAGTACCTGAAGATCAGTAACGAGATTGGGGGAGATGTGCAGAAGCATGCGGAGATGTTCAACATAGTTCTGAAGTTGGAGCGAGTTCTCTTGGCTACAGTCTCTTGGTGCCAGCAACCAGCAGGTAATAAGCTGTCCGAGTTATTGTCACCATCTCTGAGCAGATCCAAGAAGTAATGACCTTTCAGGAGAGAACTGAGGCAGCAAGTTTTTCAATCACCTGGAAAGCATCCAGGCCATGGATGGGGTGGCTATGGCACCCAAGCCTTGCCCTTATGTGAAAGAAATGAATGATGCTGTCATGTTTTACACAAATTGAATCCTCAAGGAGTACAAAGATGTAGATAAGAAGCATGTGGACTAGGTCAAAGCTTACTTGACATTTTGGACAGAGCTGCAGTCCTACATTAAGGAGTATCATAACACTGGACTAATTTGGAGCAAAATGGGCCCTGTGGCAAAAGAACTAAGTGGATTGCCATCTGGACTTTCTGCTAGATCAGATCCTCCTTCCACCTCCCCCATCAGATCCTCCCCACCCCACCATTCCCCACTAGTTCAGGTTCAGATGACTCTGCTTCCTGTTCAGCAAGATTTGCCCAAATTAATCAGGGGGAGAGCATCACACATGCTCTGAAACATGAATCTGATGACATGACTCACAAGAACACTGCCCTGAAGGCTCAGAGTGGTCTAGAACACAGTGGCCTCAAAATATTTTCTGCATCTAAACCAGGAGTCAGTCCCTCACCCAAAGCAGCCACAAAGAAAGAGCTAATGCTACTTGAACTGGAAGGCAAGAAGTAGAGAGTGGAAAATCAGGAGACTGTGTCTAACTTGGTGATTGATGATATACAGAGCTGAAACAGGTGGCTTACATATGCAAGTGTGTCAGCATAATATTGCAAATCAAGGTCAAAATTAACTCCATTATAGTAGATAACTGTAAGAAACTTGGTCTGGTGTTTGATGATGTGGTAGGCATTGTGGAGATAATAACAGGAATGTCAAAGTTCAGGTAATGGGTAAAGTGCCAGCCATTTCCATCAACAAAACAAATGACTGCCATATTTATCTAAGCAAGAATTCCCTGGATTGTTAGATAGTCAGTTCCAAATCGTCTAAGATAACTGTCATTATTCCTACAGAAGGCAGTGACTTTAATGAGTTCCCAGTCCCTGAGCAGTTCAAGACCCTATGGAATGGGCAAAAGGTAGTCACTACAGTGACAAATTGCTGGATAAGTGAAGTGCCACTGGGTTCTTTGCCTTCTCCCTTCACACCATGAGATAAATCTATATCAAGATAGTTCTTTTCTAGATTTCCTCTACGTTTCTGCTCTTAAATGGCTTCTCTGCTCTGAGAAGCACAGCTACCTGCCTCCACTGAAATATACCTCAGGCTAAGATTTCGGGTAGGATAGCAGGTCAGTTGATCATCTACAAAAAAGATACAGCTTCTCTATATCAGCTCAACCACACCACCAGTCTATTATTTTGGAACTGCAGACCAGAATTAGTGGCTTTTAGCTTTCAGATTTTGGGAGTTACTCTATCAACAGTCTTTTGGGAAAAATAAAACAGTCACCAGGAATTAATAGAGAAGAATAGTCACACAAGTTTAATCTTTTTCTAACAATAAGCATGAGGATAACAACTGGTGTGATTCCAGTTGGTTCTTCTAATCAAACTAATTATTCACTGTTGACAAGTGAGACGAGGGTTGCACTGGACCAAAGGCTGAGGCTTGGCCATCTAGCATTCCAAGCAAAATTGTTTCCAATAAGCATTCCTTTTATTTTGTATTTCATCCTGGGTCTGCCTGAACCATGTGATAGTAGGTTCTCCTATACCAGGTGCTGTAGTGTAGCAGTGCCCTGTACCCAGGGAGTTAAAGGAGTGTTTGACCCTTTCTCTGGGATCTCTGCCTACTACCTTCTTACAGAGATGATTAAAAAGGAAAGGTGGGGGGAGGCAGATATGGCTCAACCACTTGGGCACCTGCCTACCACATGGGGGGTCCCAGGTTCAGGTCCCAGTGCCTCCTAAAAGAAGACAAGCAGATGCCACCTCCTGCCACAACAGAGCTAGACACTGCCACAAAATAGCCAGATGCTGCTGCAACAGAGCTCAACACTGCCCCCACCACAACAGAGCTAGGCACCACCACAATAGAGCTAGACTCTGTCCCCACTGCAAAAAAGAGCTAGACATTGCACAACAGAGCTAGATGCCACCCCCGCCACAACAAGCTGAGGCCACAAGCCAGCAGATGCTGCAGCCTATGGGGAGCAGATGTGGTTCAGCCCACTGGGCACTCACTTCTCATGTGGGAGGTCCCAGGATCGGTTCCCGGTGCCTCCAGGAGAAGGCAAGCAAACAATGAGCAAACAGATGAGTGAACCATCTGGGGGAAGTGGGGGATAAATAAAGAAAAATAAAGTAAATTACATATATATATATATATTAAAAAGTTTTTTTTTTAAAAGGAAAAGTGGGGGTGAGGAAAAACAACACACCATTTCAAGGAATCTGGCATTCCTTCCTCCTTCCGTGCTAGGTGCCTGCCATCCAATCTTCACAGCCTTCTTTTCCCTGTCATGCTCAACAGCTTAGGGCTTATGTCCAGACACCTGATCATAGGACTAAATCCTCAACTGCAGGTTGGTTTTTGGTCTCTCTTTATGGCAGCACCTTCCACAGCATTGCTAATGTAAATTTCAGTTTTTCCCTCTAAAACAAACACCAAAATATGCAATTGTTTTGGGGGGAAAGAGATTGTCCTGGCCTTCTACCTCAGGCCTTTGGAAATAATTCTTTAAGTGCTTTAAAGTCATACATAAAATAGAATAAATACCAAACTTAAAAAAAAAAAATGTAATTGAGTTCAGTATTCCAGTTAGCAAAAAACTGTTAAGTTGTTTAATGCAGCTCTTTGCTGTTAACAAAAGACATATAACCAAGGCATTTGTCCCAAAATTTAACTGTAAAGATTTAAAACTAAACCAATAGATAATTGATGCACCTATATTAATATTAGACATTGAGCAAAAAGCATTGCTACAGGTAAAAAGTGTGACCATGTAGTGATGAAAGTTTCAACTGACCAGGAAGATACAACAATTTTAAATGTTTATGCATTGATAATACCACCTTAACACATACAAAACAAAAATTCACAGAGCCACATAAAGAAATACCCAGATCCACCATCAGGTGAGAGTTTAATTAACTCAACTACTAGAGTACTTTTGTCAAACAGACAAAAATCAGTAAGGATATAGCAGTTTTGAAAAATAGAATTAACGAGTTTGATCTGCTGGATATATATAAAACACTGCACCTAAAAACTGTTAAAAACACATTCTTTCCAAGCATATCCAAAAAATTTACCAAAAACTGACCATATACCTGGCCATTAAGTAAGTCTCAACAAATTTCAAATGTTGAAATCAAATATATCACCTTCCCTGGTCACAATCAAGTTAGAAATAGAAAACTATAACTAGAAAAACCTGAAGCTTTAGAAATGAATAAACATCTTTTTTAATAACTCATGAGTCAAAGATGAAATTATTACTAGAATCAAATCATATTCTTAAATGAATGGTAACAAAAATATTCTCTCAAAACTTGTGTAATATAAATACTTATATTAGAAAAGAAGGATGCCTAATAATAAATGAGCTAAGCAAAAAATAAAACAAAATAAGAATCTAGGGTGGGGAGAGGGGAGGACCAGAAACAACCCAAAGAAAGTAAAGAATAGAAAATCATAAATATAAGAGCAAGAATAGAGGAAATAGACAACAAATTAAAAAGCTGTTAACTGAAAAAGTTAATACAATATACTTATGTTTGACAAGACTGATCAAGAGAAAAAGAAGAGTGAATACACAAATGAACCCCATTAGGAATACATAAATATATAAATACAGATGCTAAAAGATTAAAAAGATATTAAAAGGACAATATCACTAACTTGATGCCAATAAAATTAAAAAATTTTATAAGATAGAAAAATTCTAAGAAAATATAACATATCAAAACTATTTAAAGAAGAAATTGAAAACCTAAATAATGCTATCACCATTACAGGTAATTGACACAGTACTTTAAAGTCTTAACACAGAGAAAACATCAGCTTCCAACAAAATTTCCAAGGGCTATATGAAACAATCAAGGAATTAGTCATTTTTAAAATTCCTAGTAAATAAAAGAAAGAACATTAATATATTTTATGAAATATTTTTTTATTTACTTTGATACTAAAAACTGACAACCATAGAAGAAAATAAAATTATAGACAAATTATAGAAAAATATATGTAGATTCTTTTTTTAAAATCCTAAATAAAATATCACCAAACCAAATCCATCAGTGAATAAATAAAATAATGCATTGTAATGGTTAGGTATACCTCAGAAATGTTAAAGTTGTTTTTAACATTAGAAAATCAATTATTAAAAGTATATTAAACACAACCAGCAAGATGGTGGCAGAGTAAGGAGCTCCTAGAATCAGCTGGTGCTACAGGGCAGTTAGTAATCACCCAGAGCTATCCAAAGCACCTGTTTGGGGCTCCAGGAGACCAGAATTGCATCCTGCAACATCCTTGGAAGAGTGGAAGGAGGAGACTGCCCATCTGCTGAGAAGATTCCTAAGTAGAGCACTCCATGCCACAGAGGCCAGTGCCCATCCTCCACTGGAGGCTCAAGCCGCCTCAGGAGCTGTTCTGCGGCTGGAATTGGAAGCTCCACTTCCCTAAAAAGGGGGACAAAGAGACAGTTGGGCACCAACTTCAGCTACTGATTAGTAAATTTGATGGGCTAAAGTATAATCCTAAGAACAGCTAAAGTGTGAACCTGTCCAAGTCAGAAAGATTCTGGTAGCTGCCATCTTAACTCTGCCCCTGACCTATGGGGAAGCAGGCAGACTGAAAATCACAGTACTGATAGGAACCAGCTTCTTTCCATGCTGATTGAACTGCAATACTAGCCTAGGGTTCAGCCTGACCTCTGGCAGGAAGGAAGCTGGCAGGACCTGCTCCAGCCTCTCCAGGTAACTGCAGGTACATTCGGCTGGCACCGACTGAACAGTCGGGGGTCTACCGGGGCAACTGTAGTCATTTTGGACCTACACAGCATAGACTGCTGCCCACACCTGCAACTCCAACCCTGCCCCAGGCAGGGAGAAAACGGGTGTGAAGCTTCATCAGTCTCTCCAGGCAACTAGAGTCTAGGCCTACACGACTTGGATTATTACACACAGCTGTGGCTCTGTCCCTATGGCTGGCAAAGGAGAAAGGTGGGAGAAGCTTCATTGGTCTCTGGTGCAATGTGAGCAGCTTGAGCCTCCACAGCTTACAGCACCAACTACATCCTCATCTCCTACCACACAACCAGCAAGGGAGAAAGGACAAGAAAGTCCTAAACTGAAGAGAGAAACTGCACCCAGAATAAATACATCTAGTAAGCCAGATGCCAAGACACCAACAAAAAATTACAATCCATACCAAGAAACAAGAAGATATGGCCCAGTTAAATGAAAAAGATAAGCCTCCAGATGACATAAAGGAGTTGAGACAACTAATCATAGATGTTCAAATAAATCTCCTTAATAAATTCAATGAGATGGCTAAAGAGATTACGATATTAAGAAGACATTGGATGAGCACAAAGAAGAGTTTGAAAGTATACATAGAAAAATAGCACACCTTATGGGAATGAAAGGTGCAATAAATGAAATTAAAAATACAGTGGAATCATATAATAGCAGATTTGAGGAGGCAGAAGAAAGGATTGGTGGGCTTGAAGACATGGTCTACAAAAGCAAACATACAAAAAAACAGATGAAAAAAAGAATGGGAAAAATTGAACAAGGTCTTAGGGAACTAAACAACAGCAAGAGATGTGCAAACACGTGTGTCATGGGTGTCCCAGAAGGAGAACAGAAGGGAAAAGGGGCAGAAGGAATATTTGAAGAAATAATGGTAGAAAATTTCCCAACCCTTTTGAAGGACATAGATTTCCATGTCCAAGAAGCACAACACAACATACTCCTATCCAAATATATCCAAATAGACCAACTCCAAGACACACATTAATCAGAATGTCAAATACCAAAGACAGAGAGAATTCTGAAAGCAGCAAGAGAAAAGCAATGCATAACATATAAAGGATACCCAATAAGATTAAGGAGCAATTTCTCATCAGAAACCCTGGAGGCAAGAAGGCAGTGGTATGATATATTTAAGATACTACAAGAGAAAAACTTCCAGCCAAGAATCTTATATCCGGCAAGATTGTCTTCCAAAAATGAGGGTGAATTTAGAATATTCACAGATAAACAGAAACTGATAGGATTTATAACAAAGAGACTGGCCTTGCAGGAACTATTAAAAGGTGTACTACAGTCTGAAAAGGTTTGGAAGAGAGTCTAGTATTGAAGATTATATCAGTAAAAGTAACTAAAAGTCTCAAAAGAGTGCTGAAAATAAAATATGACAGACAAAACTCAATGTTCAAAATGGGTGAAATAAGAATGATAACATTGAATGTTAATGGATTAAACTCCCCAATCAAAAGACAAAGACTGGTGGAGTGGATAAGAAAATATAAGCCATCTATATGCTGTCTGCAAAAGACTCACCTTAGACCTAAGGATACCAATAGATTGAAAGTGAAAGGCTGGAAAAAGATATTCTACACATGCAGTAACAACAACAACAAAAAAATTAAACTGGAGTAGCTATATCTATATCAGATGAAAGAGACTTTAAAAGACACTAGTTAAAACAAAAAACAAAACAAAACAAAAAAATCAGAACAGTATTTCAGTCCAAAATAATAAAAAAAAATAAAAGACACTAGTAATATGCAATCTGAGGAGGAAGTCAGAAAAAAAATTCCATTTACAATAGCAACTAAATGAATAAAATACTTAGGAATAAACTTAACCAAGGATGTAAAGCATTTGTATTCAGAAAATTACAATTCATTGTTTAAAGAAACCAAAAAAGACCTAAATAATTGGAAGAACATTTTATGCCCATAGATTGGAAAACTAAATATCATTAAGATATCAATTCTACCCAAATTAACATACAGCGTCAATGCAATCCCAATAAAAATTCTACCAGCATTCTTTAAATAAATGGAAAGCATGATTATCAAATTTATTTGGAAGGGTAAGGGGTCCCGAATAACCAGAAACATCTTAAAAAGGAAAAGCAAAGTTGGAGGACTCTCACTTCCAGACTCTAAATCATATTACCTAGCTACAGTGGTAAAAACAGCATAGTACTGGAATAAAGATAGACACATGGACAAATGGAACTGAATTGTTGGTTCATAAACAGACCTTCGCATCTATGGTCAAGTGATTTTTGACAAGCTCGGACAGAACAGTCCATTCAACAAATGGTGCTAAGAGAACCGGATATCCATAGCCAAAAGAAAGAGGACTGCTATCTCACACTTTATACAAAAATTATCTCAAAATGGATCAAAAACTTGAATATAAAAGCAAGAACCATAAAGCTTCTGGAAGAAAATGTAGGAAAATATCTTCAAGATCTGGTGGTGGTGGTGGATTCTTAAAGGTGATAAGAGGAGGACTGAGATGGACTACTGATGCTTATATAGAAGTTTTAATTAACTTTACTGTAAAAGTTGATGGTAACACATTATAGTAACTGCTGGTTTATAAATGAGAATGTGGCTGGAAAGGGCAGTCTAGGGATGTAAATGTCAATTGAAAGAAAGCTAGAGAACAATCTAGGCGCTGATTAACACAGTAAACCCAAGGTGGATGAGAATTGTGGTTGATGGTACAGATGCAAGAGTGTCCTCTGTGAGCTAGAGCAGATGTACGTCACTATTGCAGGGTGGTGGGGATGTGGAGAAGCATGGGGAAAATACCACTGGTGTGACCTATGAACTATGGTTAACAGCAATACTGTATTATTCATGCAACTATGCCAAAGATGTACTGTGTTCATAATGGGAGTATATGGAAAAGATGTGCCAAATGTACACTATCAACCATAAGTAGTGGTAATAGTCTGATAATCTATCTCATAATCTGTAACAAATGTTCCACCATGGTGTGGTGTGTTGATGGAGGGGGGCTGTATGGGAATTCTGCAAATGTGCATGATTGTTTTGTAAGTTCACAACTTCTGTAATAAAAATATTTTTTAAAAAATAATAACAGGATGGTTTGGGGGGAATGTACACCAAATGTAAAATACTTTGGTTTGTAGTAATATTCTGAGAATGCTCTTTCATCATTAGTTAAAAATGTTTCACAACAATGCAATGTATTGGTGGTAGGATGAGTTATGAGAGCCCTGTATGATGTTATGCATGTTTGTTTTGTAACTTCACAACTATTACTATAAATTTATTGTTTATGAATGTTTATGTATGAGTGATACTTCGATAAAGTTTTTAAAAATTGAAAAAAAGTTTTTTAAAAGCTTAAAGGTGATAAATCATTATCAGAATCAGAAAAAGCACTCAGTATAAATCATATCCATTCATAATTAAATTATCTACAAGATACTGACAGCAACATCACCCTGAGTGTTATAATGTTGAAAGGTTTGTTTTGGAGATGATGAAGAAGATTGACTGCTATGGCACTTCTATTTATCATTTTGTCCAAAGCCTTTGACTACTGTATTATGGCAAATATAAGAGTTGGAAAGATGAAAGCAAACTGCTATTTTTCATGTTGAAATAACAAAAGTATATGAGTACAGGAAGTTTGCTGAATTCAGAATCAATATACAAAATCCATTTATTTCATCTTAAAGATGTTTCAAAATGTAGCTTTCAAAAAGATACCACTTCAAAAGTATAAAAAATACTTGGGATAAATTTGGGATAACTCTAACAAGTGTTGTACAAGGTCTTCCTGAAGAAAATTATAAAATTTTATCAAAAGACATTTTAAAAAGACCTAAAATAGTGAGGTATATCATTTTCATTGATTAAAAAAGTCAATGTCATAAAGACGTCAATTCTCCTGGAATTGGTCTATAGATTCAAAGCAATAATAATAAAAATGCCACTTTTGGGTGGAATTTGAAATTTTAGTACTAAAAGTTATATGTAAAAGCAACAGAAAAACTCTTGAAGAACTACCAAATATCAAAACCTAGTATAATGCTATATAATTAAGACACTGTGGGATTGACACAAGCCTAGACAAGCTAAGCAATGGAAACAACCAAGTCCAGTAACAGACCACACATATTGACTAACTTGACAAAGTGGGCAATGCAGATTATCAGGGAAGTATGGATTTTCAATCAGAGGTGCTAGGACAATAAAAAAAATCTACTTGAAAAAAAATTGCATCCCAACCTCAGAAGGTACTCAAAAATCAATAACAAATGGACTTAAATATGAAAAGCAAGATGGCTAATCTTTGAAAAGAAAATTCAGGAGAATATTTTTAAGACTATGGTGTCAGAAGGAATTTCTTAAGCAAGGGTTTTTAAAATGCAAACCATAAAGGAAGAATTGATAAATATCATTATTTGAAATTAAGAGAATCTGTTCTCCAAAAAACATCATAAAAATGTAAAAATTTTAAAAAGCCACAACTGGGCAAAGATATTTGCAACACATGTAACTAATAAAGTATTATTATTCAGAATATATAAAGAATTCCTTAAACAGAATAAAAAATAAAAGTGGTCAATAAATACATTTTTTTAAATGTTTCTATTTCATATAAGAAAGAAAATATCACTATGAAATGGTATTTCACATTCATAAGATTGGAAAAACAGGCTGGCAAGTCAAGGGTTGACAAGAATCTGAGAGTAATGAAAAGTTTATATACCACTGTTTGGAGTGTCAACTAGTAAATACCACTCTAACAAATAATTGGGTATTATCTAGATGACAAAGGACACAC
Source organism: Tolypeutes matacus (assembly GCA_026826555.1). Lineage (NCBI taxonomy): Eukaryota > Metazoa > Chordata > Mammalia > Cingulata > Chlamyphoridae > Tolypeutes > Tolypeutes matacus. The sequence goes on along the minus strand of JAKSZT010054324.1, from coordinate 4,523,999 downwards.
ATACTCTGTATCACAGCATTTCTACTCCTGGTTATGTACCTCAGAGAAACTCTTGAATGTGTGCTCCAAGGGCCATAAAAAAGAATGTTCATAGTGGCACTGTTTGAAATAGTAAAACACTGAAAATAATCTAAATGTCCATCAGCTCATATTGCGACATAGTCGGCATAGTAAAAATTAATTACAATATGGATGAAGTTTAAGAACATATTATTGGTATTAATCCATTGGTGTCAGGGAGGCTCACCCCTGTGAATCATGTTCTACACCGAGAAGGTAGTAAGTTTATTTGATGAGTTTGGCTTAGAGAGAGGCCACATCTGAATTACTAGGAGGTTTTCAGGAGATAACTCTTAGGCATTAGTTGTTATTATTAGGCTAAATTTCAATTTTACAGGAAAAAGGTTCATAAGTACAAGCATTAATATCAACGGTTGGCATATTGATCTGTTTTATTTTAATAGGCACTGCATATGTACTCAAGAGATTCTTGCCACTCTATTTGAGAATGTAGCAAGACTCCCAGGGATGGGAGCAATGCATTCGGAAAAAAATCTTGACCAAAAAGGGGAACCTTAAATACAAAAGCATTTTTACATCTAAAAAATTTCAGAGTCAGGAGGTCATGCTAGAAGTTACACTTATGCACATCTCAGGCACATCTTACTAACTGCCACAGTAAACAAAGCCTCAGCAGGGCTCTAGAGACATCTGGACACTATAGCCAAGGCATACAACCCCATGAAATCAGCACCACGTCTATGGGACTTACCTTGGAATAAATGAGTGTAACAGAGTTGGACTCATTTATAATTTCTGTACATGTGATTCTTCTACCCCTTTTATTTGAACCTATAATTAGCAATATACCCATTAAATATATATCCCAGAGACGTATATATGTCTGCTCATATACTGGTTGAGTCCTGATATCAACAGATTTGTGGCCAACACCTATTCTCCAGTTCATCAGACTCTGGACATCAACAATTAACAAGATGATGATGATGGACAATTTCCATCCCAAACAAAGAGTATCCACAACTGCAAACAAAACAGTTTCTCCCATCTGTCCCATAAATTCTAAGCTACCTTTCAATCTGAAGCAGAGCAGGCATCCCAAAATCCTCAAGACTGAAGAATGAACAAACATAAGGTGGGAATGCAACCATGGACCAAATTAGACATTATTATTGTAGTGACAGAAGAACTTGTAACATTGATATAAAGAGAGTGGTTACCACAGGTTCTGAGGGGAAATGGAGGGAAAAATAGGTGGAATATGGAACATTTTTAGGGCATTGGAATTGTTCTGTATGATACTGCAATGACGGATATGGGCCATTATACATTTTGTCAAAATCTGTAAAATTGTACAGTGCAAAGTGTAAACCATAATGTAAACTGTAAACCTTGGTTAGTAGTGATGCTTCAATATTTGTTCATCAATTGTAACAAATGTACCACACTCATGTAAAATGTTGTTAATATTTTACAATATTACAAAATGTGTGAGAGAGAGGGATTGGGTATATGGGAATCCCCTGTATTTTCTATGTAACTTTTCAATAATCTAAAACTTCTTTAAAAATAAAGTATATTATATGAAAAAAAGTATATACTATTGAACAAAAAATAAATAAAACTACTCAAGAATACTTCCAAGATTCAATTTGCTTAATATTAAAATAAACATGCAAAAATAACACTATTTTTAGGTTTATCAGTAAATTTCATCTGTTTAGTAAAAGCAAAAACAAAACTTGGAAGAGTGGTTGCTTGTTAGTAAAGAGAGAAAAGGCATTGGAAAGATAAGGGAGTGGTATTCAGGGAAGCTTAAAAGTAATGGTAATATTACTTTTAAACTATGTCACCAGTATAGAGCTGCTTATAGTTAGTGTCTTCCTTCCTGATACCTCATATACATTTTATGAATATTCTTTTTATCAACTTAATATTTTAAAAACAATTTTTAAAGGAAACACATCACTTCCTCCACAAACCAGCACGCTTTCCAAATCCCCTATTTTTATTAACAAATCCATCATTTTCAATAACAGTTATAAACTGCTTTTTTTAAGGAGTTTTTTTAGAGGAGTTCAGTAAAGGCACTGAAAAAAAAATGTAGTAACAACCATGTTACTGGAGAAGCTGGGGAAGCAAACATTGTAGAGCCTGGTAACAGTCTTCTATCTTTGGAAGAATTGGCAAGACACATTCTATAAGGCATGGGCATACAATAAGAAAAGCAAAGTTGTATCATGAATAATTTAGCAGATGATCCCCAAGATGGTATAGATAGCCAGCCTGTGGTTTACCTCTTTCACGGGTGTTTATTCAAAAGAGCACCAATTTTCATTTTTTTGGATGAGGTATAAAGGTAAGCTAATAAATTGTTAACAGGGTCCTGGAAGCACCCCAAAGCATGAAGGTTCTCACCGGCAGAAATCTGAAAGGTAGAATGGGGAAAAGAATCTGCACACCTTACCCAGATCCCTATGCTTAAACACTCGGCCCTGTCAAGGAGAGGAAAATTCCTTTTACTGACCAGCCAGTCTACAGGCAGTTGCAATCACAAAACTCAGCTGTATCCTGCATGATGAGGAACACCTTCCACGTGGATTGCTTGCCTGCAGACCCTAGGAATCTTCCAGATGACCCCTTGAGGTACTTTTCAGCCTTCAACCCCTTCATTTGCATTATTGGACCAATTACAAAGGAAAAAACAACAAAGAGGCAATACACCACATCTCAGTGCAGAGCTGTGGTTTTTGTTTGCCTAGTATACCTGATCATTTTGCAGCATCTTCTAAAAATTAAGCCAGGGTACTTCTGCAGGGTCATCATTGTTGACAGTGGGACAGGTTCCCCAACATTCCATTAAGGCCTGGGAAGTTTTATACAGTCACAATCGTTGTGATAGCTGATGTGGATTTGAAGGTCTGTCGTCAGTGAGGAATAATCAAATTACTCTCAGATCACTAAAGCCACAGAGAGCTCAGAAATGAGTCTCTTGCCTGCACATCATTTCTTCTTGTTATATTTTCAGGGGAATTTTCTATGTGATAGTTGGGTATGCTGATACAGATAGGGGAATTAGAACGGGCCTCTCTAATGAAGCAATATTTGTATTATCTCCAGAAACAAAAGTACTGCTTTGTTTTCCTTTAAATTAAAAAAAAAAAAAAAAAAAAAAACACTCTGGGAACTGAGATCCCACCTTTGCCTTCATAATTTCAAATTTCCATTATACTTTCCCCTGTGAAATCTACTAGCATATAGCACCATGTTTCCAAGAGAATGAGACTTACTTTCCAGCCCCTTCTTTAACAGAATTTCCCACTGGACCTACAATTCCCAATCTATAGATATAATAAGCATAAGAGTGCAGCTCCCTTTGAACGTGAAAATCTTTGGGGAAATTACAAAAAGTATTTTTATATTCAATTTATCAAGAACACATCAGGCATACTTTTAAGCACTCCTTGAAACTTCACAGTAGCAATGCATAAATATTACCATAATCAAGTCATAAAAATCGTTAGAAAAGGGTTTAGGCACTTTGTTTTCCCTCCCCGTAAGGATGGCTTTTATGACTCAGGACTCTACGTTAATTTTTAAAATTTATTAGAGAAGTTGTAGATTTACAGAAAAATCATGCAGAAAACACAGAGTTCCCATATCCCACCCTATTATTAACACTCCACATTAATGTGATACATTTGTTACAATTGATGAAAGATTATTATTATAATTTTACTAATTATAATAACTGTAGTCCATGGTTTATATTAGGGTTCACTGTGTTGTGCAGTCCTGTTTTATTTTTTAAATTTTTATTCTAGTAGCATACATACAACCTAAAATTTCCCCCTTTTAACCATATTCAAATATTTAATTCATGCCATTAATTACATTCACTATGTTGTGCTATCAGAGTTGGATAATAACACAGAGATGACTGATTCAACCTTCTCACTGCATAATTAAGGAACGTGAGATCCAAGGAGTTCAGTAATAATAGCTGCTCATATTAAAGGAGGTCTATGAGCCAAAAAGTATGCCAAGTACTTTATTCCCTTTAACTTATTTGGTCCTATCATTTCCTTATGAAATAGGCATTATTATTGTCCATATTTTACAAAGGAGAAAATTGAGTGCTCAGAGATCTCATGGGAATTGCCTAAGGTCAGATCATTAGAAAGCATCCACGCCAGGATAGCTTTGACCCAGAGCCCACATTGTTAACCATCCGTTTTATTGCTCAACATCGTGATGTTCACAGTAGAGGAAGGTCTAGAACCCAAGTTTCCTGATCTCTGTGTCAATTCATCCAGGAACTAAATATTGACTCTATAGTGTTAGAGCCCATCCGATAAAAACCACCAGGGACACTCTTTATTTCCTTGCTGCAACAGGAGACCATATTCAAAGAAGAACCATAGAGCAATTCACCAAGCAAAGATGGGGTATTACAGAATTTGGGAGAAGGATGTCAGGTAGATAAAAATACATTTGTTTTGATAGGCTTAAAGCAAAGCAGGACAACGTATAAATGATTATCAGACCTGGGGCCAAAAGTTGATTCAGGGTCCTATTTCTTTGAATACTATGAAATTAATATAAATACGGCATCTTGTGCCCATTATCTGAAGTTCTGTACCTGGGTTGGAAATTAAGCTGTTCCTGTTTCAAAGTGACTCAGATCCTCTAGGCAAGAAGGGGATGTTCCATTCTTGCTATATGACTTCCTGCCATTATGTTTTCTTAGTTAACAAAGCAGTTTTCACAGGTCCACAATGCTAGTTGCCAGGCATTAAGCAAGCAGGTACTGGGAATACGAAACTGAGTAAGCCACACTCATCTCTGAATCCTGGTGGGAAGGAAAGGCATGTTCACCAAGTCCTCTTAATGCAGTTTGATTAAGTACAGGGACAAAGGGAGAACAAAGAAGTCTGTCTCAGGAACCCAGAGACATGACAAGAAAGGTGACTTCTCAATTAGTTCTGAATAATGAGTGGTTTACCAGGTGAGGAGAAAAGGACAGGCTTATTTTCAAAGAACTACAGGGTAGTATGATAAGCAACAGAATGGAGGACTCAATAAGGAGCTTGAAGCACAATTGATTCTACCAGATGTAATACAGTCTTTGTGGTCTCCAGGCCATTGCACATTCTATTTCCTCTTCTGAAAAGTTTTCCCAGCTCACTATTCTCCCATTGCTGACTAGTCTAGTCTAAGATGAAACACACTCTCTGGGAAGACTTATTCCTTTGCAAATAATAATAGCAAAAATAACAATAAGCACTAATAGCTAACATTTCCTGAATAATTTCTATAGGCCAGGTACTGTACCACCTGCCCTACCCACATTATCTCATTTAATTCTCCCAAGAGCCCAGTGAGAAAATGCTTGTCCTGTATTTTATGGAGATCACTCAAGCTTTAAGCAATTTGTCCAAGTTCATTCCACTCAAAAGTAGAGAACCAGAGTTTGACTCTTAAGATTTCACCTGGCATCTTTAACCATGAAGCTTCTCTGCGGTTTTATCAGTATCGTGCAAATGTGGATGATCATACTTTCCTTTGTGCCACCTCTAGATCTTTATGTAGCTGTGTTGTGGCACTGGCCAAAAAAAAAAATGACAGAAATCGTTTTTGGTTTTTTTTTTTTTTTTTTTTTTGCATGCCTCGCTCCCTTATGACATTATGAGGTCCTGAGAGCAGACTGTTTCTTATTTCACTTGATATTGATCCCCCAGTGCCTAGAACTGCTATGGACACATAATAGGACTTCAGTTAAAGTTTTATGAATGAATAAATGAATGAGTAAAATAATTGTAGGAGACCCACTATGTGATAATCCACATAAGTCACTATCAGGCACATTCTCTGAGAGTGAACAAACCGTGAAGGTTCATGCCATGCCAAGCAACAAATGTCTGTGTGTAAACAGACAGCCATGGTGGCTGGGGCGGGGGGAGGATTCGGCGAAGGAGTGGATGTGCACCAGCATAAAGCCTCTAGCATCACCACTGTTGGCAAGAGATGGTCCTGGCAGTCCTTGTCTAGTTCTAAGAAAAAACCCTCCAACTAGGGAGAAAGACACACTGAAAATGAGATGTCCCTTTTCCCTCACACCCCACCCCCAACACACACACAGCTTTTACTTCCCCACAGGAATATCCTAGTCAGTAGCTCTCCCAAAATCTGAGACAGGTCTGATCCCCAAGTCCTTCCATCCAGGCATTCCAAATCCTTGTTAAGAAATGGAAGCAAGTAGAAACAAACAGAAAAAAAAAAACAGCTATTGCTCCTGCAGCATGCTCTCTTGGGGCTGTACTGTTCTAGGTTATGGGTGCTTTGTCTTTTGCTGTTCTTTTCCTGCTTTAATTTAGAGCTCTGAGTTCTGAGTGGATTAACAGCCAGAGCACTGTAGGAGAGCTCTTGCTCAGGAATATGTATCTGTCGCTTCAGGGACACCATATCTCCATATACCATGTCCTCTCCTGAGCTATCTATTGCTTCACGTTTTATCTCCTGTACTAAAATTGGCCTTCAGTCATAGACTTCATTTTGCAGCACCTGTTACATTAATAACCAGAAAATTCAGTTCAGCCAAGGGCCAGGCATGCACCAAGCATTGTTCTGATGTAGTAAAAATTGGGTAGCAAGGAGTTATCCTTGCAGATCTCACTTTTCTGATATTAACTCCAGAATAGAAAGAACGTCTACATGACAATACATTTCATCTGTATGGTAATAGAATTGAAACAATTTGGCCTGCACTTACTCTACAATGTAAAAAGGAAAAGTATATTTAATAAAACTAGCAGAACATGGTATCCTATATTTGAAAGATATCATGGAATTCTCCCTTATCTTTCAATTGTAAGATATTTTATAAGGATGAAAAAAGAAGTTTCAAGTCCTGATTTGTTTTCATCAAGGCTGTGTTGTGCATTGGAAAGGAAATGGCTTTGAAATCTGATGTATCTGAATTTAAATCCCATTGTGCCACTGAACAGTGGTCTGAGCCTCCAGCAAATGACTTCACCTCTTTGAGCTCAGTTTCCTCACCTGTAAAATGAGGATACTGCCAACCTTACAGGATTGTAGAGGAATGAGGATAAGGACATAAAGTAACTAGCACCGTTCTTGACACAAGGTAGGTATTCAATAAATGACAATCCTTTTTAGATAGGAGGTGGCATGATGGAAATATCCCATGGAAGAAGACACTTTTCAGCTAAACTTCCTGCTATCCTGTTTTCTACTCCCACCTTACTCCCTCCTAACAATCCTGGTAGCAGAAGTGATTGGCCTTAGCAGGGGACCATTATCACTTACTTATCCATCTGTCATACCAATATTTCATCTTTAATACAGATTTTGCACAAATGAAGGCTTATCTTAGCATACTTCAAGGCTTAGAGTTTACTAACAAGCTCTGGTCACTGAAGATTTCTAATCCATTTTCTCCTTCCTCTTTATTAATTCAAAGCCCTGCTAGATTTTACCTCCATTAAAAGTGCTTTGACTTCTCTAGCCTGGGCTGATTTTTCATTTCTCTAAATACTTCAAGTTAGTGTCTGACACACAATTCAGCCTTTATTTGAATTATCTGATGCTATACTTTTATTACTTATTACATTTAATTATGGCAGAATAAAATTTATTAACCTCTAAGCATTCTCAATATTTCCCTGCATGATACAGATGAGAATTTCAGTTTGGCCCACTTCAATCTCTTTCTTGCCCTCTCCTTCCAAGAGACTTGCTTGCAGACTAGTTATAAGGCTTTTGAGATGCACAATCAGAAAGAAAAGAGGACAGAGGAAGAGGCAAACAAGAGAAATACAGAGAGACACTTCTAGAGGGCTGGAGGAGATCTTCAGGGGTGCTGAAGAGACCAGAATGGGATCAGTTATAATGTGAGGGGAGTAGAATGAAGCGAATTTTAAGGAGTATTCTAGAGTCTCTGGGTGTACTTCATGGTATTCAAGGGATATAAGTAGAGAACTTGAGTTATTTTTAAATTCCTTTGATGGCAAGGATTCTGTTCTTTGAAGCTCAGCTTTACTTCCAAATTGAATTATATAGGTTATGGCATTACAAGTCTTATTTCCCCCAACTTGACTATCAGATCTGCAAGTGCAGGGCTTTATCTTTCTTTTTTATTGCATTCTCTAAGCACCTAGCATAGCACTGCACATGCTTCAGACCCTTTAATACATTTTGTTGACTTGATTCACTTTATATTGACCATCAAACCAAATAAGACTTCAGCTACAGGTTGGGCTAATCAATTCCCTATTCCCTTCTCAAATAGATGATAGATGTGTTCTTAATTAGGTGAGGAGATTAAAAGGTGCTGCTCCAAATGAATCCTGGTCTCTTGACCAAGCGAGGAGAATTTTCCAACTTACTCAGGGAACCTACAAATATGCCTTAATCACTGTCAGTGAACCTGAGGAATCCCACAGTGGCAGAGTCCCTGGAAAATTGGATATAGGGAAGTGTCATTAGGATTTATAAAAAGAGTAAGAATGTGTATTTCTGAACTACAGAGCACTGAGCTTGACATTGATCTGGGGCAAGATTCTAGAACAATTTTTTTAAACTGTGGCTTATGAGCACTTAGAAAAGGAAATGATAAGCTCAGCATGAGTTATTCACTAAGAATAGTCCTGTCAGACTAACCTCATTTCCTACTGACAGAGTTACTACACTGGGAGATCAGAGAAATAGAGTTGAAATCGTGTATCTGGATTTCAGAAAAGCTTTTGACAAGTTCTCCCATGATGTCCCTTTGGGCAAGATGGGGAAAAAAGCAGCCTGAATGATATTACAACTATAAATTTATACCCAATGGAACATTGATAACCAAAAGAAATTAATTAATGAGTCACCATAAATTCAACATAACATTTTAACTCAACCAATATTTCTTCCAACCTCTTACGCTAGCCACGGTATCAAGGGCTAATGAATCAATTGTATAAGTACAGAATAGAGGAAATCTAACTCTGCTGCAGCAAATGATGCATTTGTGTGATTTGGCTTTCAAAAGTATCAATGTAAACTGAGATTACATCAGACAAGGACTAAGGTAAGAGAGGCAATGCTTCTGTTCTTCTCTATGTAGATTGTGTTTACTTTGGGCTCCAGGCACTAAGAGAGACTGAATCATATCCCAAAAGGAGTGATTGGGATGATGAAGAGATGTCAATAAAATCATATTGAGAAGACAGAATGAAATGAGAAAATGAGAAAACCCACAGCTACCTGAATGCCCTCTAAGAAACAGAAGACCCAGCAGGAATTCCAGATGGGCTACGTAGAAAATGGTGGGTTAATTGGAATGGGGTGTGTGGGGATATGAGACAAGAAAGCTGGGAGTCAAATTAGCAAGTATTGAAAAAGTCCAAGAAAGGGGGGCGGATGTGGCTCAAATGGTTGGGCGTCCGTCTGCCATATGGAGGGACCTGGGTTCGATCCCTGGGACCTCCCGGTAAAATAAAATAAATATATATAGAAGGCGCATGGGCTGCCAGGCTCTGTGTGACGCTGAGCTGTCGGGCCCCGGGAGCCATGCAGCAGAATGATGACGTAACAGGGGAGAGACAAGACGAATGCTCCGATAAAGCTCCAGAAGCCAGGAGCTGAGGTGGTGCAGGCAGCAGGATACCTCTCTCCTACCTGGGAGGTCTCCAGGATCGAATCCTGGTGAAGACTGGAGGAGGAGGATGAGAAGAGATGGCAGGAAACAGACACGGAGAATTGCCCAGCAAATGGACACAAAACAGCAAATGGGGAAGGGGGGGGTTTAAAATGGATAAAGTAAATAAATAAATTCTTTAAAAAAAAAAAAAAAAAAAAAAGTCCAAGAAAGAGAAGATGAGGAGAACAGATTAAAGAAAATTTTTAAATATTGTTGGTTCTACATGGGTATATTTTTAATAATGATAGAGATATTTAAAAATGCAAATGTACAGGACTTGATGACTCATTATCTATATAATTATATTTCAGGGAATGATTTGCAACATGACATAGTTGAGTCATTATAAAAATGGATTAGATTATTAGTATCATTGCTAAATAAGATATAAAATAATACAGCATATTTATTAAAATGTTAAATATATCTCAATTGCCTTGATACAATGAACAAATTCGTGCTGTTTGTTTTGATGTCCATTTATTTTCTAGGAATTCCTTATAAAACAATTTATATAGTAGACACATAAAAATATGCATATATTGATATCAACAAATATGCCTCTCAAGTGTTAATTATAGCATAGAACTATAATCAAAAAGATTAATCCTACTCTTATTAATTGTTTAGCTACATTTCCCTTTCTTCCATTTTGCCTTCACTCCCATGATGAAGAAGGTAAGGAGGAGTGAATCCCACTCTCATTCCCCAGGGTGAGATATGGAAACTTGACTGTTCAATCAACTCCCAGAGCAGTGAGCCAAAAGATAGGGTGGTAGGACACATATGCTCTCTTCACAAATCACACTTGATTTCCAAGAACACTAAATGGAGTTGATGAGTTTAGTCAACTCGCCTATTTAGTTTTGAAAAGAAACTGTTTTTGTTGCTGTTTCATTGATGTTGTTTGGCATTGTATAGTTCAAATTAAATAGTTACTTGCCTGAATTTTACCTTTAAGCCAGTTAAATTTGTGCTGGATAGACAAAGTATTGGTAAGTAATAGTCATTAAAAATAGAAGCTGTTTCATATTTTTTTTACTGTTTAGACACAAATGAAACAAAGGGATCTCTTACCAGATGACTTGATTATTAAGAGGTATCAATTATGCAAATGAGGCTGGTGGTTAATAGAACATGTATTTTACTTACGAAGTTGTTAGTTCTTCTGGGACAATGATTCTCAAAATTGAATAATGTATCAGAATCACCCAGAGGGCTTATTACAACACAAGAAGATGACTCACCTCCAGAGTTTCCCATTCAAGGGGTCTGAGATAAGGCCTGAGAATTTACATTTCCAACAAGATCCCAGGTGGTATTGATGCTGAAGTCCAGGGACCACACCTTGAGAAGCATCTCTCTAGGAAGACTTCCCTAACCCCAAGGCTTCAGTTTGGTAGTCCTTTTATGACGCACCCCCACTTTGTCCTCACCTAGTAGTATCACTCTGAGGTATGAAGCCTGATTGACACTTCTGGCTCTGTCAAGAACTGAGCAGAGAGTGCTAAGCTGAGCTGCCAGGCGTCAAAGGTAGCTGATTAAAACAAAAATTAAGCCAAACTACAACTAACAGGGAAGGCTACAATCACTTGCAGTGATAGGATAACAAAGAGGTCACCCAGAGGAAAAGAGCTGGCTGCCTCTGTTGTGTTATCGCCCATGGAATGGCACCACCAGGGGTTCAGATAAATCAACACAGGCGTGCAACTCACTGCAGAGGGAGCCCAGAATAAAAGTTCCTGTAGTTTTGTGGACCTTGGAGCTGGGAAGATCCGGGGAAAAAAGGGTGTGGCGGGGAGAGGGTTTTTAGGAGCGGAAAAGTATTGAGAACTGAGTTAGAATGGAGAAAGTATCTTAAAGATCTCCCATAGTCCCTGTAACCGTTGGGGAATTTGATGTAATTATGAATTCCAAAAATATAATTGAATCATGCTTGTAAACTGATCTGTTAATCTGGGCATGATTAGGTTAGGATTAGGGCGTTGAGCCCCACCCCTTGGTGAGTGGGGAATTGAATATAAAAGGCAAAGCAAAGGACAGTTGAAGCAGTCTTTTGAGAAGCAGTTTTGATATTGGAAAGAAGGCCCCAGAAGAGAAGCAAGCCATTTGCCTGACCGTCTACAGCTGACCTTGTGGAGGAAACAGGAGCTGAGCCCGGAGAGAAACGCAGCCCCGGGAAGAGAGGAACCCCAGAAGCCTGAACCCTGGCAAACGCTGGTAACTGTCTTGCTCTAACACGTGGCAATGGACTGTGGTGAGAGAAGAAACCTAACGCTTTATGGCCTGGTATCTGTGGACTTCTACCCCGAATAAATACCCTTTATAAAGACCTACCCATTTTTGGTATTTCACATTAGCACCCCTTTGGCTAACTAATACAGTCCCCCATCAGAAGATCTCAGCGAAGGCACCTAGGAAGTCCTCAGGTTGGGAATGCAGATACCGGTAAGAACAGATACCCAAGAGGGCCTGAGTCCTTGACTGCAACTGCCTTCAGAGACTTCAGTTCACTGGTTGTGTACCCAGTCTGTGTGGGGAGGGCAGCCAGGTAAAGCCTTTGTAATTGCCTATGGTCAGGCCTGAAGAATCACACTTAGATTTTGGCTGAAACATGCACAAGTCTGACTTCAAAATGTGTCCCCAAGGGCACAGAACAGGCCGGGCTGGCAGAGAACAGATGGTTAATAAATTGTATTGAATGACGCTTGATCATTGAATAAATGATAATATAAGTTCTATAAGTTCTAAGAAGTAAATAGAGTGTGTGTATGTATAAAGAAATATGTTTGATTTAAAGTGCCCAGAACAGTGTGAAGAAAAAAGCTATGTATCAATCTTTTTTTAACAAGATAAAGGTATGTCTAACCAAAGGAAAGAAAAATTAGAATTTGAAATTCACATAGCTACTCTAGTGTAAGACGGGAATAAAATATTTTAGAAAGATTGTAGTAGTAAAAATGTACAAATAGTTTCAACATTGTCAGATATACTCCTTTGGCACACAAATGCCTTTTGACTTGCCATCCTATATAGCTAGTAAAACTGAGAGTGACCCCAATTTACCCACAGTATAGTCAAGGGCATGCCAGAGATTAGAGAAATCATTCCACATTGCAAATAGAAAAGGAGAATTTTAAGAAGAAAAATATAGAAAAGACCTAGTAGGTCATTCAGCCCTAGTGTCTGGAATAGAGGAAGATTAAATAAAGTAACATAGAAAAAAATTATGGAAATATACCCAAGAAAACTTCAGACTCTCTGATCCTCTAAATTTTAGTGCATCATGAAATTCGAGGATTTATTGTGAACTCACTGCTTAAATCCTTATTCATCAAAAGAAAAACATTCTTTATAGTCTGCATTAGAAATGGAAACAAGAAATGTAAAAAGTTTATTTTTGTGGTATTAAATGACTCACTTTTTCCTGTGTTCATGGATTTCTGGTTTGTAACTGCACTTATCCAAAATATTAAAATGGCCTTCAGGCCAACCTCTATATTTAAGAGAGAAGGGGAAAGAGAAAATGACTAGAAGTTGACCATTACGGAAATTACTTGCAAGGCATTTTTCTTTGATAGCTGCCGTTTCACTCATATTATCATCCTTTTCTGTTGACAAGTTTCCAAGATTTTAATCTTGGATTGGAAATGTTACCCTATCAGAAAAGGCTTATATTGTCAGGAGTGGTACTGTCATGGAATGCAGAAGCATATATGAGCACGCTTATTGTATTGAAAAATATACCATTGCTAGGAAAGGCATTTAAATGTTTAGTCTGCTTGCTCATAAATCACCTTCAATGTGCTCAAGTTCTTAGACAACATATTGAAAGCTTTCTTGTTTCTTTTATTACAGTAGTGCCATTTGTATTGCTGATCTTGGGGTTGTGTTGGAAATTCCACATAAACCCTTACTTAGAGGGTTTATAACTCTGCATTAAATTTCACCCTGACCTGGAATTCAAATGTGAAATTGTGAGTTGTTGTTTTTTCTTAACCTAAAGTATACCTGATATTTTGAGAAGTGGTCAGATTGACAATTTGGGTTTACAAATGGAACCAAGTCACCTAAAGCACACAAAACTAACATGGGCATTAGGAGACCCTGGTGTGTTTATTTAAACTCACAGACCTGCTTGGTTGGTCTGCTGATCCCAAATTGTTTTAGAAACACAGTGTCAAGTCATTTTAAAGCTTTCTATTAATTTTACTGGAGATCATTGCTGTCCTTTTTTCTTTTTCCTTTTTTTTTTCTTTTTTTTTTTTTTTTTTCTTGATTATATAGACAATTTTTCTACTTCCTCGCAATCAAAATATTTGAAACACATTTGGAAGTCTATTTAAGCTTGGGCATGCACATGCTCAGTGCTTTCACTTTTGGTTGTGTTCTTATACCAAGTCGACACTGGCATCCCTGTCATTCACTGACCACAGGGAGTTGTTCTCTTGAGGTGAAACAAGATTTCTATTAGCTAAAATAGAAGAAAAGAGAAGTTAGAATACATTGATGGGAAGCCTTTTTGAATTGAGGATGAAAAGGAATCAGAAATATGGAGCAATGAGGTATTTCTGAGAAGCAGAATTTGAAGGAGATTCAGAAAAAGGAAATTAATCAAAAGGTTTATTGAGTTTGAAAGAAAATCTTCAGCATATTCTAGACTAGAGAATGGGAGTAGTCACACTTAGGGCTAAAGAAAAGTGTTCTCTTAAAGCTTCCTAGGAATGATCCTAACTTTCTCTACCCTTGGGGAAAAGACAATACTGATGATTAACTTGCATTGAATATAAATGGATTAGTAATGATACACTTAAGTATTATTCTATAGGTCTGGCAGAAAGTAGGTATCTCTCTACAAAGGAGGTAAAATGTTGCTTCTGAGGACTCTAGGCCCTATGTGGCTCACAAACACACACACATAGAGTAGCTATATCAGGTTGGCTTCAATTTTTACAACTTAATGCTAGTACAAATACTTGAGGAGTAGCTATGACCTGCAAATACCAGGCTATGTGTATGCAGATTTGCGAACACTACAAGGCAACCCAAGAATTCCAGTGTATTTGAAGACCACTCGAGTGGATTGATATGTGCCCAGAATTTTTTTTCCCAGCAGGTAGCACAGATGCCAACATGGTATGCCAATTGTAGGAGAAAAGAGACACCACACTCTAGTAATAGCTCTACCCCGGAAAGTTTAACAGATCTCTGCTGTTTTACAATTTGGAATGCTCACTCCAGATGCCGTATGTACCATGTGAAGTTGGATGAAGGCCTTCTTGAAGCAGGAAGATCAGTTAGAAGTCTGTTTTAGAAACAAAGGAGAGACACATGGGAGCCTTATAGTGGCAGTGGAAGTGAAAAGGAAGTGTAATTTGAGAGTTATTTAGGGAAAAGATTTGGCAAGAACTGGTGATTGACTAGATGTGGGATGAGGATAAGGGAAAAGAGATAATCAAGGAAAACCCTAAACCTAAGATGTTAAAATAGCAGGGTTATTGATTACTGCAAGTAGGAAAAATAAAGCTAAATGGATGAAACACAGTTCAGCCCAAAGCAAGACATACCTAGCCTGGTGAAAATGAGACTGAAAGAGAAACTGAAGATAGTTATCTAGAGAAAGCATGGGGCTAAAATGAACACAGGGTCATGAGAGGCCTGTTAATGCATATACCCAGACTTCTCTCTTAGATAACCTCCTTCCTCTGTTTACTCTAAAGAATTGATTATGGATCAAAAAATAAGGTAGGCCAATATTTGTCAAAGGATTTAGTAGGGACCACAATTACAAGGATGAAAAAAGAGATGGGAGGATCATAGTGTGTGTAAGGCCTACCTGGTTTCTGAGAAAACCAACAGCCTCTGCAATGAAGTGTAGTCAACCTTGCTGTGCCAAGCAAAGTGGGAAAAAAACACTGCTGTGCATCAACTTGAAAATGACAATCTACTCTCAAGAAGCCCCAGGGATATGACCCCTATATGAAAAAGGGGTTCCATTACTCACATCTAGTTTAATGACTGAGTGCATAGTGTACCCCCTAAACAAATACAGGAAGAGAAGTAGAATTGGATGGAGAAAAGGGTTTAGTTTGGAACATGTTGAGTTTGAAGCAGCTTATACAGAGATGTCCATTAGGAAATTGGAAGTGCAGAATTAAAGCTCAAGAGAGTGATGAGATCTGAAGACAAAGAAACATTTCCCTTGCTAGTATTGGCAATCTCAAAATACATAAGCACAATTTTGATATATATTTATTAAAATCTCTGTCTCATTAATCCTTCTTTATGAAGACCAAAGATGACTTCTCTTACCAGGGGGTATCAAAAGGGAGATAAAGAGTAAGGTGAAAAATTCCATCCTGCTACACTGAGTCAACAAGAAAGTACTTTGAAAAGGAGGGAGTACCTTCCATTTCCAGCAGATTCTCAGACTCTTCCACAGAAAACTACAAATAATGGTGATTAATTTATAAATATGTGATCAATGAGCTTACAAGAAATTAAGGAATTCTCAGAGGCCAAAGATTAAGTGAAAGAGGGAATCCAGTAGGTAAGCAGCACGCTGAAGCCAGCATTTACTCCCAGGACAAGAAAAACGGTAGAAAGAGGTTTGTTGCATTGCTGCTCTTTATATTCTACCACTTCTTTTGTGAAAATGCATTTATATTTACTTCACTGGATATCTTCCATGTGTCTCTTCACATGGAAGGAACCATCTTTAGTCCCTTTGCTCTGAGCTCTAGGGAGTTTGATCTTTAGGGACTACATCAAATGGCTGCTTTTCCATCTGGCTTCTAATTGAGTTTGGCCATGGCAGGACATGGTGGATAAGGGAGATGAGGACTGAAGTTGGGGTGTTTACTCCCCTGGATCTTTACCTACCAGGTAGCTGTAGGTTGGACAAGTTCCTCTGCTGAACACCACAATCAATGGGTTCCAATAAATGTTTCTACTCAAGTTCCAATAAATGTTTCTCTCTTGCCCCTTCAGGTGTTGATAGCGGGTTGAGGGGGTTAATGGACCCAAGCTGCTGGAGCTCCAGTCAACTTCACCATCCCTTGTTTTCTCTTAACTATGCCCACATGTTTGTAAATAGTCCTCCATTAACTCTCCTTAGTTACCCTACTTGAGAGTGGCATCTGTTTCTTTGCAGGCCTTTGACCAATGTAGCAATTCAATATTCAGCAAAGAAAAAAATTTTTTAGAAAGAAGAAAGAGTGGTCAAAAGTGTCAAGTACTGCAGAAATTGTGTAAGTTTTAGCCTAAGAAGGAAATAATGGGTATGATATTAAGCAAGTAACTAGTGACCTTGGTAAGTAGGGGCAGCTTTTGTATAGTGGTGGGGTTAGAAGCCATGTATGGAAGGCTGGCTGGGAGGTGAGAAAGTGGAGTCAATACAGGCAGACATTTCTTACAAGAAGTTTGGCAGTGAAAATAAGATAAGTGTTGCCTAGTACCTTGAGGCAATAGAGCCAAAATATATATATACATTTTTCTGTTTGGGGTTTGATATGTGAGAGAGACAGAGAGAGAGACAGAGAGAATGCAACTAGATGGCAAATCTAATTGTCAAAGAGAATAACTGATGGATGAAGTCCAAGAGCAAGCAGGAGATAGGAATAGGGTCAGGACGGTGGAGAAATATGAGTTTTTCTCCTCTGAGAGGAAGGATAAAAAATCAGGGTACAGAAAGATGGAAAAAAGTCTGGAGGTGAGAGGAAGGGAAGTCGCAAGCATTTGTTAGTCCCTGTTGGCTCTTATTCTGTCTTTGAAATAGAGGTAAAAAGATGATCAGCTTAAGGAAACTGGTAAATTTTGGAATAGATCCTGTGGGCATTGTTCAATGTTCTATTTTTACTAAATCATCTTTTTGATACACCATAGCCAACCCATTTTCAATGGGGGTCACGCTACTAGAATGTCCATCAGATGTGTTTCCTTAGTTTCCTGGGAAGCAATTTAGATGGATTTCTATTGTTGTTCAGCTTTAATGTTAACCCAGGCTCCTGTAAATCTGACACAAGGATTGCAAATATTCATCAGGCATCCCAACAAAGGAAGCACAACAGGAACAAAAAGCCAGGGAAGAAATGAAAGACAGTAAGGGAGGGGGGGAGGGGGAACCCAGCAACCAGCAAATCATACCATCCAAATTCATCCCATGCAGTCACTGACATCTTAAAAGTGAAGCAAAGAAAACCAGGTTGTATGAAACTTTGTTGCTTAATTAAATGTCTCTGAGGATTGAGGAAACAATATGTGCAGAGTGTTTTGTGTTATTTCATCATTAAAGGCACAGGATTAATGGAAGCAACTCTTCTTTCTTGTGAATGACAATATTTTATCACTCTTTGCTTATATACTGAGACCCAATGAGAATAGCTCCATCCTGTTGCTCTGCCAACCCATCTTAAGGACAACAAGAGTTCAGGCACCACTTTGTGTTTGATTGTTATACTTCCTATTGAGGCTGACCAAAATAGATAATCTATCCACTCCCGGCAGTAAATGTCAACAGTGTGAACTCTAGAAATGAGAATAAGGCTATGATATTCAAGCTACCTAAATGCGATTAATGTGAGCCTCAAAAGTTGTGGTTAGGGAAGCAGATATGGCTCCAGCAACTGGGTGCCCACCTACCATGTGGGAGGTACTGGGTTCAGTTCCCAGTGCCTCCTAAAGAAGACGAGCAAAATAGTGAGCTGACGCAGTGAGATGAAACAACAAAGAGACACAACAAGGAAACACAATGAGAGACACAACAAGCAAAGAGGGGAGGTGGCTCAAGCGATTGGGCCCCTCCCTCCCACATGGGAGGTCCTGGGTTTGATTCCTGGTGCCTCAAAAAAAAAAAAAAGAAAGAAAGAAAGAAAGAAAGAAAAGGAGACAAGCACACAACAAATGGACACAGAGAGCAGACAGCGAGCACAAACAACAGGGGGGGGGGGGGATAAGTAAATACATTTTTTTTTAAGTTACAATTTTTTTAAAAGCTCTGGTTAATAATTTTTATAAGCAAGCCTCATTTTTAATATATCCCTGGTCTGCAAAATGCATTGTGTAGGACCTCCACCACTACAGTGGGAAAAGGCAGGGAGTGAGCATCCAAAGCTTCAGGCCCTTGTTCTCCCTGCCTGTCCCCACATGGCCAGAGCACTTGAGCTTTTACCCATTTTGCAAATAGTCTCCTGGTAAGATTTTATTTGAACCAAGAATTTCACAACTAAAATTTTGAAAACCATCTCACCAAAGAAACAAACAATTTAAACAATCCTTTCCTAAAACAATGATTGTTATCATTTATTGTACAAATATTGTATTAAGTCCCTTCTGTATGAGACTCTGTTCTTTGCACTGTGTTGGGCATAAAAAGTTAAATTAAAAGATGAAATGGGGAGAGCATAGATAGAGACTGATGGATCATGGTCCCTGAGCAGGATGAGTGTGATCCCCAGCATAGGGAAATAGTCCTAGCTAAAGAAATAAAAGCTTGTCCATCATAATAAATAAAAAGATACAAATGTTTATTGGGGGAGAAGGGTGAATAAAGAAAGGAAAACCTCAAAATATGAGGAAATTCCTGCCTAATGGCTTTTTATTTCCTCCGTGAATAGTTCTGATACACTCACCCCACCCCAACACATTATATCAACTCAAAGTTCAAAATCTCATCTAAATATCTCAGCACAAGAGTCCCATATCTCATTCTCTAAAATCATCTAAATTAGGTGTGGTTGAGACTTTGGGTTTAATCCATCCTGGAGCAAAACTCCTCACTAGCTGTGGACCTGTGAAATTAGAAAACAAGTTATTTGCTTTCAAAATACAATGATGAATCAAGCATAGGATAGAAATTTCCATTCCAAAAAGGAGAAATTAGAAAAAATAAATGGGTCACTGGTTCCAAACAAGTTCCAGGTGCAGCAGAACAAATTGCATTAGGTTTCAAGACCTCAGAATAATCCTCTGTGCCTCTCAGCTCATCCCTATGATCCCACATCTTCACCACCCTCTGTGCCCATGGGTCCCCAAACTACAAGCCAGACTTTAGGCTGAGTAGAATGGAGAGGAATAGACTTAAGTCTGTCCCTCAGGAGCTTACTAGTTAGTTGAAGCACTAACATAAGGAGATAAATAGCTAAAATTGTGATTTAATATGGGAAAATCCATCATAAATGGGATAGAAAATAGATATTCTGTGGCTACATGAGAAAAGATCACTTCTGATTTAGGAGTTCAGAGAAAATCAAGATAGAGATGAGATGTTCCCTAAGCTTTTGAGGATGATTCCACTTACAAAAGATAGAGGTACGTGGGGAGATGGTTGACAAAGAATTTCTGCTTAATAACATGCTGAAGAAAATGTATATCACATACTATCAAAGTCTATGTTTCTTAAAAGAAGGTACGGCTATCCTCCAAATATGTTATCTCATTTAATCTTCACAATAACATTGCAAGCTAGACACTGTCGTCACTGTTTTTAACAGATGAAAAAATTATCTCAAGTAAGGAAAGGAACTTGCCCAATGACACTTTGCTAATAAAGGGCAAAGCCAGGATTTGAATCCAGATCTGAGTCCAAAGTCCATGCTCTATCTTCAAAGCCAGATAGCCTCTCCGCTGATATACTTTAACCAAACTCTCCCTGCTCTGGGAACCTCTCAACTCACCTGCACATATCAGCAATCAAGACACCTTTTTAAGAACCCTTATCTAGTGTTGAGAGACTTTCCTCATGACAGAACTGTGTACAGAGGAAATTTTGGCAAGTTTCCATTTATCATAACTGGAGACAACCAATTCTTTAGCTGGAAAATATCACCCTAAAGCCCAGTTCTCAGAAAGATCATGATATGGTTCTGAGTGACCTTCCAGGAGGTCCATGTCTTAATTGTCTGTGAATTTTCAGCACTTTATTCAGTACCTAGTACAAAAGAAAAATTCAACTAATGCTTCGCGAGATGAACAAAATGAAAAGTAATCACTTTGTCTTGAATTAATGATCTGATAAAATTAAGTACAGGGAGATATTTTAAATGGCAAACTCTCCATGGTAAAATCCATTAACCAATAGTGTGATTCCACATTAATAATAACCTAGTGGTGTTGATCTGTTTCCCTGTATATTGACCTGTTTTTATTTCAAGATCTAACTCAAGACCTACTTCTTTCATTCCAATTCAATTGATATTTAATTCTCCTTAATATCTCCCACCTGTGAAATAGGATGTTTTATCCCCATTTTTTCAGCTGAGGAAATGGAGGCTTAGAGTTTACATGGTTTCTACCAACTCACCCAGTTAATAAGTATGAAGACTAGATTCCACCCCAACAAGTCTGACCACACATTTGTAAAGGAGAATTTATAATAGAAATCTTAGCAGAAACCTATTCCAAGAGGAACTAACTGGCCTTTTCTTCCCAAAAGAATATTCTGTATTCACAAGACCAGTAAAGAAAGCCACTTTGCTCTTAGCTTTGCCCAGGAGACATAAGAGAAAAGATTTTGTCACAATCTCTGCAGATGATATTGGAAGATCCAGGAAACTTGAGAAAATAAAATACCCAGATTTAATTTTCTACCAATACATCTATCATTAATCTTTTAAATGGATTTTATAAGAATTTTATTACACATAACTCTAGTCTTGAAATCTAAATCAGATTTACAGAAGCTAAAATTTCCATAAAATATAAATTGTGAATAATTTAGATTACATCCTACTGTACAATAAATATACACTCTAGACAGGGAGAGATCTATAACCTCATTTCCCTTTTGACATCCATAGAACAGCTTTCCCTGGCAAAGTTTGCTGACTCCAGCAATTCAGCAAGAGTCCTAACAAAGCTAAGGGTAGTTTTCTTTGGCTAAAATGCCTTGCTTCCCCAAAACAGTGTAGAGAGTAGGCACTGGAGTCACACTGTCTGGGTCTGAATTCCACATCTGCCACTCAAAAACAGTGTGACCTTGGGCAATTTAGGAAATATCACGATGCCTCAATTTCCTTCTCTATAAATTAGGCTAGGATTATGAAGAATAACTAGAAAAATACATATAAATCAGTTAGCTTATTTCTAGGCACATTGCAAGCATTTAATAGATGTAAGTTATCATCATCGATATAAGTATATATATATCCTTCTACCATGCCCCTGTCCTGCTTATTCTGAAACCTACTACCTCATGCAGGCCCAGGTTTAAGTTGTGTCTGCATCCTTTGGCAGCACCCAGGGACTTGACCTGCCTCCATTACAACCCATCTAACCTGCCCAGTGTTCTACTCCTTCTTCATTTCCTTCCCTGAGGATATAATGAATTCATTTTAGCTAGGGTGTTACAAGACATATATAACCTAATATTAGCATTCCCCAAATAATAGAAGTGATAGCAAATATGCCCTTGTATTTAAAATGTGCCAGGCATTATTTTCTGTGCTTAACAAGTGTGATCTTAGTTCTCAGAACACCAAGGAAGGCTCCTTAACCTTCCTTGAGAGTCACAAACTCAGTGACTGACAGTCCACAGGTGGCCCAGGTTTGTCTGATTCTAAAAACTAAACTCTTGCCTGGAAAATTCATTTTACTTTTATTTGTGGAGGCACCCACAAATCAGGACTTGGACAGGGGTCATTGTTACTTGGGAGGTGGGGATGGGTTTGACAAAGAGAGATTCAGTAAAGGTGATTTCTCAGTTATCTACTTGGCATACGTTTGCCAACCCACAAAATCAGCAATTTGTGCAGTTTTCAAGTTAGAATTTTACCATGTCTACCATTCAAGTTTTCACTTGTTTATTTCCTTCCCATCTTCTCAAGCATTAGGCTCCTCAAATATACATTAAATATATGAAGTAACTCCTGAAAACCAAGCAAAGAAAGTCAAGACCACCAAAACCCCCTGGTGATTCTATGTTGGTGGCAAGGCCCCAGGATGTGTATATCCATTACAGGTGATGTGCCACATTGATGAAGGATGTTTGTGTGGGATGTTGTGGGAGGTGTGGGAGGTGGGGAAACAAAGATCTAGGCATGGGTTTAAAGAGGATGGGAATGGTGGGAGGATGCTGTGTAACTGGAGTGATGAGATTTCACAGAATTTATCAGATTTCTGTTCTTTCATTACCAGGTTCCTTGATATAGATAGGAAATAAGAAAGATGGAGCAATTAAAAAAACACTCAAAAAGGGGATAGGACCGTAAATCAACAGTGCAAATTGTCCCACTACCATAAGAACATGATATAATCATTGTGTTTGCAGGATTCTATCAATAAACAAGATCTGGTCTCTTTGAGGCAGTTGAAAAGATTCAGTTCATGATCCCCAGGCATTTACTTGTACAAGGTGTGGCACCTACTTGAAATAAACCTACAAGCGTATGTTAATAAAGATCCCATTTCATATTACAAATTTGGGCACAATGTAATAAACCAAAAACAGATCAGAATTTGCAAGACCTAAGGATCTGCTCCTCATCTACAACCATCTGCAATGTGAGCTCAGCCTTCATTTCTTCATCTATTCACATCACACAGGGTGGCTGAGAGACTCAAAGAACATGATATATCTGAGAGTGCTTTGTAAACTCTAAAACACCATACAAGTGTAAGGGATTTTCATTATTTTTATTATAATAGATATAGACTCTTCCTAGCTAATGACTTTCAAAAGTCAGAGAACAGTACCTAGAGAAAAATACAGACTTTTTATTAATTCATTTAGGCTCTGTGCCAATTGAATTCTAACTCTAGAACTATTTCCTCTAATTATGATTTAGGAGTGCCAGAAACAAATATAGCTTTCAAGTTCAACCACTTGTGTGGAGAACAAATTAGTTCATAAAACATAGTGGATTTTATCTCCAAATTGAAAATTTGACCTAAGTCAGTAACAGACAGTAAGTCATTTGAATTTTTCCCTGTAGGGTAATTTTAGTTAGCTGATATTTTCAGAGGAAAAGTAGCTATTAAAAGTAAGGTCCTAAACAAGATATCGAGCTGATGCAACAAGATGACACAATGAAGAGATAATGAGATGACACAAGCAGGGAGAGGAGGTTGCTCACGTGACTGGGTGCCTCCCTTCCACAAGGGAGGTCCTGGGTTTGGTTCCCAGTGCCTCCTAAAAAGATGATGAACAGAGAGCAGACAGTGAGCACAAACGAGGGAGGTGGGGGGAGAAATCAATAAAATAAATCTGAAAAAAAAAAAAAAAAGTCACATAATTAGAGAGGGATAAAAAAAGATCCTTGTAGAAATGTCCAAACAAGAGTTCATTTATGATACTAAGATTTTCATCTGTTTTTTAAAGACTAGAATTCTACTGTTCTTTGAGACTTTACTTTGTATCAGAATCACCATGTCTCACGTCCATATATTTTTCTTGTCTAGGTCTAGGCAGGGGCCCAGGAATCTCCATTCTTTAAAAGGATCTCAAGTAACTTTGAGGCAGGAGGCCTTCGAATCACTGTTGGAGACCATAAACTTGAAAACCAAACTAGGCCCCTGTCTAGACCAGGGCAAAGGAGGTAACAAATGAGTGCACAAGCTTGGTGGGGACTGTGGTGAGTGGGAGAAGACACGCCTGTCCTGAAGGCTGCAGTAGGTTCCTGGTGTGTGTCAATTTTTGCCCCCAAAGAAATATATATCCAGTTTTCCAGATATTTCAGTATCTTAAAAGATGCCCAAAGCCTGTATTTTTGTGCATGTGAAATATCCTGATTTTTAAAATGTCGGCTCAACATGTAAAACACTATGTGGATTTAAACACATTTGCAGGCTAGTATCAACCAGTGAGAGGCTAATTTGCTACCTCTAGTCTAGGCTGGGATTCCATGAAAATTAGAGAGTGTGGACCTTAGTCATAAGCAAATGAATGAATAAATGACATGCTAACTCTCATAATTGCTGACGTTATCATGACTCTAAAGCAAAGATCTCTCCTAACGCTTTAAGTAATTAAAAATGAACATCCCCATTGTCTTTAGTGGAGAAAACTGTCCAATAAAACAACCATACACTTGCTCATTGTGGGCCCATCCTTCCCTCAACAGTAACATTTTATTTTGTTTCAGGTGCCGTGGTCTACCTATCTTTCATGATGCTGCACATTGCATTTTTAAAAGATGTTTTTTTTCCAGGAGCTAATTGAGCTTTATCTATGTGAGTGAGCTAGAATCTGTCACTGACAGCCTGCAGAAGGCCATTTCTTCAATTGCTTGAAAGAACTAAAGAGTCAGACATGACAAACTGCAGCTCAGAATACCTGGCAGCAAGCCCATTAGCGCTGCCATGCCAAGATGCACTAATAAATTACTTAGAGAACACAGGCTCACTTTATTTCTGTTGTGAAACTTGCCACCCTAAAACCAAAGGAAAAGGGCTGATTCTTTTTTTCTATCATAGTTTGTCAGGGTCTTTTAGAAACAGAATGCATTATTTATATTTTACAAAACATAATTGCTGGCAAACCCACTCTAGTCTATGAAAACAGCTTTTGTTTCTTGTATGGTTTCTTGAGAAACAAACCTTAGGCTTCCTTTATACCTCTCACTTTCTGCCAAGAAGCAACTGTTAACATAGTAGCAACTGTAGCAAAGAAAAAAAAATCAAACTGTGCATTCCTTGCCATTTCCATTTTATAAACTATATCCTATTGCCTCAGCTTTCCTTGTGACCTAAGAGATGATTGACTGTCTAAAGGGCAGAGCAAGAGTATCCCATTTTACCAAAATGTTATTAATCATTGACTTAAAGGATTAAGAATGAGTTGTGAAAGGTTTCTGTCAATATCCTGGGGATTTGCTCTATTTTGCTTGGATCAAATCCTTCCATAGGCAAAGCAGTCCAGAGAGGATTCTAGGTCTGAAATTGATGAGTTCTTCTCTAGATAATTTTCTGAATTGGCTGATTCTGCCATCCTTATCTAAGTTCTAATGCTCATTGGTGATGAATAGTGTAAATACCAATCTGCTTGTTGTGAAATTCTTATAATTACCTTTCCTCCTAAAGACTGAGCTATCACTGGATGGACCTCAGGATTGCCCATTCTTGTTTAACATCTGTACAGTCCAGGACCCTCAGTGCTGAATTAGGGAAAATACACTTGCAAATTTAATATTTATATTCTAAATTGTTTCTGAGTAATCCTGAAGGCCCATGGCATGTTGTAACTTGTCATTCTGTTGAGGCACCTTTTGGGCTTTTATGCTTTTTAAGGCATCAGTTACTGAGTGAGCCTCACCAACCACTGGTATCCACATCTCAGCTCTACTTTGTTGCAATTTATTGGTGGCTGTGTATAATCTTTAATTCCTGTGTATAAATTTTATAGAAGAAATTATATGCTATAATATTTTTAGCAAAATGTTTTACCAGCATCTTAGAAAAAAATATCTTATAAATGTTAAGAATCTATTCTGTTGTATTCTTTGTATTATCCTGTTTTTCCCAATGCCAGGCACAGTGACAAACAGACCAGGCATGTCATAATTGTTAGGTAGATGTGGTTGAATGTAGCCTTTTAGCTACAAGTAGTTCTACGTAATATACTTCAAACACTAAGACAATCTACCTGAATGCACAAAACATTCAGAAGCTAATTTTCTACATACTCCATTTTCAAAAGCTTATGGATGCTAACCCATATGTCCAGTTTAGGAGTCATGGTGTCATATTAGGATGTTTAACTCAAGACCTTTTCACATAAGGTGGTATTTGGGAGTCTAACCTCTTCCTTTCTGAAATTTATATAATCATTTTATAAGCCCAGGCTGTTACTGGGAACTTTATTTTCTGATCTTAAATGTGGAATCCTCTGACTACCTGGAACTTTAATGATGCATTTGAGATTTAAGCAACCTATGGTAAAATTGCTAGAAAAATGTAGGCCCTGAAATCAGAGAGATATGGTTAGTAATTGTTGTTCATCCTTTTGTTACCTGTGCAACCCTGGGCCAGTGAATGGACTTCTCTGAAATTTAGTTTCCTCTTCTGAAAAATGGAAATTGTAATGGATTAAATCATGGCCCTAAAAAAGATATGCCGGTGTCCTAATCCCTAGAACTTGTGAACAGTATTTTATATAGCAAAAGATGCCATTAAGTGAAGAATCTTGACAGGAGGCATTTATCCTGGATTATCTGGCTGGACCCTAAATGCAATTACAGGTGTCCTTTTAAGAGAAAGACAGAGGGAGTTTTGGGGACAGACACACAGAAGTGAGGAAGCACTGTGACCACAGAGGCAGAGATTGGAGTGATGCATCTACAAGTCAAGGAACTCGTGGATCCACCAGAAGCTGGAAGAGGCAAGGAACAGACTCTCCCCTAGAGACTCTGGAGGAAGTCCAACCCTGGCAACATCTTAAAGGGAACAATTAAGGGGTTTTGCAACAATCTTAGGAGGAGATGGTGAAAGTCAAAATAAAAATGTTAGCTATGAAAGAGTGGCATGGCCAGATTCAAGAGACATTTCTGAATTTGAACACTTAAGCCTCAGTTAGCAATTAGATAACAGTACTACCAGTTTTCTGTCTTAGGTGACAGAAATGATGGTAAAGCATCTCACCAATTATCTTAGTTAGGATTAGAGGCTGTTGTAAGCAACAGAAAACCCAAAGACAGGAGCTTGGCAACACAAGTTTATTTCTCCCTCGAGCAGAAGTCCAGAGCCAGGCAATCCAGGATGGATAGAATGCTCCACGAGGTCAAGGACCAAGGCAACTTTCATCTTGTTGATCCTCTGTGCAAGGAGGATGTTCCCAAGATCACCTCATAGTCTAAGGTGCTGTACCAGCTACAGTTCCAGCCATCAGGAAGGAAGAAGTGGATAAAGAAGGAAGAGTTCTTTCAACAGATGTCATTTAAGGAGGGCTCCCAGCTGTCACCTAACACTTTCACTCACATCTTATTATACCGAACAAGCAAGGAAGGTTGAAAAAGTATATGTTATTTAGGGCAGTCATTTTCCCAGCTGATTTGGGGATTCTTATTTAGAAGGAGACAGTAGGTACTGGAGAATAAGTACTAATTTCTGCCACCATCAAACAGGAAATGGAATGGGAGAAGCAAGTTTAGTTAAGGGGAAATAAAAGTTAAGAATAAGGTACCTATGGACAAATACTGTATGACTGCCCTATTATGAACTAATTATATTATGTGAAATATGAATATGGGTAGAATAGCATATATATATATATATATATGTGACCTTTTTTTCTTTGAAGCTGAACAAATGTAAGTTAATACTATAAAATGTTAATATAAAAAAAAAAAAACCATTATACTAAGTGAAGGAGACCAGACAGGGTACTATATATTGTATGATTCCATTTATATGAAATGTAAATATAAATCAATTTATAAGGATGAAATGAGATTAGTAGTTATGTAGATCTGAGGAAGGAATGCTAAGGGATGTGGAGTCTTTCTTTTTGGAGTAATGAAATCGCTCTAAAATGTTTGAGATGATGAATGTACAACAATTTGATTATAATAAAAGCCATTGATTATACACTTTGAATCAAATACCAGAAATACCAGCTATGTACAGTGGGGGAAGCATAGAGAGATTGAGAGGTGAGGAATTTTCTTGTTTGTTTTTAGTTTATTATTATTATTGAAATAATGAAAATGCTCTAATAATGATTGAAGTGATGCACACACAACTATGTGATTATAGCAAATACCATTGATTAGACACTTTGGATGGATTGTAAGCTTTATTAATATGTATCAATAAAATTGATTTATTAAAAATAATAATAATAAGGTACCTATGGGACATGGAACATTTGATAAGAAATACCAAGGAACTGTTGGTGACATATCTCTAGAGTTTAAGAAAGAGATGTAAAGACATCAATAGGAAGTTTGCATTCATTTTCTCCTGCCTCTAATTGCCTTCAAATAGGCCTTTGAGGCCTGAAAGTTGCCTATTTATTCCATTCCTAGGGAAATATGTTGGATAACAACAAAACCACAGAAGAAATTATTACATAATGATTCTTAAAAACATAGAGCAATTCTCAAGGTTCACAGGTTAAAAAAGCCTCTCCCAGGATTGTGCAACCTCTGCAATTGTTGCTGATGGACAGATGATATTTTTCCTATGTCAGCTTTTAGAGCTATTTCCTCATTTGGCTTCATGGGTTTTGAGACCATGAACATTCAAGATCCCTTATAGCAATTTCTTTAAAACATACTTCATATCCCACTGTGTATGCTGTGTCAGGAATAACATTTATTTTCATGGCTCTAAAATTATGGAATTTATTTTGAGAGACAGAACCTTTCCTGGCGTCCATAGAACCTGGAAAACTTGGCCAAACACCCCACCCTACCCCCACCCCAATACTCAGCCCAGACCCTACACCCTCAGAACAAAGGCTGACATTGTGCTCAAACTGAACTTACATTTCCAAGAGGCTCCTCATTGTATTTCTGTGAGTTAAGGGTTTAGGACCCCAGAGATAATTCCATACAGTGTTTCCAGGAAGGGAAATAATAGACTTCCAGGGCTGATCCACCACAGCTTTTAAAGAGACATTGGCAAACTTGAGGAGGCACAGAGAGCAAGGGTCTGAAAATCATATAGGACTGTTTGAGAAATCCTGAGAAGAGGGAGGCATAGCAGGATCACAAGTTTCAAATATCAGAAACACAGGCAAGAAATTGGCATTTATATATAAATCAGGACCAAAGGTAAAAGTTGTAAAGGAAGTATATTGGAACTACAATGGGGCAGCCTTTCTAACACTTGAAAATAATCTACTGAAAAAAATAAATTCTTAGTAAAGTAGGAAAAGGGGAAGACATCCCAAATATGGTAAAGACTAGCTATCTCAATCAACACCTTATGTAACAATAAACTAGAAGCATCCCCATTCAAATAAAAAATAAAACAATGATGTTTATTGTTACCACTGTTATCTGACATAGCTTTGTAAATTCTAGAGCTTGAAACACAGTAATAAAAAGAAATTAAGGTGTATAAGCATTGAAAGATGACAAAATGTCTATTTGCTGATGATATGATTTATATTTTTACCTCGAAATCCCAAGCAAATAACCCTCCCCCCTTAAAAAAAACTATTTAATAAGTGTTTAGGAAGATAGTCAAGTACAAAAATGCAGAAAATCAATAGCTTTCTTATATATCAGAAGCAATAAATTAGAATATGTAATGGGAAAAGATCTCATTAGTAATGAAGTAACAGATATCAATTTCTAGCAATTTGTTGTGCTAATGCAGAGGCAGATAAGCAAAGAGTCACCAGAATCCATCTGATTCCCCCCTCCAAGTCCTCATTATCTCCTGAGAGCCATGCTTAGGTTAGGCTATGTCCAGGGAACCCCTGGCTCCTTATCACTTTACTTATTTATATGGGGGAAGGGTAGAGGGGTCACAGATAGTCTCTGCCATGATGTGAGCTATGTGGCCTTATTAGGAAAGGGCAGCAAGTCAAGGCATCCAGAGCTGAGCCAGGAAATCTTAAAAACCAAGACTGTCAGTATCAGCCAGAAACACTGATGCCCTTCTGCTGAGCCAGCAACAGGCCTGCTGATAGCTCATAACAAAGCTACAAGCAGAGTGAGTGAGACTGCCTCCAAACCCATACAGGAGACAAAAGTTTTATCTTTCCTCACAAATAAGTTTCAGGACCTCCCTTTAGGGAGAGCAACTTTTTTCTGAGAAGCATAACAGAATATTTCAATAAATACATTCATTCCATTTAGTCATTTATTCGCTAAAGAAAATATCTTTTGAGAACCCATTCTGCTGGTGGCTATAACAAGTGCAGGTATAAAATGGTGCTTTCTCATGGAGCTGACAGTCCAGTGGGAAAGACAGTCAATAAACAAGTAAGTAAATAAATCTATAATTAAAAGTAGAGCAAGCACTAAAAAGCAATTTAAAAGGGGTAATGCCAAAGAATAACCATGGGGACGGGACAGGAAGGACTACTTTAGGTAAACTGATCAAGCAGAAAGAGTAAGATATGAGAGTAGCTCAGCATTGTGGATACAATTAAAATGGGAAATTTTGGGTTGTGTATGTGTTGCCACAATAAAAAAGTTTTTGTAAAAGTCAGAGAATGTGACATTTACTGTGAGACCTGAAGTATCAGAAAGAGCCGATATCCAAAGAGCCAAGAGAAGAGCATTTCGGGAAGAAGAAATAACAGGTACAAAAGCCCTGAGTTCAAAAAGAGCTAGAAATGTTCCAGGAACAGAGGACAACTTTATTAAAGGTCAGCAGGCAAGGGAGATAGTGGTGCAAGATGAAACTGGAGAGGTAGATGGGTGTAACATTTGAGATCATATTAAGAACTCTTATTGCAAGTACAATGGGAAGTCATTGATGGGAAATAGACAAAAGGGTTATATTATCAGGTTTATGGTTTTTAAAAGATTACTTTGCCTGTGTGTGAATGATGGATTGGAGAAGGGAAAGAGTGGAAGTAGGGAAACCATTAAAGACAGAATTTGTACAGCCCAGAAGAGAAATGATCATGGCCTGAACTAAAGTGCTAGCAATAGAGATGGAGAAGAAGGGACAGATTCAAGAAATATGTCTGAAATAGAATCAAAAGGAATTTTTAGGTATTATATATGCAAGGTGAAAGAGGAAAAGAAATCAAGGAAGATTCCTAGGTTTCTGGCTTGAGCAACACAAGTCTTGGTGAAAAGGTTAAGACTGGACAAGGAAGAGATCAGGGGAAGGTAACTCAGAATTCAGTTTGGAACATAATAAATTTAAGAAGGTTGTGAGACATCTAAGAGGAGCTGTCAAGGAGGCAGTCAGCTATAAGAACCTAAACTCCGAGGAGAGATTTAAGCTAAAGATATAAATGGAGCTGTCAGTGTGTCAATGGTTTAAGCCAGGGAAAGAATGAAAATCACCGAGGACAGTGGTTCCAAACTGAGTCATGATATTTGGCATATCTGTGTAGCACATCTATATATCTTTATTTACTAAATATTTTTTCTAGAAATAACTAAAATGTTCACTCTAATATCCACTTTAATCTCTTCCAAAACAATAATACCTGTGAAATCTCATGTTTACTATGATAATTATATTGTAGTTGAACATGCAGTAAAATAAATATTTAACTATTAAAAGAAAAATGTTTGCCTACATACAATCTAAATCAACTTGGCATGTATCTTATAGTTCAGTAAATACTGACTGAAGAAGAAGAAACATTAAAAGAATATGAGAGCTCAGGGAGGAACAGGAGAACTTGAATATTTTGAGCTTGGGCAAAGGAAGAAAAACCTGCCTGCAAAAAGTCTGTAAAGACTGAGAAAGAGCAGCCAGAGAAGAAAGCAGTAGGCCAGAAGAGTGGCGATGGAGTGGGGGTTTTAATACACCATCCAGAGCTCCCTTCAAGACTGAAGGACTTAATTGTCCTGCTCTGGAAATTGCCTTCAGCTGTGGTGCACTACCTTACTCAAGGCCATACTCCTCGGAGGAGAACAGTCCCACTCCCCCACCCCAACTCAGGACAATCCCGAAGGGCCTGTCCAGCTTCAGAGCTCCCTGATGGGTTGGTCAAAGTCTTGGTGGAGACTACATTGAAGCTTAACATCCCCTCCTGCTCAATCCTGTTTCCTCCCCTTCCCCATAGGTATTTCAAGTGCACTCCCTAATTAACTTCCTGCATGCTGTTCTCTGTCTCAAAGTCTGCTTCCTAGGAAACCTATCCTGCACCAAGAGAAAAGAGTGTTTCAGGGGAAAATAGAAGGATACAAAAAAATCAAATAAGAAGTCCTAACACATTTCTTGATGGAAAGTCTCAGTAATTGTAAAGATGTAATTTCTCCCAAAAGTATTTTGGATGTTGCTTAGAATAGGGAAAAGTGATTTTAAAATCTAACTGAAAAAGTAAACAAGTAAAAAGCATTAAAAAACCTTCGAAAAGGAAATATAATAAGAGAAGATTTCCATTTCCCTAGGATCTAGGTACTAAAACAAACTGAATAACTCATACAGTATGGTGTTCATAGCAGAATAAAAATAAATTAAGATAAACAGAAAGCTCGAAATTGATTCAAATAAATATGAATAAATGCATACGCATAAGTAAGAATTCTTCAGGATAAAAGGAGAGCGTTTCCAGCAAAAAAAAAATCATATTTTCAAGGGTCCAGAAGTTTGGAAGAGGAAAACAAGTCAACAAACAGAAATTTATTATACCTAGGGCAAAGACAAAGAAGGGGGATGAGGTGGTTTGAAACTATATGCACCCCAGGAAATCATGTTCTTAAAGTTAATTCATTCCTCTGGGTGTAAACCTATTGTAAGAAGGGCATTTTGATTATGTTATTTCTAATAAGGCATGGCTCACTGATGAGTCTTAATCCCCTTACTGGAGTCCTTTATAAATGGGATGAGAGAAAGCCACAGAAGCAAGAACTTGAAATCCCAAAGAGAAAAGAGAGACCAGCAGATGCCACCATGTGCCTTGCCATATTACAGAGGAGTCCAGGATCACGAGCAGCTGTGCTTTGGGGAGAAAGCATCATCCTGATGATACCTTGATTTGGACATTTTTCTCAGCCTCAAAACTAAGTTTGTAAGCTAACAAATTTCCACTGGTAAAAGCCATCCCATTTTATGGTGCCTGCTTTAAACAGCCTAACAAACTAAAACAGACGATATAGCATAAGATAAGACCAAAGAGGTAGGCAGATCAAAGGCCTGCTAAGTAATGTTAAAGATCCTAGATTTTGTCCTAATAGCAACGGGAAATTATCTAAGGTTGTGTCTATCATATATTTTAAATATGGCTAGCCTAAATTGGGAGGTGCTTCAAGTGTAAAATGCACACCAGAATTCAAAGACTTCTGAATACTTTGAGAAAAAAAAAAAAAAAAAGGAAAATCTCATTAATAAGTTTTATATTGATTGCATGTTGAAATGATAATAGTTTGACTGTATTGGGCTAAATATATTCTTAAAATTAATTTCACCTGTATCTTTTGTCACATTTTTGGATGAGGCTTCCAGAAAATTTAAAATTACATGTATAGCTTACATTTGGGGATCATATTATAATTTCTATTGAATAGGGTTGACCTGAGGACTTCGGGTCAGGAAGTGACATGATTCATTTTGCATTTTTAAAAGATCTCTCTGGCTTCTGTTTGTCCTCCTCCAATCCCTTGTGCATGTTGAGTTCTTGACCTTCATTTCTTCCTTTTCATCTTCTTACACCCCCATGCAGCATCCTCTTAGGAAAAAGTTCCCCTAGTATGTTTTCTGATAACATGATATTTGCATTGGCTTTCAGTTTTTCATTGTAAAATGAAAGAATGTATCCCTTTAGGAAAGAAAGGCAATTATGAGTGAAGCATGAAGAAGCACGGAAGATACATATATAGCATGAGATACCATCAAACGATGGGTGCTACCTCCATATCCAGAAGCCCATCTCAGCATGTCTGTCTTCCTGTGTCAGGTACTACCTGCCCTGGTTCCAAAAGGCAACCATCTTCTACAGACTGACCAAGACAGAATCTGCTCTTCCCTCCTGTGCCTTACTTCTCCTCTAACCATGCACATGGCTCCCAGAAGCTTCTGCTGCCCATTTCTGCTAAGAAAACTGTGCTGAAGAAGTTGTCTGTGTTATGTCCATGGAAAGGCCCCTCCTCCTCCATCAGCTTAGGACCTAGTCTGGAGTTAAATACAGAGAGCTCAAGAACAACATAAATGACTTGGTCTTTACAAGCTCTGGCCACAGCTTTTCATTATTAGTAAATTTTTAGAGGTTTCAAAGGGTTCTAGACTTACTGGCATCAGTCAGGAAATGTCAATATTAAACTCAAGTCTTAAGGATACCAGGTAAAATTTGCCGCCCCCCCCCCCCCCGGGCCAGGACTGGCTGATTGTACAATAGGCCTGAGCTTAGGAAAGCCAATGTATATGAAAATGTAGTCATGGCCCATAAAATGCTTTTGATAATTGCAGTTGAATCTGAACCTCTACTGCCTTCAAATATTCCATAACTATCAAACAGCTATGGTCATTACCAAGAAAGCACGGGGGCTGGAGAGAAGATCTCATAGCCAGGAGTTTTCAAAGCCAGGGGCAAGAGACCAGAGCTGCTGTTTTCTAGTTGGAGAGTGGCAAATTTAAAAGCCTGAAGGAAGCAGGCCAATGCTGAGACTGGAGAGAACACGCCCAGTGTTTGTAAATAAGGCTGCTACAATTCATTTCCATGCAGGAATACAGTTCAGGCATGTGAGACCTTCCCTTTTTCTAGAGGAACTGAATATAGAGATTGGCTTTATATGAAATTACTCAGTTGTTTTTTTTTTAATTAGAAACTAATTCACTAAATGCACACACACACACACTCCCCTGTATGCACACCCATAGATATACACACTTACACACTACTTTGCAGGAATAAAAAAACTCAACTGCACATTCATATCTGGGGTTAACGCATCCTCTTCATACCTGGGGGCAGGCCAGCTTGGTTAAATCAGTGATTTCTAGCCTATGGTCGTGGATCTGTGTTGCTGTTGTATGTGTTTATGTTTGCAGTGTTGGAGAGAATTAACCATAAAACTTAAGTTAGTACCTGTTTGATTTTTGATATAAGGAATTTAAAAGTCAAGTCAAAACTGTTAGCAAGAGCAAGGGCACTTCAAGCATGAAGGATGGAAGGCAGTGGCACAAGCAGTAATTGAGATGATGACAGTAAAACACCTGGCAATAAACAAGAGATGTACAGGACAGGTAACGAAATTAACTTGTAAACATGTTTTGCTCCAACTCAGTTAGCCGACTGGGTTTGGCATTTATTTTTATGTAAATGATTATCTCTTTTGAGATCTACACGCTGAGGCTGGCTAATTTGCATATGACACAAACAAGTCTAAAAGCCTCACCACCTTCCACCTTGGCCGTCCACCAACAGGGCTCTTCTGATTGAACTCCCCATGTCTTCCTTCTGAGAAGGTGTGGAGACGGTGGCCCCCGCCTTGCACACCAAAGGCAGAGCCTCCTCCTGGGCAGCAAAGTGCTTAGAATACAGGGTGGGGGGCAGGAGAGCAGCGCCCTGAGGGTTGCCCACGCCGCCAGCCCTGCTCTTCCCTTGTGCTTGGCTTCAGGATTGTGGACAGTGATGATCCTTTTGAACAGGAGTATTATTTGTTATTCAATATGACACTTGTTGGTTGTTAATCCCAACCTTTTTTGCTGCATTTTTAAGTAGGTTCTAACCAGCTTAACAAACTTGTGGTATCATTAATTTACCTGATGCTGATACTGGGGGCAACTAAACCTACAAAAAAGGAGCCACTGTGTACCAGACACCGGGCATCTGAAGATCCAAAAATAATGAAGACAATCCCCTGTCTAGGAAAAAGCCAGTGGCAGAGTAATCATTTAAGCATGCTGAGAGAGAAAGAGAGCGAGAATATCTCCCACCTCATTCTTTCTCTCACTTTCTACAAACTTCTAGTCAGAACATTCCATGGCACCAGGGCTAGTGTTAGTTACATATTTGCAATTTTCAAACCTTGAAACTGGAATGATAGTTAAATTCATATCTGCATCCCTACCACACTCCAGGAGGTTCTGTTTCCATGAAAGTACAAAAATCTATATTTAAAATAAAAATCCCCTGAAGGGTTTCTTATGATCACCCTTGCTAGACCAGCAAAGTTCTCATCTCTCACTTCACTCTCCATCCCCAAAGCACAGAATATTTCTGCTAGCTTTTGAATTACCAGCCTCAGGGCCTGAAAATCACAACCATGGCCCTGACACAAAGCTCTGCTCACAAAGACTGTTCAAAGCCATGGAATGCTCTGGCTCTTTCATAATTGTAATAGATATTGAAATGAAGCACATTCTATTCTCTCCATGGGAAGAGTTTCTTTTCTTTTTTCCCCTTCAGTTCAAAGGCTCATCCTGATACCCCGATAGCATAATAATTTGCTTTTCTTTCCTATTTATGCATGCTTGTGGACACAAACTCCTCTGTTTTTGTCCTGTTTCAATAAAAATTATTGACACAAAATTATTGACAAAATGGCTCTGATATAACTGATTGTTCTCCCGTTGAGTAATAATACTCATAAAAAGAAATAGAAGGCACAAGAAGAATCAGAGAGCGGGCAGAAATTGGAATCGCAGAGGGAAACTGTTTAGCATTTATAACTTCCATAAACTTAACCTTGTATTTGTGTCAGCTACTTTATAGTTTTCCAATTTACTTTTTAATTGAGTCCTTTTTTCAGCCATGTTTGCAAGATATAACTCTAAGTCGTCTTTCAAAGCCGTACCACTTTAGTTCAGTTCAATTGATTGCTCATTGTATTTATTATTCTTGTGCCCAACATATATCACTTTCCATTTGGCCAACTGCAAATGTAATTTACCATGCATCAAGCCACCCACACGGCAGATCTGCATTAGTTAGTATTTTATTTGGAGTGATCTTTTCCATGTTTTCTGTTAGCCTTAATCACTGCCACCTACTGTATTATTTACATTGCAAAGACAGAAGGAGTGGTTCAAGTGAACTGATTTATTTGCCTGACTGTATAGTTTTAGTTTAACCACGTGATGTGAGGTTGCTGTTAGAGGCACATAAAAGTGAGTTAATTGAACCAATTTTTGTCCCAGACTCTAAATACTCTACAGAAATGTACAAACCTCCCTTCCATGATTTCTTTTCAGTATGGTCTCCAGGAAAGACTCTGTAATTGAAAGTCCAGAGACCTAAAGTCTAGTTCTGGCTCTGTGACCTTAGGCCCTTTTTTCTGCCTTTGTTTCTGTCTATCACCTAATCTGGAAGGCCCAGAGAATGCTTCCTGGGAGGATTTTACACTGCCATTTCTGGTGAGTCAAGAAAAACTGATCAGTTGACAAGGAGGGAGATCAAGTAAATAGCAGAAAAGGCAAAGAGGTGCAGCCAAAAATAGAGAGTATTAAAAATCCAGGAAAAGACAGTTCAAGAAACTGGAGACGAGAGAAGACAA
This sequence comes from Tolypeutes matacus, assembly GCA_026826555.1. Classification (NCBI taxonomy): domain Eukaryota; kingdom Metazoa; phylum Chordata; class Mammalia; order Cingulata; family Chlamyphoridae; genus Tolypeutes; species Tolypeutes matacus. The sequence continues at coordinate 4,486,265 of JAKSZT010054324.1, read as the reverse complement.
ATGGGTGGTGGCTTATTTTAGAGTTACAGGTACTTAGCTCTATTTCAAGAAAATGAGTATCTGTTGATCACAGGTTTAATGCTTGTCGCTCCCAGGGCACATCACTGGGTTGTTCAGAGGACCAGATGAAAGTGTAAATGCAAAGTGGCTTCCATCAGTATTGAGCGAGATACAGAGGATACACTGATGAAGGAGGCAGATGCACTCCCTACCCTCTTGATGTTCGTGCCAGAGGCTTTGTTTTGTAAAGGACTGTGGAGACGCAAGTTATTACTATTGGTGGTGGTGGTGTTGAAATAGGATCAATTCTGACGCTTCCTGTTAGAAAATACTAAATTCTTTTGCAGTTTTTGAATAAAAGATACTAAAATATATTTTGCCACTGAAAATGTGCCATTTGACTTGTCTCATTTACAAGAACTTTTTGCTCTGGTATGCAACTCATTCAAGCTGCTTTTAATTTTGAGTTAATTCTTTACAAATTAAAGAAACGTATTTAAATGATATATATTTATCTGAAGACACTTCTGGTTTCTGTTTATGAAAATGGAGGTTATATCAAAAGCTGTCTTGTTTTTATTTCCTTGTGTTGGCAAAGTCACATTTAGATTTATGCATTCTTATGTGCCCAGAGCACTTAGCACATGTATCCATTATAGAAATGATCTAATTGTATTAATCATTTCTACTGGCTCCTTGAGGACAACAATTATGTCTTAATTATTTTTATGTCACTGGCACCTAATGCAATTACCAAGCACCTACGATGTGACGATGTGACAAGCACTGTGGAAACCACTGGAGATATAGGGATGATTCAGATATTGACCTTCTTCTCAGGAACTCATAATTGAGGGGGGCAGACACATTTGTAAACAAAGGGATGCAATAATGCATTATGGGTTGCATCAACTAACAAGCTTTAGGCTATAAGTAACAGAATAGTCAACTCAAACTTTAAAAACAAAGAGATTTCCCTGCCATTCCCATCTTTATTTTCCCTCCTATCCCATGTACCCATCCCTTCCCATTCTGATGCAAAGATGCTGGCATCTGAGGAAGCAGAGTGATGAGAGGGTAGGGCATGGAAGGGGCACATGGAAGAGATGACTGGAGTGCTTGGTAGACTGAGCAAATAAGCTAATTGATAGAGCAAATAAGTAAATATGTTGAGGATAATGGTAGTCAGGTTTTGTTTTGTTTTGTTTTGTTTACCATCTGAGAAGGAATTTTTCAGATATGGAAAAAGAGAGGCTAGAAAGAACCCTGAAGCATTAGACATGAGTTTTAAGCCTCAATATGAGCTCATGGGCTTTTAACATACAAAATCAGATATATAGAGAAATAGTTGTTGTAATATGTGTATGTGTGTGTATGCATACATAGATTTCCTCTGTCCTCTAAGAGGGCCATCTAGCAGTGACACTCTGGAAGCAATGACCATACTCAACAGCAGAACTTAGTTTCTAAATTCCACCCTCCACTAGAATTTGGTCATGAGGAGATATCAGAGAGACTCTGGTTAAGATCCATACTATAAAGTAAAAGACCTGTACTGTTTAAGGCTGTTAAGGACATGGGCAACAGAAAAAGACTGAGGAACCATTCCAGTTAGAAAGAGACTAGTAAAACATGATGACTAAATACAGACATGTTCTTGGATAGGATCCTGTACCAAAAAGAAACAAAAAACATTGTTGGAACAGTTGGTGTATACTAACTTGCCTTCAGATTACTATTTAAAGATTCAGTGTTACAAGATTACTACCTCAGCTGCTTTGGGCACTTGTAGAAGTCTAGTTACAAAGCTTTCATTTTTCCTCAAAACATTTTTGCTGCCTCCATACAGATGACGAGCCAATAAAGGACTTTTAATGGACATAAATGATTTCAAAAGTATTGCTTCTGTGAACATTATAGCAAGGCCTCACTGCTGACAACAAAATGAGATCACATTTACATTAATATCCAAATTACAGTGCCATTGTGCCTCCACCTGCAATATTTCAGCTTCTTAACTCTATCTATCAAAGTGTCCTTCTACCCCCAGTTATTTCAAGTCTCATGTTCTTCCTGTTCTACTTCCTCATCAGGACCCAGTGCTTTGGCCCCTGGCCATGCTCTGCTGTAGCTCCAGGGCCACACAGGCCTTGGGACATTGTGGTGCTCTCCCTATAGCCCCAGTCTGGAACATACCACTCCCTTGATTTTCTACAGACCACTAAAATCCAGACTGAAATTTTCACAAATATGAAAGTTTGGGCATAAGAGAAAAGAAATGCATTACATTTAGCAACTGACTCCTGCTACTAGGTATGACACCTTGAGACCCCATGGCCCCGAGCTTACCCTCAATGGTGTTTCATAGAGTACCATCCTGCCCAGCTCTCAGCCTGCCTCCAAGAGGTAAACTCTACCTCATCCCCACCAATTGGTGCTCCATACATGTCTACAACCCAAAATCCAAGCTCATCTGCCATGAAGCCCAGAAAGAAAGAAGTTTTTCCCTCCCTCCAGTCCTGGGCCTGTCTTCTTAATTCTCTTTTCTTCTCTCTGGATCAGTCTTTTCCAGAATGATTGATGGTAGGACTGGTCACTTACCATAATCTTGAACTACGGTCCCCACCAGAGTAATTACAAAGAATATAGCCTGAAAACCACAAAAATTCCAGTTTATTACATCTGAAATAATATATAGAACATCAAGTTTGAGTTGTGCCATGCTAAGTCCAGTTTCTTTTTTGGTGCGCCCTTCCAGTGTTAGGTGGAAGATAGACTTTGAGTCTCAGTGGTTTCACATTTTTTTTGCCAGTAATTATAATAGGGAAAAACAGAATTTTCCACAAAAATGATTCACAAGTGTCCTAAATTTATTGTTTATATATTTATATCTCTCAACCCTTTCCCCACCTCCACCAAGAAAACAAAAGCCAACTAAGTCTGTAAGAAAGATTACTGGCTCAACCGTAAGTAGTCGTTTACATTTCCAGGCAAAACATTAAGCTTCTCAGGGTAAAACACCTGCCCTTGGGTTTCAGTGTGACTTTTTCCAAGTACCTTTACAAATATGTAATACATAATAAAGGGATAATGTGTCCCAAACAGAAATGCAAGTTTCTGACTCTTAATAAGAAGCTTGAAACTTCAAAATAACAACTCTGCTCATGTTCACCCCATCATGGAAGAGCTGAACTTTACCCAGGGCACCTCTCTCATTCCATAGCATGGCATTTGTATCCAAATTATTCCAGTGTTTATATCATTCTCCGCTAAGACCATGAAGCCGCATATATTCAAAGCCCAGCTTTCCCAAGGACCAGATTATTTCTTTCTGTGTCCATCCTCACGCATTGTACTGTCTCCTTAGCTCAGTTTGCCTCACTCCTATTTACTCAGGTACCTGCATCTTTCCCATTACTTTCTTCTAGTATTCATTGTTCCCCCTTCCCTTCCCTGATGCTATATGGATGACATTCCTTTGTTCTGAATTGGAATGCTCTCCTTAATGAATTCAAAATGACAGAAAAGCCATCAAAACCTAGAGCAGCAGTGCTTCACACAGTGCTGACATATGAGGTCATTGTAGGGAGTCCACAGTCAATTTTTACAATTTTAATAGACATTAGGAAAAAATAGAACTGGTATGTAAAATTTTTAAATCCTGACATAAATGAGCAGGTGGAGGAAGAATTTTGTGGCATAAGAGAGAGTCTTCCAGGTCTCGTCAAAATCACTGTGGGAGATGTTTGTGTGGGATGTGGTGGGAGGTGTGGGAGGTGGGCAACATGGGAATCCCAGTGGGTTCCGTGTAATATTTTAGGTAATCTAAGCACCTCTTAAAATATATGTATATATATATATATATAAATAACATTTTTGTAAGCAAATACACATATATGCATATATATTTATATATCATTTTGCAAATGTTTGTATGAATTTTGATTTTTACCCATAATAAAAAAAAAAAATCAAACCATATTAGATTTGATAAACTAAGTGCCTTTTCTGACACATCCAACCACTGAAATAGTGCAGGTCTCCCTGTTATAAAGTCTGTTCCTCTCCTTTACAGCCCTTAGCCCAATTATAACTCATTCTTTGTGTAACTCTTTGTCAAGTGGTCATCTTCACCACCAGATTGTAAGCTGAAGACAGTAGTACCCCGATTGTTGTTTACCAGTATACACTTAGCTCTCAGCACACTCTCTGGGACATACTAGCATTCCTAAAGCATTTGTAGAATAAATGCATAAATAATTGAATAAATAAGGTTGACCTCAATCATATGGTATGTCCATTGCTTTCCTAGGATCTCTAAGCAAAAGGAGGAATCATCACCTGAGAATTGGGCCCCCCAAAAATGAGTGAGTTAAATTCACAGTGTAGAGAAAAGAACACTGGGCTCAGAGTTGCAAGAATGTGGTCTGACCTTTAACTCTGCAAGTAACCAATTGACTGAGTGACTTCTTTTTTATTCCCCAAGTCATTCTATTTCTACAACTTTGTTTCCCCATGTGCAGAATGAGCAGAAGTGTTCTAAGACATGTCCCAATCCAAGGTGCTTTGCAGTCCAGTCAACATAATTCAACAAGTTTCCTTAGGCTGTGCCTTTCTTTTCTTCCTGTGTCAGTATGTGTTCAATGCCTCTTATTGGATATTAAAGCTTCAAACAATGCTACTGCCAGTGGAGAAGATGCCAAACATCTCGCTAACCAAGGAACGTTTAAAATTCTATGAGTAATATTAAAAAAATATTTGCCAAAAATAGTCACTTGATATCAAATAAAGACTTTTATAAATCTATGAAAATAGGTGGTAAAGATTTTAGTCAGGGAGGAGTAATCTTCCGCCCATGCTTGTAGCCTGCTGAGCTATAAGATGTGGCCCTTGTTATCATTTAAGCCACCAAAATCTAAAAACATTCATGTCTAATAATAATACCTATCACGCACTCACATGCATGAATTTAGAAAACTCTTCCTAAGAAGATTAATTCCAGCCAACTCTCCTCCATGAATTATAAATACTGTGCCCTATGAATGTAACATTGACATAATATTAAATACTAAGTTAAAATGACCTAAGAACTCTATCGCTTCCTTCAGAAACAATAATTTTAAACCTCCAAACTGATCTGTATTCTTCTGTTTATACCATAAGAGATGAGCAAACAGAGCTCTAAACAAGTACATGTAGGTTAAAAGCTCCAAACATAAAAAGTCCTGCTTTTGGCAGTAAAAAGGGTTTTGCTGAAAAATAGCTGCATAAACAGAGCAGTTTCTCTGTTATCCTTTCCCTTGACATTGCCCCACAATTTTCCCAGGACCAAAGATGTCATCATTGCCACATGCCAAGTAACTACACTTGTATGAAGAGCCAGGAATATGGTAGGTGTGTGAAGAGATAGGTCACGAAGTAACAGGCTTACAACCAGCTTACCCACACATCTGCCCAGTGCCCTTCAAGACCCGTCTCAAGGACAAGTGTCATACTTTATAGAAATTGCAGACAAAATCCTCTTTTGAACTTGTTTTCTAAGTGCTTGGTAAAATGGCCCAGTTGATGCTTGAGAATGTGTGCAGAAATTAAACACTGAATTGCAAAGAAGTCAGTTTTGCCACATTACACAAATGTCACAATGTGGTACTTAAAGGATTTGTTCATGGATGTACCTATTAAAGTGTCTATACTATACTTCATATTTTTCCTTTTGCTCTTTCCCTCGTTTTCACTTTTTTTTCCCAATTAAAAAAGCAATGTAGGTTCAGTTCAGAATATTTGGAGAAAACAGAAAAGTAGATAAAAGAAAAAGCACCTCGAGTTCTGCAATCCAAAACGAGTCACTTATTAAAATTTTAAACACCAATTTCCAATCTATATCTAATGATCGAGAAAAATTTTGCCATACATTTTCTATTTTATGTCTTTCTCTGCATCGAGGTCTTAGGTAATACATCAGCAGTGCTTTCATTATACACCCTGGAATTTATGCTAAATGCTCAATAAAATGCTTTTGGAATAGACTCTTTAGAGAAAGTCTTATAATAACTTCTTGGCAAGTCCCAGCAAAAATGTCACCTCCACGGAGGAGAAGCCTCCCTGATGTTCCAGAGCAGATTAGGCTCACTTATGTGCTTTTTGTTCCAGAGCAGATTAGATTCTATTATGGGTAAAAATCAAAATTCTCACAATACATACAAACATTTGCAAAATGATATATAAATATATATGCATATATGTGTATTTGCTTACAAAAATGTTATTTATATATATATATATACACTTATGTGCTCTTGTCGCATCTTGTGCATCTTCTTCATAAGGTCTGTCACAATTGACCGGGTAGATCATTATTGGCTGTTCTTCCCCATACTTGAATGCAGGCTCTCAGAAGTCACTGAGTTTGTCTTATTCCCTATTTTCTAACAATTAGGTAGGTTTTATTATATAAAATATACCTAACCAATAGTTATTGAATAAATTAAAAAATGACTAAACTGAAGAGCAAATCAACTCTGGGATGTAATCTGGGACCCTGATTGGCTGAAGAGATGAAATCCGTGTGGCCATATAATTGCAGGAATAAGAGCTGAGTTAAGACTTGGGTGAGTTACTTGTTTGATCCTTCATCTCAGACACCAGGACCCAGTGGCAAAACCCCTGCTTAGTATAGAGATACTACTCAAAGAACTTACCTGCTGTGACACATGGAACAGATAAAGCAATGGTACTTCCATTTCTGAACAAGGTGGAACAACAGGAACTGGACTTATCCTTCCACCTGAAATAACAAAATATATGAAAACATGATCTTCAGACATTAGACATGAGGCAGTACAGGACAGTGATCCCTGAGACAGGAGAAACAAATGAGATGAACCCTAAGAGTGACCCAGCGTACTGCCCAGTATCTTAGTTTTCCGGCTACTAAGACAAATACCACACAGTGGGCTGGTTTAACAACAGAAATTTATTGTCTCATAGTTCCAGAGGCTAGAAAGTTGGCTTCTTTCCAGGGTTGCTAGCATGCTGGCTGGCTGGCAATCTTTGGGTTCCTTGGCTTTTCTGTCTCATGGCAATGGCCTCTCCTTTCTTTGCTGACTTCTGGCTTCCTGGTCCTACCCATGACTTTCTCTCCCCAGTTCTAAATGTCTTCTGCTTATAAGGGACTCCAGTAATCTGGATTAAGACCCGGCCTCATTCAGATGGGCCACACCTTAACTAATAATATCTTCAAGAGACTCTATTTACAATGGGTTCATGCTCATAGGAATGAAGATTAAGACAAAGAACATATCTAAATTTGAGGTACATAATTCAAGCCACCACACCTAGAGAGTGTTTTCAGGTGCCACCCAAGGTGGGAGAACCTAGGCAGTACCAGGATTTCTCCCTGAGATGAGATAATGTCTGCAAAGGCCAAGACAGCCAGTGTTCACAGAGCAAAGTACCAGAAAGCAGAGAGCTGCACAGAGAGAATGCCACAGACCTTCAGAGAAGCTCTCCAGTCCCTCAGCTAACTATATGCAGTGAAGAAACTACCTGAGGCTGGGGAAAGACCACCTGAAGGATCAGAAGGAAGAATTCATGCTTCTTCACACAGGGCTGGGAACAGTTCCTGTTCTCACCAAAGTGAAAATGTCTCATAAATCACAGGCTTTGGGAGAATATTCAGAAGGGTTTACCTCAGTAGTGTGGAAAAATTAACCCTAAAGGCTGCTATATTCCCACCATATCCAAAAGGACCAAACTATTTCCAAGTAATTTAATTGTATAATAAAAAAAAAAAGCTCAGGAATATTTATAGGAATACAAAATTATCCAGCACTCAATGGGAATGTATAACACAGGGAAACATGTGGTAGATGATGAACTGTGGTTAATAGTAAAATATGAGAGTGTTCTCTCATGATCTGTAACAAATGTACAATACTAATACATGGTTTTAATAATAGGGGGTATATAGAAAAAATATACAAATGTAAGCTATGGACCTTATTTAGATGTTATATTTTAATGATGTTTTTTCATAATCTGTTACCAATGTCCCACAACAATGCAAAGTGTTGGTAGAGGGGTTATGTATGGGAATTCTGCATTTTATGCATGGCTGTTCTGTAACTTCAAAACTTCTCTAATAAAACTAGGGAAAGTAAGATCCAATAACTCCCACCACTCTAAGGGAAGATACTGATATTTTGAAAGGATTGCTACAGCCGAATCAGTGTTTGCCTCCAAAACTTCAACCCATCTTGTCCTGAACTTTGGACTTGTTTTTTCTTTGCTAGCAGTTTTCATAACATGATTCAAGAGGATGGATTTTTTCATCAATTAAGTGACATATCACATCGCCTGAACATGTCATAAATTTCATGGATTTCTCAATATCTTGTCACGATGAACCCAAATTTAGCAATATTATCAGACTGGCTCTACATATCAAGATACTTAATGTTTGTGCCAATAACTGAAATTTATCGTTTCTTGAATTTAATGGACCTGGTGTCATTGGTCCTTTTAGATTGTTTCAGCAAAGACTAAGTCTTTTGAAGTCAATAAACCATTTTCTGTCTTTAAAATAAACACCAACTGTTTTCTCTTAAGTTGCTTTCACGGCCAAAATACTGCTTCTCACCTCCAGTAACTTACTATTTGCAAAAGGAATATTCTTAGAATTTTACTCACTAAGCCATAATTGAGACTCTGAAATAATCCTAAATATAATAAGAGAATTACCAAAGTCATGGATCCAAACCAAACATAAGGGTACAATGACCAAAAATATTCTTTGGTTAAATTAAAGATGCCACACAAAGTGCCTATTAAAATAGTACTCTTTTTAGGAGGGACAACCCAGGATTTTGGTCAAAGGAATTCATGCTTTGGAAAGTTTGGCTGTCGTCCAGCCCAGCTGAAAAGTCATTACAATCACGGACAGCACCATCAGAATAGAAGAGGATACAAGGTAGTGGACGACGGGATAAAGAGATTGAGATAAAGGGCAATCAGTGTAAGAGTGAGTAAACACAAAGCATGGGGAGTTATCAGAAAGGCACCTGGACACCTCCAAAATTACAGCATTAGTGGGCAAGAACAAGGGAACACATCATTGTGTTAGGCAGAGGCTATCTATTGTAAATCTCTGATGGCTCTGAAGACCCACATAGCCAATAGCTTCAATAAAGAGGACAGGGACCATAGCTTCTGCTACAGTCCTGACAGATACCTTGAGTGAGAGCGCAGTCTTGGGCCATCATTCTGAAAACCTGTGGTTTAGATAATACCTAATTAGGAAAACCATAAAATGGCTGAGGGTCATTAAAAAAAAAGCAATTAAAGAACCAACATAGATTTTCGCAGAAGCAGGGCAAAGACAAAACACATCCTAGCACTGGTTAAATCACAAAGAGAACAAGGAAACCAGAATTCTTGCATGTACATGCGTGCGCATGCACACACGCTCCCCCACCCTATACCAAGGAGAGACTGACCTCAAATAGCAGACATACAGGCTGCTCAAGTTGACATTTCACATAGGATTTTCTGAAATTTTATGTGGAAAGAAAGTTAGGTGGCCAAAATCAAAAGTGCTCTTATTTTGAAAGTAGCATGTGCCAATATGCTCATATCACAGGAAATGATGAAGTTACATGGCTGCTGCTTCTGAATTTAAGACATTAAATGGAGGTTATATAGAGGCCCCACTTCAAGGAAGTCGGGAGAGAGGAAAAGGTAGTAAAAGTAGCAAATGAAAGATCACTTCTCACACTTTACTGTCTGTCTCTTTCCTTACACTGTAAGCTCCAAATGGTAGAGAATACATTTGTTTTGCTAGGCACTGAATACAGAGTATGTAGTACAATGCCTGGTGTATATTAAATATTCAATGAGTAATTATTAAATTAGTGAAAAGGGAAGTACTGCTATAAAGAAATAGGACATAAGGAAAGCATAGGTCCTCAAGGTAGAGGTAATATTGGAGGTTAAATTAATTACAATTAGTAAGGCTGTGAGTAACTTAATATGGGTGGCTTAAACAAGATAAAATTTTATTTCTCACTCACATTTCAAGAACAAAATGCCTGGAGGCAAGCAATGCTGGGGCTGAAATTGTGGTTCTGCAAAGTGGGTCAGGGACCAGTCCCCTGTTCTACTCTGCTATCCCTTACACCTGGCCCTTATCCTCAGGATCCAAGATGGTTGATAGAGCTTCAGCCACCATATCTTCATTCCAAGCAAACGCAAAAGAATAGAAGCAAAGAACAGGAAAGGCATATCCCCTTTAGCTGATGTGCCACATAACACATTTAATTACATTGATTAGCCAAAACTTGATCATGTGGTCACATCTAACTACAAAGGGAAGCTGAGAAATTTAGTCTTTTAGCTGGAAAGTAGTGTTTCCAGCTGAAAATCAGTAAGCTCTTATTAAGGAAAGGGGCAATAATAGATATTGGGCAGTTTCTGCCGTAATTTGAATGTCAAAATTCTAGAATATATGGAGGAAAAATAGAAATTATTTAAGACCTTTTGTTCAATATTTTATAAGAATAATTCTTTTGAAATTCTTAAGAACTGTCAAGTAATTAACCAATCAACATACCTCTGAACTAACAAAAGATGGGAAAAAAAGGTATCAATGTGTTTTTCCCCTTTCATTTTTTTGAAGTCCTGCAAGGACCTGCTTGAGCTCAGCAAGTTGGCCATCTCTATGTTTTGTTCCCAGAAAACTAGAAATCTGTCAATAGGGTGGAGGCTGGGACTAAGCTCTCCTATGCCCCCCAGCCTTCTGCCATCCACTGGCCCTTACTCCTCCAAATGACTGCACCTTCCCATAGTTTCAGTCCATAGCCCAATTTTCACTGCTTCAGGAGAAGAAGAAGAAGAAGAAGAGAAAAAGAAAATTCCAGTCTACAATAAGATGTCCTTTAATAGGGCATCCCTTAATGCCACATTCACTGTTGACTACCTAAGGACCAATCTGATTTTTGTGGTAAAAACATGAACTAGAAAGAAAAACATGATAAATGATTCCAGCTATTATTTGTTTATTCCTTTTTCTTTTAAAACACAGGATTTTTAGCAGATGGTATCAAACAAAACATTTCTTAGAAAATAAAGCTACTGCCAAGAAAAACCATTGAAGCCATACCATAAATCTGAAAGATTTAATTTATTTCTGAGGGCTATTTGAAATATCATGAATCAAAGAGAACTGAAAGGCTGATTGGGGGAAAAAAGGCTGACCAGAGAAACTGTCTTTGAGTCTTTGCCTGGTGACAGGGATGAAGGGTAAAGATTTTAAAGTGAAGCTCCTCAAACTCCTCCTCATCCTCAGCCTAGTTATAAGAGGGGAAATAGAATTCCTAGGTAGCTTAGAATGAGCCAAACTAATTTCTGCTTTTTTCTGCTGTAAAGATTCTAACCCATAAAAGTCACAAAACTCCCTTTAGAGAGGGTTACAATGGGAGACTGAGTCTTAAAGATTGATTCCCCGTGGGTCTCATTCAGGATGCCATTCATTATACAGCAGCAGCCCATCAGAAAGAACACTGGCCTAGATCAGAGTTCCAGACGCTCCTGCTGTGCCAGGGAAATCTTTAGTTCCTGGATTGTAAAGAAGGTGACAGGACAGTAAGGAGGCTCAGGACATCAGATATTTACCAACCAGTATTTTAACAATGCCTATTGCTGTCCTGGGGCATACCAGCTGAATATAAGCTCAGTCCCACCCATCCCAGCACTAATGAGGCCAAGCCCGTGACCCTTGATCCCCAAAATTGCCCAATTTCAGAGTCATTTATCCCTTGCCACTTGGAGCAGATGGCCGTCCAGTCATGGAGAGAACATTCAGGAAGACAAATCCTACCTCTATTTATACCACTACCCAGAGTCATTTTGGAAACAATCAGGTAGGGAACAGGAATTTCCATTTGGTCTTTGGTATTCTATATTCACTCAGGACTAGACAGGTTTCTAAAGGAAAATCAGAAAATTAAAATGTTTATTCTTTTGCTGTAATCATGTCCTTCTCTGTTTCCACCTTGGACTCCTCTGGACAGGTAAATTAGATTGAAATATGCTCAATGTCTTCAGACTGCACATTTAAATCAGTGTCACTTTATTTCTCACTTATAAATCTGTGTGAATAAGATGATGAAGTTATTAAGAGAGAAAAGCACTTAATAACAAAGAGATTTATTAGTAACACCAATAACAGTGACTGAGATACAGTGGTGTATTTAATTATTGTCAGGCAAAGCATATTCTCTTTAATAGCTTTCTGTATTTGATGTCTCCCAAAACACAGTAAATCCTTCTGTTTGTTTCCTTGTAGACTTTCATTTTTAATAAAAGTCCTCCTAATTGAAGGTTTAAGAAAGCCCAAACAGCACTAACGAAATTCAGTTTTACTTCCTCTTCTTTAATTAATGGATCTATTATTAGGTCCCTGGCTTACTTTCCCATTCATTAGTTTACTCCCTCTTCTTCATCTTAAACGTTACTTTCATCTGAATGTGCTCTCTTCCACTCATTAATTTTTACTGGAGTAAAATTTCCTGAACAAAGAAGAAAGGTTTCTAGTATATTCACAATGATGTGGAACAATAAGAACTAATTCCAGAATAGTTTCACCACTCCAAAAAAAAACTCCATACCCATTAAGCAATCACTTCCCATTCTCCCTTCCCCTAGGCCCAGACAACCACTAACCTGCTTTCTGTCTCTGTGGATTTATCTCTTCTGGACATTTCATATGAATGGAATCATACAATTATGTGGCTTTTTTGTCTGGCTTAAATTTTCCAGGTTCATCCATACTGTGGCTTGTATCAGTACTTCATTCCTTTTTTATGACTAAATAATATTCTATTGTACAATATATACAACTTGTATTTATCCATTCATCAGTTGATGAACATTTGAGTTGTTTCTACTTTTTGGCTGTTATGAGTAATGCTATGAACATTCATATACAAGTTTTTGTTTAAACACCTGCCTTCAGTATTCTTGAATAGAAACCTAGGAGTGGAGTTCCTGGGTCACATGGCAAGTCTTTGCTTAATATTTTAAGGAACCGCCAAACTATTTTCCACAGCAGCTTGATCATTTTCTATTCCCACATCTTTGCCAACACTTGTCAGTTTCCTTTATTTATTTATTTTTTATTATAGCCATCCAAATGGGTATGAAGTAGTATCTCATAGTTTGGGCTTGCATTTCCCTAATAAATAATGATGTTAAACATCTTTTCGTGTGCTTATTGGTCATTAGTATATCTTCTTTGGAGAAATGTCTATTCAAGTCAAAAGACCATTTTTTTATGGGAAGTGGCTGTGGCTCAATTGGTTGGGCTCCCATTTACCATATGGGAAGCCCCGGGTTCAATTCCCAGGGCCTCCTGCTGAAGGCAAGTCGTGCATGGTGTGGTGAGTTGATGGCTCACATGGCACAGTGAGCTTGCACAGCAAGATGACCCAACAAAAGGGAGACAAACAGACACAGAAAAATGCAAAGCAAATGGACACAATGAGCACAAGCAGCAA
>JAKSZT010054324.1:4429668-4472615 GCA_026826555.1 Tolypeutes matacus | reverse complement strand
ACTTTACACTGGCTTTTCAAACCAATGACAAAGCTGCCAAATGAGTCAAACAAAATAAACAAAGCAAGCCTAGATCTTTGTCATATACACTAAACATACATACATACTCACTTCGGTTTGAGATTTTTGAATTTTAATATTCCCAGCAGGAAAACAAAAAGGCAAGGTATTTCTAGGGAAAATTAAAATTGTCCCAAATTAACCTACAGGAAAATAACTAACTTACTCATACATGTATTTATTCAACAAATATTTATCAATCATTCTGCTAGGCGTTAGGGTGATTTAAAATGTTTGTAACAGCACTCTGAATCTCTGTACCACACGTACATATAGAAAGTTATGCTGTAAAGGGTGTTTGTATGTGGAAAATACAGTGTGAGAGAAAGTAGTTGTGGGAAAAACTTAATTCACTTTACTCAGAGATTAGAAGAAAAATAAATTTCAAGCAACCTGGAGATAGATAATCCATGTTTTTATCTGCCATTGCAAAAGAAACTATGATCAAGAGCAACAATTCCTTCCATTCAACGCACAAGGATACATCATCCAAACTCACCCATACAATGACTTTGAATAGGCAGGTGTTAATAATGAGGTTCTAAATGTGTATTGTTCCCTAGGATTGTCAAGGATAGCTCTAGGAGGAGGTGGAGAAACTTGGAATATCAAGGAAATATAGAACTCGGATGAAAAAATTTTATTTCAAATTGGCATTTTTGGATGAAATCTGTAGAACAAAATCTATGAAACAAAGGATGAACCTCAAAATCGTGAAAACTATATATTCTGATTCACAGTGCCTGAGTTTATAGGAAATCTAGGCATTGTATTACTGAAGTATACACATTTTTAGGATTTGATAAATGAGAGGTAGAATATAAACATAAAATTATCCATATTGCTTGGTGGTTTAGAATATAGGCTTTGAAATCAGACAGACATGGGTTTAAAATCTGACTCTGCCTTTTAGCAGGCATATCATTAAAGGCAAGTTATTTACATCCCCTAAACCTCGGTTTCCTGAGTTGTGAAACAAGAATAAAATAATCTATTTCATTCATTTGTTGATGCTTAGCACCATATCTGAAATATAGTAGCAATTATTATTTTTGGCTTAGGATATTATGTTAATGGTGAATTGAGACAGAAGATGAGAGAGATGAAAATACCTCTGAATAAATTTTGATGAAAACTAGGTTTGTTACTGATACAAACTCCATTCTCCAGAAAGAAAATGAGAATTCTGACATTTGTTGTTAATCTTCCTTCTTACTGATTATTCAGAAATGACAGATAATCCAACTTTGACTGACTCAAATGAAAACTCATTTACTTTGTTTAAAAATTATAACCTCGGTCAGACTTTGGCCCATAACATTTCTAATCATGTATATTGACTTAAAAGTATTTCAAAAATACAGATGCAATTCTTATGATTTTTGTCAGTTCTGTGAGATATGATCTACGGAAGCCCAGCAGTTAAAGAAACAATTCTAAAGACCATTGTGGTTGGCTGAATGGAGGTCCCCAAAAAGATATGGCCACATCCTAATCCCCAGAACCTATGAATATTACTTTATATGGAAAAAGAGTGAAAATTACAAAAGGTGTAATTAAGCTAAAGACCTTAAGAGGAGGTGTTTATCCCATATTATCCAGATGGGTCCCAAATATAATTACATCTATCTTAATAAGAGAGGCAGACACAGAGGGAGGTTGGAGACACACACACACAACAGAAGAGGATAAAGCAATGTGACCCCAGAGGCAGAGATGGGAGTGGTGCAGCCAGAAGCCAAGGAATGCCTAGAGCCCCTAGAAGCTGCGAGAGAAGCACAGCTTTTTCCCTAGAGCCTTTGGAGGGAGCGCAATAGCGCTGACACCTTGATATCAGACTTCTGACCCCCCAGAACTGCTAAAGAATAAATTTCTGTTGTTTCAAGCTATCATGTTCGTAGCAATTATTTACTGAATCCTAGAAAACTAATACAACCATCTTCTCAAATATATATATTTTTGGAGTAAATGTAATGAAGTTGCTCTGACAAAATGGAGACTGGCTTTATCTACAGCCAAATGGTATTCCAAAGATAAAACTTCCTTGCAGGATTTGAAAGCATCTGGGAAAATTAGAAAAACATGTTGCAACCCCAGGGCAGAAATATAGCCACTATGAAGCATAGCTCTGTTAAATCTGTTAAATCCAATAAACAGTAACCCCTTTTATACCTACTTCTTTAACCCAAAAATGTAAAAATAGAAGTTGAAATAGAGTTTCAAATATCACCAACCAAGAGATTTTATAGAAACATAAGTTCCATGAGGGCAGAGATTTGTGTTCATTGCCATACATCTGGAGCCAAGCAAATACATGGAAGGCACTTAAATGATTAAATTTATAAATGTAAAGCTTATTGAGCATATCCTACATTTTCCCCAGCATACCATGAACTTCACATTGTACAGAGGAAAGAAAGTTCACAAATAGATATACCTTCAAGGCAGTACAAATAATTGGAAAGTTAAGATTTAGTAATAGGAGATAGCCTATAGTTAAGAATTTTAATGGGAGGAAGATAATTTTGATATGTTAAATCACAAAGGAGGTGACTGTGGAATGGCCAACTAAAGATTGCAATAGGCAGTTGGACATACAGCACCAGAATTCTTGGAAGAACTCAAGAATTTGGTGTTTATCCATATGATAGTTAACCAACTTTAGGTAATTTCTCCAGAGGAAAGGGTAAAGCAAGGATGATCTAGGACTCAGCCCTGGAAACAATGTCTTTAGTTAGGAGCTGTCTTATAAAAGACAGTAAATTCTAGTAGGCTTAGCATTGTGCTATACAGTTAAGAGATTAAATAAATGTTGGTTAAAATAAATGAAGAAAGAGAGAAGTGGAATATCTAGGCAGAAGGGGAAAGTCAAGGAAGAGGAAGCTGAGGGACAAAGACATGGGAAGGAAATAGTGTAGCATAGCCATAAAGCTAAGTGTAGGGATTGCTTCAAGCAAAGATTTCACATATCCTGGAGAAATCATGGAGAACAAGGCCTGAGAGGAAGCCAGTTTCTTTAGCCAGAATGAGGTAATCAGTGATCTTTGTGGAAGCCCTTTCTGGAGAAAAATAGCAACGGAAGCCAGATTTTCAGTTGATAATGAAGACAGGAATAGTACAAAATAAAGGCAACAGCAATTTTGTCCCTTCGTTTCTTATTGGCTGATGGGTTGATTGGTTAGTAGTTAATTTTCCTGGATGAAGGGAAAACATGCATATTTAAAGTCAGAAGGTTCCTATGAAGAAAAGCATTTGCTAAGTATATTATGTAGTCAGATCTGAACATAGCCAACTCATGGTTCACCAAGCCTGCTTAGTAAGGTGGCTCTCACCACCACCACCACCCAACACACACACACACACACTGTCTCATGGCCTCACTAGATCATGAGGACAGATGAGATCTTGTATTACTTGTTAAAATGTTGTGTGTCAGCTTCAAATGCACCCTTCTGACTCACCTTTGCAATGCTGGGGCTGGGACTCTGTGAACACCTGTTTTGCCCTCTGCTCCCTGTTAAACTCTGTCAAGAGGGGACACTAGAAGAAGCCTGGCAAGCTGGAAGTGAAAGAAGAAATAGGTTCCTTACTTCTGCCTCTTGTTGGTTTCCTTTTCTTGTCGACATCATCCTGGTAACACTTTCGCACAGAAGCAGCAGCTATTCCAGCAGCAGCAGCTGAATCCACTTAAGTTCAGTTTGTAGATTTGTTGGGTTTTTTTGTTTTGTTTTGAGCACTTTCAGATCTGCCTCATAACCTTCTCTCAGAGACACAAGGCTCAGCTGGCTGCCTTCAACTCCTCAAAGGTCTAGATCTCAGCCCCAGGGAGACCCTCCTCTAAGCTTCTACGTTTTCTAATGGTTCCCAGTCCAAAAGCTGGTAGCTGCTTCCTATAATTGCTCCCTCCTGGGATACCTTAGTGTTCTCTGTCTACCTTTTAAACCCTCTAATACCGTCTAAACAATTATTTACATTAAATTATCTGTTAAAATAACTGGAGTGGTTTCAAACTCCCAACTGTACTCGGATTACTATAGTTCTCTAGCCAGTTGCCTTCTGGTCCTATTTCTCCCAAATAGGAACAGGAATCCTCAGAGCAGCAACTGAGAGGCTCATTTCTATCCCTGGGAAGCCACCAAAGACCACTCTGTCAGTGCTACTGAGATACCTGACCACATGTATTCTCCCAACTTTGTGTGAATTGAAATGACTAAAACCTCCAGAAAATCAAGCTCTGAAAAAGGCAGCTGGAAAGACAGTGTAAAATTAGTGTTGGACTGGGAGTGGGAACAGGGATTGACTGGAAACTGGCCCGAGAGATGTTTGGGGGATCATGGAAATGTTCTAACACTGGATTGTGATGATGGTTCTGTAAATTTACTAAAAATTATTGAACTGTATACTTAAAATTAAAATGGGTGGATTGAACACTTAAAATGTATGAATGATCAATGAAGATTTTTTTAAAAAACAGCTTCTGAAGACTAGTGAAAGATCCTTGTGATAGAGGACTATCATGGAGAGAATGAGAGGGTCATTTAGGCCAAGATTCTCATTCATGACAAGCCTCAAATTTGGATTTTGATGTTATCTCCAAATGAAGTTTTACAGTCACAGAGATACACCAAGAGGACTAAAAGAAAGTGTTCAGCACCCACATTGTTAAAATATAGTTTTTGTAATTCTGGGCCTCCTCATCTCTGAGATATTTGTCTTCAATGTCCAGTAAATACATATCAGTGGAATAGAATTTCTCTTTGGATCTTAGTTTCCTAAGGCTGCTATAACAAAGTCCATAAACTGGACAGCATGAAACAATAGAGATTTATTGTCTCACAGTTCTGGAGACCAGATGTCCTAACTCAAGAAGTCAAGCAGGGCCATGCTCCATCTGACACCTGTAGGGGAAATTCCTTCCTTTACTCTTCTAGCTTCTGGTGTTTACTGACAATCCTTGGTATGACTTGGCTTGTAGAGTCATCATCCAAATCTCTGCTTTTCCATGTTCACATGGCTTCTCACTTGTTCTTGTCTGTGTCCAAATTCCCCTCTTTTACAAGAACACTAGTCATACTGAATTACAGCCCAACCTAATCCTGTTTGGCCTCATCTTAACTAGTCACATCTTCAAAAATTCTATTTCAAAATAAGGTCACATTCATGGTATGTTAGGCTGAATTATATACCCAGACAAACACATGTTGTTAACCTGCATCCCTCTGGCTTTGTGTGTGAACTCCTTTTAAATAGGACATTCGCAGTTGTTATTTTTAGTTAAGGTGTGGCCACCTGAATCAGGGTGGGTCTTTAATCCATATTATTGAAGGGCTTTTGTAAAGAGAACCCAGAAGTCACAGAAGCCAGAAAGGAGAAGAAATCACCATGTGATGTGAGATAGGGAACATGCCAAGGAACTTGAAGGAATGCTGGTGGCAAATACCATAATGCTACGGACTTTGGGAGAAAGCAACACTTGCCAATATCTTGATTTGGGGATTTTTTTCTAGTCTCAAAACCATTAGCCAATAAATTCCTGTGGTTAAGCCAAAACCAATTTGTGGTAGTTGTTACAGCAGCTCTGGCAAAGACACATAGGACCAGAGTTGAAGACTTGAACATATCTTTTGGGAGAATCCATAACACTATCTAAGCTTATCTCTAAGATGTTATAAGACAAAAGGCATAGGAGAGAAGTCCAGAAGGATAACACTTACTAAGCATCTACTATGGAATAGGCACTACTGTCTTTGCTTTACACATATTAATTCAATTTCATTTTTATAATAGCACTATGTGATGGGCCTTTTTAACACAATCACTTTATAGAGGAGAAAATTGGAGCACTTATAAGTGAAATAACTTGCTCAAGGTCATGCATCCAGTAAATAGGATAGTTAGATTTATAATCCAGCTTTTTCTCACTTGAAATAGTCTTTCTATAAAATCTTGGTGCCTCCTTCAGGGCAGCATTTCTGAAGGTCAAAGATAATTCATCAGGTTATACCTTTGAATGAACAAGGATAAGTCAAATCAACCTATATAGCACATAAGTGTTTAAGATTGTAGAAATTATGAGGGAGAAATCTTAAGGACAGGCAATCCACGTTTTATTTTACACTGGTATTTATAAAGGTTGCAAAAACTTCAATCAACCTCTAATACAAATTGTAAGTATTGCATTAACAGAATTCAATTTAATTTTGACTCTAACTCTCCAGAGTTAGGCCAGACTTCTCAGGTACCACTTGCAAGTTCAGGGGGTACAGGCCACCCTTCTGACTGGTTACAAATTTGGGGGTTCCCACCATCCCCTTGGGTTCAATAATTCACTAGAACTATGCACAGAACTCACTGAAAGCACTATACTTAAACAGTTATAGTTTTATTATAGTGAAAGGATACAAAGAAGAAGACGACAAAAGAAGATACGCATATAGCAAGGTCTGGGAGGGTCTCAAACAAAAGCTCCCACATCCTTTTCAGGTGTAGTCATTGGAGTCAGAGTGCTTCATCCTCCAACACAGCGATTGATGTATCTTATCAATCCAGGAAGCTCACTCAAGCTTTGAATGTCCAGAGTTTATATGAGTTTCCTTATGTAGGCATTATTGATAGAATCAGTGCCCACTTGGTTGAACTCAATTTCCAACTGCCCCTTTCTCCCCAACCCTCCAGGGGTCTGAGAGATCAAAGTCAGGCTGACAGGAAGTGACTTAAAGACCCAAACCCCTAATCACATGATTCTCTTTCAGGTGTGGCCAGCCTCCCTAAGACTGCATGTGTGGCTGGCCCTACCCTCTCATCTCCTTGGCATATGAATTATCAGGTGTAGTCCCAGGACCATCATGAAGAGCAAAATCACTCCTATTATGGGAAATTCCAAGGGAGAAGTTACCTCCCCAGGAACTGGGGACAAAGATCAGTCAAATTTTAATTATGCTATAGTATAATATAAAGTAGTGTAATATACAGTACAAAAAGAATAGCCTTTTTTTCCGGGTTTCTTTAGGTCCCTTTTGAATCAAATGCTTAGCAACATTTTTGCATTATGTTGTTTTATACTGTGCTGTGCTGAAAAGTGGTAAACCCTGAGGAAATGTATCTCTTTTATTCCAGTAAGGAAGCAATGCTGTGCATTTTGTCTTTGGTAATCCCTAAGGTTGGGACCACACATTTAACGTTGGTGTTCCCCTGAGACCACCCAAGCCAAGACAACCAACTTTAAAAATACATCTGAAGATCAAAATGCATCTTTTCAACTGAGAAAACCAAAAGAAGGCAGAAATAGTGTTTTAAATTTTTTTAAAACTATTTGGAGAAGTTATCAGAGCTTGTTTTTTTCTTATTGCATTTAAATTAACTTTGCCATCTTTTAAAAAAGAGAGAAAACCAGCTAAACTCATTTGTTTATGTGTGAAGTACAACTATTATAAAATTTTATGTAAAATTTTGGAAGAATGGTTATGACCCTATTGTGGTTTAAGCTATATGCAATCCAGGAAAACATGTTCTTAACTTTGGTCCATTCTTCTGGGTGCAAACCCATTCTGAGTAGGACATTTTATGAGGTTGCTTCAGTTAAGGTGTGGCCCACCTCAATCAGGATGGATTTTTCTTTTTAATTTTTTTTTATTTTTAAAGAAGTTTTAGATTACATAAAAGTTACATTGAAAATATAGGGGATTCCCATATACTCAACCCCTTCTCCCCTCACACTTTCCCCCATTAACATCTTTCATTAGTGTGGTACATTTGTTACAATTGATGAACACATATTGAAGCATTGCTACTAACCATGGTCTATAGTTTACATTATGGTTTACACTTTGCACAGCACAATTTTATAGGTTTTGACAGAATGTATAATGGCCTGTATCGGTCATTGCAATATCGTGCAGAACAATTCCAATGTTCCAAAAATGCCCCATGTTACACCTATTCTTCCCTCTCCCTCCCCTCAGAACCTGTGGCGACCACTGCCTTTATATCAACTTGTGTGTTACACGTTCTTCCATTACTATAATAAGTTTGCTTTGGTCCATAATTGCATTTCCCCCTTATGTTTGTTTATTCCTCAGTCTTGAGGATTTGGGGATGGTGATGCCCACTCTGCTTCCAACTGAGAGGGGGCTTAGATCCCATGGGGCAGATGGATGGAACCGTTTTGCTTGCAGCTGTAGATACATTCCGAATTTTGGGATGGTCGTTGTCCATCACTATTCTTTCGTTAGTTGTCCTGAGTGAGTCCAATGAACTTGGATAGTATTGTGTTGGCTGCAGCTCTGCTGAGATTCAGAGCTTAACTGGCATATGAACAGACTGACGATTTAAGTCCCTGGGAAGGATGTGTCTTAATCCTAATACTGGAGTCCTTCGTAAGCAGAATGAAACTCAGACAGGAGAGAAAGCCACAGGAAGCAAGAAGCTGAAACAGAAAGCAGAAGAGAAGGAAGAGACCAGGAGAAACTGCCAGGTGCCTTGCCACATGACAAGGATTGCCAGCATCCAGGCCCATTATTCCACAGTCTTTGGGGAGAAAACATCACCTTGACAATTTGGACATTTTCCTGGCTTCAAAACCATGAGCAAATAAATTCCCATTGTTTAACCCAACCCATTTGTTGGTACTTGCTTCAGCAGCCTAGGAAAGTAAAACAGCTCTCAATCCCAATATTTTGCAGATAATGGGAATAAATGTTACTTAGTTTATTAATATAGATAGTCCAAAATATCATCAAAACTGACATTAATTAAGACAATTTAAGTCATGGGGAAATGGTAAAAAGACCAAGTCTACTTGATGTTTCATTCTTTTAAAAAGGTCATTTACAGCGGCGCAGATGTGGCTCAAATGTTTGGGCATCTGTCTCCATATGGAGGAACCTGGGTTCGATCCCCGGGACCTCCCAGTAAAATAAAGAAAAACGTAGAAGGTGCGCAGGCTGCCAGGCCCTGCTTACAGGTGCACCGCCAGGCCCTGCCTCCAGGCCCCACGCACAGGTGTGCTGTCAGGTCCCACAAGAGAGGACATGAGGGTGAGCCATCAGGCCCCATGAGAGGGTGCACCGCCAGACCCTGTGCGTGGGTGCACTGCACGCAGCAAGATGATGATGTAGCAGGAGAGTGACATAGCAGGAGAGTGACGCAAGGGAGAGCCAAGACGAGATGCGCTGAAAAAACCAGGAACTGAGGTGGCACAGGTGGCAGAATGCCTCTCTCCCTCATCAGAGATTCCCAGAATCGAATCCCAGTGAAGAAAGGAGGAGAAGGATGAGAAGAGAGGGCAGGAAATGGACACAAAAACAGCAGAAACTGGGTGGGGGGGGTTAAAAATGGATAAAATGGATAATTTTTTTTTTTTTAAAGGTCATTTAGAGGAGTAGATGTAGCTCAGTGGTTGAGCACCTGCTTCCCACGTATGAGGTCCTGGATTCAATCCCTAGTTTCTAGTTCCTCTTATAAACAAAACAAACAAACAAATGGGGGGAGAAAAAGCTTTCACTGGGGAGCAGATGTAGCTCAGCGGTTGAGCACTGCTTCCCATGTACAAGGTCCTAGGTTGAATCCCTGGTAGCTCCTTAAAAAAAAAAAGAAAGGGTCATTTGGGGGAAATAAAGGTCACTGTAATATAATCTTAATGGCACACAATACAGAAGTTTTCATATTATCCACCTTAAGTGAGGAAAGTAGTGACGCTACTATAGCCATGAGGTTTAACTGAGTGTGGTGGGGTATATCTCCACTGAAAAATAAATTACTTTTTATAAGAAAATACTATCAATCTTTATCTCAGAGAAGTCGACTAAGAAGTTGGGGGGATAGATAAAGGAATTTTTGCTTCTCATATTATTCTGTACTTTAAATACTTAAACTTTTATTTTATCATAAGTGTACAGTGCTCTTTTCTTTTTTTTTTTTTTTAAAGAATAAAGCAATTACTTTAAAAAAAGGATTATTTCAAAATTTTCAAAAGAACAAAAATGACTTGGAAAAAGTCACATGATTTTTAAGAAATTTTCCATTACAGGTGCCTAATGCAACCCCAGGAGACATATGCTCCCTGGGGTAAAATTGTAATTATCATTAAAAATGAAATAAGCAGTTTTAATGCCAAGAGAAAGAAAATACTGATTATGTGTCCTGTGGCCTTTGAGTAAACCAGTGATACTCAAAGTACCTTTTCCCCAGCCTGTGACAGAACATAAATTAACACACTGCCTTCTTCTTTGAGAACGTCTTGCTACCAAGGACAAAAACAAACAAAACCAGATGAACTAGAAAGTGTGTCTAATGGCTAAATTGATTTGCATTCTAGTACAAGGTGGTAACAAGCAGTTGGTCAACCAGAGATCACACATTAAGTAGCCCCGAAGCCTACACACCAAAAAAACAAATGGAGAGAGGAAGTTTAGATTATGAGTCAGTCAGGACTCAGCGTGGAAACAGAAATCACTCGAGACATTTCAAGCAGAAAAAGGTTTAATACAGGGAACTCAGTGTATACAGAAATGTTGGAAGAATGGGCATCATGTAAGAAACTACCACTGGCTGAGTCAAGCTTCCACCATAACTGCCATCCAGAGATCAGCAGGTTACCATTGCTCCCACTGCCTCTTAACATCCATGAAGCTGGTAACTAGGTTGAGGAATGCTGACTCTGGCCAATGTAATAACCTCTAACCGCTCAAGACTTTGCTTGCTGGCTGAAAATATCCTCTACTTTTCTTCTGCATTCTACATAGCCTGCTAATGCATCTAATTGGAATAATCTATCTTATGACCAGAACCCTAGCTTCAAAGATGTCCAGGACATGTATTCATAAGTTTTTCAGCCCCATGCAGAATAAAGAAGTGTGAAAACAAACATCAAGTACCAACTGATGATGTATAGCCTGGAAAAGAGAAATAGTGTAGAAATGAGACTTCAAATATGTGCGGAATAATTAAATTTATTCTAGCTTGTGCTGAAAATAGGCTGGAAAACTTTTGAACTGCCCTGACTCATCTCCTTAAAGAGGTGTTTACAGGGATCCACTCTTTTGGGTTGAGATCAGTATGCTTTGCATACTGTTCCTTCTGGGGTGATGGCTGAAGGAGCAGTAGATATCTGATCCTTCTCACAGTGATCAACCCAAACTACACAAGCACATATAAGACCTTATATAACATCTACTAACATCCCACTGTCCAAAGCAAGTCACACGGCCCAGCCTAATCTCAATGGCACATATTCTCTGCCCACAATGGAAAGGCACTACAATATTACATAGCAAATGATGTGGATCTGCAATGACAGGGAAGTCGTTGGAACCAATAACCCAAACTGCACAATCTCCAAAGTCCTTTTCAACAATGCAGTTTTGCATTTTGTAATCCTATGACAGAGTCACAGGGATGGGTGAACTCCCTGAATTCTCCAGTTATCTACTTTCTCTCCTCCCCAAAAGTTTACTCATAACTAATCCCAACCAAACCTATTCTTTTCTTATCCCCTTTTATGTCAGTGGAAGAGTTCTCTCTCTCTCCAACCAAGAGACATTCCCCAACTCTTTTCTGAATTTTAACCCCTCCTACTAACTCAAAACTTTGATTCATGTCTACTTCCTCTTCCCCACTTCTAATATCTTTACCTTGGCTCAAATATTAGGCCTCTGATCTTGAAAATAAAAGCTCATCCAAGACATTACATCTCCACTAGGTAGCATCATCGTCTTGCTTTCAGATTTCTTATATTTATCCACTGCCTCTACTTCTTCCCTTTCCATTCACTCTGCAGCATACTGAAATGTGGCCAAAACTGCTCACACATGAAAGAATGAGATCATATTTGCCAAATTTGCTCTTTCTTGGAGGGTTTGATGAGGAACTATAAAAATCTCTCCTCTTTCCTGCTTGAGTTCTGCATGAAATGAGAAAAGGAAAAAAGGTAGAGCTAATATTGAATAATGTGGATTAGATGTGAGAACCAAATGAGCATATTAACTACCTGTCCCCACAGGACCAGTCAGTCTGAGAAAAAGTTTGAGTCTGAAGGGCAAACACACTTTACCCAGGCTACCTCATGTCCAAGGTAGAAGAGAAGGAGAAAGAGTTCAAATCCCACACTGCCTCAGTGATAAGATTTGCTAATAGTTAAGCTCCAGTCAAGAAAAATGGACCAGTAGCAAATATCTAAGACCCAAGAAAGGGATGAGGAAAGAGGTACAGAGTGTATGAGGGAAATTGTCCGTCAGGAAAATGAGAGGGCTAGAGAAGAGATGCCCCTAAGAGTTACTTTTCAGGTCTTTAATTTACTTGACATTTCTGAGATCTTTATACTCTTTTTCCTTCCCTTCCCCTAGAAAAGCTTTATTTTCCTTAAGTTCCAAGAAACTTACTTTTCCAAATTTTCTTAATATTGATCTGTCCTATTTTATCTTCTTAAGGGGGTGTTTGCAAGAATACTGCCCTGTTTTCCCCATTCTGCATAGTGTCCCTTGGAAATCCCATCCACTCCTGTATCTTTCACTTGTCACTCATATGCCAAAGATCCATATAACTGGATACTTATCTATCTTCTAGGCATTTCAACTCAAGGATGCCAATATGTATCTCAAGTGTAAAATGTCAAAATAGACTGGTCATTTTCCCCAAAGCAAACTTTCTCTTCTATCATCTTTGCCTTGGGGGGTAGCTCTAGCATTAGCCTGATCTCCCAAGCCAAAAATCTTAAGAAACATCCCAGACTCCTATTTTCCTTTCTCCCCCTCTGCCTTCCCTACCACATTACTAGGTCCAGTGAATTTTACTTCCTAAATACCTTACAAATAAGTCTCCTCTTCTCCTTTTCTACTGCCCCTGCTTCGGTTTGAACTCTCAGTATTCCTCCAAATCTAATCTACTACAAAAAACCCTCAACTATTGTACCCAGTTTCAATCCTCCCTGTTTTGGGTTGTCACAGGATTGTTGGCTTTGGTTTTTGTTTGTTTTGTTTTGTTTGTGCCTGCCTTACGTTAATTACCACTTCTTTTGTTAACAGCACCCCAATTTTAAATTATATATATAATGCAGCTTTTATTAAGTAGAAGAAAAAAGGAATTGGACTACATGATACAAAGTTTGGTCAAATTCCAACAAAAATCCTTCCATCTATGTGATCAGGGTTGCTACCTACACTGCCTTCCTGATGCACAGGGACTTGTGGAAGATGACCACCTTAGGAGCTGATTCACCACAGCCACACAAATAAATCGTCAGTTCAAGAGGAGAGTCCCAAGAGGCAAGGGCACAGGGCATAACAATTCTCACAGCACTACTTTATAAATGAACCCTACATGATTTCTTCAGGCGTATCTTATAAAACTTTATTTTAAAAGGTGGAGCAGAAAGTAGGGCAGTGGGCCATGTAATCAGTGTTGTGTGGCAAATGGAATGTTCCAGTCTATGGTATGGTGGATAACAGGAAGTCTGATTAGGCACTGTAGGAAGAAGACAACATGCTGCCACCATGGCCTGTCCAGTTAGTGTGGATAAACTGCTCCAGGTTGGCTAAAGGCTCATAGGTGTGAGCTCCAAAGTAATCCCATTGGGCTGGATCAGGTTGGCTGGCGGCAGCTCATGTCTGTATCAGTCACAGAAGGAAACAGAAGTGGTGAAGCAGGGCATGAGAATGCCTGTCTGGATGCCAGTGCTAATGGCCTGCCACCAGGAGTCCTGGTAGTTTTCAACAGCAGACTTCAAGAAGTCATCTAGTAGTAGATTCTGAAGTTCTAGGTTACAATCAGATGCATCTTTTATCTTCCCTAGGACTATACTTCTGGTGATGCAGCCTCCTTTCCACATAAGGGTAATGCCACCACAGTTGAGGGTCCAGCCGAATTTGGTGGCTGCCTGTCTTAGCAGCATAAATCCTTGAGTATAAGAGATGACCTTAGACACATAGAGGGCCTTCCAAACATCCTCCAAAATGATTTATTACTACCTTGAGACTGGGTCTTTTGGGGATCCCTCAGCTTTTTGCTAGCTTTTATCCTCTCATCCTTCAGGAATGATAAGCCACATGCAAAAACAGCTTCTCCGATGAGGGTGACAGGAACCCTGTACTTTGGTGAATAAGAAAGCAGTCCACTTCCCAGAGCCCTTCTGCCCAGCACTGTACCTGATCTTTGGCAGCAGGTGTTTGCCATCAGTATCTTGGAACTTCGGAATATTGGCTATGGTTTCCATCAGGAATGAGTCTAGCTGTCTTATTCCATTCCTCAAATACCTTCACCATCTTATTATGCTCCTTGCCCAGGATGTCCTTCATCAAGTGTTAAGCCTCACAGATCAGCTATATATTGCCATACTTGATCCCATTGTGCACCATCTTCACAAGTGCCCTGTTTCTTCCTCTCCCACCCACTGTCAGCTGGGCTCTCTGGTTCCTAGTCCTGTAGCAACACCTTGGAAGATTTTGTTGATGTGGGGTCAAGCCCAGTTTTGCTGGATGAATATAAGGTACCTGGGTATATTTTCTTTTAAGAATAGTATTTTTACTTGACCAAAAAGGGGAAAAGGTAAAGGCAATGAGTTTATATGACTAAGAGACTTCAAAGTGAGTCAGAAGATCGTTCCGGAGGCTACGCTTATGCATGTCTCAGCAGGATCTCCTTGACTGCCAAAGTAAATATTACCTCAAATAGTGGGGCTCCTAAGAGCTCTGGAAACATCCAGACACTATAGTCAGGGCAGATAGTTCAGGAGTTTGATGCCTTGCCAGTGGTCCATACTTTGGATTTTATGCTCCCCCATGTGACAGAGTTGGACTTAGTTGTGGTTTCCTCAAACATGGCTTTTCTGACCCTTCTATTTGAACCTATAATTAGTACAAGTGTTGATGGTATATGTCCAAGAGACTAAAATCTGTGGTCTGTCCATGTGCCAGTCGGACCCTGAATCTCAACAGAGTTGTGACACCTACCCTCCAGTTCATTGGTCTCACCCAGGACAACTAACAAGGAGATGATGATGGACAACGATCATCACAAGGAACCGAGAGAGTCTACAACTGCAAGAAAGAGAGTCCTATCCTTCTGCCCCCATGGGATTGAAGCCCCCTCTCAATATAGAGGTGGAGTGGGCATCACCATCCCAGAATCCTCAGCATTGGGGAATGAATGCTGGACTAAAGCAGACTTACTGGTATTCTACTACAGACTTATTGTGATTCTAGCAATGGAAGAAACTATATCATTTATGTGGAAGCAGTGGCCACTGGAGGTTCTGAGGGCAGGGAGAGGGAAAAACAGGTGAAATACAGGGGCATTTCAGGACTTGGGAATTGTCCTGAATGACATTAGAATGACAGATACAGGTCATTGCGTATCTTGCCATAACCTACAGAATTGTGTGGGAGAGAGTGTAAACTACAATGTAAACTATAATCCATGCTTAGTGGCAATGTTCCAAAGTACTTTCATCAATTGTAACAAATGTACCACACTAATGAAGGGTGTTGTTAATGTGGGAAAATGTGGGAGGTGTAGGAAGTGGGGCATATGGGAATTTCCTGTATTTTTATGTAACATTTATGTAATCTAAATATCTTTTTTAGAAATACATATATATATCTTTTAAAAAAGAATAATCTTCAAATATTAAGCTACATGTGATTTATTTAATAGGTTTCTATTAACTGGAATGCTTGAGTAAACAAAACCACCTATTGTTTAATATTGTTGAGAACAGCATTCCATTTAGTGATCTTACTATATATTTAGCCCTGATTCAACCATGTTAGGGTTATAGTGGGTGTGTGGAGCAAATACAAGGTAATTTGCTCCAGGTGACTTCATTCCACAGGTGCTCCTGCACACCATAACCCCTCTGAAGCCCAGATCAGAGCTTCTTCACTCTTTTCAGAATCACAGTAGGAGGACTATGCATGAGACAATGAGACAACTATCCCCCGACAAGGTCCTTGGCGTGGGACACAAGCTTGGCCACTTAGGCACTCCTCTAGTTTGAATCAAGAGCAGGGGGATACAAAAACTATTAAGGGGAATAGGGGAGAAAAAAAAATGCTCCGGAAGTCCAGAGCTCCTGCTCCCTAGATTCCATAAACAACGCTGGTGACTTTGTGGCAATCTGATTCTTCACCTTGTCGTAGTTTCTCTTTTCTTTAAGTTGGCCAGGGTCAGGGTCTTGCCTGAATCCTGTACGGTTACCTCTGTCTTTTCTCCCCAACCCTCATGATCCTCCACCCACCACCAATTTCTTCACTATACTCTTTCCAGTCCTTGAAGATTTAGCTCAGACCTCCTCTGTGTGCCCATGTCCCTCTATGCCCTCTTCCACCACTTCACACTTTATTTAGTCTATCTATTTCTCTATTTCCCCACAAGATGGTCACCTCCTTGGGGTTTGAGACTGTCGTCTTTTTCTCCATTTCTCCAGCACATTGCACCACATCTAAATCATGCTCAATTAAAAAAAAGCTGACTTAAAGAGAAACCATAAAAACTGATGACCAGAGCTATTAAGGATCAAGGTTGATATCTCCGCTTAAATATTTGGGGAGCTACAAATTTGGTATACATGTTTTTCACTGAAGAAGGAAAGATATTTTTATAAATAGATATTAATAATATTGTTGATGATGTCACCAAAGGCTGACAGGCTATAATCCACATTTTCTATCATCCCTACGTTCATTTGGTTTGCTTTGTGGAAGTCCTACTTTGTGCATATGCTGTAATCTTCTCAATATTAACCTCAATCAGAAGTATGATATTTGGGGGAAGATATCTTAGTAGATGTTACAGAAGAGTCCCTGCCTTGCTCAGAATTCCCCAATGTGGCAAATGAATATAAAGTACCAGTGTATGGTTACTTAAAACTATTTTCAATTGGTGACCTGTGTGTGATAAGACAGATCTTCATAACTGAAATATTTGATTAACCAAACTATTACTTAATAGTGAAGAGAGTTACAGTATAGTTGAGGATTAGGGAATTAGAGAACAGTGAAGAATTCATTATAAAAAGTAAATCCATCAAAGGAAGACCTCTGATTCTTTGGTTTTTCCTTCTTGGTCACTAGTAATATTTTAATATCCTCAGGGCTCAATTTTTCAGCTTCTATGAGTTTTCTGTTAAGTGAACATGGTTCCTTTGAGTACTATTGCCTCTATAACAATATCTAAGTTAATGAAACACACTCCATAAGCTTATGCTATACAAATTTGTGCTTTCATCTCTAATTCCCTCTGAAAGACTTTTCTATCAAAGTAACAGTTATCTTAGATGTGTTCAAACCCAACTAAACATAAAACATTCACTTTAGTCTGTCACACACCGCTTCCTCCACCTTATAAACTGGAAGGAAGTCCTTTGGTTTGAAAGCTTTGCCAGTATTTGAGAAAGTAAATCACTTTCAAGTTCAGGGTGAATATTTTCAAAAGGATTTTACAAAGGGTTTTAATGACAACATGGTCTGTCTTCCACCACCCTCAACTCAAACCAGATTTTGAACTCTAAATTCAACACTGAGCTTAGATTCCTAGACTCTAAGAGTTAATAGGACTTTAGAGTCCATCTCAATCCCACCTACTCATTTTACAGTCCTGGAGACCTGGAGAGAGGAAAGCATTTGCTCAAGTTCTTGGTATATTTGACATGATTGAGATTTATTTCCCTAATAATCTCCGGATTTTGAACAGAAGGGATTTCAATAACCTTCAGACTGTCTCAACCATCTTGTCTGATTTGCTGGCCTCTGATTCCAGCTCAGCTGCCACTTATGGTTTCCCACAAAAAGTCAACTTCTGCCTGTTTCCATTAAACCTGAAGAGGTCTCTTCAAGCCTCTGTTCAGAGGGCAGAGTAATGAATGGGTGACAGGGGTGGGAGGGGATTTCACCTAAGGAATGAGCCGCTGCTTCTGGTGGCTTATACCCCTTCTCAGAACAGTCCTGGTACAAAAAGATGTTGCCAAAGCCTCACTACACCTTTCCTTTTCAAAATGGAACAAGGTCAGAATGAGCTCATGTAATTCATTCTGTGCCTCTTGATCATTTTTACAACTATAGTCTGATACGGTACTTTCTGCCCATCATGTTGCATGTCAGTTGGTATATCAGATGCATCCCTAGGCTTGAGGCACAGAAATTCTTACTCTGAGGAGGTGGCAAACATTCCTGTAGTGGCCATATGTCTTAGCACTGGAACACGGAGGTAGCTGGGTATCCAAAATGAAAAGCAAGAGTTGGCTCTGACTGGAAAGTATTAGGGTAGAGAGGAGGCAAAATTTTCCCTCCTCAGTAACAAAAATAAAATGGCTGGAGTTTTCCCCCTACACACACACACATATACATGCCACCACCACTGCCAGCGACAATACCACCACTACTACCTGTCCTTACCAGCTGCCATTTGGTGATGTTGCTATATATTTACATCTATTAAACATGAGGGTAGGGTGGAGAAGTGAAGATACAGTGTAATTTCCTCCAGGTACCTCACTTCCACAGAGCACTCTATATTTTATCACTCCTCTGAAGTAACCTCATTAAAATGTCCTCCTTACAATGGGTTCACACTCACAGGAATGAACTGAATTTAAGGGCATGTTTTACTAGGGTACATATAGTTTCAAACCACCACACTCCACCCTCTAGACCCCGAATAGTCATGTTCTTTCTACATACAAAATACATTCATTCCATCACAATATCCCAAAAGCCTTAAGTCATTTCAGAAACAGTACATTGTACAAGGGCTCATCAAAATTGGTTATAGGTGTGGTCTGTCCTGGGGCACAATTCCCCTCCATCTGTGGACCCATGAAACCTAGAGAACAAGTTATCTGCTTCTGATACACAATGGAAGCACAGGCATAGGATAAACATTCCCATTCCCACAGAGAGAAATTGGAAGGAAAACAGGTGTCATGGGTTCCAAACAATTCTCAAACCTAGCATGGCATACTCCATTAGGTTTCAAGGTCTGAAAGTCATCTAAGGAATTATGTTTTGTCCTCCAGGCCTGATGAAGTGGCAGCCCACCCCTTCCAAGTGCTTGCACAGCAGCCATGCTCTCCCCAAACACTGGGTTGAAGACTCCTCCCTCTCCACGAATTATAATGGTGGCCAGATTCTGTGTGAATGTCTGGGCATAGGCTTTACCCTCTCAGAGCACTGGGGTGGTAACCAGACTCTCCACGATCTCAGGGACACAGGTACTACCCTCTCAGAGCACTGGGGTGGTAACCAGACTCTCCACGATCTCAGGGACACAGGTACTACCCTCTCTGAGCACTGGGGTAGCAGCACTCTTCCTGAACAATGGGGCAGAGGGCCATCTTCTCCAACTGCCACGGCAGACTCCCCCTTTCTACACACATGGTTGGGCCTACTCTCTTGGCCCGAGAAGGGGTCTTCAGTCCAGACCTCAGCTTTAAGTGAGTTTTCCTTCAATCTGCCCCTTCTCTGTCCCTTTTAGTCCAGTCTGGCAGTGGTTCCATTCAAACAAATTGTGCAAAAAAAAAATTGTCTGTTTTGCACGTAGGACACAGGGGTCCAAACCATCAGACAAAAGAACTTTCCACTTTCCTTCCTGAATAACTGCATGTCCAACACTGACTTGCCCTGAAATTGCTGACTGGTTTCATGTTCAGTTAAACCCTCACATAGAGAGCTATTCTGGACTTGCTTTCCGAAAGTTTAGAATTTTCCAAACCATCAATTTCTTTTTTCTTTGTGCCCAGGAGTTTGGTTCTTAGCTTATCCCTTTCCTCTAGCATTTTGCCATAAACTGCAAGGAGAAACCAGGCTGCTTCTTCCACACTTAGCTTAGGAATCTCCTCAGCTAAACATCCAACTTCAGCACTCTCAGATTCTGCCTTCCATCAGATATCAGAACTCAATTTTGCTAAGTTCTCTGTCACTTTAACAAGGATCACCTTTTCTCTAGTCTCCAATAACACATTCATCATTTTCTTCTACATCCTCACTGGAAATACCTTCAGCATCCATGTTTCTACCAATAGTCTCTTCAAAGCAATCTAGGCCTTTTCTTTTAAGCACACCTCACAATTCTTCCAGCCTCTACCCATTACACAATTCCAAAGCCAATTCCACATTTTTGGTATTTACAATAGCAGTACTCCTCTCTCCTGGTGCCAAAATCTGCTTTAGTTCCCCAGGGTGCTCAAGAAAATACCATGAAATGGACCGTGTTAAATAATGAGAATTTATTCGCTCATAGTTTGAGGCTGGGAAAAAATCCAAATCAAGGAGTCATCAGGCAATGCTTTCTTCCCATAGACTCTGGCATTCTGGGGTTGGCTGCTGGCAATTCTTGGTCCATAGCTTGTCACATGGCAATGCACATGGCACCATCTTCTGGTCTCTCCCTTCTCTTCTGGGTTCCATCAATGTCCAGCCTCTCGTTTCCTATGGCTTTTGCTTTTTCTCTGTCTGAATTTCACTCTGCATATGAATGACTCCAGTAATACCATCATGAGCCATCCTGATTGAGGTGGGCCACACCTTCTTAACTAAAGTAGCCTTGTCAAAAGTCCTACATACATTGGATTCACACCCACAGGAATGGATTAAGAACATGTTTCTCTGGGACACATGCAGCTTCAAACCACCACAACCATATACCGTGAAATGGGATATACCTGAAGGTAATGGTATCCCCATCATTAGAAGTATTCAAGCAAGGACTAAAGAACCAAATGAGTGTTCAGATATCTAGGAGAGGGTTGGAAGAGGTGGCCTCCAAGTTACCTTCTAAAGCAAGAAGATGCCAGACAATGTGAATGATAGCAAGGCTCACTACTTTTACTTCTGTTTCCTTTCCCGTCATAAACCAACAGTTTTGTTGCTGTCATTGTTATCGGTATTGCTGCTTCTGCTGTTACTTTTACAGGTAGAAACTCCACTTTATTTGAAAGGTGTTCTTCTCACTGCTCAGCTTCCTAAATCAGAGAGGGAACCAGGCAGGTAAAATTGGTGGCAGAAGGAAATGCTGTTATTCCTTATTACTTATAAGCATTAGGTATCCATAGCTAAAATGGTGTCTGAGATTGGAACTTGGGCCATGTGAGTTTTCTGGCTCAAAAATGGGCAACCAAGTCCTGCCTCACCAGTACTGTCTTCCATAATGCCTCAACCCTGTTTCATCTCTGTTGGAGGGAAAGGTTCCCAGAGGCCTTAGTCTCAGCTTTCCAATCCATACAGATCCCAGGTTAGATATACACTGAATGCAGTTACAGCATAGATTGGAAGGTGAATTGCAAATGGAAATAAAAGAGCAGAACAAGCCTTTGTGGAGGTTAGTGAGATAGATTTCAAGGTGATACCAGTTCTACAAATCAAAAACCTCAAGGTAATAAGTCCTTCTTTTAGTCAATATTTATCTTTCAGGTTAATCTGTCTGGAAGTAGAACAAAAACAAGAATTAAGTGCTCTGGCTGTCTTGTCCATATACATAATCACTTAAGCAATGCAGGTTAGATTGGTGTCTGGCTGCATAGAAATTGACTATTGGGGATGTTCTTTTTGCAAAGGGACATTCCAAAGGCAAAATGGTCTAAAGAGCTTGTAAAAAGTCATTATTTCCCTTTTGAGAATTGAGTACAATTGTAGTTAAGGCGAACAATTGTTGCCATTTAACTCAGAAGTAGACAATGGAGAGAACTCATTTGTATATGCGAATTGACTAGTGAGTACTATTGCAAAGAGTCATTGATCCTAGACAGTGTGAATGATAGCAAGGCTCACTACTTTTACCTGTTGCCCTTCCCATCATAAAACAACGGTTTTGTTGCCGTCATTGTCATCATCATCGGTATTGCTGCTGTTGTTAATTTTACAGGTAGAAACCCCATTTCACTGGAAAGGTGTTCCTCCTACTCCTCAGCTTCCTGTTTCAGAGAGGGAACCAGGCTGAAATACTGGTTCAGAATCAAGTGGCAGAAAGAAAACCCATGATCCAAAGGAAGAGGTCACAATGTAACAAGGACCAAAAAATATCAATATGAGGCAGTGGTATTGTTAATTCCATGTGTCAACCTGGCCAGGTTATGGTGTCCAGTTAGTTTGGTCAAGCAAGAACTGGCCGGATTGTTGCTGTGAGGTTATTTCATGGATTTAAATCATCAGTCAGTTGATTGCATCTATGGCTGATTCCATCTACAATCAACAAAGGAGAAGTCTCATCCAATCAGTTGAAGGCCTTAAAGGAATAACTGATGATTTCAGCAGTCAGAAAGAATTTCTGTTTCAACTTCAGCCAGTCAGCTTCTCCTGTAGAAATCATCAAAACCTTCATCAGTGTTTCCAACATGAGGCCCGCCCCACGGAATCTGGACTTGCCAATCCCCAGTCACATGAACCAATTCCTGTAATAAATCTCTTAATGTTTACATACATAGATATATCACACATAGGTTCTGTTTTTCTGGAGGACCCTATTATAACTGGCTTTCCTGACTTCCTTTGGGTGTACAACAGCTCTCCCACCACCACCACCATCCAGAGAGGTTGTTCAAGGGAACTGATAGGTTCTGCAGCCATATTCTTCAGGCTTAACCATTATTAATGGCCTCATAACAGCCTCCATTCTCTGGTTTCTTTTCCTTATTTCTATAAGGAAAAAAAAATTTTTTTCTCTTTCTTTCCCTGCCCTCCATGCCTTCACGTTTATACCTCTCTGCATGTCAGGAAAGCATTATATGTCTAAAATGTACATTTATCCAAAGAAGAAATGATTCTAAACTCTCAGTGTGCCATAGAAAGAATATATGCATCTGCAAGATGAAGTCTACGTGCCTGGACATGGCACACCCCTGGCTCCTGTTTACTTCTCCAGTCTTATCTGCTGCTTCCCTGGATGAAAATCATACAGAATTACTTATGATCTTCAGAAGACACTGAAATTTTTCCTCCCCAAGTCTTTCTTCACACATGTAATTCATCTGCCTTGAATGCCTTTGCCCATCTCATGGGCCTGATGATGTCCTTCTTATTCGTCAACACTAGCTCAAAGGCCTCCTCTATGCAAGCTCCCCAAAACCACTGGAAAAACATTATCACTTCTTATGTACTCTATTGTACCCTATTGCTCTTACATCATTATATAGAAATTTTATATATGTTTTCCTTGCTATGTCATACATTCACCAATGGCCTTTATTTCTTCTCTTTATACCCAGAAACTACCCAGCAGCTGCTTACCTAGCTAGATTTTACTAAATGTAAAAATAATGAGTAAGCAACGAATGAAGAAATGTGAGTCTTTCTTTCCTTCGGATCCAAATGAAATAAAAAATTTCTTTTGGCCTTTTTGATGAGACTGAAAATGCTAGCAAATTTGCATCATCATTATTGAAGGCACGTAGGCCATCTGATTTCATGCAGAGAAAATTAAAATAACAAAAGCAAAGATCTTATCCATTAGGAAATGTGTGTAATGCTGACTCTCTGATATTTATCTTGTTCACTCATAATTTCTTCAGATCCCTCACATCAGAGAAGTTAAGATTTTCCTTTGCCTTATCTCCGAATAAATTAAATTTCTGATTAGAGGCAATGGAAGGTTTTTGCATAAAGAGATTAAAAAAAAATTAGAAGATTCTTGCAGGAGTGATTTCAGAGCTTGGTGCTCAACTGCCACAGGACAATATGTCACTGCTTTAAATTAAACAAAGCTCTGTAACCCACAACCTTACTCTGCTTTCCAGGATGAAAGGGTGAGTGTCCTGGGAGCTTTGCCAAATGCCCCATCTCTAAAGTCCAGATCTCCAAGGATAAGTAGAAAGAGCAAGATAAATTCTACCATTTAAACC
Organism: Tolypeutes matacus; assembly: GCA_026826555.1. Classification (NCBI taxonomy): domain Eukaryota; kingdom Metazoa; phylum Chordata; class Mammalia; order Cingulata; family Chlamyphoridae; genus Tolypeutes; species Tolypeutes matacus. The sequence goes on along the minus strand of JAKSZT010054324.1, from coordinate 4,448,737 downwards.
ATTCCAATTATCATTACAGTAAGAACTGATCTTTCCAGTTTCCTGTGGTTTCTAAACAAAACCAGTACTTCTATACTTCTGTAGTCAATTCACTTGTAATGGACCAGGGAAGAGTTAAAAGATTTAGAAAACATAAAATAATTTTGCTTCTAAGATAGCAATAGTTTGAGGGTGAGCCATAGTTTTGATGCATAAATAATAGTTCCTCCTAGTTTCTAGGGAAAAGGGAAATGTTCCAACTGTTAAAAGTCCATGGATAGAAAGATATCTTTAAAGAAAAAGGCTTCCTAGTGGCACTTTGCCAGACAGTTTCTTTTGGTCTCATTTCTCAAGGGCTAGGCAAATAGTTTCTCCCTGAATCCTGAGATGGAAGGAATCACTAATATCCAAAGATCAAAAACAGCCTGTCCATGAATCTGTATGGTCAGTGTAGCTTCTAGGTAATGTAGCCAAAGTATCAAAGTTCTTTGACCAAAGTTATTTACCAAAGTTATTTGGTAAATGGCATCAAATCTTTTCTGGAGCAATAGAGAGTATATAAATAAGCAAATTAATTAAAGATCAAAAATATTTGATCAGTGAGGTCATTAACCCAATACCCATGGAGCCAGACAAGTATTTTGTTTCCACAGACAAAGCAAGTTCTGAGAAAATGGTCAATGAAAAAGCGCATCCTTATTGAAAGAGAGGTGAAAAGCAGCACAAGAGGAATGCAGGGTATCATAAAAGATTAGCTGATTGGAAGACTTGGTATTCAGATTACACAACAAAAAGGGATGCTCATGCAGATATGTGAGGCAATGTAGGAATGTGAAATCACAAAAGATAAAGAATGAGTAAGAAGAGAGTGTCAGCAATAAAATAGCAATAGCAAAAGATAAAGCAGAGAAACTTCACATTTAAAAATTAAGTAGTAAAAGTATAAGGCATCTAATGAGTCTCTCTAAACTACTAGAGACATTTTCATTATGTGAGACTTATTATGGATTAGTATGGAACCTAATAAGAGGTTGGTCCCTTTGAACCAAAGATTTTCCAGATGCCACTGAGGGAAACCAGGAGTTAAGAAGAGTCATGCTTATACATAAGCATAAGGAAACTATTTGCCCTTTTGTAGTGTACCCTTTGTGTTATCCTAGTTATGTTCAATTAATTCCTTTGTCTCTATATTCCCAAATTAAAGGATCCTATTCAGACACAGATTTGAAACATTAACATTAAAAAAAAAAAAAAAAAAGGGAAGTGGCTGTGGCTCAATTAGTAGGGCTCCCGTTTACCATATGGGAGGCCACCAGTTTGGTCCCCGGGGCCTCCTGGTGAAGGCAAGCCCGCCCGCACGGTGTGGTTAGCTGACCCAGCGAGCACAAGCAGCAAGGGGGGGATAAATGAATAAATAAATAAAATCTTTAAAAAAAAAAAAAAAAAAAATTTAGGTGAAACCAACCAGGCATGTGAGCCTGAATTTGGTGACTCAGCAGCAACAGAAAAGACAAAGATTTTTCATCATAGTTACACTAGTAAAATTTATGGTGCCTCAACTAAGACCAAGGTTTCTCAACCTTTATACTTTTGACCTTTTGAACTGGATAATTTTTGTTGGGGAGGGCTGCCCTAACATCGTAGGATATTTAGTAGCACCCCTGGCCAGCAGCATACCACTCCCTCCCCCCGTTGTGACAAGCAAAAATGTTTTCTGTAGGGCAAAATTATCTCTGGTTGAGAACCACTAAGACTAAATCTAATTTGAACATTGCTTAGTGAATGATGGTGATAATTGCAACTCCACATGATGGCCATGGAGCATTCTAAGTTTAAATTCTTGGATGCATTCATCAATCTCTTCAGATCAAATTTCCATAGGGGTCTTTGATTTTTGCAAATGTCGTTACATATTTGCACACAGGCAGTTAAAGTCAATTTCAATCCGTCCATGATAAGCTAAAACTCATAAAATTTCCCTGTCATAAGATGAGAGTATGTGTGGGCATAAGACAGAGAGAGAAGTCAATGACCTCATTTTTGTTTGTTTTTTTATAAATATATGTATCCATTTTTTACGACATAGTACAGCCTACCTTGTCAGTCTGACAAATGTTTCCTTCATTGTTGAAAATAATTCTAACTAACAAAGGAAGAGATGGACCTGGACTCTTACACGCACTTTAAATCCATGTAGAATTGGGTTTAATCACTTATCGATTCATATGGGTTCTCCACATTGCTTTCCAGAGCAGTTTCAATAGGAAAGAAAAAAGAAAAATAGCAAAGGTAATGTCCTAATGACAGAGTCATTTGCAGTGATCAATTATCAGTCATATGGTTTTGATGAAAAATGACTTATAAAGAATGATTCCTGGAAGAGGATGGAAAACTAGTAGTTACATTTTGACATTCAGAAACAATTGGAATGTGATTGTAGCTTTCTGAGTAGCCGAGTCTGGAGGAAGCAGCCATTCATACTCTGACTGTATCCAGGAGTTTTTAAAGGACGTCTGGGTCTAAACGATTACCCAAGGTTATTTTACCATCCCTATCCTGACAAACATGGACTAATATGTGAGGCTAGTTGTTCTATGATGGTGAAGTCTAGAATTTCAAGATCCCTCTTTAATTAGAACTCGTCGTCCACTGGCAACTGATATATCTACACATCATGTATTGACTAACCAATTAAGCCTGAACTCTGTATACTACAACTTGAGGCTAATGGTGCACTTGAGCCTTTGGAATTGGCATTTTTAATTTGTCTCCTTGGGATTTGACTGCCTTCTCTACCAAATGCATTTTGACTTGTCTTACCCCTCTGATCTCCTTGCTCCTTAAGACTCTCAGGGAGAATCTTGACCAAGTTCCAGTCTTAAAACCCAAGTATTTTACTGACCACTGAGTGAATTCCACAAATAATCACCTTTCCTGTATAAATAATAAAATCTGAGGAACTTGCTGTCAATAATAAAACACAAAGGTATGCAGTCTAGATTGATTCAAAGTTGTAAATTCTAGATCATCCTATTTGCACTATACTTTATGGAAGACTGAATTCCCCAAAGTTGTCTGTAATATCACCCATCACACATTCTTTTCTAAAACATTGCCACCCCATCAAGAGGTGGAGTGTATGCCCTCTTCTTCAAACATGGGGAAGGCATTGTGACTGCTCCAACAAATAGAATATAATGAAAGAAACACGTTGTGACTTTCAAGGCTAAGTCATAAAAATGCAAAGCATTTCCACCTTGTTCTCTTAGGATAGTCACTCTTGGGAACCCAGCCATAGTGCTAGAGGAATCCCAGGCAGTCTGTGGAGAAGTTCATGTTGAGAAGAAGTGAGGACCCTGGTCCATAGCACCAACTGAGCACCCCGCTGACTACCACCACCAGCCGGTCAGATAGGTAGGTGATCAAGCCATCTTGAAAGTAAATCCTCCAGTCTGGGCGAATCTCCCCAATCGACACCACATAAAGCAAGGACAAGCCTGAGAAGACAATTTGAACACCACCCAAACTGCAGATTTATGAGCAAAGTAAGTGATAGTTGTTATTAAGTCACTAAATTTTGGGGTGGTTTTTTATACAGGAATAAGTAACTGATAAGGGCTTTATCAAGAATTAGCAAGTATGCTTTAAACAGAACATTTTGGAAACAATGAATTCTAGAAATTCTCCAGATAAAACACTTGGACACATGTCAAAGTAAATATGAAATAAAGGTGTTTATTACAAGATTGTTTGAAGAAAAAAAAAATCTAAATGCCCAACAATTAGGTACTGCTTAACAGAAATATTTCAATAATGACCAAGACAGAAATTCTTAAACAATATGCATGCTATGATTAAATTTTTGTGTTTATGTGTGAATCTGTATCTTAATATATGGGAAAAGGTCTTAACCTACACTCCAAAATATGCACAAAAGTCAACTCTGTGTGAGAGGTTTTGAGAAGACTCTGCTTATCTGAATATTCTAATTTTTCTTCACTAAATATGTAATGTTGATGTAATTTTAAAGCATTTATATTTTAGTGAAAGGGAAAGATAGTCAGGCCACCTGTTTGTGGTGCTGTTTCCAGAAAGTGAATAATTCCTGCAGCATATTCAAAAGCATGCCATGGTTTCTTCTATTTGATTTTCCAGAACCTCCAGAAGAGGATACAAATTTCTCTCCTTTCTAGAGTAGCAACTGGGAGGCCAGCGGCACAAACACAAGCAAAGAAACTTCTCTGTGACTGAAGGATTAGTCACTGGCAGCAACAGCTACAGCGAGAATATCAACATCTAGTGTGTGTTTTGAAAATTTCTATTACTATGAGAAGAGCGAGTCAAGTGATTGTTTCATGCGAAAGGAAAGGCTAATTCCTTGCATCTGAAAGGGCGAGTTTGGATGAAACCCTAGAGAAGGGCAAAGAGAAGAAGAAATAGCTCTCCCTACCCCCAAATAAGGCCACCTGGTCAACCCAATTAAAAACACTAAAAACCAGATCCCAGGAGCAGGTTTCCCACTTGTTTTAAAAACAAACAAAAAAAAAACCTTGTTTCCTTTTCTTCTGTCTTCAAATAGTATATTCAGAAACCGTGTGCTCTGCTTTCCCCCTGCTTTTCCCATTACACTGAAGACCTGTGTTACTAATGAATCAGCACATCACACCTCTGGGCTTTGAACAGGTTTGGGGTGGGGGAAGCAGGATAAGGGAGAGATATCCTATCACCTGTCATCTGAACTTTAAGCTCTTGCTCTTCATGAAAAGGATTTCAGCTGCATAAATTAAATGGCTTGCACAGAAGTGGCAAGCTTGTTCACTTTGGAATAAAGGAAAAAGCTGCTGCTATACTCTCCTCCCTCCTCTCCTCTTCTCCTCCTCTGAAAGGGACTTCTTATTGATGTTATCTGTGTAGAACATAGCAAAGTTTCATTTTCCTCTTTCCACATGGGGTGCAGTTATACTGAAACCATCTGATCTGCTGTCACAGCTCAGTCTTGAGACTCTACACTGTAGGTCTATAAGGGGCATTGCTCAGGATCTGTTATGGCTCACCAAGGAATGAAAGAGAAGTGCTGAGGGTTAGATGAAATGCATCTGGGGAAGGCTAAAATGTGAGCATCCCTAAGAAGCCAGCTCAGGTTTTTCCAGTCACATGTAAGAGTCTAGGGTCAGTCTCTAATTTGTAAAGGCAAGGTGGAGAAAAGACAAGAGGATGGCATTTGTGAATTGTTTATTGACTATAAAGTACCCTAATTACCAAGCACCATGCAGGGAATATACAAATTTTACAAGGAAACTTTGAAAATATTCGAGACTTGGAGTTTCATTTTAGCTCCACCACTTACTGCATGTGCTAGAATATGATCTGCATGTGCATGATAAATATGTAATCAACCCTTACATTGTATGGTGGTTTGAAACTATGTACTCCAGAAAAAAAAAACATTCATAAACTTAATCCATTCCTGTGTGGGTGACCTCATTGTAAGTAGGGCCTTTTGATGAGGTTACTTCAGTCAAGGTATGGCTCAACTCAAATAAAGATAGGTATTAGCCCTATTACTGGAGTCATTTATAAGCAGAATGAAATTCAAACAGAGGAAGCTACAGGAAGCAAAAGCTGAAGGTCAATGGAACCCAGAAGAGAAGGGAGAGGCCAGGAGAAGCCACCATGTGCATTGCTATGTGACAGTGGAGCCAAGAACCAATGGTCACCAACAACCAGTCCCAGAATACCAGTATTCAGAAAGAAAGCATCATCTTGATGATGCCTTAATTTGGACTTCTCCAAGCCTCAAGACCATGAAACAATAAATTCCCATTGTTTAAGCCAAAGCATTGCATGGTATTTGCTTGGGCAGCCAGGGAAACTAAAACACCTTTTTCTTCAGTGGGCATATGGAGATAAAAACCTATCTAATAAGACCTCTACAAATTAAGTCAATGAAATGCAATAGAGTGGACCTGGTATACAGTAAGCACTCAAATGTTAGCTTCTTCCCTAACCCCAGTTTCCTGCAAAAAAAAAAAAAGTTTGCTTAGAAAATCAATACACCAAGAGATGTTGAGATAGATGTTTATGCTGAGGTCATTATGTATCATAGTCCACAAACTCAGGTATACTGTAAATATCACTATGTTTTCTTTATAGCCTCTTAATTCAGACCACAGGTACCCATCCCACCAGACTGAAGGGAAATTCTCAGTCACTACTGAGCTTTCTTTCCCTTTCAGTCCCTCAACAGAATCCAAGATGTTTTGTAGTGACCAAGCTAATCTCCAGTCATAACTATCTGTTGGCCAACTCATTCCTTGAGGTCCAGAGGTGTCTGCTTCTGTGCCATGTATGGTTCCTGGAAATCTGGGTGGAGGCTGGACACCATTCCCCACACCCATAGCATCAATAACCGTGAGGCCTCCTCAGATGTTGCTGCCCCAAAGGGTGTCCCTACTCACAGGAAGGGACCTCCTACCTAAGGTCCCTTGGCCTCTCCTACTTCCAGACTGGTCCTCAAAAGCCTCTGCTTGGTCCTCAAAAGCCTCTGCTCTTTCCTTTCCTGCTCTGGAACACCCAGCATTTATCTCTACAAAGTTCTTACACTTTTACAAAAGGCAGAATCTGGCAAAAACTTCAGGCTGCTTCTGCTTTTGGATCTACCAAAATCCCAGAGGAGAAGTAAACAAAAGTTCTGCTAAATGCTAAAGATGGAGAGAGGCTGAGGGGAGATGTGAATATGAGGAGGAAAAAATAAATTTAATTGATCGTTCTGCCACATGCAGAATTGTGACTTAAAAACCATCTCAGGTTTACTTTTTGGTATACCATAATTTATACCAAGAAGTGTCAACCAAGTAATGTTTATTGATGACTTACCAAGGGACTTTTTCTTTTTAAAGTCCTCAAATGTAGATCCATTCAAAACCTCATTTTCTTTGACAAGTTTTCTGATCATTGCCAGCATTTGAAACCTTTTGAATATCAAAGGCATAATAAACTTTTATGCTACTATCCAAATGACAGTTTTCTCATTCAATTATCATTCTACTGCATAGTTCACTTGCTTTTGGAAAATTTGAGATGTCTTGATTACAGTTTTGCTAAACAGGAGTTACAGAGGGAAAAGGCACCCAGTCCACCTAAGGGAAGGAGAGGTCATTTCTATTATTACCTTGTCCTTTTGGAAAACCTAATTCTTGAAGCCAATTCCCAATAAAAATCTGGGGTGGAAATAAATTGTATTCATTTCTGAAGGGTTAAATAAACAGTATTTTGTAATCCTATCCCTCAGAGAACAATGTCTTTAAAAATATATATTGATATTTTTAACTTTATAGTATCTGTGAATCCAAAAAGTCAGAGGTAGTATTTGGTAGCAAATGCAGCTATGGTGCCCAAAGATGACAACTGGCAGAACCAACTAATTTAAGAAATTAAACCTTTAAAATAAAAGACAGACTAATATAAGAATAAAGATCACTAATGTTTCTGTCTTTTAAACAAAGATTTCTGAGGAGCACCAGATTGAAAGATCCATTCTGCTGTGTCATTTACAGCATGCCAGGCCAGCAACTTCAAATCAATTTGACACCAAAGATGGGCATCCTTGGCAAAATTTCAGGTGACACAAAGCTGCCCAAGATGACTGGTGACAGAATCAAAGTTCAAAATGATCTTGTCAGATTTAAACAAGTTTCTGAAGGAAAAATAATAGTGATAAGAAGAAGAAGAAATATTCTAAATCTCTGAGTTGGGGTTTTAAAAAATCAGATGTGCCAGTAAACCTGCCTTGTCAGGCTTTCTTCACCAACAAAAAACAAAAAGGAGATTTGGGTTCATAAAAATAATATGAAAGTGTAGTCGGTTTAAAGGAGTACAATTAAGAGGTAAATATAACTTCACTAAAGAAATGTGGTGTGTAGGTCATGAAATCACCAATAGTAGAAATCACTGAGCATGTCAGTCACACCTTACCTGAATGTCATGTTCAGTTCCCAATACCAGGTTTTAAAAAACACAGACTAAAGAGCATCCAGAAAACACACCCAAAATAACAGGTATCCAGAAACTCTTATCCTATGAGGTTAAGTTGAAGGAACTAGAAAAGGGAAAACAAAAAATGCACCTGAAAATTATTTTCAAATTACTGAATACATTTGAAATAACTATATGGGAGATGCTGTGCTTATGTCATATCAAAGGAAACCAAGAAAAAAATGTTTGACAGCTGGTAAGAAAGATTTCAGCTTGAGATAAAACTTTTCAAACAGATGGAGTGGCCCAGTAATGGAATGGGCTGCTTTACAAGGTTTCCAAGATTGAATCTATGAAGAATGTATTGCTGCAATTTCTGCATTTGAGTGGGAAGCTTATCAGAACAACAGCTAGCACCTCTTCCCAAATCAAGATTTACTGGTTGTCTTTGATGGTCCTGAACTGTGGTAGAGGAAGCTGCAATAATGTGTTTAAAAGTTAAAGGACAGCTTCTGACTAAGATGGCATTATAAGTTTACACTCTAAGTCTCCCCTCCCCATCATGCTTTGCTCCCAACAAATAGCAACAATTTCTGTTTTTGTTTTTTTTTTTTGCTTACAAAAATTTTATATATAAAATTTTAAGAGGTGCTTAGATTACCTAAAATATTACATGGAACCCTCCAGGATTCCCATGTTCCCCACCTCCCACACCTCCCACCACATCCCACACAAACATCTCCCATAAGTGTGGCCCACCACCCTCAATGGACTTACAAATCCTGGGGCTTTGCCATCAACCATAGGCCACAGTTCACATGATAGACCACACTCCCTCCCACACAGTTCTGAATGATGTGTGCTGATTTAAAATGGCCTACATCCGTTGCCACAACGGCACTCAGGACAACCTCCAAGTCCCGAAAAAGCCCCTGTATTTCAACTGCACATCCCCTCCCTGCCCTGAAAGTGTCCAGTGGCCACTGGCTCCACCTCACTGTTATAATTTCTTCCATTGCTAAAATCACCATATGTGTACAACAGAATAACATCAAGTCCACTCTAGTCCATAGTTCTTCCCCCAATCCTGAGGGGACTGGGATGGTGATGTCCACTCCACCTCCAAGTGAGAGAGGGCTTATATCCCATGGATATGGTGGGTGGGATGATCCTTCCTGCAGATGCAGGCCCTCTCCATTCCCTGGGATGGCCGTTGCCCATCGTAGTCTCCTCACCAGGTGACTTGGATGAGTCCATTGAGCTGAAGGGTAGGAGTTGCAGCTCCACCGAAATTCCATGCACACCTGGCACATAGGTAGGCCAGAGGCTCCAGTCTCTGGAAGTATACCTAAAAACTCCAGCATCACATATAAGTTTGAATAGAAGGGACTGATGAACCATGTGCAGGGAGGACTTATTTGAGTCCAATTCTGTCACTCTCAGGAGCACAGATTCCAAAATAGAGCCCACTGATAAGGCATCAATCTCTGGGGCTATCTCCCCTTATATAGGACCTGGGTATCTCCAGAGCTCTCAGGAGCCCCTCTGTGTGGGGTGATATGCACTTTGATGTTCTATGAGCTCTTACTGAGGTGTGTGTAAGCGTTACCTCTGGGATGACCTCCCGACTCTCTTTGAAGTCTCTTAGCCACTTGAACTCATTTGTCTTTACCTTTTCCCCCTTTAATTCAAGGTCTTTTTCCAGTTGTGTTGCCAGTTGGCACTTGGTATTAATCCCTCGTTGCCAGGGAGGCTCATCCCTGGGAGTCTTGTCCCACATTGGGGGAAGGTAATGCATTCATTATGCTGAGTCTGGCTTAGAGAGAGGTCACATTTGAGCAACAAGGAGGCTCTCAGGTGGCAACCCTTAGGCACCCCACAACTGCAGGCTAAGTCTCAGTTACAAGAGCAAAGACTCATAAGGGTAGTCATCAATAAAAATAACTCATCAGTGGGTCATCCTCTTTTGACAGACACTGTCCCTGCACTCAGAGGACTGTTGCTGTTCCCTTGGAGAATGTGGTAGAGCTCTCCAGGCTAGGAATTCAGATTCCCTCATTTATTGTTTGATTGTCCACCCACCGTGACCATGCCCCATCTTTTGATCTTTTGAACAATTTTGTATATCTTTCACGTATATTCGGATGAACTAACTCCCATGAATCCTCCCTCCCAGACACCCCCCACCAATAATCCCCTGCAGTACCCATTGTAACCCTTCTGTGATCCAAATCTTCCATGAACATGTAGTCCATAAAATAATCAAATACACTTAATAGGAAGAAGAAACAACAATGATAAGCTTACATGCAAGAGACAAACATAAGGAAACTCAGGGAAAAAAAATCAAACAAAAACAAAACAAAATATAATTAGTGGATTGGGACATTCAAAAAAATGGGGAAAAGAGCTAAAGAAATGCCTTTAAAATATATATATATATATTCTTTTTTTCCTTTTATCACTGTGTTATCAGATGTCCGGTGTGCCATGACACCTTCCCCCTCTCAATCCCCATTGTCTCCCAAATTTTCATTTAATTTTCAAAGAAGTTTTAGGTCACACACGGAGTACCAGAGACTCCCAGATACCAAACCACACCCCCCTTCCCCACCCCATATTAAACCCATCTTTTTTTTTTTTTTGGATGTTAGCATTGTTATAACTTTATACAGATAGCAAAATATAGCAACTAAACATTGTCAATGATTTACAGTATAGTTTACAATTTAGATGATACAGCTTAATAAGTTTTGTTGATATTTACCATGTCCTGTGTCCATTACTATAAGGTAATGAAAAACCTTTCCCATGACCACTAAATACCCCATTAGATCTTAACTGTTCCTTCCTCCCAGCCCCCTGAGGCATATGACACTACCCTCTCTTGACTCATGGAATGTCAAGATTCATAGTTACATGCCCTGGGTATTTGAACCTGCCCTTCCTAATCTACCCACCTGTCAATGCTGCACCACCAAACCCAGTAATATCACTACCCATCTGTCCTATCCTTCAATATGCAACTATACTCTATCCCTTTACCATAGATTATTTCCATATGGGTGATGGCTCAAAGCCTGCTCTTCTCTTACTCTCCTTTGTTAACCTGTCTTTCAGACAATGGTTCTCAGAGACTGCTCACTTTCCTCAGTTCAAATCAGTGAGGTCATATACTGTTCATCCTTCAGTGCCTGGCTTGCTTCACTCAACATAAGGTCTTCAAGATTCATCCATGTTATTCCATGTGTTAGTACTTTATTCCTTCTTACAACTGAGTAATATTCCATTGTATGTATGTACCACATTTTGCTTATCCATTCTTCTGTTGATGGGCACCGAGGCTGATTCCAACTTTTGGCAATGGTGAACAATACCACTATTAACATTGGTGTGCATATATCTGTTTGTGTCTTTGCTTTCAGTTCTTCTGGGTATATACCCAGCAGTGGAATTGCTGGATCATACGGAAGATCTATTGTTAGTTTTCTGAGGAACCGCCAAACTGTCCTCCACAGTGGCTGGACCATACCGCAGTCCCACGAACAGTGGATGAGAGTTCCTAATCCTCCACATCCTCTCCAACATTTAGTGTCTCCTGTTTTTTTAATAGCTGCCATTCTGATGGGTGTAAAATGGTATCTCATTGTAGTTTTGATTTGCATTTCCCTGATAGCAAGCGATGTTGAGCATTTTTTCATGTGCTTTTTAGCCATTTGTATTTCTTCCTTGGAGAAGTGTCTTTTCAGGTCACCTGCCCATTTTTTAAATGGGTTGTCCTTTTATTTTCAAGGTGTAGATTTCTTTATATATGCAGGATATTAGGCTCCTATCAGATAAATGGTTGCCAAATATTTTCTCACATTGGGTAGGCTGCCTTTTTATTTTCTTAATAACATCCTTTGAGGTGCAGAAGTTTTTAATTTTGATGAGATCCCATTTATCTATTTTTTCTCTTGCTGCTCATGCTTTGGCTGTGAAGTTCATGAAACCATTTCCTATTACAAGGTCCTGTAGATGCTTCCCTACATTATCTTCCAAGGTCTTTATGGTTTTGGCTCTTATATTTAGATCTTTAATCCATCTTGAGTTGATTTTTGTATAAGGTGTGAGATGGTATTCTTCTCTCATTCTTTTGGATATGGATATCCAGTTCTCCAAGCACCACTTGTTAAAGAGGCCATTCTCTCCCAACCGAGTGGGCTTCATGGCCTTGTCAAATATCAGATAACTGTATATGCGAGGATCTATATCAGAACTCTCAATTCGGTTCCATTGGTCAGTAGGTCTATCCTTATGCCAATACCACGCAGTTTTGATCACTGTAGCTTTGTAGTATGTTTTAAAATCAGGTAGTGTGATACCTCCAACTTCATTCTTCTTTTTCAATATGTCTTTTGGCAATTCGGGGCCTCTTGCCTCTCCAAATATATTTTGTGGTTAGTTTTTACAGTTCCTTAAAAAATACAGTGTTGACTTTTATTGAGATTGCATTAAATCTGTATATTAGTTTGGGTAGGATAGACATCTTGATGATGTTTAGTCTTCCTATCCATGAACAGGGAATATTTTTCCATTTATTTAAGTCTTCTCTGATTTCCTTTAACAGTGTTGTGTAGTTTTCTGTATATAAGTCCTTTACACCTTTAAATTTATTCCTAGGTATTTGATTCTTTTATTTACTATTGTAAATGGCATTTTTTTCCTGATTTCCTCCTCAGTTTGCTCATTATTGGTGTATAGAAATGCTAGTGATTTTTGAGCATTGATCTTATAGCATGCAACATTACTAAACTCCTTTATAAGTTCTAGAAGCCTTATTGTAGATTTCTCAGGGTTTTCTATGTATAGGATCATGTCATCTGCAAATAATGAAATTTTTACTTCTTTTCCAATCTAGATGCCTTTTATGTCCTTTTCTTGTCTCAGTGCTCGCATAAGTACTTCTAAAGACAATGTTAAATAGGAGTGGTTATAGTGGGCATCCTTGTCTAGTTCCCGATCTCAGAGGGAAGGCTTTTAGGATTTCACCATTGAAAATGATGTTAGCTTTGGGTTTTTCATATATACCCTTTATCATTTTCAGAAAGTTTCCATCTATTCCTATCTTTTGTAGTGTTTTTATGAGGAAAGGAGTGCTGTATTTTGTAATATGCTTTTTCTGCATCTATAGAGATGATCATGTGGTTTTTTCCTTTCCATCTGTTTATGTGGTGTATTACATTGATTAATTTTCTTATATTGAACCATCCTTGCATACCCGGGATGAACCCACATGGTCATGGTGTATAATCCTTTTGATATGTTGTTGAATGCGATTAGCAAGTATTTTGTTGAGGATTTTAGCATCTAGGTTCCTTAGAGAAATTGGTCTATAATTTTCCTTTCTTGTGGTATCTTTATTTGGTTTGGTATTAGGGTAATGTTGGCATCATAGAATGAGTTAGGCAATATTCCTTCTACTTCTATTTTTTGGAAGAGCATAAGTAGAATTGGTGTTAGCTCTTTCGGGAATGTTTGATAGAATTCAGCTGTGAAGCCATCTGGTCCTGGGCTCTTCTTAGTTGGGAGGTTTTTGATGACTGAGTCTATCTCTTTACTTGTAATTGGACTGTTGAGTTTATCTATTTCTTCTTTCATCATTGTAGGTTGTTTGTGAGTTTCTAGAAACTTGTCCATTTCCTCTAAATTATCATTCTTGTTGGCATATAATTTTTCAAAGTATCCTCTTATGATACTCTCTATTTCTGTGGGGTCAGTAGTGATATCCCCTTGCTCATTCCTCATTTTATGTATTTGCATCTGTTCTCTCTTTTTCTTTGTTAGTCTGGTTAAGGGTTTGTCAATTTTATTGATATTCTCGAAGAACCAGCTTTTGGTTTTATTTTTTTGTTTATTGTTTAATATTGTGTAATATTGTTTCCAGTGCTTTCTTATTCTCTATTTCACTTATTCTGCTCTAATCTTTGTTATTTCCTTCTTTCTACTTCCTTTAGGTTTAATTTGTTGTTTTTCCAATTCCTCCAAGTGTGCAATTAGGTCTTCAATTTTAGCTCTTTCTTCGTTTTTAATATATGAATTTATGGCTATGAACTTCCCTCTCAGGACTGCTTTCGCTGCATCCCATAGGTTTTGATATGTTGTGTTGTCGTTTTCATTAGTTTCAATGTAGTTACTGATTTCTTTTGAGATTTCCTCTTTGACCCACTGTTTGTCTAAGAGTGTGTTGTTTAACTTCCATATCCTTGTACCTAACCTGTGTCTCTGGCCCTTAGTGATTTCCAATTTCATTCTGTTGTGGTCAGAGAAATTACTTTGTATAATCTCAATCTTTCTGAATTCATTGAGAGTTGCTCTGTAGCCTAGCATGTGGTCTATTTTGGAGTATGTTCCATGTGCACTCGAGAAGAATGTAAATCCCTCTGTATTTGGGTGTAGTGTTCTGTATATGTCTATTAAGTCCAGGTCTTCTAATGTATTGTTGAGTGCCTTTGTTTCTTTATTGATTCTCTGTCTAGATGTTCTGTCTAATGATGATAGTGGTGTGTTGAAGTCCCCTGCTATAATTGTAGAGGCATTTATTTCTCCTCTAAAACACACAGTCCCACCTTTGTAGAGGAAAAAGTAAACTAGAACACAAAGCAGTGCTCTGGGCTCTGGGTCTGAAGTCTGTCAAAGGCTGCCAGGAGTCAAGATTTAAAATTTCCTCTCCTCCATATAACAGCACAAGGGACCTAGCTGGTCTCTCTGTTTGAAATCAATAGCTATGGTGGGACTTCCTTGTCACCAGAAAAATATTTAGTTAAGTATTCCCAGAGGCTATTTTCTACATAACAGCTGAATGCCCAAGTAGTTTAGGGAAAGCTGAGGCAGATATGGTGTGTCAGTCATAATCTGGGTTTTGCCACCTCCTGACTCAGTACCGTGTGAAGAAAAGAGTTAAAACAGCAGGTCTCAGTTTCTTTGTCCTGTTTACAAAGTTGTGCCTTAGCTGATATCTGGAAATTCGGCACCAAAACCATTCCCTGATAAGGACAGCTCACTGTGCTTACAATGTTTGTACAACCAATGTGATTTATGATGAAAATCTGTTTTCCTTCTGGAGATCTGGCATTTTAGTTTGGGTAGGCAGAAGGTGTCTACATGATCAACCACCAACAAAAGGTCATAGATGTTGATTCTCCAATGTATTCTCCTGGGCAAAAACATTGCACCCATGTTATTAGATTTTTCACTGCCCTAGACATGAACATGCTCATTGTGTCTCTTTATGGGAGGGAAAGAACATAAGGAAGCTTGTGAATGGATTTTTCCAGACTGTGTTTTTTCCCCTTTAATAATCCTATCATGTATCCTTTCACTGTAATACACCTTAAGCCATGAATTCAAGCATATGCTGAGTCACATGGATCCCACTAAAGAATGTCTAAACATACGGGTGGTCTTGGAGATTCCCAAAACTATGGTGGCAATGGTGGGATTTGCTAGAATAATTCGAACTCATTGAACTATGGCTATAGTATTATTTTGGAAAAAGAGGGGCAAGGGAATATGACAAAACCCTCATACCTGGGCAGATGTAGAGCTACCCAGGATATCTAACACCACCTATTATGAGAAGTAAAAGTTACCTATGGAATTTGAAAATGGAATTTTATCCAACTAGCTATAGTGGGGGGAAAAAAAGAGAGTGAAGACCAGGTGATGCCATTACTCTTTATGCTCTCCTCTGTGTAGGAGGAGAAAGGGCTCAAATATTCCCATAGGTGGGCTTTGGATGGGCCAAAGAAAATAAAAAATAGTTCGTTAGTTGCTTTCTCCTCCACACAGGACTAAAAAATGCTGGACAGCTCAAGCCTAGCTTCAGCACCTTCCTTATGTCAGCCCAGCAGGGATCTCCCAGCAGCTATAATTTTAACCTTATAATTGCTGTATTTACAGCCAGGGCTTGGAGTAAAACTTGCAATAAAAACATTGATTTAAAAAAACAGTTTTGAATTTTGTGGCTATTGCACCTGTGAATGGTAAAAATTGATGAAAAATGTCATATACATGTAATTTTATAAATGTTAAAGGGATCATCCCAAACAGGGAAAGCTGCAAATTAAAACTTTTAGTGAGACACAAGTCTCTTGGGTTTGTTTTGTTTTGTTTGAAATTTAAACTCTGAGTATTGAAAGCAAAACAAACCTGATTTCTTCTATGATGTTGGCCTATTGGAGTGTTTAAAAAAAAAAGGTAGGGGGAAGAGACATGAAAAGAGAGGCAATTGTCAGATGAAAATATACTTTCAGAGTTTGAAAGGCAGTTTTTTGCATGCTAATGAGCTCTTGTTGAAATCAAATGCCTAACCCTTAGAAGCAGATGGTTTTCTAACCTGATGTGTAGGTTTTTAGAGTGGATCATTTGGGACTCTAAGACAGACAAAGTAAAAGGGCTTAGAGCATCCTTGTCACTTGGTCTTTAAACCAGCTGTCTCGCCCTTTGAACTTTGCTACTGCAGAATAAAAGCCACTGTTTTTTCTGGGGCTTTTTTGTTGTTTTTTTAATCCTGAGTTCATAGATCCTAAATGCTTAGACCAAACTCTAAACTGAAACCTGATACTGCCTGCTATGGGTGTTTCAGCCTTAGCACTAGCTGTACTGAACTGAAATCAGACAAGAGCACTCTCTTCAACGAACATAATTCAGAATCTGGGCCTATTGCAGATTAAGAACTTCCCTCAGTGAGTGAAAACATCACGGATGCTGGCTGGACTGTCTGGGTTACCTACAGATGCCCATGGAAAAGTACATGTTCTCTGATGGGAACATCTGAAATCGAGCTGCTGATTGGCTCTAAACTACTGATAGATTCCTAACTTGTGGTGCCTGTCAAAAGCTGCAAGCTGGGGAAAGGCACATCATATGAGGAAGCCATCAGGTTTTTTAAGATAGATCTTTATGGTTAATGGGATTTGTTTTAACTGGCTAAATCCAGGACTCTGAGGACATGACTGAGGTCAATAGTGCAGATTGATCCCAGGTTGGTTACTAGGGTCCTAATGATAATTTTGTTGTAAACATAGATGTCTTAGCTAAGGACTAAGGAGACAAACTTTAGAGAAAAGAGTTTATATAGCATTCCTGAAGTTTGCTATCTTTAGAAGGGTCTGCTTGCAAGGCTGGCCCTTGGCTGGCTCTGGGGATTTGGCACTCTAATCATTCCCTAACTGATAAGGCTTGCCTCACTGTGCCTAGACTGTACAAACAATGTGATTTATAGTGAACACCTGCTTTCCTTCTGGCAGGCTGGAATTTGGGTACATTCTAGGCAAAGGATGCCTATGTGGTAATCAGCCCCCAATAAAATCCTTGGGCACTGTAGTGGATAGAAGAGTGGCCCCCAGAAATTCATGTCTATGTCCTAACACCGCCCAAACCTATAAATGTGAACTTATTTGCAAAAGGGACTTTGCTGTAATTAAGAAATATTGAGATGGCGTTTTCCTGTATTTAGGGTGGGCCCTCAATCCAAAGACAGGTGGAAATGCAGAGGGACATTTGAGACACAGAGGCACGTAGAGAAGGTAGCCAGAAGAGTGGAGGCAGAGCACCTACAAGCCAAGGAAAGCCAAGTACTGTCAGCAGCCACCAGAAGCTAGGAAAGGAGCATGCAACGGCTTCTCCTGCAAAGTCTCCAGAAGAAACCTGTAAACACTTTCATCTGACTTCTAGCTTTCGTACTGTGAGCGAGTTTGTTAAGCCACAGGTTTGTGGTAATTTGCTACAAAAGCCCTAGAAAACTAATACCAGCACTGAGTCTCTAATGGACTCTCCTGGGCAGAAACTTTGCCCACATGTTTCCACGTGTTTTGCTGCTGAAGAAAGGAACACACTTGGTGTGTTCTTCCCATGGCGGAGACAGATCATAAGGACATTTGTGCATGGATTTATCCAGACTCTGCCTGTGTCTTTTTTCCTTGCTAGTCTTGTTTTATGTATCCTTTTGCTGTAATAAACCTTAACCATGAGCACAACCATGTGCTGAGTCCTCTGAGGTCTTCTAGCAAATCAATGGATGGGTGAGGAGGGGTCTTGGGGACCCTTGAAATAGACTGGACATGTAACATCCTCAACATTTTACTAGAACAGGAGCTCTAAGTCATCAGTATAAAGCCTGATGGTAGACTGGAAGCCTAGGCAACCCAGTGGAGAAAACCATCCAGGGTGGAATGCATAAAGAAAACACTAACTCAAGATAAGCATGCAAATAAAGTTCCAACCACAAAAGAAAACTAATGCTGAGAGAGCCAACAAAATCAGCAAGGGTTATTACACACCCCACCCCATCCCTGCCCAAATGAGAGTAATAGAGCCATCACAAAATAACTTTAAAAGATTTTTACATACTTATAGATATAAAGGAATAGATCCATTAAGAAGACCACAATATGATGAAACAAAAACAGGAAGAAAAAACAAAATAATTAAACAAAAACAGGAAGAAATGAAACGAATATAACAAAAAAAGGACAATCAGAGATTCTGAACAAATTACAGGGTTATTGAAATTTAAAATGCAGATGAAATAAATGCCAGAAACAGTTAAAGAGAGAATAATAGTACATGAAGGAAATCAACTAAAATGTTGCACAGTAAAATAAAGGTATCAAAAATATGAAAGAGAAGACACATGAGGTAGATTAAAAAGATCCAAAATATACATATACCTACATATATTGAATGGGAGGTTCAAGAAGAAAAGAAGAGAGGGAATAGCAGAGAAATAACACTGGAAGATTAAGAGCCTGAATGATAAGCAGGATAAGTAAAAGTAAATCCACATTAAGACATCTTTTGAAAATGTACAACAGTAAGGATAAAAAGAAAATCTTAAACAGTACTGGAAAAAAATGACTAACAAAGTATGACAATCAGACTGAAAATTGACATTTAATCAGAAACAATAGACAGCAGAAGACAATGGAGCAAAATGTCCAACATGTGGAGAGAAAATATGTTTACCAAACATTCTATATATAGTTAAACTAATGTTTGAAAAAATTCAAAGATGTATTTATATATATATAAACTAAGTTTCTATAGTTTCTTGCTTAAGAATTACAAAAGGAAA
>JAKSZT010054324.1:4386475-4429658 GCA_026826555.1 Tolypeutes matacus | reverse complement strand
ATAAACTAAGTTTCTATAGTTTCTTGCTTAAGAATTACAAAAGGAAATACTTCAGCAAAAAGAAAAGAGTCCAGGGAGGAGAAAAAAGAAATAATACACAGAAGTTATAAAAAAAAGTTGTTATAATTAGTTAATTTTGACTATTAAAATGATATATAATTTTCATGTTAAAATAAAGTAGAACTGAAACTCTAGACAATAACCAGGAAGATGGAGATTGTGCAATCAATATTTAAAGTATGCTAAAGTCCTTGTATTAAAGAGCCAAAAAAGCAACCGTGAATGACTTTATATCTTGTTAGAAAATTTTCTAGTTCAGTATGTGTGTTAAGCATTTAAGAATATACCATAAGAATATATGTCATATTTAATAAAAATATATATTTAATACATATGTAATAAAAACCCGCTTGTCCCGACTATAATATCTTATGGGTTAAAAGTTACAGTGTCCAACACATTTAAAATCAAATGATAATAAAAGAACAATGTATTAACTTTGTGTAATAGGACTGAAATAGTAGTTACAGGTAAATTTATAGCCTTAAACTAAGTTTTTACAAAAGGAAAAATTGAAATTCACTAACTGTTCAGTTCAACAAGCTAGAAAGGGAACAACAGAATAAAGCCAAAGAAAGCATTCCTTGAAAATACTAATACAAAGGACAAACTAATAGAAGACTGAACACACACACACACAAATATTGATAACATTTATTAATAAAAGAAGGACCTAAAAGGGAACATAACTATAGAGTATAGGTTTTTATGCCAACAAATTATCTAAAAGTATATATAAATTTATAAAAACAGACTCAAGAAGGAACAGAAAAACTGAATAAACCAACAGCCATTAAAAGAACTGATCATGAGTCAAAAAATATCTCCTCGTCAAAATACAGGCTCTAATAGTCTTGCAAGAGAATATGATCTAACTTTTATGTCACAGATCATACCTATCCTATAAAAGCTTTTTCAGAAAATAATGAGGGAAATATCCCAAACCATTTTTATGAGTTTAACATAAACTTGAGGCCAAAGGTTATAAGAATAGTACCAGTATAGACTAAACTTATTTATGAAAACAGATGAAAAAATCTTAAATATTAGAAAATCATTGTCAAAGTATAAAGATATTTGTCAAATCTGGATGGTAGGAATGAAAAACTGATGTCTGTTATAGGATTCTCTATACTTTTTTAGATGGTTCATGTTTTTTTTTTTTAAAGAAAAAAAGCCAGGCCTCTATATCACACACAATATTGATAGAGAACAAAGTAGCCGTGTTTTTAGGGGCAGGCTGAAGGATCTTTTTCCTACTTGGGATGACTATAGGAACTCAAAAAGAAAACAACGACCAGAACATGAGCCTCAATATGTGAAATGACAAACAGAAGAGGGCCTGTCTCAAAGAGATTCATAGCACTGGCAAAGATATCAGTAATCTATTGCTATAATAAAGCTGCATACCAACCAACCACGAAGTCCAGGGTTTTAAAACAATTAGCGTTTTTTTAGCTTAAGAGTTGACTAGGTAGTTCCGCTGGTCTGGGCTGGGCTCTCTCAAGCATCTGCATTCTGGGGCTTCCAGTGAACTCTCACATTGGCCTCAGCTGGTATGGCTTGGCTATGCTCCACGTGGTCTCTAATCCTCTAGGAAACTAACCTGGGCACACTGTCATGGCAAAGGTAGAGGAGAAACAGAGGAAGCAGAAGCTTCCAAGTACTTTGCAAGCCCCCCATTGGCCAAAGCAGATACATGGCCAAGCCCAGAGTCAGAGTGGGAGGACCCTACAATGTTACAGGGCAAAGGGCAGAGAGACCATTTAATGGTCATCAACATAATCAATCTACCACAACAGCTTTGATGATAGTCATATCAGACAGCCAGAGCAGGAAAGGGGGGAAAAAGGACACAATTATAAAAAACTTTAAAAATTAAAAATAAAAATAAATTTAAAAAAATAAAAGCTCCCAGAGAGATACTCTCAGAAACTTCCTGAATAAGTTAGGAGAATGGGCAGAATCGGAGAAGTACAGAGCTCTATTATTGCAACCTTATTTTTACCCTATGCAGGTGATTCTCCAGTGGTGGATCACAGTGCTTCCCAGGGTTACCCACAAAAATCAAGCATCTACACCAATGACCACCACCACCAGTGTTTCCAGGGTAAGGCTGGTGCACAGAGCAAGACAAAGTTTAAACACAATCATCTGGTTCTTTCATTTTCTTCCCTTTTTGGCCACTTCTTTCCAATGTCAGAAAAAAACACAGCGTACCGAGAAAGCTTCCGCAGGACACTCCAATGCAAAGCTTGACTGGCAATTCATTTTTTTATAAAAAGTCACACAGTAATATAAAAACTCAAAGTGCCAAGACTTGCTCTCCCCTCCTACACTGGGATATGAGGATTATCATTTTAATTAGTAGCAATATTCAGGAACAACTTACTCTGTCTACAAGAGACCCTGTGAGAAATTCCTCCGCCAACATGGCCCTTCTTTATGGCGAAAGAAATCTGGCTTCTTGCTCTCAGATCTACAATTTGACCCACTACTTTCCTTAAAGTAAGGCAGGTTGGAATTGTAGGAGAGGGATATCTTCTAGATGTTGCATCTGTATTTGATTGATTAGAGAAGTAGAATACTCCAGAACAATCTTAGTTACGGATTTACCTGAGGATCACAGAAATAGGCATATTAGATGAATTACCTACTGAGAGCTATTTCCTCAGTGGCCTGGCATTTAATACTTGGTGGGGATGATGCACAGACAGAAACAATGGAAGTCTACTTTTATTGATATTTTGGACTCCCATGTGAAGATGGAGAATACCCTAGACCCCCATTTCCCTTTGTCCCCACATGTTCTATATCTTGGAAGTGACTAGCTGGTTTACTTAGGTTAAAAACTTGCCTTGTCCGTATTTATTCGGTACCACAGATATGAACTTCCTGGGAAAACAGGCATCTTTATTCTTGCAAAGCTAGACTCTCTCCTTCCATATCTCTTCTCCTACATACATAAAACAAAGCACACCAATTTTCTTCCCAAATCTCTCCATCTCATTCCTTCACAGACAAAACCTGGCAAGAGATAATGGCAATCAACAACATTTATTAAGCAACTAATATGAATCCTGCTGTCACTGACCAGTTGGGATTAATATAACTGTAGATAAAATCCCTGTGATATAGTTAGCATCTATCTAATTGATCATATCTAAACTTTGTCTTCTATAAGAATTATAGACTCTTGTGGACATGCATCCACTTTGGTCCATCTAATGGAATAAAAGATCTGTTTATTCACATAGACTGATCTGCTTTGCAAACAAACTCCAGAGAGTATGTGTGATACTTTGAGGTTTAACTTGCATAAAGTACACAAATCTTAAGCAAACAGCTCAATGGATTTTCACATGTGCATACACCCATCTAAAACCACCCCTATCAAAATATAAAACATTTTCAGCATCTCAGAAAGCATCCTCATGCCGCCTCCCATTAATATCCTCCAAGAGGAACCATTAGTCTGAGCTCTATCACTATAGATTAGTTTTGCCTATTTTGGGGTCTTTTATATAGCTGCTGTGTCTCTAACATGTTTAATCTTTCCTCTAGCTACTTGAGCATATGGAATATGAAAATAGTCACATTTAATTTGTCTATTAATTCTATCATCTGTGTCATTTGAGTCGGTTTCAATTGATTGGTTTTTCTCCTTATGGGCTATATTTTCAAGCTTCTTTCCATGCCTGATAATCTTTTATTGGATGCGAGATATTATGAAATTTTATCTTGTTATGCATTGGATATTTGTATTTTCCTATAAATATTCTTGAGTTTTGTTCTGGAACCTGATTAAGCTACTTGAAAACAGTTGATTCTTTTGGGTCTTCTTTTAAGCTTTATTAAGTGAGACCATGGGGGCGGCTGTGGCTCAATCAGTGGGGCTCCCGTTTGCCATGTGGGAGGCCCCGGGTTCGGTTCCCGGGGCCTCCTGGTGGGGGCGGGCCCGCCCACACGGCATGGTTGGCTGACCCAGCGAGTACAAGCAGCAAGGGGGGGATAAATGAATAAATAAATTTTTAAAAAATCTTTAAAAAATAAAAAATAAAAAATAAAAATAAGTGAGAACAGAGCAGAATTTACTCTAGGGCTAGTTTTTCTTAATTACTAAAGTAATACCCTTCTGAGTATGGTGAATTGTGAGATATTATATTCTGGGTGGTGAGGACAGAAACCATTCTGGTCCTGAGTGAGCCCCAAGGGACTGTTCCCTCTAACCATTTTAGATGGTTCTTACCTTACATGCAAGTGATAGCTAGTATTCAGCTGAAGTCTCAAAGGGGGCTCTTTGTGAACCTCTGGACTTTTATCTGACCAGCTCTTTCTTCTTTCTTATTCTGGAACTGTGAGCTCTAGCCACTTTGACCTCCTGGATTCTCAGCTCCATCTCCTGTACTCAGGGACACTCTTGGCCTGTACCCACATTCCCCTTACCTGTGCTGCAACCTGGAAAGTCTCCACAGGAGGCTGTGGCTTCTCCTACTTCATTCCCCATCTCTCAAGGATAGCTGTCCTTTACTGCCTGCTGTCTAACATATTAAAAACCATTGTTTCATACAATTAGTCTGGATTTTAGTTGTTTTGGGTGGGAGGGTAAATCTTGTCCTTGTTACTCCATCTTGGCTAGAAGTGGAAGGCTTCGTTTTGCTTTCCCCCCCCCCCACTTCATTTACATGGAATCATTGTATCTTCTCTTATATCACTGACTCAATAGTATCATTGACTCAATATATCTGATCCATCCATGTTTTTGCATGTATCACTAGTTATTCTTTCTTCATTGCTTTTTAGTATTTCCATCAATATTTTTTAATTGGCATCAAAATTAGTAGTTATCCAAAGGCTTTCTCAGGATGATGTTAGTAATAGCCTTGGTATTCAGAAATCGTGGATTTCAATCCTTAGCTTGACATCTATTAGTTACGTGTCCTTTGAACACATTGCTTAGTCTCCCTAGGGTTTTTGCCTTAAAATCAGTGATTTTAGTTGAAGTGCTTTAGAACCATAAAATGATTGTAGTTTGTAGAATCAAGGTTTCCTGTTTTTTACTAGAAAGCAAGAATTCCGAATTCTCACAGAAGGCTTCAGTGAGTGACAAGTGGAACTAAGTACTTTCTAAATACACAAACTAGGACACTCTTTAAGGAACACAATCACATTTAGTAATCCAGACAGTATTACTCTGTTATCATACAATTATGGGACTTAACTTACCCTAGGTAAAACCAACATGCTAGATTATGAATACCGTTTAAAATCAAAGGCTTATTGAGTAGGTTCTCACCAGTTTGTTTTCAGTGATATGGCTGGGGTTTCAAAGGACAACAAAAGCAGAATCTATGCATTTTCCTGCTGGATGTAATTTTCATTATATTAATGAGGTAAGAAATTCCATTTATATAAAAGATGAGTGTGCTCTGATAATTTGGTTATAATGACACTGAGCACGGTAAAGATAAATACACTGCAGGAATCCATTTTGCAAATATAAATTCAATTTCTTTCAATGCTCTGAGTTTCTCTCTTTTTTCTTAATTTAAATGCCTGAACATTAATTACTCCAAGAGCAGATAACATACTTATACCAGTTTGAGGACAAACTACTCCCATATCAAAGTGTTTAAGAGAATTTCACTTGAATCAACATTGACTGTGAAAAATAACATATTCGGTATTTGCTTTACTTCTCAATGAGGACCTCTCAGGATTTCCAAAGGCACTTATCTTCTTACAGAAATCTACTGCTCATCTATCCCTGCCAATTCTTCCAATTGGCAGCCATAACAGATTTTTGCCTAGATTAGAAGCAAAATAAAGAGAATAAAATCATTCAAGTGTAGTTAAGTTGGGGCAATAGAACTAGACTACCACTGCCACTTGTTAACTAGTGATGTTGAGAAAGTTACAGTCTTTAAGTGTTTTCCTATCTGTAACAGCAATATCCTCATACACTAACAAGAGAATTAAGATTCTATATATAAGGCTTTTAGTAGTATGCCTAGCACAGAGAGCTAAATGTTAGCTGTGATTTGTCATTTGTGAACTTGCTTCACCTCTCTATGGATCCTCTTTTCAGAACTGCTGTCCAAATGCTATGGCCAAATATGGGATCTTGCCAACTCCCAGGTAACTCCAGATGTCACCCACAAGTCCAACACTCACTGAAAGACTACTCAGAACAGCAATCTTCCTTCAAAGACAATTTTCCTGGATCTGAACTTTGCATATGTGTGTACCTTCTTCTGCATTCTGCTTGCCTTGTTTTGTTTAATTTCCTGAGAGTTCTCACACTGTAGTGATTTAGGAAAGCAAATTCTGGAATCCAAGTACCCACATTTAATCTATATCTACATTTTAATTTTTGAGAGAACATATCCCAGCTGTGGGACGTGGACAAGTTAGTTATGTAACCACTCCAGTGCTCTTTCCCCATCTGTAAAATGGGGATAATAAAATTAGCACATTGAATTACTGTGAAGACTAAGATTTTTCAGATTGAAGAGATTTAGCACAAATATGGGACTTAGTAAGCACAAGTTAAATAGTAACAAATATTAAGAGCTAAATAGATAAGATCCTTGTGGTACTAACAACACACAGGATTGTTTCTAGGTTGGCTTATAATCTGCAGGTAACAGGCAAATCCCCTTACCCAAAGCAGTAGAAACAAAAGATCATCAACCAAAAGAAGTTTGTTTACAGAATAAGATGTTCCTGTCACATCTTACTATCCAAAACAACCTGGTCCTCCTGGTCCTATTATGAAGATAATCTCCCTTTAGTATATGATGCCTTCTGTCAGATTTATACAGACATTGGACATTTATTTAGACACACATCTACATGTATATCCAAAGATCTAC
This sequence comes from Tolypeutes matacus, assembly GCA_026826555.1. Taxonomy (NCBI): domain Eukaryota; kingdom Metazoa; phylum Chordata; class Mammalia; order Cingulata; family Chlamyphoridae; genus Tolypeutes; species Tolypeutes matacus. Next base: position 4,422,723 of record JAKSZT010054324.1, on the reverse strand, counting down.
ATTGGTAGCAGAAATGGAAAAATTGTAACATGTCAATTAGATGAACAGAGCCTACCCTTGGCATAGTGGCCATTGCTACAAAAAGTTAACTACCTACAATCTAAAAGTTCAATTGGGGCAACTGAAGGCCCAGCCTACCTTTGTATAGAGATCATTGAGGAAATCATCCTAAAACCCATTTTGAGGGAAGGAAAGTAGATTGGTTTGATGCCCTTAGCATTCCAAATGAGGTTAGAAAAATTCCAATTTTGTTGACCCTCAGCTGAAGTACCACCCATAGAGGCTTCCCAAGAAATTAGGAACTGCTTTGATTTTAAAACTTTTTATCAGAGGCCCATGGGGAACTTCCTCTGGCTTCCTCTGGCTTCCTCTGGCCCTGGTGTTTACTATCTCTTAAATCTTTGTGTTTGATCCCTAGATCCATTACACCAGTTCCAAAATCAGATGGGCATCTTAGGTCTTATCTTAAAAGAGATTCAGGGTGCCCAGAAGGAAGAAGGTGATGGCTGATTCCCACATACTACATCTGTATGGTGCAAGCTTTAGGGGAACAGACTCACAGGTGGACCTTCTTATAGGGGTTAGCTTTCTCCTTTCTTATTGCCCCCATTTTTCCCTTTCCCCTCATGTAAGAGGACATGTGGGTGACTCTGCCAAAGATGTCTCACTTGTCAGAACCCTCTGCATTGCCCCATGTTGCCTGCTGCTCCTCTATCTCCATTCAGAACCCCTTTCTTTTTTGGGTTGGGCGATAGTCCTGGGCCTATGGGAAATGCAGATCTTAGCCCCCTCTTACTAACTCATACTCTTCCACCCTAACATCAAAGTTCAATTTCAATTTAGAGTCTTAAATTGAACCAGATTCCTGTTCTCTCCCTCAGCCAAATTATCATATACCTTGTAAAGGTAAGGGGTTTGCATGTATGTCTATATTTTAAGAATTTTCAAACTTTTAATAAAAATAAGTTATTTATTGTATTTATTATTTGGGGAGAAATTGACAAGGAAATAAAGAGCAGGGATGCTTGCTTCTATACTGTATTATTGAACCATTATTTCCTATTAAACCATTGGCAAGACATAGCCAATAAGGGCATTTCCAAGAATTCCTTGTATGCATAGGTGAAAGGTGTGTGTTGTCTGAGACAGAAGAACGGACAAGAAAAGATGTCAGGTGGGGGATAAAAGTCGGGGAATTTTAATTACACAATCACCTTGATTATTTGGTTTGTGAAACTGAGTTTGCCTGTATGGGAAAGAAATCACTTGGTTCAACCATTTTGCTCTGGGCCACCCACACATTTTGTCCTCCATTCAGTTCTCTTCAATGGCTAGAGGCACACCGATTCCTGGCAATTGTATAAAAATGCCAGCCTCCCCATTTTGGAAAAGAAAATGTTCTAAAACCTATACAAACTTTCATACCCTCTGAATCCCAGTAATCCAACTCTAGGGAAGGTAATCAAATGAAAGAAGCACTATATACAAAGCTGTTTATTTTAATATTTATAATAGCTATATACAAAATAAAACAGTAAACATGTCACGAAACCAAAATATGTTATGACTTTTAAAATCAATAAAATATTATACAGTCATTAGAAACATTCATTAAAAGACAATAGCACAGGAAAATGTGTTTAATGCAACATTTTAAATCAACAAAATTGTATCCAAACTATGTTTATACCTGCATAAAAATCATATCTACATATGATCAAATATCAGAAAAGACTATGGAGAATTAAAATGCCAACATTTTCATAGGTTATCTTGCCTTTTTGTTCTTTTATTAAAATGTTAGAATATTTTTTAAATGTTTATATTGTGAAGATTTGTTCAGGAATCTAATAACCTGAGAAAGATTCTAAATGGAGATAACCTCTGCCCTTGTCAACCAAAATTTATACCTTCTCTGATAAAATAAGTTTGACAGGCCAGATTGTTCTTCCCCAAACAGGGGGAGTGACTTATCCCTAAATGAAGTTACAGAATAGAAGACATTAAAAACAGGCCAGTGGGAGAGCTCTTCTTTGGAAAGAAGGGGTAAAGGAATATTCCAGAAAGTATCTCCACTTCTGAGTTTACTCTAGAGTTCCAGAGAAAGTCAAAGACCCCTGAGAAAGGGCCATCCAGGGTCATTGTGACCAGTCACAAGGACCACTGAGTGCTGCTGCTTCCTGATTCAGTGAGAGGGAAAATGCCTCTCTGTTGATTTGTTGAGTTCACCTCAATAAGTGTCAATCAAGTGTCTGAGCACCAAGAACATACCAGCCAAAAAGACAAGAACATCCAGCATAAGGAATCATCCCAGGATGCACTTGGTCCCTAAACATGAAGAGACATTTAAAGATGCATCCGCATCATGAAGAGATCAAAGCTGTCCAATAGGGTGGGGAAAGGCATGGAAAGCCAAGATAACTAGGTTGCGTTTTCCCTCAGAAGAAAACAGTGAGGAGAATCCATGACTGTGCACTTCAGAAAAAGAAAAAGAGCAAGAGAGCCTCTAACAGCAAGAGAACTATGCTGTTATTGACCTTCAGGAGGACAACAAATTGAGGAAGCACAGAACTCACAAACAACTCCACCCTAACCAACCAGCTCTTCTCCCCAGTGTCACCTGGCTCCGCAACTCCTACCTGTATATACACTGTATGAGTAACTCTTGTAACAGAAACAAGAGCCATAGATTAATTAAGCAACAATCCGGGGAGTGAGGTGGCTAACTAGATACCAATCAGTATTATTTCCTTGTGTTTAAAGAAGAAGAAACTGAGGCACAGAGAGAGAAATTAATAAATGAGAAAGGAAACCAATTCTTGCTAAAGGTACTTGGCCATGTCTGAGGAACCTGGCCCAATAGCTCCTTCCCTCTGGCAGGAAATTAAGAGCAGTCTGACAAATGTCAGCTGACTCTGACAGTACTAATTGAGTTTCCTGATTTAATTTTTTTTAACTTGAGGAGATAAGAAAAGGGCTAATGTTCTTATCCAGAATTCCCAATATAATGGGACAATGAAAATCTGACACTGTAGCTTCATAGTAGCTTGATAGTGCCTAGGAGCCTCCTTATTTCATTCATTCATTGCAGCTTCATAGTGTCTAGATTCACAATGATGGGAAAAATCTAGAGAAAAGCTAATGATGCAGTGGACAAGGGTAAAGAGACCAAGGAGGCAGGAGTATTTGAAGGGACAAAAGAGAGCAAGACTAGGCAATGATAATGGAGACCTGGCAAGCCACTGCCTACCAGCAACCGGGGTGGGAGATAAGGAAAAATCAAAGACAAACTCCAGAATTCCTGTGACTCCAACCCCAATGATAAAAGCATACCCTTTCCTCAGCTAAATGGAGAGGGTGGGGAAGGAGGAGCAGGGATTTATCCATGGGATCCTTCTGGGCAATCAGGGTACAGCATCGGAATGTTAGGCTGATAGCCATGAAGAGAGTAATGTCTCACTTCGGCAACCTTGAATGTGCCACCACAGAAGTGAAATCACCAGAGGTGAGATCAGCCTACTATGTAAAAAGCACACAAAAAAATGTTGGGATTTTCTTGTCTTTTGTTTTTGTTTTTTGTTGATGTTGTTTTGTTTTGTTATTAGTTTACTTCTCAGGGATCCTGAGAGTGGAAAAGGATATGCCCCAGGCAAGATTCAGAGGTGATTAGAACTCAGAATCAAGATAAAGAGAGGAAGTCCAGAGCTTCAGAAAACATTTCCTCTCCTTCATAGGAGTCCTATAGCTCACCTTTAATCTCTGGAAAGACTGGGGCCTGCACATGTATTACATGCATGTGCAAATGAAGAGGAGGGTCAAACTTGAACAGATCTTGAATAAGAGATTGTGGTAATTACCAGCTGTTTTTTTCCCTGCAACAGTGTGCCCACCACAAATTTCTGGACCAATAATGAATACTAAAAGCTATTAAATTAGATTCAAGCAGAGGAGCCCCCTCAATGACACCATAATATAGCCAAAGAGACCCAGGGCAGGGATCTCCAACTCTCCAATCTCTAACAACCGTGGTCCTCAGCAGAACCTGCAGGCCTCTTTTTTCCAACCTGTAGTCCAGTCCATTCTGGAATACCCAACACAGGGTGAGGATACCAGTTTGGAATGGGTCAGGACAAGGGGTACCATCAAGATTAACAGCAGGATGAAGACAAGTAGAGCGGCTACATCCAAGAGACCAGTTCCCAGATCTTCAGGGCCACTGCTATGTGCTTGCTCCAATATAGATCAATCTAAGCAAGAGGAGCTCTAAAATGGGGATTGGCCCTTACTACCCAGCATTCTGCTCCAGTCTCCACAAAATCCCCACCAATATGCAACAGCCACATCAATCATGCCAGGATTGAAATATCTCCATTCAGATAATCCACTGCTCTCACGAAAGGGGAAAATCCCATATCGTCCTGAAGAGAAGCAAACCCTCAACAAAGTCATCTTTTAAAAAAGACTATTTTATAAGAACCATAGTCACCATCTCCGTCCCCATAGCCTACTTTGTGGGCAAAATCAAAGGCATCAGGAACAGGAAGAAACCTGACATAGAGGCCTTCAGGCCTCAAGATAAAGCAGGCAGGGGAGGTCCATCAGCAGGAGGCTCCAATGAGGTTCCAACAATGTCTCGGTCATCTACCAGTGGGAACCAGTCTACCTGCCTGAAGGCTCAGCAAATTGACTTCCTGGATCTGGAATCCTAGAGATGTATGATTTTCTTTACAATCATAGAGGACACAAACAAGCCCAGGAGGAAATGTTCCACAAATGGATCAGAACTGCTTTTTAAAGTTTTGTTCCTATCTTTGTCTGTACCATGAAGAGATTGGGGTGGGTTAGCAAATGGAGAGTGACATATATACAGGGATGATCAGGCAAGATGCCTGCTCAGGGGCATCTTCTTCCCACACATGCCCCTTATGCTGTCTTTGGCATATATCAGAGTAAATGGCACAGAGCAGATTGTTGAATAAATGATTCAATCTTTAGCTGATTGCTATGACCCCTGTAAGATAATAGAAATCAGATCCTAGGAAAGAAGACTCAGACTAAGGAGGTAGTGGGCTCAATCTGGAACATTTTAAAACAGGACAGACTATAGGTCCAGGAATGTCTGAGTTTAAACAGCCCCCAAGCCTAGGGGATTGAAGGGCTTGAGAAAACCATCCCATCAGTAAGGCCACTCAAGTACCCAACAGTCTTTGAAGATCTAGAACCAGTCCCTCTGCTTTCTCATCCTACAGGCCTGGCCCCATATAAGTGGCACATATGAAATTGGGTTAACATTTCAGGCAGTCCCTAAAGAAATGCCTTTTGGGTCTCAATACCAGTGACAACTGTGCTTCTAACCTCAACCACAGGTCTATGATAACAATCACATTTTCCTTTTAAGTGGGATGATTTACTGCTTAGGGCTAAATATGTGGCTCACCTCTAGCAAATATGAGGTCATGATATTCATTCTATATAGTGTCTTGGTTTCAGGTTACTTCTACTCTCATTTTCAATTTTGCACAGTTTCTTCACCCTTTCTTTCACTTATCTCATTCTATTATGGTACCTTGTCTATTTTTTGAGATCTTTTTTGGAACAAAAAAGGGAGGGCTTTTAAAAAAAAAGTCACAAAGCCCAATGAGCAGTCTTTGGTCACCTGGAAAAGGGTGTGGCTTTTCCCTGCCTTTGTTCCAGTGATGTGGGGCCCATGCGTTTGCTCTTTATGAGCACCTCCCACTTTTGTTAGCAGTTGCTGAGATAACCCTCCCTGTTTCCTTTATTGGATGCATCACTAACTCTCTAAGTTTCTTTCCAACCTCCAGCAGAATGGGTTCCAAATCAGGTGGCCAAGAAGATGGTCAGATATGTGATGGCCCAAGAAGAGTTCTGGGTAGCTAAGGGACAGTGACTGCAGAGGGACATGTGGAAGTTAGCCAAGAATGGAAAAAGATAAAGAGCTTCCAAGTGAAAGGGAATAGAAGGTACAAAAATGTGGAGACATTGTCTGGTGAGTGTAGATCCAAAGTTCATGAAAAGAGGAGTGATAGGACAATAGATAAGAAATGAGTTGAGACTACGCAGGGGTCACAGCACTAAAGACTCTGCTAAGGAGTCTGGATTTTTAGCAGTAAGCAATGGGAAGCCCGTGAAGGGTTTCAAGCAGAGGAATAACTGGATCATATTTGCATTTTAGAAAATGACATTGGCAGAGTGTGAAAGATTGATTGTTTGGAGTAGGGGCTTGAATCGAGATCATCCAGGCAAGATGAGTCAAGGCCTAAAATAAGGCAATGACAAAAAAGATGCTGAGTAAATTACAGAGATGTTTGTGATTTAAGGATTGAACAGACGATGGTTTCTATATTGATATAGAGGATACTAATCTGATTCTATGATTAGACCCAGGCTTAACAGATTTAAAGGACTTCTTAGGTGATGACACTCATAACAGGAGGTGCCTAGTGCTGAGCAGAGGGTGAATGAAGCAAGATACTGAGTGCACATAGTTTAGGCAAGATAACCAAGATACCATGCACAGAAAATGATCATGATTGGATAGATGGCTGTGATCACATTACTACAGAATAGTATGTTTATGTGCACCAAAACTCTGGGGAACATAAAAGTAACAAGACAGGGATTTAGAAGGGTATATACACAGATGTTAGTAGTGTGATTGACTCCGTATTCATTTTTTTATCATTTTCTGGCCTTTCTATAGTAATATATTCCTTAAAACCATATATTTTAAATTATGTTCTAAAAAAATAAAAGAAAAATAAGTAACATAGCCTAAAGAAACAGACTTGAGAACACTGAGCATGAAGTAGGTAGAAGCAGTCCTGGTTCTGACTAAAGTGACCCAGAAAGAGTATGCAGGGTGAAAGAAGAGCTGAAAATAGAACTGTGAGCAACTGGAAGAGGTTGAGCAGGTTCGAGGCCTTAAGAGAAAGTCTGGAAAAAAGTGTCCTTGGAGTCAACATTCCTGAAAATTTTAATATTCTAGCTTCTATATTCTTGGTTGTGGGACAATTTCATGTTTGTTTTCTATCCCATTGGCATTCTCCATCTCTAGAGAGAACCTCCAGAGCGGTTGCTCAATAAGTTTCTTGTGAATAAATTTGATACTATTCTCTGTTGGCCTCCAACATCTCGAGTCCTGTGAAATATGCTCTCTGGGACATTTTCTCTTAGAATATAATTAGAAAGAATTTGCAGAACTCTTAAAATCAGAGGTAAAACTCCTCGCTCCTTTGGAGACTCATTCCCTCTGCAAGAGACCATTTAATAAAGCATAAAACAAATCCCCACTCTGATTTGTGACTGTGAGAGGCCAGGCTCAGGAGCAGCAGTATTTAGACCCAAAACAGAGCTTAAGAGGGAAGTATCCATTTCTAGCCCTATTAAAAATATCCCACTTACAAATGGCTATAAACAGAGAAGGTCCATGTATCTGATCATCAATACTGACAACCCCATATTTGCCCCTGAAATTGATCCCAGGTGTAGCAGATTATACAAGACTATAAAAATTTTACTCAGGTATGAAAACCATATAAATATCTCATCCACTTATGAATGAGGCAGGAAAAGAACATGAAAGAATGAAGATTTCTTGGCTTGTTGGATTTATATCTTTTCACTTATAAAACACTTTTATTGTTATAATGTTGGTACAATAAAGGTTAAAAAAAACAAAAAGGCAAAAATCAAAGGATTGGTGGCAGGAAGTGGGAGTAATGTCACCTTGGTGAATCTAAGCTCCTGGGAGGTGAGAGTAAATGGGAACATCATCTGAGCTATTGCATACAGAACATGGCTCAAAGGATTGGAGAAAAGGTAGAGAGGGGAAATCAAAGTCAGGAAGTTATTCGTGTATATATTCAGGAATATTCAGAACATTAAAGTTTTTTCCATGGAAGATTTCCCACTTGTAAAAGTGAATTCTCCTCCCACACACACACACCCCTGAAATGGGAAATGAGTTTCGCCCAACTGGAGCCACAAAATACCTAGGATCTGCCAATGAGACAGAGAATCTTACAGAAGGCCTGGTGAACTTCAGAATGAATGAGCACCGGGGATTTCCACCTCATTTTATTCCTTAGGAAATTGCTCAATTTATATGACAAGTGAAAATCATCCTAGTTTGGAGGAAGATCATTAAATACCAACTAATTGTCCAAAAGTCAAGAACACACCATCTACAGAGACAAGTAAATACTCAAATGAGGAGACTTCCCAGAAACCATTCATGTCACTACCCATGTAACTTTGCCAAGAAGAAGAGCCTCAGAAAAATGATGCTGTGGAATAAGCTGATCTGCAGCCAAAAAAAAGGTAGGTAAAGACACATTTAGGCAAGAGGGCTGGATCAAGCTTTCCAAGAAAAGAATGCATTGGGGAGATCTTGGCATTCATAGTAGAATGGAGAAAGATGGAACCATATGGGTGAGTAATAATGTCTTTCAGAAGGACTCCAACTGTGCTTGAAGAGTTATGGAGCCCACAAAGCATTCAGTCCCTGCTCCTTAAAGGATTTTCCATTCAACACTGAATATGTCAGCAGCATGTGCTTGGCATTTGCTGGCAGTAGAGTGCTGTCAGCCAAGCAGAAAAGCAGCTGCTGCTGCTTCCTTAGTCAGTCACTGCAAGGGGCTACCTGAAAAGCAAACATGGAAATAATGATCTATGTCCATTTCTTCATTTTGCAAAGGGTAAAACTAAGACTCAGTGATAGGAAGCCCTGAAGATTGAGAACAGGGGAGTGAAGAGCCCAGGAAGGGATTTTGCTTTGACAGTGAATGCTCACTAGGGGGACTCTGGCCAGTGGCAGGTACCATTGTGACTCTCACAGGCAAGCTCTGGCAGCTCCATGTTTCCTGATCAAAACATAAGATTTTGGGAGGGGATAAATACATAGTTCAGATGGTTATCTTAACCATCTTCCCTTAAGAGTTCATGGTTCCAATATTCTCAGTAGAAAGGATTGCACACTCTAGTTTGTGAGTAGATGCCTGAAAGAGTACGTGGGTATGTGTAATAAGTGGGGTGGACCAGAGAAAGGGTACACTAAGACATGTAATGAAGAACCCAAGGATACAATGGCAATAACTATAAAAATTAAGTTAGAAGGGCTGGAGCACCCAAGGAGCAGGGAAAATTGTTTGAATTAAAATAAAACAAGTCATCTCCAACTGATGGTTGGAGAAGAAAGAGTAGGACAGGAGGTGATGGTGTTGAGGCTAGAATCAAGCAGATTAAAGGGTACCTGTTGAATCCTGCTTTGGCATTGCTGGAGGTAGGGCAATAGTAATACCAGACTTGTCAAGAACAGTCTTCTACCCTCCTTGGGGAGAGACTCCCATAGTTGAGGCAGAGAAGGAAAAGAATGTCCCATTTCCCCAACAATCTCTGAAATTCTAAGTAATGAGGTAGATCACAAGAGGTAAAGTCCACAAGTGAAATAACCTAGCATAGTATCTAGTACATAATAGGAACTGAAAATATGAACAGTATATGCATGTATATCAAAATGAAAGACTTGCCATTCTCTTCCTCATGAACCTAAATGCAGGAAGAAGGTGCCTGGGCTCTCTAGGGAGTTCAGAATGTAAACAGAACTCAAGGTCAGAAGGGAAGGGGAATTCTTTTCCTGACTATTACTGCTTTTCACGTTATGGCCTCTGCAAATCAATTATACACCAAGAGGAAAAATTCCAGTAATGCATCATAGGCTAGTTGAGTCTAGATGATGGAGCGTGGTATGACCTAGAATCCTTCAAGTCACTTTGTGAGGAGCATACCATAGATTTTCCTCCCTGGAAGAAGGGAGGTTCCACCACAAACCTCCTTAAAGCCAGTAAGCCCCACAAGGAAGAGGAAGACATCGAGGTAAGAGCACATGTGAAAACAATTCCCTGGCTGGCCAGGGAAGCAACAAAGACCCCCTGAATAGATGCTTACCCTGGACAGTGACTCCTTCATGTGTGGCTGCCCCTAAGGGCATGATGAAGGTTTTCCTGGTACCCTCCAAGCACCTGGTCAGTGAGGACTTTCCATATCCTGCCCAAACAATGGACAGATCATACTGACCAGAAAGAAGGATGCACCAAGATCAAGACCTAAACATTTCTAGGAGGGCAGGAGGGCAGTACCACAGATTGACCATAGCAAGTGCTGGCAATTTGTCTGAGCCTCCCAACCTAGCTCATAAGATGGAGGTGACTCTGTAAGGAGATGGAGATCTGACTTTCAAGCCTCCCATGCCAGATGCCACAGAACAAATGCCCCACCCCACATCAACTGGTTAGGTTAACTGTACTGAGATAAACACCTCCATACCCAGACCACAGTACATCTGTTATAAAAGAGGTAAAGGATATAGAGTTCAAGTCACTGTGGAAAAAAGCACATCTTCTCTTCAAGACCACAAGTACCACCTCCACCCCAGTGCTGAGAGATGAAAAGGCTGCCCTCATTGAGCACAAGAAGAGGATTCCATGAGCATCAGGGAACTTCCATATTGGTCTCTGGGCCCCTGCTTTTCAGACCAGGAAGACATAGCAGCAAGAAAGAGGCTCTAGTAGAGTTTCCTCCAAGGTTCAGGTCACTTATAAGTAGGGATTGTCCAACTGCCTTAAGATCCAGCTGGGTCTCTTCCCAGGTCTTTAGGAGTTTGTTTATGAATAAAGACAATACACTTAGATCAGTCCAATGAGGACACATTTCACAAATGGACCAAAATGTCTCTGCAGGGATTTTTGTTGTTTCTGACTTTTATCAATACCATGAGAGAAATAGGGTAAGGTTATCAGCAGAAAGAAGATACCAAGGTTAGAAGGATCGATGACTCCTTGAAGGGGAAAGGTGTTTGACCTCCTTCCTTGGTAAATTGTCCTCACTGGCTCTGAGGAAATGATCATTAAAATGTGTTGAATGAAAACAAAGCCGACTCCTTCTTCTCCCCCTATCAACTGACACACTCATCTCCCCAATTTGGGGATCCCACACTTGGGGCACAAAGAAGGCAATTGTGAGAAACCCAAAGCTGGTGGAGATCTTAGTGAGGAAAATAATGAACAGAAGAGTCTTCTGGGTATACTTATGTGAAGTGGTCTATCCTCCTGGTTGGAGAATAGAGGGAAGGAAGGTAGGGAATAATAGTCTGGATTACTGACACTCCATGAGAGAAGCAGAGAAGCCAATGTTGAGTTCACCAAGACATAACTCTTCAGCATAGTGACTTGTAAACAGGAGGTACTCACTAAATTTGAGTTATATTAAAAATCGTCCATATTGGTCCTTCCTTTCCTCTAGGACCCGGAGACTAGAAGAAGGTGGGCCCCAATCCAGGCTCTCTAGGGAGTTCAGAATGTACACAGAACTCAAGGTCATAAGGGAAGGGGAATTCTTTTTCTGACTGTTACTGCTTCTCAAGTTATAGCCTTTGCAAATAATTTCTAATTATGAATGAGGAGGGAAAAATTTCAGTATTATGCATTATGGGTCAGTTGAGTCCAGATGATGGAGGGTGGTGTGACCTAGAATTCTTCAAGTCACTTAAAGCCAGTGAGCCCCACAAGGAAGAGGAAGACATCGAGGTAAGAGCACTTGTGAAAAAAACAATGCTCTGGCTGGCCAGGGAAGCAATAGGCAAAGACCTCCTTAATGGCTGGTCACCTGGACAGTGACTCTCTCCTTCATGCCTGGCTGCCCCTAAGGCTCTTCCATGTTGAAAGTCTACCCGGTTCTTTCAGCACCTGGTCAGTCAGGATTTTGCCTGCTCCATATCCTGCCCAGTCAATTCACAGATCAGACTGACCAGAAAGACAGACCCATCAGGAACAATACTTAAACAGTACCACAAGAGCAGGAGGCCAGTGCCACAGAGTGACCACAGCAAGTGTTGGCTCTCTTTGTCTGAGCCCCTGCCCCAATCTAGCCCATAAGGTGGCAGACTCTGCAAGGAGATGAAGATCTGATTTTCCAGCCTTTCATGACAGTCATCACAGAACAATGCCCCACACCACATATCAGTTGGCCAGACTAACTGTACTGAGATTGAAACAACTCCATATCCAGGCCACAGTACATGTCACCCCAAAAAAGGTGAAAGATCTGGAGTCCAAGGCACCCTGGGGCACGCCTTCCTTCTCTAAGACCATAGGCACCAGCTCTTTCTCTCCAATGCCAGGAGATGAGACAACTGTGGCAGGAGGCTGCAATAGGGATGCTGCCCATGTCCACTCATTAGCAAGGACCAGTCATTCTGGTTTGGGTTCCAAGGTATTCTTTCATAGGTTGATCATCCTGTGAAACTGGGGATTCTCCCATCATGATTTAGTGTGATACATACATAACAGTCTATAAAGGAAACATTTCACAAATGGGTCTGGAGTTTCCTTTTGCCTCCATCAGGAAAGCAAATAAGGTGAGGTTATCAGCTGAAGGGAAAATGTGGGACACAATGGGAAGATGCCCTGAAGTGTGGTATTTGGGCTGATGCCCTTTGGTCTGAGACATGAGTACTAGCAACTCTAGGTGGTTAGACTCAGATATAATCTTCCTATTTTATGTTAAAGGATTAAGATTAGATCATGCAAGGTAGGCCTCTGACTGATAAAGAAGTAATACAGGATAAAGTTGGGGCATTCCAACAGACCAAATTGGCCCCCTATGTGTTCAGAATCAGCACTGAAATTCTTCCCACACCTGTATTGTCAGCAGAACAGATAACAGCAACAAGGGCTTCCTCTATCTGCCTGCTTCCCCTCTTAGATGAGCAATGCCAAATATTCATATTTAAGGTAGAAAGTTGCTGGTAACATTAAGGACAACCTTATAGGGGAAATTAAAAAAAAAAAAAAAAATCAATCAGCTCAAGGAGAGACTTGCTGATCAACTGCCCTATACACACTTTCCTTAGAGGATGCTAGGGATCATTTTTTTATTGTTATTGTTGTTCAGACTTCCATTTTAATTGTGGGAGATTAGATCAAAAGGTAAAATCAGGCAGCTAGGGACTGTGGACTTTTATATAACCTCACTGCTTTACTGTTCACACCCAGTGGACAGCAATAGCTTTTCCCCCCATCCCCAATTCTCTGTTTCCTTGAGCCTCCACCTAGTCACCAGCAGCTTTCAATTGCTGAAAAATTCCAGGACCAGAGACCTGAAACAATGCCCCAGTTTAGAGACAAAAAAGAAATATGTTTGACTCAGAGATAGTGACTGAAGACAGAGTTATCAGGTATAATGAAGATATGTCCCTCATTCTAGTTCTAAGGGATCAGTGCTATGTCTATCAGCAGCAACAGGAAACGGAAGAGAAGATACCCATCCCCAATCATCAAGAATAAAGTTATGTAAGAGCATTAAGAGCAGCAGAAAAGAGGAGCCAAGCAAAGAAGAAGAGAGAAGCAGAAGGACAAGGACCATATCAAGGAGAAGAAAGGAGAGAAGCAGTCAAGACAGTCAGCTTCATCTTCAGAATTTCTAAGCATGCTGTGCCTGGTTAGGACCTAGGAAGAAGTCTAAGGTGGACCATAATAGCCTCTAAGAGAAAATATTGAGAGGCAGAGAGGCTTCAGAGAGAAGGAGCAGAAATTAACGTTTATACAGTGTTATGAGGCTCATCACCTGGGAGAAAGACAATCTCCAAGAGGAAGGGGTCAGAAGTAATTGCCTTGGCTCAGACCCTTGCTCTCTAATAGGAATGAAGTCCAACCAGAGTAAGGCATGTCCGACTTGGACACACCCCAGGTATCTTCACAGAGTACCTATCTCACTAGGGGTGATTTCTAGAACCACAATGTATTCAATATGACCTTGGAAATATTCTGCTGAAGTGCAAATTGAGTGGTAAATGTATTGAAGACAATTAGCTGAAATATAAATCCCAATTTTTCCAAATAATAGTCTCATATCTGGAGGGAGAGAGGGAAAAAGGGAGGGAGAGGAAGAGCAATGAAGAGAAGGGAGAAAACAAACAGAAGGGGAGACTCATTCTCAGGCAGCTGCAGGGGCTCCTCATAGGAAGATGACTTGCTAGGTGAGCACAAAACAGGTAAGAGCCTCCTGACCTTTCCTGAGCTAATACTCCCCAAGTCAATAATGGAAAGAGGATAAAATAACATTCAGGATGAAGGAAGCAAGATTTAGGACTTCTCTTTATATACAGGGAAATATCCTCTGGGGTAGGAAACTAAATGGTAGTGAATGAATGAATGAAAAATGCTTCTTTCCCAAACTCAAGACCTGGAGTGACAGAATAAGAGGGGAGAAGCTGACTGCTGTATAGGAGTTAAGTAGAACAGAGGAGAGAGCAACATTTCTCAAGAAGACATGGTCCCTCAAGAAAAATCCTGTCTCAGTAGGCTCTCAGGACTGATATCATACTAGGAGGTCCATATTGGAGTAGACAATGGACTCTTGACAATGAGAAAAGGCTGGGAAAAGGGGAAATCTTGATTCAGCCCCTTTTCAGGTAATAGCCCTGGGTTTGTCGTCTCCAGAAATTCACCTATTTAGTAGAAACAATTATTTCTGTGGACATTGGCCAGGATATAAACTTGAGCTCCACAGGAGCAACTACTTTCTCAGAAGTGCCCATTATGTTCAGGGTGAAATGGATTACCTTTGAGTACCTTTCACTCAATAGTTCTTTCCTTCTCTGGCAGTTAATTCCAGGAAGTTCTACAGCCCTTGGGGGTTCAAGAAACTTCAAGGGTTGATCTAGCAAACACTCACATTTCTCAAATCTTTTTTTTTTCCTTTGGTATTAAAAAAGGGGTGCCAATTGCTTCACTCATTAGAGAAAAAGTGGAAAGTACTATCTAATTTTGACCCACAGCAGAGTTTGGTCCCTGTTTGGTGAATAAAATAACTAAAGAGGAAAGAATTAGGAATCAATCTCTCTTGGCATGGGAATCAAACTAGGACATAAATCCTACTCTTTTCTTGAAGATGAGACCTGACTGGGTACAGTTATTCATGTGCAACAACCTTTGATGTTTGAGAGGTCAACAGCCTGGGAGAATTTAAAAAATCATACCCTTGTTCTTTTATTGAATACCCATCTCTTCTTAATATCTGCAACCTAGCACAGAGGGCAGGGGAGGTCCAGGGATTCAATGTTGAATACAAGGTCCAAATGTCCAGGCATAAGCCTTTAATGATCCTATACTATAAGATTCAGCCTTCACCCACTGTGGAGTTTTTTTTTATTATTATTATTCTTTCTTGGCCCTCAAGACTCCTACAGTATCCTCTTCCTAAGGATTTGTTGCATTTCTTTCCTCCCAGGGCTAGTTACAATGCTAAACTAAGAAATACCATAGCCAAACCTTCTACTCTTCCATCTGGGTCATTAGGTGATGCCTTCCCTTTAAGAACCCTGGGCTACACCACAACTGGGACAGAAGCAGAGGGACCAGGTAGCACATAGAATCCCTGAAGCTCCTGTCCTGGAATCCTGCCCAGCCCTGACACTGGGGTTTAGGATTCTGTAGCAGTCAATCCCCTGATTGGGTCTCTCATGTGTGCCCACTTTTAATGAGACCTCCTTCTTCTGCCTGGGGCTCTAAGAAACATTGATGATGGAAAGGGATTTGTTTCCACCATGGGAGGAAGTTACAAGAAAGCAGCTTTTAGTTCAAGGTTTAGGAAGGGACTTTGACAGAGCTGGAGCTGTCCTACAAAAGATTGAACAGCCACAGAAGAGAAGGTTGTGGGATGGGACTCAAGCAAGACCAGTAGCCACCATCAGGGACACCAAGAGAGGATTTTTTCCATTAGAGGCTGTTGGCTTCTAACTCCAAGATCTGATTTGCTAAGCCTCTAAGGTCGTGGACTATGTCTTACTCATCAGCTCCTGCCTCTAAGCTGGAATCCCAGAGTAGAATTCTTCAAGTATTTTAAACTATTCATACATGCATGTTCAGTGGGTGGGCCTTTGGAAGTTGCTCAGCATAGCACTACTAGACATGAAAGGGCCCAGTCATCTCATGTCTGCAGTAGCATATTTCATTTAATATGTGGTTAAATCACAGTGGCTCCCCCACTGTTTCTGTGAACAGTAACACTTTTCAGTGAAAGGGTGCCCAAGAAAGTTTCAATCCTCACAGGCTGGGTAGGAAATGGATTTCACCCACAAGTCCAAAGACAAAATCTTGGAGCAAAAAAGGACAACAGGCCCATTTTTTTTTTTTTTTTGAGCCAGGTGAACTGGGACAGGCCCATTTTAATACAGCAAGCTGATACCTGGAAAGCATGGGAGCATGAAATCCAGGCGAGGAGGCTATTATATTTGAGGTGATTCTTAGTCTCTGGGAAAGGCCCTTGACCCACCAATATCCCTATCTCCCCAGATTTCCAATGAGTGAAATTCCTTGGCATGTAACAAGGCTTGTTATTGTTCCATGAGAGATCCAGTTCCTGGGCCAACTGGTCCTTGATTAAAACAAATATTAAGTTTTGAGTGGATGTTTTCTCTCCCCAGACCAACTTGTACTATCACAGTCTATTCAACCTTCCCTCCTCTGGTTTCCCCAAGCACTTCAATGATACCACGAAATTCAGCAATTGAGTAGCCTGACTCCTGTCCTTGCTCAGGTCTGCTTAAGATGTACTCTGAATCTCTTCAAATGCTCTGGGAGGTACTGATCCACTGTTGCACTTCATTATGAATTACAGAAATGATGACCCAGTCCTGGATGAGTTAAAATAGGTGGTCCCCAGGGCTACCCATCCATAGCAGAGAGGTCACATGTCTACAGTAGTTTATTTCATTTTAATATGTGGTTAAATCACAGTGGCTCCCCAGAATAAGGTCACCCCAAATGGCCCTATGAAACCAAACAAGATCATGCTGGTGAATAAAGTCACTGAGGAGACTCCATCTGGTCATGAAAATAAAGATATTCAAATCAAATATTGGGCTTTTAGCACCACATGTTCTTAAGAACTGCTCTTCCTTAACAAGTCTATACCTCTCTGTAATTTTTTTTTTTTTTAATAAGCTATTGAAAAGGTGCTAGTGGTGAGGAGGGTTAGGAGCATGCTCTGTTACCCAGTATCCATTTCTGAGACCACTGGTTTCCAAAACTGTGCTGGAAAGACCTAAAATCAAGTCCATCCACATGTGACCATAACAAAGTATTGGTCTCCTGGCAACAACCAAAATAAAATATTCCAGTCTCATTCACAGAGAAAAGTCAAAATTTCCAACACACAATACCAATTAAAAGATGTTGCTGTTTAGCCTTCTGTGAGGTTATTTTTAACAATGGAAAGTCTTCAGAACAATACCACTGCCCCTCCATCCAACCCTTAAACCCCTCCCAAAACGGATCCACAATCTACGTTTACTATTTTGCCAACCACCAAGTGTGTCATGGACCCCACAACTGGGGCGTTCTGAGACATGTAATTTTAATTTCCCTCTCACTGACAGGGATAGCCATTTTTCATCTGACCTGAACTCAATAATGTTTTTGCTTTGCATGTTTTAAAAATAACTGTTTAAGTGCTCTCTAAAACTTATGCATCAAAGAAATGATCATATGCATATCTATGTTTAACAGGGTGATTTCTGCCTGCAGTAGTCTCCAGGGCAATAAGCTGCACAGGTCCACTGGTAATAAGTCAGCAACAGTGAACCAATCAATTGACTTTCCTTTGCAGTGTGACTGCCACTACTTCCAACATAGCTGCAGTAATTTTGCATGCTTAGAGAGTACCCTGATAACATAAAGCAGAAAGCAGAGGTCCTAAAAAGCAATTCTTCCATCAACTAAGCTTTTCTCTCTTCAAAACATAAATGTCCTCCACATTACATTTGTGGTTATACCATGATGTAAATGATAAGAAATAAAGCACATACTGAAAATATCTTGCTGCAGACCCCCTAACCACCTAATTTGTCAATGAGAAGGGAAAGAAAGCCTAATTCAAGATTTTGGATATAGCAAAGAAAAGGAGAGACACATTCATATCAACCCTCCCACACAGATGTATCGATCTTTCCTATGGACATAGTCACACAGATGTGTACATGCTAGATATGTATTTGTCAATATCAGTAGATACACATTATAGCTTAGTTTTATTCCAAATAGACCCCTTTGCCCTAGACATAAATGTGAGTGGAGAAAATACAAAGAGAGCAATTAAATTCCATCCCTCTCCCAACTGTTTAAAATGCACATAAAGAAAATAAGATATAAAATGTTTACTAGGAGAAAAGCAATCTCAAAAGGTCAACTACAAGGTAATATTCATACAGCTATTATTTAACAGAAGTTTAAGGTTAGAGAGAGTATCCAAATGTTTTATTAAAATAAACTAATTCCTCACTTTCTCTCCATCTGTAAATGAAGTACAGTAAATATGAAAAATTTTCTCCCTAATACAGATAACAAGGTTTTAAAGCCCCATACCAGTAAGTGTGTAGACAGTGCATATAACACCCAAATGGGGTTACTTTGCAAATCTCTCCATCAGACACTCTACTGTATTATTATATTTTTATGTTACTGCTTTTCTACGGCTAAGAAATTTTACCCAGTCATGGTGGCCATCATTTTTACTCTGACCCCTCTTACATGAGCAGCAAATTTGCCTGGAGTTCACTAGGAGGCCAAGAATAAAGGCCAGAAACACATCATCACATGAGAAAGGTAGACCACCTCAACAACATGACATCTGGGGGCTTCTTCACATCACTGAAGGACAAAAAAGGCTGATCTTATTTCTCTCCAACCTTCCTCGTTCAATTTAAAGGCATGCTTTTCAGAAAGCACTAAAACTCAAGAGGCTTTTCCCACCATATAAATACACACATATACACCAAATGCACACAATGTGAACCCATATCCAAGGATTTGTGGTCACCACTTGGTGACACACAGCCCCAGACACAACCTTAAACTTCTGGAAACTGAAATTCCTGCCCAAACTTAGGATCAGTCTTTGAGAAAACAATATTTCCTATTGTTCCAGAGCCAAGAGTAAAATCAACTTAAAAAAAAGACGGAGGCTTTTAAATCAGAATGTAGTAGAAATAACAGGAGTACAGAGGGGCACAGTAAATAGGTTCTTTCTTAGAAATGGGACTTGATTAGCTACAGGGCGGTCTTGATATGGGATGCCAGGATGTGGGGGCTAGACTAGCCATGGGAAGAAAATGAAATACGGGAATTTCCCAGCAGTAGGCAATAGGCAGAGATAAAACTGGGAGGACGAACATAGGAGAGGCCAGTGGTCAGCAGCAGGTAAAGGAACCAACAAGGGGGCAGAGCACTGCATCATGGGAGACTGGCAGCCTGGGCAAGCAAGCCTCTGGCAGCAGAGTCACCTTGCAGCAAGGGGTGGACACTCAAAGCCCTGAGGACTGCAGCCCAGGATCAGGACTTCCACAGCCCAAGAGTCTAAGATCATCCCAGTAGATCTGGTAGTAATAGAGAACATGAAGGGTATATACAAGGATATGGGAACAAGACAGCAACCTGCTATTGGAATATGAATACAAGGCATGGATAATGGGAGGAACACAACAAGCCACCTGTTATTAGCAGGAGCTGACTTGAGTTTGAGCCATTATCCTTGAACTAACGCAAAAACTGAGTGGTTCCAAGCTTAATCCCCAAGGCTGAAGGACAATGAAGTGGGTACTAAAATAATTACTGCACGATTAACATAGCACTGTCCACTGAAAAGTGCCCAGAGCATAGGAAAAAAATAGTATAGTCCCTCCCATTCACCCTCCCCCATTCTTTTAAACGGGCTTTATATGTACAAATATTTATTGAAGGCCTGCTCTGTACCAAACACTGTGCTAGGTACTGGATATTCAACCCTGAGCAATACACAAACTCTACTCTTAAGATCCTTACAAACTAGTAGAGGGGAAAAAGGTGATTTGTCTGTTCCTCATGTGTGTCTGATGTTTTCTAACAGCATTCCTCATCACTGGCCCCACTACTTCTAAGAGGTGGGCATGTCTGGGCACAATGGTGCTTTAAGGAGGAGGACAGGAATCTCCATGCCAGACCTTAACATCAGTTTCTTCTCTTGAACATTATCCTTGAGAGGGTAAAGGAGTGACAACTAACCGTGAATCTAAGGCAGCCAGTTTGGGGCAGCCCCATGCCTCATCAGGTGGGAGCTGGGCACAGGCTGTCGAGCATCAGTTGTGCATAAACTGGTTACTACATCAAAACACAGTAGACACCAAAGACAGACCAGGGCTGGGTCAAAAATGCAGAGTAAGACACGAAATCATCCTATGGGGAGAACAAGGAGGATGGCTAAGAGGCAAAAGATCAGCTTCTTTGGAAAGACAAAGCCTTGTGGAGGGCTCCAGCCAAGATCTTGGCAGTTGGCCTCTCTCCCGATGTGGAACCTCTCAGCCCTAAAAATTCTAAACCAACTGCAGTAAGGCTCTTGGAGAAAGAGCCCCTCTCAGCAAAGACCTGCCTTTGCTGTCAGGATCTGAGTTGGAAAACTCAGATATCTGGGCAGATTAGTGATTGTGTGATGTGGTAGCTATTAAGCTGGTCCTCTTCTAGGAGGGGGACTGAGGGTTTAGGGATGGAAAACACACCAATGTGGCTGTTAAAAATTCAGGGATGGGCGAGTTAAATACCTGGAGTAGATTTTACTGCCTCTAGCTAGAATCCCAGAGCAGTTATGCTACAAAATGGAGGAGTTGATGCCAAGGGGGAAACATACGATGCTCTCCCTAATCCCCAGATATTCACAAAAGCAGAAATTCAAAATACTGTCCCAATTCACTAAACCTACTTGTTTTCTCTGCCTGCAGAT
Organism: Tolypeutes matacus; assembly: GCA_026826555.1. NCBI lineage: Eukaryota > Metazoa > Chordata > Mammalia > Cingulata > Chlamyphoridae > Tolypeutes > Tolypeutes matacus. Next base: position 4,401,897 of record JAKSZT010054324.1, on the reverse strand, counting down.
ATATGTATCATGTCACTTTAAAGCCAATTTATTTGCTGTTCTTTCCTTGGTTCATTATAAGTTTTAAAAAGGAAATACTAAACCAAAACAAGACTTATAACAAATTTTCTTCATTTTCTAAAATGTAAATTTCTGTCCTTTGCAATCTTTTTAACCTGCCTAGTATTGTTTTAATGATTCTGTCTTATTTTATGACATTGATTTACAATTGATAATTTGGGTGTATGGTTCAATGTGTCTCATTTCCCTGTTTGCCATCAGCTCAGTCCCTTTCGACAGCATGTTTTTTCACCACAGTGGAATTTATTAGCTAAGAAAAATGTTCTTTTTGCAATAATACATTCAAACTCCTCTCCCCTCCTTTTTATGTTTCTTAGCTTGGGTGAAAATGTTTCTCAAGGTTAAAGTTATAAAAACTGAAGCCCTGTTACAATACAAATCTGGCTCTTGTACTCCGATTTGCCACAGGAATTCCTTCAAGGAGCAAGTGCAGTTCAAAACCTGAAGTGAGTTTTCTTCTCTTCACTCTCCCCCTACAGAAAGAGGGCTGTTTCTCTGCAATTTTTAGCATGGGTTTATTACCAGGGCACAAGTGAAAACATTACTTGGAAAGCAGATTGTTTCCAATGAGAAAGACTACATGAAATCTCCCCACAGATGGGCCATTCATTGCTCACAGCGCTATCGGTTCAATTGTCTCAATGCCTTTGCTGTTTGCTTCCAAGATCTGGTGGGCCCTTTGTCGTAGTCTCCTGCTAACGGAATCCTATTTTGACTTTCAAGACCCAGAAAACTCTTGGTCTTCATCATCCAGCCCCAAACATGCTCAAATACATCTCTTGCAACAGGTTAAACCCCTGACATAGTATGACATGCAGAAAAATGCTGGAAAACACACAACAAGATTGAGAAGGTCTCAGGTCACTGGCAGTGAAGAGAGCAGCCAAGTTTTTGTGCTTTAGGGAAAAGCAGACCTCTGAGTGATTGAATCCCCACTCTGACACTTACTAGCTATGTAGCCTTGGGCAAATTACTTTCCCTCCAAGAGCCTCAGTTTCCCATTCAGAAACTTCATAGAATTGTTGTGAGGCTAAAACTGGTTAAGGTGCCAAATACTTTGCTAAACACTGGAGTTACAAAGATGAGCAAGATAAAGTCCCAGCCCTGGAAAATCTCACTATCTATAGGTAAATTGCTTGCAGTAGTTTGATGATTTGAGGGAAATGGTTAAGTGGTATTTGGGGAAGAATAAGCTGGAAGAAATAGGAGAGAAGTTGTAGGTGGAGAACCTGGGGTCTGAGGCTAGTCTATGTTCAAGGCTGGAAAAGGTTAACTGCAGGAGGGATAGAGATGATTTGAGAGAGACTCCAAATGAGGTAACATGATAGGCTTTGGTTCATTCTGGACTTAAGAAGAGACTGATGAAGAGTCTTGACTCAAATTTCTAGCCAAGGAGATTCTTGTGGCCAGACAGAAATGTAGTAATAAGAGCTAGTTTGGTTGTTGGGAGAGACCGAACTCTAGGTGAAGCTGCAGGCATGCGTCTCACAGACAGCTAACACTTGTCTCAAAAGTCCAACAGCTTCTTTCACAATCCCATTGATTCTCTTCCTCTCTTTCAGGGAATAGAAAAAACACTCTGCAATTCCTTTTAGAAGGCACGAGACAAAAGGTATTTTGAATGCTAATTAACATCCATTTTCATTCCATCTTGATTTTATATATAGAAAGTTCAGTGGTGAGTTAAACAATCAACTAGATTTGCTGAATTTAGGCAAACTGATGGATGTTCGGTGTTTGACTAAAAGGAAAGACAAGGGGGTCGGATGTGGCTCAACTGGTTGGGCGTCCGTCTCCCATATGGAGGGACCCGGGTTCGTTCCCCGGGACCTCCCGGTAAAAAAAAAATAAATAAATAAATAAATAAATAAATAAATAAATAAATAAATAATTAAATAAATAAATAAATAAAAGGAAAGACAACTCCTCCCCATACATCTAATTTATGGGCCCTACTTGACTTGTAAAGTTAAAATGACTTTAACCTAGGTTAGCATCTGTTCCTCAGGACCAAATCCAACTGCCCTCTGAAGCTGCCTGGGCAAAGCAAGGCAGCCTGGTCCTTTACAATTGGATGGTGGAGCTTCCACATTCTGAGCCAGTAACTGCCATCTGGGTCTAGCCAGAAGCCAGGCTTCTGTGAACTCAAATTCCCTGCTAGATGCTGAGCATGCTCACTGCAGGTCAAGAAAGTGATTGTTAAATAGTCCCTAATTTGGATTCACCAAAAAAATTTTTTTCACTTTATTTTCAAAGAAGCTTTAGGTAACAGAAAAGTCACATAGAGAATATAGGGGATCCCATATACCCTACACCTCCCGCTCTCACATTTTCCACTATTAATAACATCTTACATGAGTATGATACATTTGTTACAATTGATGAACAAATACTGAAGCATTGCTACTAACCATGGTCAATGGTTTACATTATAGTTCACATTTTGTACAATACACTTTTATAAGTTCTAACAAAATGCATAATGGCCTGTATCCATCATTGCAGGTTCATGCAAAACAATTCCAATGCCCTAAAAATGCCCCATGCTCCAGCCATTCTTCCCTCCCATTACCCTCGGAACCCATGGCAACCACTAGGTTGCAATTTTTGAAGAATAAAGTTCATAGTTACATACATTAATATTGAGGGCTTGATATATTAATCTGTTTTCTTTTATTAGGCACTGCCTATGTTCTCAAAACATGCTTGCCCCTCTATTTGAGAACCTAACACAATGCCTCAGGGTGGGAGTTCATTTTGTGGGTCTCCACCCACTGAGATAAGATGAACACTTTCTTATTCCATAGAAGCATGCACCAGGTGCACCCTTTCCCACATAACCCCCCACTCCAACACCTTGCACCAATAACTCTTCCCTGCCTTATCTGCTAAACGAACATTCCCACCATTGTAGTTTTAACCACAGACTTACAAATCCGCAGTTCACCTGTTACTTCCTCCAGCCCTCCCCCCAGTTCCATGGATAACCCAACCCAATCACCCCCACACTGTTCATCCTCTCATTCCAGCACCTTCGACCCCACCCACATCCCTGCACCACTATCACCTCCATCCACTGCCAAACTACCCCCTTCCACCTTATCATAGGTTTTGCCCATATTGAGCACGGCTCACCACACTCTACTCCCTTTCTGTCTCCTGATAACCTATCTTCCAGACTCCAGTTCTGTGAATCTGCTCAATTTGCTTAGGTCATATCAGTAAGGTCATGCAATATTTTTATTGCACACATTTCCTTTGACCCAACAATCCTAGAAATTCATACTGAGTAAATAATTAGAAATGCACACAAAGATTTGGCTGCAAAGATACCTACTGAGGTGTCTCTTTAGATGGTCTCTAGCCTCTTTCTCTCAGTCTCTCTTGATGTCTCCTCCTATAGGTAGATAATTAGTCCTCATGGGTGCGCTCCTGCTGAGTGAATGCCTTTTTTATTTTTAAGGCAGTACTGGGGGTTGCACTTAAGACCTCATACATGGGAAGCAGGTGCTCAACCACTGAGCTACACAGGCTTCCCAATAAGAGTTGGTTTTTTCATTTGTTTGTTTTTTGGAGGTACTGGGGTTAGAAACCAGGACCTATACATGGGAAGCAGGCACTCAACCACTTGAACTATATCCACTTCCCTGAGTAAATGCTTTTATTTCTACAACTTTAACTTCCTCATCTATGTGCACAAAAAAAGATTCCAAATTACATCTTTGGCTATAACCTCTAGACCTGATATCTAGATGCGAATTCCAAACTGCTCGCTACTCAAGTGTCCATCCAAAGGTCCTGGGCCACTATAAACTTAACATGTCCAAAATGGTTACTCAAACTCCTGGCCCTGCTTCCACTAAAGTTATGACCTTCCCCCTCAATGTGATGTGCTTTGGTTCCTCCTCACCTATCATGCTTGGTGTTCAGGATGTAAGCCCTATAGATTCCAGCCTATCAACAGTTATCAATTTTGTCATCACCTTTTTAGTCTGTTCATTGCCTCCCCAGTAAGATTGTCACAGACAAGTAGGATAATTTAACTGTTCTATCCTAAGCAACTCTGCCAGATTTATCTTCTATAGTCCTATTATGCCATTGACCTGCTCACAGACCTTCAAGATATCCCCTTCGCCTATTGGATTATGTACAATACCTCTGTCTGGTTTTCAAAGCTATTTCAAATCTACCCTTCAAGTCACCTCACCATGCTCCCCAATACAAACCAGAACACACCCAGCACTTTCTTGCCTCTATCTTTCCTCCTGTTGTGGTTTTTCTCTCCACTACCTGCTTCTTTACCACCCTGACCTGTAATCTTAACCCACCTTGTAATCCAGTTTTTCTTTGAACCTCCCGACACAGTCAGTGTGGACCTCGAGTAGTAGTTACCTTACTGTTCTATAATCCTGCTATTTGTGGATTTGTAGTAATTCCCTTCCACCCCTCGCTTGCCCTGTCCTCTGCCCACACCCCATCACATGCACATACACACAAACACCCTAGACTATAAATTCCTTGAGAGCAGGTACTATGTCTTAATCATCTTGCTATATCACCCCCACTGCTAGCCAGGTGCCTAAAATTCTTTGTTGCATTAAATTGATCAGTAGGTAATCAAAATATTTTTTAATTCTTTGAATGTCTACTAGAACAGTTGTGTAATGGTAGTTGTGCATTTTATGACCCACTCTTACCCCACCTATTTTTCTTGCGCCACAAATCCTTTCATTCATTTTAATAACTTTCAGCAAATAGCATTTTATTTTATAGGAAAGCTCTGATGAGGTTTCTAAGTTGTTTTAGTTTAATAGTCCAAGATTTGAACTAATGTGGGAGATGTTTAGGAAATCACTGATTATTTATTCTATGATTTCCATTTCACTTTTCTGGGCAGAATATCCTACTTTCTAAAAATGTTTTCACAGCTAAACAAGGGCAGGACTTTCATTTTGCAAGGTTGCCTAGCTCAATTCAGTATTCTTCATTGCTATGCTCAATTATAATATGAAGAATTTGAAGAAACCCCAATTTTCCTTTATAACAGTTGCATGAGTCAGGCTATAAAATATTATTTGCCATGCCCTCCTAATCATATCCTTCAAGTTTTCTTTTTAAATAGCTCAACAACACTTAATTGTGTTAGCAGAGCATATTGTCTGGGTTATCTTTTTTTTTTTAAATATAAATGGATCTAGTAGCTAAGCCTTCTTAGAAGGTGAATATTACATTTAAAGTTCTGCTACAGGAGTAGAGAAAATCTCTTTGACAGAGGGCCCCATTTGTTAGACATTACCATTTAGGATTGGTTGGTTTAAGAGAAATAACATGCATATGTGACACACACGCTCACATCTTTAGGCAGTGTGTGCTTCTTTTATAAAATATGGATTAAGGCACCTAATGCAAACTTCAAAATGTTTAGCCTATAATTTTCATTAATTACTGTCTCCAATACAGAGTGCTGCTAGGAAATTAAAACATAAACTCAATGTGGGTTTTTTGTTGTTGTTGTTTTTTGTCTTGTATTTATCGAGCAAGAAAAGGAAATGGAATAATAAGATATACACTAAGGAAAAGCTCCCTGTTCATAATATATTAAAGGCATTATTTTAAGCATGATTCTTCGTTCCTCATGGGCCAGCTCTTTCCCTGAACGCAGAATAAACACAGCCTACACACCTATAAATGTTCTCCAGCTTTCACCAGTGGCCCTCCACATAGCTAGCCCTGCTTTTCACAGGCTTTCTTTCAAAACATTAATTCATTAAGGATTTTGGGAGGAAATCATGTCATTTTGAGACAATTAAGGTTATGATTTCTAAAAATAAAAAAAATGAAGGATAAATGTGTTAGCAATGGTTATTTGGAGTGTGAGTTTAAGATTTCTTGTCTGAAAGCTATAAACTCTAATTATAAACTGAGTTATGCCTACAGTAATCCATTTTTTCCCTTGTGTCTCACTTGCACTCTAAAACAGGTATCATGTAAGTGGAATACTGAATTATATTAAAGCAAAAAAAATAAAACAGAAAAAAAAAAGAATTATATTAAAGCATTATAAAATTAACACTTGAGAAATTACAAATATTTCCTACCCTTCTCCAAAACTATTCTTGCCTTCCCCCAAGTCCCTGCTACCATGTGCTTCTATGTCCAGTACACTTTTGCATCTCTACAATTGCAACTTGTATTTCCAGGCATCTCAGACTAGCTTTGCTCCCAGTCATGACATCAAATCCCATGATTTGATGTTATTTTTATTCCTTAAGGAAAATAACCATGTTATATATAGCTTCAAACTTTTGCACCCTCTTGGTACCCTGAATTTTTTAAATCAGAATTTCCAGGTTTCTCTAATTCTTTGTCCAATTACATCTTCTCCCTGGCTTCAAGATCTCTCCCAGTCCTTCAAAGGAACCTGTCTCGTTTTGGAGGAGCCACTGGTCAGCTTTTGTTTTCACTCATTGGTATTATTGTCCTTTGCACAGGCTTCCTTGAGAGAGCCTTGTGAAGAGAGTATACACAGAATCCTGGCAAGTTCCTTTGTTCACAGATCATGAAGTGGTACAAAGAGCTTGAGGATCCAAAGATCTGGATCCAAATCACAGCTCCACTGCATAGGCAAACTGAAGAGCCTTTCTAAGTCCCATGAGCTCATCTGTAAAATGGGCATCCTGATACACACCTTATAAGTACTGCTGTGAGAATTCAATGAGATAACTTCTGTAAAGATGTTGGTCTATTTTTGAGTACCTCATAAGGTCCCATTAACCTCCTTTCCCCTTAGGTTCTCAATTAAATTTTATTATTTCTTCTGACTGTAGACTTTAGGATAGGTAACTCAGGGGCCCTCTAACCCTTGGGAAATTCCTTGGAATGTACAGTCTGCCATAATTTCATCTCATATCCATTTCATGCAGATTATATATCTACTTTAACTTCTGTTTGGGACTCAAGATCTCACTCTCCCCATGCTAGAAAAATCACAGCAGAAGAAAAGCAAAGAAACACAATCCTGGCTTCTGAGTTTTGAATACTGTTTTCTTCTTTTCCAAAAGCTTGGTCAAGTACACACATTTCAAACTTAAATTCAGCACTTTTCCTGAGCAGGGCAATCAGTATATACCAATACCAATTTGGCATGCCCTTGCACAAATGTGATATTTAATATAAAAGTGGTTTAGAAGAAGAAAAGAATCAAAAATTGTAATAAAGTAGAGGAGAGGGGAAATTCTAATAGAGTTCAGGACCAAAATTGAGCTGTCCAAATCTATTGTTTATATGTGGGCTTAATTTCCACAGAACTGCTTGCTCAGCTTAACATAAATCCAGAGGAAAAAAGCCACTTTCATGTGAAGAAATATGAACTGGAATTCATAGATACAGCAAGAAAAAAAGTTCAGCTCTCATCTGTCTACATGAGCAAAATTATTTCACTAATGTTCTTCCTGATTCACTGTTCTACTTTGTAACAGTTTTAGATGGAGTGCACACAAAACAATAGGTCTCGTTTGTAGCAGAGATAACAGTTTGCTCTTGGTATTAGGCTGAGGACTGACGACTGAGTTACTGGCATCTCCAAAGAGCGGATACTTCTGGGTCTGCAAGTTTGCCCATGAACACTAGCCCTCTTCAGCTGGGGCAGAACCAGTATATACAGAGGCCTCCCTAAAGGAAAAGCAGGCAGTGTGTACATTCTGTCTGATGAGTGCTACGTATTAGTTCATTTTAGATCTTGGAGTCCTTCACAGATCAGGGACCACAAAGGGGACCCAGTGAGACAGGGCATTCAAAGGGGATGCTGGACATTACCCTCACCACACCTTGCCCTGCCCTCCCCCACCCACCTTCTTTACCATTCTAACAATGAAAAAAAAATTGATGACACTTCTAATTCTGTGGCAGCTTCCCCCAAGCTGGGAATACATTTTCTTAGACTGCAAGCAGGCTTCCTCAGACTGCGGACAAGTTTTCCCAGCTCTCAACACCCAGCGGAATTCTTCAGTGGAAGTCCCACTGAGCCAGGAGTGGATAACAGAGCTTACATGTTAGGAGGAGTGTGAGTCCATTGCACAAGGTCACATCATGGCACAGCTAGGGGTAATACCAGCAAATTCCCCAGAGCAGGCTTGAAGGCTCTGGGCTCAAACTGGGGATCCCAAACTTAAGCCTCAGGTCTTAAGCTAAACAAACCTTCAACTGAAAACAAATTAATTCTTGTTGCATGGGCTTTTTGTAGTCTAAATAAATTCCCCATCAAAAACTGTACTGGTGTACAGTATTATATTCTGAAAGAAAATAATAGGAATGTGGGCAAGTAAATGACAAAGGATGATACCTTATATTGTGAAATGAACACAACCTTAATTTGGGGAATCCAAATAGTTTTCATTATAAAGCAGCATTGCCTTGGATAAATTTCATGGATTTTTCATTTTGGAAAAGCAATGCGTGTCTTGCATATAGTCATTCTCTTATATCTTTGTTCTTGCAACACTTATCTTTCTATACAGTTTTATATAAATATTTAATTGCATGTATATTCATTGAAATAAAGCTCAGAGAGATGCTTGCAAAAGCATCCTTCATTTGTGTTTATATCATACCTGCCTTAGAAATTGCTAGAATAACTATAGAGGCATTGTCATTATGCTTAACACATCTCTGTAGATAGCAAGATCTTATTCATAAAATTTGGGAACTTCAGAAACTGATGGTCTTGCTGCCTTGCCAGTGTTCCAATATCAATTAAAATCCTACTACTTCTAATGATCATTCTGAAACAATAAACACCAAAGTGACCCCACATCCCCTGGGATCTGCCAGAACTTTCTTCTTAAATCCTGCAGCCGTGTCAAAATGGATACTGTATTTTATACTAAAATTTCTTCTTGCATATTTGAGACTCTCCACACAAGGACATATTGGGAATATGGGGGTTAGTGATTGAAAGGACACAATGAGTGGCGTGTAACTAAAACAGAGGTATAATAAATGCATGTTGTAGCAGTCTGGCAGTTTGATGTAATTATGAATTCCAAATATAGATATTGGATCATGCTTGTAAACTGGTCTGCTAATCTGGGCATGATTAAGTTATGATTAGGGCATTAATTGGGCCACATCGGTAGGGCATTGGGCCTCGCCCCTTGGTGGGGCGGGAGGCAAATACAAAAAGCATGGCAAAGAACAGAGTTGGAGCAGTTCTGATGCTGGAGTCTTGAGCTGGAGCCCCGGAAAATAAAAAATCTTGGTTGTGAAGGAGGAGAGTAGGCCCCGGAAAAAGACACGAGTCGTTTGCCTGACAGTTCACAGCTGAACTTGGTGGAGGGAGGCAAAGCCTAGAGAGTCTCAGAGTCTACAGCTGACCTTGTGGAGGAAACAGAGGAGCTAAGCTCAGAGAGAAACGCAGCCTTAGGAAGAAAGGAACCCAAGAAGCCTGAACCCTGGCAAATGCCGGCAGCTGTCTTGCTCCAACACATAGCACCAGACTTTGGTGAGGGAAGAAACTTATGCTTTATGGCCTGGTAACTGTGGACTTCTACCCCAATAAATACCCTTTATAAAGACCAACATATTTCTGGTATTTTGCATCAGCACCCCTTTGGCTGACTAATACACATGCCATAAGCAACTTTCATTTTTCACCCATATTAAAGCCATCTGATTAAAGAGCAACTTGCAAAACAACCTCCCAATGCTGTGATGTCAGGTAGGAGACTGAGTTGCATTATAGCACTTTGGCTCTGCTCTCACCGAGGCATCTGCTAGCAGAATGAAGAAACTTGTAAGTAGTCACGAAACTGGTCTTTCAGACCACATGCAGTGGGATCACAGCACAGCCACATCCTATAAAATGCTCCTCTAGAGCCTGGTGTGTGTCCAGTAGAACCTTTCCAAAAGCAGGGAGGAACACTCAACCTTCTTTAGGTACAGAGAGGGAGCAGTCTCTTGGATGCCTGGGGCAGAAGCCACTGCTCCCTGTGTGGCCAGGGAGGTATAAACTTGGCAGCAGATTCTGAAAATGCCTATCACCAGGAAATTCTGAAGTTTTTGAACATTGATCTTAGAAGTTATCTCACCCAACTTTCTACACAATACAAAAATAAAAACTTTCACATGAGTGTTTCCCAAAGCAAGTTCCACAGAATTCTGTTTTCAAAGTTCTGTAATTGACCCTGTAAAGTCAAAGAGCTTTATTTACTATAGAACTTTTTCAGGGTATTTCACATAATTCCATTGTGTACAAATTTGTAAGAGGAAACTATAGTCTGCAACATTTCCCAGACGTGTTTTGCTTAATATTTTTTTATGGGTGAAGTCTCTTTTTTGTATGCTAACTTTGGGGAATCCGCTCTCCCTTATCCCTGTAGCATTTGAACATCTCTAGGGAGGGAAGTTCATTTCCTCCTGGAGTAGCAATTTCCTTAGAATGTTCTACTGAAAAGACCTTTTTTGACCCACTTATGATTTGGGCTACCAGTTTGGGCTCTGCCCTACAGATTCGTACAGAACACTGTACTTCTCCATCACAGATCTTCAAAGTCTTGACATCTCTTCTTAGTTCATTTCCATTCTTTATTAAATAGGATACCCCCCGGGGGGCAGATGTGGCTCAAATGGTTGGGCATCCGTCTCCCATATGGAGGGACCCGGGTTCAATCCCTGGGACCTCCCGGTAAAAAAAAAAAAAGGGAAAAAAATAAATAAATAGGATACCCCCAATCCTTATAACCAATCCATACATAAAAGATCATGCTTCTGTACAATTATAAAAACTATGGCATTGATATCTTCATTAGCATCAAAGAAATTTAGATGTAGGGGATATACAGTCCTAATCCTTTCCCCACTGAAAGTATTGGTTTCCAGTACAGTTGAGATATACTCATTTGTAGATATCCAATAAGAAAACAGATGTTAGAAACATTTTTCAAAAGAATCAACTTTCAAGGATTCCACTGTAGATCTCCACAAGGCAAACTTCCTGTCCTTACTTGACATCCACACTGCCACAATACAAAGCTATTCCTTAGTCCAGATAAGTCAGTAGGTTACTAATATGAGCTGCATTTCTAAATGGGGACTATAATGGAATTAGTGCAGCGAGAAGGCCTAGATCTATCAAAGATGAACCTAAACCACAGAGCCATACTGTCAGTGCAACTGCTGTAAGTTAATTGTTTCCCATCAAAAATGATAGATTTTATTGAGTATCATCATAGATTCTGAAGCCAGATGTGTTGTGTATTCATGTGATAATAGAAGATGAATGTTTTCTGCATATCATCTAGAATTTGGTTCTTTGCGATGAAATATTGAATTTTTTTCTCTTTACTTTTGAATTTATCAAGTCCAAAATACATAATCCATTCTTTATGTGAAGAAACAGTATGAGTCATTATTCACTGTGTGTGTGTATACACACACACTTTTGTTTAAAAAAAAAAAAAAAAAAAAATGCCCAGGCTTTTCTTTTCCTATTTCTTAAATCAAGATTTTTTGTAGTCTTACTAAAGCTAGAAAGGAGATAAAGTAGAGATTTCAGATACTGACATGTAGCTACTGAAAAAGCAAAGATGGAACTTGCTTCTTGAAAAACTTTGGTGCATTAATTTTCAAAGTTCCCATCAGATATCAAATTCAACATACTGTGCAGATGGGAAAGACTATTGAAAAACTGACTACTGAAACAATTAACTATTGTGAATCATTTCCTCAATTTGCTTTTGTTTTAGCCAATATGTCAAGTGGTGACAGACACTGTTAAATTTCTCAAGCTCTACTGTCTTCTTGGAAAAGCCATAATACAGTTGACATAACTCAGCTTGATAAATCTGACAAACTAATGGTGGGGCCTCTTTCTTTCTTCTAATGCCAGAATCCAAAGATATTTTGCAGAACCTAATCAACAAGAAGAGTACAGTGTCCATTTTATTCTCTCTAAATACTCCCTCTTGATCATCTGCTAAGATCATGGCTCTCATCCATTTGCTGCTTACAAGAAACTCACCTCAGACACAGGGATACAAACCAGCTGAAAGTAAAAGGTTTGAAAAAGATACTCCACGTGAATAGTAAACAGAAAAGAGTGGGGGTAGCTATACTAATATCAGACAAAACAGACTTTAAATGCAAAAAAGTGGTAAGAGATGCGGAAGGCCATTATATATTAATAAAAGGGACGATCCTCCAGGAAGATATAACAGTCATAAATATCTATGCACCTAACCAGGGTGCCCCAAAATATATGAGACAAACTCTGGCAAAACTGAAGGGAGAAATAGACATTTCTACAATAATCGTTGGAGACTTCAACAACCTTCTCACATCATTAGATAGAACAACTAGACAGAAGATCAACAAGGAAACAGAGAACTTGAACAATATGATAAACAAGTTAGACCTAACAGACATATACAGAACACTGCATCCAAACTCAGCGGGTTATAAATTCTTCTCAAGTGCCCATAGATCTTTCTCCAGGACAGACCACATGTTAGGTCACAATTCAGCTCTCAATAAATATAAAAAGATTGAAATTATACGGAGCACCTTCTCAGATCATAATGGAATGAAACTAGAAATCAGTAACAGACAGGAAAAAAGTAAATTCGCAAATGTGTGGAGACTGAACAACACACTCCTAAATATTCGGTAGGTCAAAGAAGAAATTGCAAGTGAAATCAATAAATATATTGAGACAAATGAAAATGAGAACACAACGTATCAAAACTTATAGGATACAGCAAAGGCAGTATTGAGAGGGAAATTTATAGCTCTAAATGCCTATATTAAAAAACAAGAAAGAGCTAAACTCAAAGATTTAAATGAACAACTAGAGAAACTAGAAAAACAACAGCAAATCAATCCCAAAGCAAGCAGATGGAAAGAAATAATAAAGATTAGAGCAGAAATAAATGAAAATGAGAATAGAAAAACAATAGAGAAAATCAACAAAACCAAAAGCTGGTTCTTTGAGAAGATCAATAAAATTGACAAACCCCTCACTAGACTAACAAAGAAAAAGAGAGAAGATGCAAATAAATACAATCAGAAATGAAAGGGGGGAAATTACAAATGACCTCACAGAAATAAAAAGAATCATAAGAGGATATTATGAGAAACTATATGCCAACAAACTAGACAACCTGGATGAAATGGACAAATTTCTAGAAACGCACAACCAACCTACACTGATGCTACAAGAAATACAAGAACTTAACAAACCAATCACAATTAAGGAGATTGAATCCGTCATCAAAAATCTCCCAGCAAAGAAAAGTCCAGGACCAGATGGCTTCACAGGTGAATTCTACCAAGCATTTCTAAAAGAATTAACACCAATCCTGTTTAAACTCTTACAAAAAATTGAAGAGGAGGGAAAATTACCCAACATATTTTATGAAGCCAACATCACCTTAATACCAAAGCCAGATAAAGATTCCACAAGAAAAGAAAATTACAGACCTATCTCTCTAATGAACATAGATGCAAAAATTCTCAACAAAATACTTGCAAATCAAATCCAACAGCATATCAAAAGACTTATACATCATGACCAAGTGGGATTTATTCCTGGTATACAAGGCTGGTTCAACATAAGAAAATCAATCAATGTAATACACCACATTAACAAATTGAAGGAAAAAAAACACATGATCATCTCAATAGATGCAGAAAAGGCATTCGACAAAATCCAACATTCTTTTTTGATAAAAATACTTCAAAAGATAGGAATAAAAGGAAAATTCCTCAATATGATAAAAGGCATATATGAAAAACCCACAGCCAACATCATACTCTGGGGAAAGGTTGAAAGCTTTCCCTCTAAGATCAGGAACAAGACAAGGATGCCCACTGTCACCACTGTTATTCAACATTGTACTAGAAGTTCTAGCTAGGGCAATTAGACAAGACAAAAAAATTAAAGGCATCCAAATAGGAAAAGAGGAAGTAAAATTCTCACTGTTTGCGGATGACATAATCCTGTATTTAGAAAATTCTGAAGTATCCACAACAAAGCTACTTGAACTAATAAATGAGTTCAGCAAAGTGGCAGGATACAAGATCAACACGCAAAAATCAGTAATGTTTTTGTACACTAGTACTGAACAAGCTGGGGAGGAAATCAGGAGGAAAATTCCATTTTCAATAGCAACAAAAAGACTCAAATACCTAGGAGTTAATTTAACCAAAGGAGTACAGGACCTGTGTGCAGAAAACTACAAAACAATGCTAAAAGAAAATTAAAAAGACCTAAACAAATGGAAAGACATTCCGTGTTCATGGATTAGAAGAATAAATATCGTGAAGATGTCAATCTTGCCCAAACTGATTTATAGATTCAATGCAATACCAATCAAAATCCCAACAGCTTACTTTACAGAATTAGAGAAGGCAATCACCAAATTCATTTGTAAGGGTAAGTGCACCCAAATAGCCAAAAGCATTCTAAAAAAGAAGAGCAATGCGGGAGGAATTTCACTGCCTGACCTTGAAACATATTACAAAGCTACAGTGGTCAAAACAGCATGGTACTAGCATAAAGATAGACACATCGATCAGTGGAATAGAATTGAGAATCCAGAAATATACCCTCACCTATACAGTCAACTGGTTTTTGACAAACCTACCAAGCCCACGCTAATGGGAAAAAACAGTCTCTTCAACAAATGGTGTTGGGAGAACTGGATATATATAACCAAAAGAATGAAAGAGGACCCCTATCTCACCCCCTATGTAAGAATCAACTCAAAATGGATCAAAGATCTAAATATAAAAGCCAAGACCATAAAACTACTGGAAGAAAATGTAGGGAAACATCTTCAAGACCTTGTAGGAGGTGGTGGTTTCTTGAACCTTACACCCAAAGCATGTGCAACAAAAGAAAAAATAGATAAATGGGACCTCCTCAAAATTCAACACTTTTGCACCTCACAAGACTTTGTCAGAAGGGTGAAAAGACAGCCAACTCAATGGGAAAAAATATTTGGAAATCACATATCTGATAAGGGTTTAATATCCAGGATATATAAAGAGATGTTACAACTCAACAATAAAAAGACAAACGACCCAATTAAAAAATGGGCCAAAGACTTGAACAGACATTTCTCCAAAGAAGAAATACAAATGGCAAAAAAAAAAAATATATATATATATATATATATATAAATGACATTTTTGGGGAAGCGGCTGTGGCTCAATCAGTAGGGCTCCCGTTTACCATATGGGAGGCCCCGGGTTCGGTTCCCGGGGCCTCCTGGTGAAGGCAAGCCCGCCCGCACGGCGTGGTTAGCTGACCCAGAGAGTACAAGCAGCAAGGGGGGGGATAAATGAATAAATAAATAAAATCTTTA
>JAKSZT010054324.1:3992174-4386075 GCA_026826555.1 Tolypeutes matacus | reverse complement strand
GGAGAACTGGATATATATAACCAAAAGAATGAAAGAGGACCCCTATCTCACCCCCTATGTAAGAATCAACTCAAAATGGATCAAAGATCTAAATATAAAAGCCAAGACCATAAAACTACTGGAAGAAAATGTAGGGAAACATCTTCAAGACCTTGTAGTAGGTGGTGGTTTCTTGGACCTCACACCCAAAGCACGTGAACAAAAGAAAAATTAGATAAATGGGACCTCCTCAAAATTAAACACTTTTGCACCTCACAGGAATTTGTCAGAAGGATGAAAAGGCAGCCAACTCAATGGGAAAAAATAATTGGTAATCACATATCTGATAAGGATTTAATATCCAGGATATATAAAGAGATGTTACAACTCAACAATAAAAGGAGAAATGACCCAGTTAAAAAATGGGCCAAAGACTTGAATAGACATTTCTCCGAAGAAGAAATACAAATGGCAAAAGAACACATGAAGAAATGCTCAACATCACTCATGATTAGGGAAATGCAAATCAAAACTACAATGAGATATCATTTCACACCTATCAGAATGGCCACTATTAAAAAGACAGAGAACTACAAGTGTTGGAGAGGATGTGGAGAGATAGGAACACTTCTTCACTGTTGGTGGGAATGCAGAATGGTACAACCACTATGGATGACTGTTTGGCAGTTCCTAAAGAAGTTGAATATAGACTTGCCACGTGACCCTGCATTACCACTACTGGGTATATACCCAGAAGTACTGAGAGCAGTGACACGAACAGACATCTGCACACCAATGTTCATAGCCACATTATTCACCATTGCCAAAAGTTGGAAACAACACAGGTGTCCATCAACAGAAGAATGGATAAACAAACTGTGGTCTACTCACATGATGGAATATTATGCAGCTGTAAGAAGAAATGAAGTTGTAAAGCATATGGCAACATGGATGAACCTGGAGGACATTACGTTGAGCGGAGCAAGCCAGATACAAAAGGACAAAAACTGTATGAATGCGTTATTATGAACCAAATATATTGTGTAACATATTGTTGATTCAAAAAAAAATTTATATGTATCCATTACATTTAATTGAGAAATGTATATATTTATTCATGTGTTTACTTTTTAGTTTTTAAATGTTTTTATTTTCAATTATTAAATGTACAAAATAAAGTTGAAAAAAAAAAAAGATCATGGCTCTTAGTTTCTCAATTCCTTTGAAGTGAGGCTAAATGAATAAGGTCATCATGGAGGTTGAGTTTTCCTGAAGTTTGCCTCTTGTTTCAACTTGCATTGAAAGTTTAATACTTTAGATGACCTAGTTTACTGTTTACCACTTACCACTTTAGATGATTTTTTAATTGATCAAAAGCTACTTGTCTTAATCTAACTAAAGCTTTATCTAATCTTGTTTGCATGACTTAACCATTTGTGTACCTCATGCCATTTCCATGTCAAAAGAAGAGAAAAACCATGGTGGTTGTCCCATGGAAGCTCTTGCTCCAATCAGGAAAAGAGATTCCTAGGCAGCTTCTCCTGAGCTTGCTTCCAGCTCACTACCCATTGCTTTATCAGTCTTTCACATGCATGTCATGGATGTCACCACCTTCTAGAACTCAGCTCTGACTGACTCTGGATGGAAGTGCAGTGAATCTTCAAACACTCAGTTCAGCAAACAGCCAGCTCCAGATAGGTAAGGCAATTCAAAACAAGTGGCCATTCCAACAGTGAAAAGGAAATAACTGACCCAAGATTGGGCAGACACAGCAGCTAAGATGTAGGAAGAAACCAATATTAAGATTCTGGCAGTCTTATGAAGTCTGACCAAACTCAGCAGGACTCCAGCATGCAAAAAGCTACAACTGGTCTTATTTTAAAATTCATGACACCCAACTTCAAATGGGTCCTTTATGTTCTGGGCAATCATACTGCATTGCCCACCCACGTAGATTACTTTCATACCTTCCCTCTTCTCAAATCTCCAACACCTCCTTCCCCATCCACTCTAAAGACCTTGTTTTTCCCTCACTTAAAAAAAATTTTTGAAACAATCAGAAGAGAACCTCCACGGACTTCCAGTACAGTATCTACCTCCTTACCAACATCTGCACCCACATAGTCTGGTTTTCCACCTATGAATATATTCTCCCTGCACCTAACTAAAGCCAACCCCTCACTTGAGTACTAGATCATATTCCCACTTGCCTTTTCAGGACCTAGGAAAGAGATCTAGCAATTTATCCCTCCCTCTTCTATGTCTATATCTCTCTTCTACATAACAGCCCTTGCTAGCGAATCCTTTCACTTTTTGTACAAATGTGACCTTATTTCTCCCAGCTTAAAAAAAAAAAGCCACATATATACATATGCATGACACATACATACACACATATACCTGTTAAAGACTAATGGATCCTTAGAGAACATCTAGGCTAGTGATTCTCAAACCCGAGTGAACATTAAAATCCACTAGGGAGCTTTAACAAGAATACCAATCCCAGGATACCTGCCCCTCCAGGGAAACTAACTTGATTGGGTCTGGTGTATGACTTGGGAATCAGTATCTTTGTGTATTTCATCTGATTCTAATGTGTGTCCAAAGTTGAGAAGCACTGAGCTGGGCTAAATTTCTCATTTAATGAGGTGATGAAAGCCCAGAGAGGTGAAGCATCTCACCCAAGTCCAGATAAATCATTAGTGGTAGAGCCAAGACAAAACTCCAGCACAGCTGGTTCCCAGTCCAGTGCTCTTTTGCCAACATCAGGCAATACGTCATACACACACACACACACACACACAAATGTGATCATTTGCAAAGGACTGGATGGTACCATAAGTAATGAACTTGCTAATTGTTCATCCCCACCGAGAATATTGGCCTTTTAGTCTTCAGTCACAATAGGAGGCCTTAAAACCAGGATGCTGAGAAGGTGAGTGTAATAGGGAATGTGAAGAAATCCCTGCCATGGTGCTCACAGCAGATGTTTCAGAAGCTTTCGGGACAGTGAGGGACCCGGGGGGGAGGGTGCCGAGGAGCAGCATGTGGTGCAGTGTGATGAATTGAGCTGTCTTTTTCCCATTACAGGAACATAGCAAGTTTCAAGAAACAAATCAGAAACCTAGAATGATTAATTGTGTGAGCCACAATGAGTCCTGTTGTGTTTGTCTATGAATCCCTTTGCTCGGCAGATCAGACACACCAGGTGCAGAGAAACACCTGGCTATGAGGAACCCACTGCAAATTCTTAGTAGCCCAGTCCCAATAAAGGTCAGCAGCAGTTTTGTTCACAGATGAACAGTAGGAAGGAAATCAAAGCTGGTGAGAAAACTGATATGGTAGAATAAGTACAAAAGCAGTCCTTTAACATCAGGCCAAGCTGCTGCCATTCCTCTGGTTTTGCATCCTCTTTTTCTAGACATACTTGACAACAAAAAGGAAGAAAATACATTGTCATAACTTCAGTCTTGTGTGTTCCCACCCACTGATTTAGCTGACCTGGGAGTCCCCTTTGCATCATCCATTACGAAGTTTCAGCTAAGCATTAGCTGTGAATAGCACAGTGGTTGAGCTAATGGGTTCCTGGGTACAAACCCCATTTTCCATTTATTATCCATGTGACATTGGACAAGTTATCTAAAGTTTCTGTGCAGCTCTGTTTGCCCTATCTGTAAAATAAGGCTAATCATACCCACTTGGGAATTGTTCAGTAGATTAAATGAGACATAGCTTTAAGGTGCCTGAAGCAATCAATAAATGCCAGCTATTGTTGCTAAACATGGTTGCCAGGGAGATCTGTCATTTTTCTTTGAAGTGCTACAAGCACTTTAACAATACTATTTGCATACTATTGTGGGTTGAATTGTGTCCCCCAAAAAGATATAGGTTGAAGCCCTAAACCCACCCCGCACCTGTGAATATGACTTAATTTGGTAATAGGATCTTTACAGATGTAATCAAGTGGAGATAAGGCCATACTCAGTTAGGGTGGGCCCTAAATCCAATGAATGGTGTCCTAAGGAGAAAGAGATTTGGAGACACATTCACAGGGAAAACCGAGGCAGAGATGCAGCTACAAACCAAGTAACTCCAAGGATTGTCAGCAACACCAGGAGATGGGAGAGAGGCATGGAACAGATTCTTCTCTAGAGCCTTCACAGAGATCATGGCCCAACTGACACCCTGATTTCAGACTTCTAGCCGCCGGAACTGTGGAAAAATATGTGTCTATTGTTTCTGTGGTAATTTGTTATGGCAGCCCTAGGAAACTAGTACATATACCAAATGAATATGTTAGTTATAAAAGTTGACTCTTCCTTAAAGCTGATGAGGTACACAATATTTAGGTAGCTAATTTTGTTGAACCCTGTGGGTAGCATGGCTTGGTAAAAAGGTCCAGATTCAAATACCAACTCTATTGTTTTACTAATTGAAATCCTTGAACAAGTTATTTAATTTTTTCTATGCCTCACTGATTTTTTTTTAAAGTAGGAAAAAAAAAACCATTTTCAGGGTTGTGAGAATTAAATCGGGTAATACAAATACCTAGTATATAACAGGTGTCTAATAAAGGTTAATTGACATTACAGTACATACATACTTTAAGATAAAACTGTTCTCCATTTTTACTGTTCTCTAATCATCTTTACTAATTCAGTATAGCCTTTCTCAAAATGAGTTTGAATTTATGTTTTATAATACTGTTTAATTCCAAGAAAAGCTAGATGACAAGTAGACATCTTTTTGGGAGGGCAGAAACTAAACAGATTAATATATATATATTAATATATATATAATATATATGCAACTCTTTAAAATATCCAGGAGGAAAGAATTCTAAAACCTCTTGTAGTCATACCTCAAACCTTTAGGGTGAAGAAGCTTTTACATTATTTTCCCAAAGGGTAAAAAAGGGGACTTTGATTAATTGAAATCAAAGGATGCTGAGAACATTTGACATAGATACACTTTGTTAACAAAGTATGTCAATTGTTTCCAAAGGTGTGGCAGGAAAATTGGTACATAAATTTCTCTAACTTGTTTGGTTTCTAAAAAGCTAATGGATTTAGAATAGTTTTATTTATTTCACGAAATGGTCATTTGAATTACATTGCCAATAATGAGACATCCATATCTCTGAGAGCAAAAGACTTGAAATTTAGACATTTTTATGGTTTGTCATGCCTATTTCTAAAATATTCTGAATTTGATATTCCCTTAGTCTGAGTTCCTGGAAGCAGACACTGAGACAAAGTTTGATATGCAAGTGGCTTATTAAGGAAGTGTTCCCAGAAAAAAAAAAAAAAAAAAAGTACCTGTAAGGGAGAAGGGAAGCAAGGTGGGGAAGGGGAAGCAGGCAAGCAAGGCTTGTCCCATGAAGGATAACGCTCTGAAATGTTCATTATACCTCACCTATCCCAGCTTGAGGTAAGAAAGCTGGAGCTTTTCTACAGTTACATCTGTCTGTCACTGTGCAGGGCCACCCTGGGAGAAGAGATGTGACCATCCTGCTCTCGAGAGCAATCTCCCAAAGAGTGGCAAGTGCTGGTCTTAGACGTAAAAGCACATGGAAGCTGGGGGAGGCACAGGGAAACAGAAAAGATAACTCTTCATGGACCAGGGACAGGAGGAGAAAAAAACAAAGTCAGAGACCGTTTGCTCACCTCTCAATTTGGAAAAGTGTTTTCATTAAACCTGTTTTGTCTAATATCAATGTTATTAGCATAAAACACAGAAACACTTTATATATACAGTATCCCCTGTAAGTAGTATTGCCAACAATCCAACCTGGGTTAGATAAATTAACAGGAGAGAAGTTCACATGTTTGCTTTAAAAACTTTATAGTATATACACTGTTAATTCAAAATGTGCCCATTAATATGTGCAGTGAGAAATTCCTATTATTTAGTTATGATTATGAGGCAAAAGTTTACAAGTTCAATAGTATTTGTATTAATTGCCTAACTGCACACTTTTAACTAAGTTTTTGTAAATCTTTTTTCAAATGTTATTTTTGTTTTGGTTATATTTATTAAAATTTAATTTTGTCTGTTGAATGTAAAAATAAAATTGGGCTTGTATTTTGTAGAACGTTCATTGCTCTAGTTCTTCATTATTACTGTGTTTTATAAACTTGTCATCCCACAAGAGATTGGAAATTTCAACAAACTTGCCTAGCACCGCAGCTAATTTGAGAAGCTCTGCTCTACCCCATGCCACCTGCCTGACTGATGCCTGAAGAAGCAAGTTTTGCCTGAGACAGAAGCAGGGAACCGGGAGGAAGACGCATGTCTAAATTAATAATAAACGGATTCATAACAACAACTCTGTCTAAAGCCTGATAAGGATAACACGTAACTTGAGATAGGACATGAAGTCAGCTTCACCTATTATGAAACCTAAGTCAACATTCCATTTCTATGCCTTGATTTGAACAAGTTTTCCCTGAAGACAGACTGAGAACGAAGAAAACAAAAAGTCCGGGCGCCCTCTTGTGGCTAGATCCACCAACAGCAGGTTCAGCTGTGCCTTCCTCCACCCTGTGCCCAAAAGCAAGCCTTTTCCTCACTCAGGGCCTGGGAGTCTTTTTCAGAACTCCAACACTCTTCCGAAAACAGGATTCAAGAAAAAGAAAAATGCCCCTGCTGCCCCATTTTCCTTCTCAGCAGAGGTGCGTTTGGTGAAATGGGCTTTAAACCGGCTTCTTTAATCAGGGGACGTAAAGATTCCACCTGCTTATGGCTGGCGCGAGCACCCTCCCTGTAGCAGAGCCCTTTCGTGCCCGCTCCCTCCCCCCCACCCCCCAACCAGCTGTTTTTCTCCATCTTTCACCTGTCACAGAAAGTCGATGAAGCAGGAAGGGGCCTGAGGGCCAGCTAGGATTAGCTTCACTCTGTGCAACAAAATGGATGGTGTGTGGGGAGGGCTTTTAAGTCAAGTGCTGCCACAAACAGCATTGTTTTGAGGAAATGATGGTTGGGAGGGATTTAAGGAGTCATCTGTCACTTGTTTTCATGCAGCACCACACAAAGCGTGCCTGACATAAGAATGGCAATCCAATTTTCAAGGCCTTTTTCCTCAACTATTCCTGGAGACTTAGTTCAATATCACAGTCACTGGTATCCAGAAATATGTCCTTACATTTAATATATGTCTCAACTTCTCCTTTCCCTGCTCAGTGGAAATGAAAAGAAAAATATATAAAAACAATCTCCTTTTCATGTTTGGATGATCAATTCCTATCCTTTCCCCTGGATTTCTAAAAATTTTTGTCATATTTTCAGGCTATTTGCAGAGCACCCTGGAAATGATCAGGACTGAGTCTCAAACAGCAACAATACAACTCAAATACCCTGGGGGATGGTGTACGGGGGTTCACGTAGTTGAATTCAGGCACCACTGGATCCAGAGACTTAAACAATGTCACCTGTTCGTGACATCGGAGTTTGTGACTCGGCTTCCTTTTGGGTGGGGCTTTATTCTGAAGATGGGCTCTGACCATATGGCAAGGGCAATACGCCTCAGCACTGGAGTAGTCACAGCCCCATCCTCAGCACCTTGACCTTGAAAGCATAAAGCATTATTCTGTGGTCATTCAAGCAGAACAGTCCCAGGGAAAATGACTCTCATTGGCCTCTTTCGTGTTACGTATCCATTCCTGGTGGCACAAAGGACTATTACAACAGAGCCGCACAGGGCAGGGGAGGGGTGGCTCAGGAAGGACTGGATTCTGGTCTGTAATTTGGGGTAGGAAACTGAAATTCCCTTCTGTGTGCTTGGATTTGTCTTCGTATGAGAGAGTCATCACATGTCCCTTCATTCTGGGCTCCAGGCTCTGCAGGGACTAGGGTTAGCTTTTTACTGTCATGTCAATACAAAGTCACATTGGCACCCACTGTGACCCTCAGAAATCCAATCTGAGACCCAGCATGAAAAACATAAATTAGGAAGACCTTGCTTAGATCTCTGCATCCTGGGAAAAAGTAGGGATTAGTTCGGGCAAAATGTCACATCTGGTACCCCTTCAGTCTGGTCTTACGGGGGTATAATCCAAAGGAAAGCACACAGACTGAATTTAGATGTATTTTTTTTCCCTGCTCACATCCTCCATGATTTACTTCCTATATAAAGATAAAAGGAATTTCATATTTCATGAATAAAAAGACATTTAAGAGCAATAGAATAAGAATGATAAATAAAACCCAGAATAAATTTAATACTGAGGTTCTCGCCCTAGATCTGCTCTCAACTTACTGAGTATCTTTAAACAAATCATTTAATCTTTCCAGTTATAAAAAGGAAAGGGGAAAAAAAATGCCTGTGGGCAAAAATTCCTTCTGTATCAGGATTTAAAAAGGGTTTTTTTGTTTTGTTTTGTTTTGTCTACAGTATAAGTAAGGCCCAAAGCTGAGTAGCAAAAAAATTAAGTCCCCTACACTCTAAAGAAGGTATCTGGCTGTTGGAAGCAGCCATCCCTTCTGACTGCCACCAGCCACCACCTTATACAACAGGGCTGCAGGGGGAGACAAGGCAAAGCCTGTGGGTTACTCCCTCCTCAGTGTCAGGTGAGGGAAGCACGGAGAGATGTTCTCAAACATTGGTGCCCCATCCCCATCCTTGTGCCCTTGGAGGGAACATAGGATAGTCCCCTTATCTCAATGAAGGATCCTAGGGAGGGGAGGGGGGAGCGCTGCAGGAGCCTCAGGTCTTCCCTGGGCAGCACTGGGCCGAGTGTGCATATAAATGATTAGTATAAAGAATCACTTTTAAACTCATAAGTTATCATTTTGTAATAGTAACTAAACAAATTATGAGTGAAATAGTGATTCCTTGTATTAAGCCACCTAAATGCACACTTTGAATGAACGATGTATATCAATATAAAAACCAGAGAAGGGTACAGTACCCTTGGTAGGTCATGGGGGCACTAGCTGCTCCTCTGGAGAGGATCTTGGTGATAACGGGCCAGGGTGAATCTGAAAACCTTCAAGGAAATAATCACCCCTACATTAGAGGCCATCAACATCAGGCAGAACTCAGTGGAACCACTTGAACCAGAGTCCCCTGGGACCAGGAACCCTTCCGCTGGCATCTCGGCCATCACTTGAAAGGACCCCTACACCCTGCACCCCATCCTGCCTGTTCCCTATGAGCCAGCACCCCAGAGCAGGCCCACCATACTCTGGTCTAAGCCTCAATTCTAACTTCCCAAATTCCATTGGCAATAGCCATATTCCCAAATAAAATCATATGCACAGAGGTACCTAGGACTAGGGCTTCAACATATCTTTTGGGGGGACACAATTCAATCCATAACAGCATCTTATTTAAAAAAAAAAAAAAAAAAAAAGCTTTCCCTTTAACATTTAAGAAAATGAACAGAACTGAATCTTTAAATAACAAAATGAGACCACTTAAATAATAAAAAGTAGCTGGGAAGGTATGGAGTCTGGCCTAGATGTCATCACAGGACCCACTCTTCATCAAACACACACCATTTTCCACACAACAGTCAGAACAATATTTTAAAACAGTAAATTAGATCTTATTATCCTCCTTGAAACCCCTCAAGGGCTGCTTCCCATCCCACACAGCATGAAATGCAAAGTCCTTCCTCTGACCTTACCTTCCTTCCCACCATTCCCTCCTCACCTAGCTCTAACCACGCTGGCCTCTTTCCTCCACGTGCCAAGCTCTCTGCCTCCTCAGGGTGCTATAACTGTCATTCACTTGTTCACTTCTCCATGGCCAACTTCCTCACTTCCTTCAGGAGGCTGTTCAAACAGCACCTCCTTAGAGAGGCCTCCAGGATCACCCTTGGTAAAAGAGTTTCCCCTGCCCCACTCACCATCACTGCACCCCCTTATCTGACTTCATTTTATCGTACTGATCAACAACTCAATTTCTGTTTGTGTGTTTGTTTACTATCTCCCCCACTAGAATATAACTAGTGTATCTTACTCGCTGCTAAGTCTCCAGTGCCCAGAAAAATATCTGGCACATAGAAAGGAATCAAGAAACCTGGAGGTGATGGGACAAAAGGGCAAGGGATGGTATGGATGGATTTCTGTCTCAATCTGAGTTCATTCTTAAGTAAATAAACTCAGCTAGAATTCTTTTAAATCTTTGGCTCCTCATCTGTCATCTCTTTGTATCATCATTAGATAATTAACAGACAGCTATCAGGTGATCGTTAAATATTCTGCTGACTAGTAGGCTTACATGTATGTCAGACCTTGGAAAAACATATCTAAATAGTCTATGTATAGAAAAGTGTTACTGTGATGCCCTCTTCCCCCAAGTCTATAATATATTTCACTCATATAAAGGGTCCTTTCTAATTTTATCTCCCAAGCAGTAAAATTGTCCACCTTCTGCACAGTATCCAGTCATTCTCCCTGACAGTTCCATCAAACAGTCCTCATTCCAGTCCCCTTCTTGTCACATATGATGCTCTGTCCTCCTCCTAATTGTCTCCTTCCCACTCCTTATGCACAGCCCCCATGCTCTGGCCCTTTCTTTGCCTCAGCCATCATTTTTCTTCATGGGCACATCATAAGTGCCAAGTCTCATTCTACTCTCCCGGATTCCACCCCCTTCAGAGGTTGCATCAGCAACATCGCAAGTGATCAAAGCTCTGCAGCACGACTCCATCCATCAAAAGCCTATCCACATATCCCAGCTCTGCAAAATGATTTGCAGTCATTTTGGGTTTACAGAAAAACTAACCACGTAGAGTATTTGAAGGTGAGGGGAAAGAAGAAAGAAAAATGGTTGCAGGCTTCGTCCTAAAGTCTCATCAAGAGAGGTAAAGAACTTCTGCCAGAGAGAATTTGACATTACCCAGGGACTTTCTACATGAAGGGTACCGTGCAAATGAGTTGACACCCTTTACCCAAGAGATAGTCAACAGTGGCTCAGAACTCAGGACTATCCTTGAACCCAGGCTCCTGCACTGTCCTCCCAGCACATCCCAACCACTCCTGTTACACACACCCCCACAGGCAAACCCATACCTGTGCCTTGCTCACTTTCTAGTCTCCCATAATAATAATAGCCAACATTTCTCATCTACCAGACCCTATGCTGTGCATTTTACAAAAAAGTATTTTATTAACCTTTCCAGTGACACCATGAGCAGAACTATCATTTTACAGATGAGGATGCTTCTACAGGTTTCTCTATTTCTCTTATTTAATCAACATTTATAAAGTAGTTATCACCCACAAATTTTTAGGAAAGGAAACTGAGGTGCAAAGAAATTAAATAATTTGAATAATCAACTTCATGTTACTGGCCAGATTCAAACTTAGAATTCTCTAACTCTACAACCCATGCTTTCTATTTTATAAGCTTTCCAAAAGTAGCCTGTCATACAAAAATACAAAACCATACAATTTAATCATCAAAAGTACATTTTGAGGGAAACGGATGTGGCTCAAGAGGTTCGGCGTCCGTCTACCATATGGAGAGACCGGGGTTCCATCCCCGGTACCTCCCGGTAAAAAAAAAAAAAAAAAGTACATTTCGAGGAAAAGTACCAGATAGCTGCAATGAGTTAGTTGCTACTATCAAGAATTAATTTAACTGTGAGCTTGTGCGAGCCAGTTAAAATAAAACTGATGAGCACTGGTCTGGTCCTATGCATGAGACAGCATACAATAGCTACACTGGAGGTCTAACTTTCTGTATCTGGCATATTCTGTTTTAAGATGTCCCATCCTGATATATTAAAAGGAATGTATTTACTTTAAGAATACATCTCCATGTAAAGTTTTCCACAACTAATACAACATATAATATGGGGTGACTGACAAAGAGCTTGGCCCTATCACAGTACCTGGAGGATGTACGGATGCAGCACTCCTGCAGAGCCTGCAAAGGGTGGCTCGTGGGAAGGAATCTAGAGGAAAAGAATGCATATTTGCTAAGGTTTGATGCCATCTCCTCTCATCCTCTTAATAGCTCTGTGAAATAGATATTAATAGGCACCCATTTTACAGTGGAAAATTCTGAAGTCTAGACAGGTAAATTAACTTGTCAAAATAATAACAGAGGGATTTACTTTGAGGCTAAATCTGTTGCCCATATTTCTTAAAGGTCCAAAAACTCATGCCTCATGCCCAGGTAACTCTGCTGGTCGTATGATCTGGAGCAAGTCACAAAAGTTCTCTTGACACCTAAGTCATGAACAGGTAAAAGGACTCACTGGATTGTTGGAAGAGTGAAAAGGAAATAATAGGTATAGGGGAGCAGGTGTAGCTCAGTGGTTGAGCACCTGCTTCACATGTACGAGGTCCTGGGTTCAATCCCCTGGTACCTCCTAAAATAATAATGATAATAATGGGTATAAAATCTCTTTGGAAAAAAAATGACAGAGCACTTCATAAATTTAAGCCTTTTATTTCCTAGTCATCTTTCACAGCTTAGCTCAAATTCCTTTCCTCAGGGAAGCCGTCCCCCCCTTCCTAATAACACTCAATCCCCATAGTATACCTACTCCTTTGCACGTTTTATTAGAGTCACAACCTCACACATACCTCATTGGATGGTCTGTCTGCCTCTCCAGTGTAGCTCTCTGGGAGTAGGGACCTGTCTGGTTTTGCAAAGTGCCTTGCACTTAGTAGGCGCACAGTAAATATTTGTGGAATAAGTGCATTGATATATTAGTATTCAAATAAAAATTATATTTTTTACAATCATAACTATAAGTTATAATTTATAAAATTATAATTATTAAAATGAGCACACCATTTATGACCTAGAAGCCACACTTCTAGTCATTCATCTTGAACTTAGAGGTAAAAAAGAAAAAAACATTCTTCTGAGTAGAAAATGACTGTCAAAGTCCAAACACTTGACTCTTTAGGAGAGGTAGAGTCATCCTCGAGCCATCATTCTGATAACTGGGCGTAAAATAAGGCAGAGGGTGACGGTGGCCGGGGCACTGACAGGCAGCAAAGTGCCATCTGACAGCAGGAGGAGGTCGCATGTGAAAGTGCAGGCTGGCTCTCCAGCACAGCGGGTCACTGGCCCGCACAACTCGAGGTTCCTGGGGACACTGGATCACCACACAGGTCAAGAACTGATGTCCAAGGAAGGGCACTGCTGAGTCTTCAATAAAGGTGAAATAATGCCTGAGACACTCAGTATAAAAACAAAGGGACATGAATCCCATTAATGTCTGCATCTGCTAGAGTAAAAATCAAAACTGTTTTAACAGTAAATAAACTTCCCTAATCTGTAAAATCTGCATTTCATCCCATGACTACTTTGTATAACTAAGGTGTTCATCAGTACATGTTTTCATCAGACATTGATTAGGACCCATAATTTGTGTTCACATCTCCTTTCTCAGAAATCTTCACACTTTTAAGTTTTTTTAGGCGATTCCCAAAAACACTTCAGCATGCCACAATATTATCTTAAAAAGATAAAATTCAGTCCCCATTTCTCCTTACTTACTGAGAAGCATGGAAATTAGAGCCAACTTACAGCACAGCAAGGTGGAGTGGCAATGAGATAAAGATGAAGCTACAATAATTTGCAGATTCAAATAAGGAAAACTTCCTAATTGTTGCAAAAATAGGAAGTCTCAGTGAAAGCCAAGATAGAAGGCAATTTTGCTCTAGTGGTTAGAATTCATGCATCCATTCATATATTCAGCAGCTCACTAGTTGTCTAACCTTAGGCAACCCACTTAAGTGCCCTGTATCTTAGTTTCCATAGCTGTAAAACGGGAAAATGGCAATACCCAACTCATAGGGTTTCAAAGAGGATGAAACAAGCTCACATAGGTAATGAACTGTAACTGGCACGTAGAAAGAGCTATTTAAGTGCTGGTTAATTGCAGCAGCAGTAGTAGTAGTAGTAGTATTAAATCCCTGCCCTGTGCTATGTACTAAGCTGGGCATGGTAGCTAGAGCAGGGAAGAAGACAGACATGGGAAGGCAAGTGATAAACAAGCACCCAATAATTATGCTTTAGATAAGAGGGGAAAAGGAAATAAACAGGTTAAGGTGCAAAAAAAGAAAAAAAAAAGTGGTGGTGAGGGGACCACTGTGGAACAAGTTGCTATACAGTATGTCATGGGAACACAGGCTCAGGCACAACAGACACTTTCAGAAAGTGACTGATTTTTCACTTACACAGTACAAAAGGTCCCAAAAAGCTGGGGGAAAGATCCCACTTCGGCCAATGCCCCAGGGAGGCCAACTGCTCAGCAGCTCTGCGAACCTCTGGCGTTGAAGATGAAGCACACCTGCAGTGCCTAAGGGCTGAGTTTTACATACTCCAGGGGGAGGACGCTGTGCCGGTGAGCAAATTTTGCACCCCGGCAAGCAGCAGGGACTAGTTAGGATTTAATGCTTCCCCTGGCTGCCTGCTGTCTCTTGAGAAATAGAAACATACCAAACACCTGCATGCAGACAAGCACAAATGGAAACACAGCAAACACCTGCACACAAACAAGCAAGCCGAGAAAAGGAGGTGGGTAGGCAGGGGCTGGCAGATGGCTGCTGAGCGTGTCATCATTCCTCACCACCACCCTAGCTAGAACGATCAGGGAAAGCCTCTCTGAGAAGTTAATGTTTAAGATGAAAAGAAGTCGATTGTGCTAAGACCAGGAGGAAACTTATTTGAGGCATAAAGAGCAGTAAGTGAGAACTCGTTGGAACAAGAAGGAGCATAGCATGTTCTAAGAACTATTAGGAGGCCTGATGGGACCAGACTCAAGTAAACCAAAGGGAGGGTGGCATCCCAGGAAGATGGGGGGGTAGGCCAAGATAGAATGCCAGTGTCAGATGAAGACTTCATTCCAATATCTGTGCATCCCAATTAAGTCACGTGCCCTCAGGAACATAACCTAGGGTTCATGCTCTCTGTCTCTCTCTCTCCTCAACTCTGTTTTACCTATCTATGAAATGTGACAGCAATACTTAAAATACAGGACCATATGCAGGAGTAATTATCATACTATTAACCTTCTCACAGAGTTTCTCAAATAAATAATGCACTTTCACAGGTAAATGGATATTTATTACAATTTTGTGAATATCACATTAAATCCTAGTAAGAGGAATACTTTAGGGAAAAGTGCCAACATTTATCCAGTTCCTTCTGTGCATTAAGCACTGTTCCAGACCCATAACAGATATGCTAAATCATTTCATTCTCAAAGCAGCTTTATGAGAGAACTATCAATATCTCCAATTTGCAGAAAAGGACATTGAGCTTAACATCAGAGAGGTTAGGTAACTTGCCCACCATCACCCAGCTAAATAGGCAGAACTTGGATTTGAACCTAGATCTCTCACGCTCAACCATTCATTCCAGCAACATCTATTCATTCAACACTAAGCACATCCCATGAGTCAGATTTCATTTAGTTAGCTCATATCCATTTCTCTTTGATATTTTTTGACATTTTACCTTTCCTGTGATTGGGAACATAGCAGCTAAGGGCCAAGACATTGACAGACCTACCTAAGAAAGGCTGACACTATATTGATTTGTTCTAAATAATAAAAGGTGCCATAAAGAAGACTGCAGGAGCTACTATACTTGGGACTTCTTTAAGAATGAGTATTTTACCATGAATAGAGAAGTTTAGCATTCATGAGCATCTTGCAAATAGAAAACTAATTTACCTTATCAATTTTTGTCCCACTGTGTTTGATCTCGGGATATTTGTGAGACTGTTTCAGCCTCCCTTATATGGTAGCCCTTTATCATATGGATGCAAGATATATTTCTTGCTGTCAAAACTAATCAAAGCATCTAAAAAAAAACAGAGCAACCTTATTTACTTCCTCTGAGATCACAACAAATGTCCTCGTGCTAGGTTTTTTAAATATATATATATAAGTTGATTTTTTTGACTGCACATCAAGGCACTTAAAGACAATATATCTTCATTTCAAATGTCAGTTGATATCCCTTAAATGTTTCCTTAAAAAAAATGAATTTGAGTCTAAAGCTAGCTATAATGGGCACTGTATTATTAACAATTTAAATTAATGTTTAATGCGTTTGACATCACAAAGACACAGATCTCACATTATAATAACCTTTGGCAAATGAATAGTAAACTAAATGTCCGCTTCTGAGACAGCTAATCCTAAAAGGTATGATACAGATGAGCGTTAAATATAGCGATTATTGATATATGCTCTCATTCTGATATAGGAGAGGGATAGAGGTTGTTTAATTTTAATGTCCCCAGAGGTTGACTTTGCGCGTAACATTAATATAATATTGAAAGACAAGAAAAGGTACAGATGTGAATTCCGCAGTTGGTTTTTTCAGTTGCCCTTGAAAGCAGCTGCCATAAATCTTGGATGAAGCCAAATAAGGCTGATGATTTTGAACTTCAATTCATTCTTTTCTATCCTTCAAAAGGTAAATGATCCTGATGGAATTAGAGCTAAGCAGAATGGCTTTCTTCTGTGATCTGCATAGCCAATGGCGCGCACCGCCATCCTTAGCAGAGCGGAGCCGATTCCCTCTTGTGGCTGTGCATGTGCACTCGGGCTTGAACGGCGTTTTGAGTGAGAAAGACATTTAAATGCTGCGCTCAGAAACCTTCCACTTCCCTTCCCCTCCCCCACCCCCTCCTTTTACTTCTTCCTTCTGTGTTGGCTCAGCAGAAAGCCAAAGTGTGAGCTGAATGTATGAGAATCAAGTACAAAGCTCTGCCTTCAATTCCTGGGTTCGTATTTGAAAAAGAATCGGCAAAAGATTTTTCAGTCTGACTCAAAAAAGAGAACTACAAAAAGTTGTAGAGGATTTAAGACAGAGTCATCCCTTACAGAAAATATCGGGGCTTTCCCCCATTGAAACATGTAAATCCAATGAATTCTTTTCCATCCCTGTGGTAAAAACCAAGGTCATGTTCTTAAGTCCCACTCAGTCATACATAAGACATCGTATCCTATCATTAGGGATGGCAACAAATGTATTTGTGGGTTTGCAACTCTGCTTCAGACTGTAAGGCAAATCCAGTTAAAACTACCACAGAGAGAATCATCTATCTTCATAAATTCAGTTACAAAGAGAAATTCATCATGTTTCCTGTCTTTAAAAAAGGAATGAGCCTTGTAATAAAATGCTCTCTGGTCCAAATTCTTTGTATTTATAGGGCCTTTTTCTTTCTGTCTTTCACAGAGCATGGCACATTCTAAACCATGGCTGTACATTCATTAACATAACATAAACAGGTTATATTTCTTGGAATGAAGAACAAGAGGGAGTGAGAACGGTTGTCCCTTCCCTGGTAAGTGACATCCCGAAAGCCATCGGGTTTAAGAAACTGCAGAGCTGAGCATTTTGAAACAAAAATGCAAATGAGACAAAGGGCCTTTGTGATGAAGGTATACCCAGTTCTTTCTTCCTTTCTCACTTTTCCACTTAATTGCAGAGCACTGCTATAGAAGTTTCTTCATTCATTCAAAAAACATTTATTGAGAACCTCTGAATGGAAGGCATTGCAAAAAAATATATATACAAAATTAATGAAAGGGCTCAGGGGCAATTTTTTTGTTCTGTTTTACTTTGAAATAGTTTGCTATTATGTGCATATATACACACATACACTTTCACAATATGAAACTGATCCCTTTTCTGAGTGAAATGACCCAGAATGGGCTTATGGGTCCATTGTGGTCTTTTTCTCCCCCGGGGCCAAAGAAAAGTGATAGCAAATGCTGTAAACCAATGGAGGAGCCAGGGAAGTCAAGGGCTGGAAGAATGTCTCTGCCTCAACAGTGGTCTGTGAGTAATTTTATGACCCATTTGTCAAAAGCTTTGTGGGGTGTCCCTTAGCTTTGTCCTTTAAATTGCGTAATTCCATCAATTCCTGCTAGCACCCTGGAAAATTTATATTACCTTAACTCTATTGCCTGGCTTTAAATGATTTTCTGAGAGGAGGGGTCTCTCTGAGAGGAGGGGTAGCTTCTTTCATGTCTATTTTGTTGTTGTTGTTGTTGTTGTTGTTGTTGTTGTTGTCACAGATTTCAAATGGGGAAAAAGCTAAATTCTGGAAATTATTAGGACACAGGAAGGACTCTAAAGTTCAACTGGACTTGAATTCTGTCTCTAGCTCTGAAACCTTAGGAAAGTTAATCAACCCATTATAGCTTACTTTCTTTATCTACAAATGTGAGTGTCAATCCCTAAATGAAAGGGCTATGATGAAGATTAAATGAGGTAAAACTTGTAAAGCACTTGGACAAATGTCTAGCACATAGTAAGCACACAATAAACAAAAAACTTTAATTACAAGTTGGTAAATTTAAATTTAATTCCCAATAGGAAAAAAAACAAAACAAAACCTTTAGATGGTTTGCAAATATCTAGAAAAATGCAGGAATACAAGGAGAAATAGACTAAGAACAAATTTGGCAAACTGATCTCATTTCAATGTATGATAGGACTCGTAGGTTAGGTCAGGAGACCCCCACAGATATTATGTTTCTGGGGACCCCCGCCCCCCAAGTGTTTGGTGTGGTGTCTAATAAATTAGGGTGACCATGATGATCATCAGCCAAACCAGAATTTTTTTAATATAATTTTTTTTTTTTATTAGAGAAGTTGTAAGTTTACTGCAAAGTCATGCAGAAAATAGCATTCCCACACTCCTCCACTCCCTGTTATCAATGCCTTGCGTTAGTGTGGTACCTTTATTACAATTGATGAAAAATATTATTGTAATTGTACTATTATCTATAGTCCATCAGAATAGATTTGAGAGTGAAAAGAGGCACTATTTAATTATGCCTAAACAAAAGGTGTAAACCAGAACATAACCAAATAAGCCCAGTACTCTCCTGGGCAAATCATATTATATGGTCATCCTCTTTATAACATTCTGTGGATAATAAGGGTGAGCTTGGCTGGTTAAGTTAACTCACAGTGGGTTAAGCAATCACATCCCAAGGAGATGATTTGTAACAACCCCTAGGGCTCTGTCCTCCCACCTGTTACCTTTAACATTTTTATCAATGATCTGGATAAAGACACGGGCAACATATTGATCAAGTTTACAAGTAGCACAAATTGGGACAGAGTAGTTAATAGGGAAGATGTCCGAATGTAGGTTTAAAATTGTCTTTAAACTGGAACATTACAGCAAAGATAAATAAAATTTTAAATTCCTACTTTTAGATTTTGAAAAATCAGTTGCACAAATGGGATACAGAAGAGATTTGCAAGCCTTTGTATGAATAAAAAATGCCTAGAAGTTTTAGTTGACCACAAGCTTAATATAAGCATTTGAAAGGCTGTTGCATTAGAAAGAGAGTACATATGCCATTTTGCACCAGGGAGTTGTAATAGAACATATACGTATAGTACTCAGCAAACTTCAGTTGTTTTGTGGGGAAGTGAAGGAATGCAAGTCAAGACCCCTGCTTGGATGGTGGTTGAAGCATTGAGGAGAAGGGACCAGATAATTGCTAAAGTCCCTTCAATGCTAAGTTCCTGTGAATTTCCACATTTGCTTCACACTACAGCCCCACTGCCAGGTATCCACAACTCACAGATTTACTAACATTGGCTAAGTCTTGGGAACTCATTAGGAACCAAGCCCTAGCATCTTTTCTCCCCATTAAGCAGTTCATCATATTCCCAAAGCATTCAATACTCCTTTTCTCTTATTCCTTACCACATTGAATGTTAAAGTCAACCTTCTCCCACCAAAGTACAAAGTTCCCTAAAAGGCAGAGC
Source organism: Tolypeutes matacus (assembly GCA_026826555.1). Lineage (NCBI taxonomy): Eukaryota > Metazoa > Chordata > Mammalia > Cingulata > Chlamyphoridae > Tolypeutes > Tolypeutes matacus. The sequence goes on along the minus strand of JAKSZT010054324.1, from coordinate 4,366,370 downwards.
TTGGTTTCCGTGGGTCCTTAAATGTTTAAAGAATAAAGGGTTGGATAAATTAACAATAAATGAATGGATGAACATAAAACTATACTCCCCTGTCTTTCCTGGAGAAAATTTCTACCATCACTTTTAGAAAAAGCGTTTTTCAGAAAAATAAAAACGTTAGAGGAGATTTAGGCAGGTTTCTGTTTAAAATGTCCCCTGAACCCTGATATAATTCAATCCAAGTGTTCTTCCCTATGGAATCAAAAGTTCAATTCTCTCACAAGTTACAAACTAATGCAACTATTTCCCCTCTATATAGAATCTCTTTTACCAAGTGAAACAAACTCATGGCCATAGGAAAGCTAATGTTTCTCTGTATTGCTTTTTAGAATTTAAAGCAATGATGATCAAACACACACTTTCCTTGGAATATCGGGAAAGGGTCACATATACACTTCCCCAGTGAGTTAGTTATTGTAGTTGTAAAAACCAAACCCTCTGCAGCCTACAGTAACACTGATTTAAGGCCCCATTCTCTGAGCACACAATATAAATCCTTCCAGCCAAATGTCCACTGATCTGGAACTAGAATCCACTAGACAATCATCTTCAAAGAATCTTATAGTGCAACTAATGTAATGCAATAAATTTAAAAGACCAGCTTGCTTTTTCCTTTCTTCTGCCACAGAGGGAAAAAAAACAACTACAAAAAGAGGTGAACTGAGAACACCGCAAAATGGAGATGGATCTAATTTTTTTTTTTAATTCCACTAATTTGGGTACCTGAATTTCACTTGTTTCTTCTCCATTTGCTTTTTAAGAGTTTTATGAAATTATAGAAATTACTAAGACACCAATATCCATGGTCCTATGATGTAGAGAACAATATTGATATCTGATAATAACGAGCATCTATCACAGCCAGTTTCTTGGGTTTGCTTACCATTGAGCATCTGTTAGACTTTTCATATGCCTCACTGACAAGTGACTGATTTGATTCTAGTTGCTTAATTTCCTCTGAGCATCAGTGCAGTACTTTTCCTCCCTTGCTTTTCTTCTTTCTTTCTTTCCTTCTTTCTTTCTTTCTAAATTCTGGCCAAGAGGAAAGGGTAGTGCTTTAATCCCTCACTTATCTTTAAATAAAATGTTCAGTGAGCGCAGGCAAACAATAAGTCATAAAGTAGACACAGTGATTCAGGCAGTAATCTATGGGCACATAGATCATCCTGCAATGGTGCATTAATCATTACACTAAAAGACAGGGCAAGAGGGATGACATTTTTTCAATTGTGTCTATTGCAATTCAGTGACATTCAAGTATTTTTAATCTGGGCCATTTCTGCAAATAGAAAAGACTGTGTTTTAATCTAGAAACCTTTTTCAACCACACCTCTGAACAGGATGAAAGCAGCCTCAGAAAAGTAAAACTGTTCTTGAATATAGAAAAGTTATTTTAAGTAGGTAAGAAACTGATGGGAATCATGTCACTTTTCAAAAGGATTCAGTCATAAAAGTGCTCAATGACAAAACGCAAGGTCTACCTCCTCTGAGCAGTATCATCTTGACCAAGTTCCTTAACCTCTCCAGCCCTCAATTCACTCATCTGTTAAATGTGAGTAACTGTGTCAACTGTGTAGTATGATAGGGTTACCAGCCATGTATGCAAAATAACCAGTGTAGTGCACAGGACATATTAGGTGCTCAAAATATAGACCCGATTACTGTTGTTTCAGAAGTTCTTATAGTTGATGCCCCTTATGCTTTTGATATGTTTGCAGAAGTTCTCTGATTTATCCATGAACACTACAGACAAGGATAGCAGTAGAACACCAGAAACGCTTTCATATTGGGCAGACTGACACATATTAATAGGGACAACAACCCCTGCTCCCTTCTTCACTAAGCACTCTTGCCCTCTCCCTAAAGGAATCTAAGACTGAATGCCAGCACCTGGTACCTGCTCCAACCTTGACTGACAGCTTCAGGGTTTCCAAGAAACTAAAAGTTTACTTCCACAGAGAGTTTGGAAGGCCCTGGATCTACTCTGTGCTAAACAAGTTGTTTGTTCCAAACATCAAGATATAAGGCATCACTTAGATCAAACAAATTAATGAATAACCAACATCTTCATATGGTATGGAGAGATCCCATAATTGTGTAGATATAGCCTATTGTAAACATTATATTAATGTAAATGAGATTCCTTTTAATAGTTCTTTTTATATTGTAAAATATTTAGTCATTGCTTTCTAATGTCACCTGGGGTTATAATGTTATACTTTATAAAGCTAGTGAAGTCATAAATTGTAGAGGTTTACAACCATTCTGGCTGGAATCCCAGCTTTCAAGCTAATCCCTGCTTGTTTGTTATTATCAAAAAACTTCTGGGGCCCCTAATTATATGAGACATATTTGAAGCTCGTAAGTCTGACCTGAAACAAGTCCAAATCACCCAAGTCTGAAAACTGGGCAGCCATTGGCTTCTTGAAGCACAAACTGCATCAATTTTTAGTTTCAAGGAGTAGAAGAGGTGGAGAGTACAGCCACACCCAAGCTTTGGGAGGCTCTAGGGCTACAAACACTTAGTGGTTGACCAAAAGGTCGTGCAGAAACAGAATAGTTGTCATGGGGAGAAGTGAGTACTATTGGGTGGGGCTAAAGAGAGCAAATAAAAGCATGCAGTATTGGGGTGAAAGTTGGGATGATTCTAGAAAGAGGATTCTACAGTGAAGTAAATGAAATGAAATAATGGTTCACACAATACTTGACAGAGTAAGCGCTCAATAAACGGCAGCTATAATGATGATGGTGGTACTATATCTAAGAGACTATGAGATCCCCAAGTACTTCCAAGTATAAGGATTGTTTTTTATTCATTTCCCGTCATCCTAATAATCTAGCTCAGTGGCTGGGAGATAGAAGATGCTCAATTATTGTTTGTTGCATGGTATTGTCTATAAGTAAACAGAGTATGGTGCTACTAAAAAGAATTAAGAAAAGGGAAAAGCCAGGATAAGAGACCAAAGAGCTTGTGGTGAAAATCGATGTGTGTGTAAAGGAAGTGGAAGAGGTGAGCATCAGGCCTCCATTGAGGAATGATCTAGATCAGGGATTCTTAACCTTTTTTGTTCCACGGACCCCTTTGCCAGTCAGGTGAAAACCACAGACCCCTTACTAAGTCCACACTATACTGTGTATTATTTAATAAATATATCACACCTGCACCAACACATCCCAACAAGAATAATGTTTTTTTTTTTAATTTCAATTCAAGCTCACAGAGCCCTGGTTAAGAACCTCTGATCTAGATAAACACTGCACACAACGTAACTAAACATTTTCTCTTTTGATTTCCACAGTCTGCAGTCATCTCAAACCAACATGAGCTAAAACATGGTTTAAAAAAATGGAACTTCTTGCTTTCCAAAGTTTAAAAATAAATTTTCTCCTCAAGTAAGATGAGTCTTAACTAAAAAGAATTTTTTTTTAAAAAAAGGAGAGGGGCATTTAGGAATATCCAATAGTCTTTCCCTGAGGATGGCAATGGTAGCTGAGAAACAAGGGAAGAAAAGTTGACTGCCTTCATTAACTCTTAATAACCCTACCCATTATTAAAAACAAAGACTACCATTAGTATTTTTGAGGTCTGACTATGTCCCAATCCCTGTCCATATTTCACCAACCCAATAAGGTAGATGCTGTTACCTTCTTTTCAGAAGGAAGGAAACTGAAGCCTAAAGAGGTTAAATAATTTCTCCAAGATCACACAGCTAATAAGTAGAAGAGTCAGGGTTAGACCCAAATCTGCCTGATTCTAGAGAGTGGATCTTAGTCTTTACTGTAAACCAGCAGTCCTGTTATGAATCTGCAACACATGTGCTCACAAATCTCACTATGTGCTTTGATTTCTCCACTGTTTCATAGGCCTTGCATTCAACCATAGAGTCTTACCCTAGGACCATGTACTCCAGGAAGCCCAGAAATTGCTTCAGAGAGTCTGTGAATTCCTTAAAATCAAAAGCAAAACTACATGTGTGTACGGTATGTGCATTTTTCTGGAGAGAGGAAAGCTTATTGTGCTAGCAATTCTTTAAAGGGTTTGTAGCACATAAACATGTTAAGAACTACTGCATTAAATGATGCATTCAAGAACAAAGTAGGCTCATTCTCTGCTATGCTGCTATGATAATGCCTCTCTGGAAACTAGTAAGGTTAGAGAAATACTAAGTAGGTGTGGTGGGGGAGGGGGGCATCTGTATAAATCTGTTTATTACCATTGTCTTTATATTCCTGAGCTCAAAAGTACATGTGAAGATGTGAAGGAGAAAGGGAGAGAAAAAATAATCTTAAAATGCTTTTTCAAAGGGAAAGAGATGCTATCTGAGGAATGTCAATTTTGTTAGTTTTTCTGAAAATACCGTGACTATTCTAAGAGAAGAAAAGATTCCACCTGTTCATTTTAATGCCCATTCCCCTTTATGCAAATAACTGTTTAACCACCAGGCAAAGATAAAGACAATAAGTTCTCTGGTGATGCACCAACATCTTGAATCCCATTTCTGATATCGGAGCCAAAAAGGATCCAGTTCATGACAGCTACAGAGCCTACCGCATAGACTCACGTGTTAGTTTTTACGATGACATAGACCACGGGCATTGGAGGATTGTGGCCTTTTTAACACCTGTTCTCTTCTCAGCAGGCTGCAACTACCCCAGTTGCCCAACTCACTCTCCCCAAAGGCTACCGGGTATAGGTAATTATGAGCAATTTTTTCTCCCTTGATATCTTTGGTGAAAAGTCTGTCTGCATGCATTCACACACAAACACATACACACACATACACAAATGCCAGCAATCACACACATACACGTGTGTATGCACACCACAACTGTTGGCTTAAAATGCATGTCCAATCTGGCTTCCCAATGGTACAGTGCCTTTCATCTACTTTAAAATATCTGCCTCTATAGAAAAATTATTTTCCTTTGAGTAAATTAGGAGGATTCCCTGGTGGTATATAGTCAATAGTTTGTTTTTGTTTTTTTTTGTTTGTTTGTTTGTTTGTTTTTAAGGGGAAAAAAAGCTACACTTAAGCATTTTAGTACTTATTTTATTCAGAATTGAGGGATCTTATTTTTTCCCTTGGAAAAAGAAGATAAAGTGATTTGGCCTTTTCATTCTCATAGCAACCCTGAGGTCCTGAGTTCAACCTGTCTCCAAAAAGAAAAATGTCAGGGCTGAAATGCACCCAATTTCACCTAATTTTGTGGTGCCTCACTCTTGAAGAAGATGGATCAAGACGGCTCACCTCACAAAATGGGCACAACTTACTTTAGAAAATAAGAAATGTAATCCTGTGGTTTAAGTAACTGTACCATTCTGGGTCAGGTTTAAGGCCCTCTGTGCAATTCTCATTTTATAGCCATTTGTGTAATTATACAGAGCACTCCTTCTATCAGCAAGATCCATTGATCCTTAAGTGTACACTGTCTGGCATCCAATAAACTAGGAAGCAGGGTTTTCTGCTCCTGGAACAGTGAAGGGCTAATTAGTTGCATTTGCAGATTAATGATTTTCAACTAGAAAGGGCAAAAGCAAAGGGATAAGCCACAGCCACAGTGACAGAATGCAAATAAAAGTATTTATAAGGGCAGGGGAGTGTGGGGGCAAGGAAGGGCCATCGATTGCTTTTACCCTCTGCACCACAACACATTCCAATAAGGGAGGGCATTCTGCCAGCCGAACTGCCTTCAACAAAGCTAAGCCATAAACAGAATCTGTTGATAGATATAAGCAAGGCTGGGAGGAGAGACAGAGAAAGAAATTCTAGACAGAAAGAGCAACAAGGATCAAGAAACCTTTCCCTCTTCTTACCCGACTCAGCCTTTGCCTTCTCTTTGTCAGAGCAGCCTTCAATTTCAACTCGCTCTCCTTCCGCCCTGCCTCTCACCCTCATCTATATAAAGGATGACTTGATAGCTTGCTAGGAGACGTCCCAGCCAATAGACAAAACAACATGTTTAAATTCTCTGCTTATTCTCATTTCCTGAAATGGCATTACACTTCCGAGTTTGTCTCATTATTATTTTTAATCCTATTTCCCACATAAGTTTCAAGGTACCACCTCATTCCTTGGATCCTAGGTTAGTCAAAGCAAAGGTTTTTCCTTCATCCATAAAAAATAAGGGGGAGGAGGAGGTACAACAGGGTATAAATCACTGGTTCCCAGACGGGTATCTCACTCATGAAAAATATTTTCAATAAAATAGGGAGACTGACATAGAATTTCTTTTTAAAATTTATATTTCCATGTAACTCACTGAAAAAAAAATGTATTTACCATAACAATCATTGTTTCAAAGAAAGATAATCTTAGAAGATAAACAGAGCTTTAATTTAAATAAATTTAGCTTGATGAAACACACACTCCCCTCTCATTATGTTTCTCATTTCTCCATGTACTGCTAAGACAAGTTCTCTGCCCTGAGAGACTTACTGGACTTGAACTCTGAAAGTAGAAGCTAGTACATTGGTCCGGGAGCTAACTTATCATTTCTTCTGGCCAGCCTTTCCAGATCCAGGACCCACCCCTCAGGCAAGGTTAGGATCCTTTTATGAATTCTCATCGCACTCTGCACTTTTCATGTCTTGAACATACCACAAAAATATTTTTTGTTTGCTGTCTTTCCCTCTTTGTCTTCACTCTGTCTCCAAGATTGAATATGGCACCCGTCCATAACAGGCAAACAGTTTGTTGATTGAATGAACTAAATATTGCATTCTAGATTTTGCTTTGCCACGTAGCAACCGGGTGATCTTTGGTAAATCGTTTAATCAAGCTGTTTTTTGCCTTGGCAAGCTTGTTTTGCAAATCAGATGAGATGGTACATATGAAAGAGCTTTGTAAAACTCTGTAAAACTCTATGTAGCTGTGATTTGCCAAAAGGAAAATGGATGAGCAGGAGTGTTCTCTTTCTTCAAGTTATATTTCTCTACCTACACAATTCTGTTAATTGTCTTTTGTGTCAGTCTTACCAGTTAAATTTCTCCTTCCAGTTAAAATATAACACCAAAATTGACCTCAAATTTCTAGAAGAGTAAAAAGAACACAAGTCTGAACGTAAGGCAACCTGCTTTCTCGTTCCAGATCCTCCACCTAAAAGCCATAGCGCCCTCTTTGGTTCTTAGCTTCCTGATCAATAAAATGAAGGCTGGAGACCAGCCCCAAAACTCCAGGCCCTAGGAATGGTTTCATTAGAGGGATTCTCCAGGAAATAAGCACCACTCAGTAAAGATCCTTTTTCCTTGCACTTACTAAACATGCCTGAGTACTTGCGATTTGCTACAGTTTTACATAACTTAAGTCACTTTAAACTATTCTAAACAAGATAATGCCACTATTTAAAGTTTTATTAAAAGACAACAGAATTCCATTTTTCAAACTCAAGTTTGATTCTTGGTCTGGCATGGACTCCTTGAGCCAACCATCAGACCACTTTGCTTTGTTCTGGAACATTTTCCCCAGCCTTGGTTTTCTTCATCAAGATGTTTATATTTTCTACATTGATGCCCTGTATTAGAATCAAAAGTCAAAGCCCTTCAGATTAAATTGCACAAATGTTGACTGCATGTTCACAGGGCTAGCTACTAGAAATACTTTGTAAGACAGATACAATCTCTTCATGAAGCTTATAGACTCGTTCAGTTTTCCCTGTGGCTCACACCTACAATATCCATTACAGAGATGTGGGAACCTGATCTTCTCTACTCATAAGTAAACAATATGATCATTCATCTGCAAAGTCCAAATTCAAAAAGAATGTGTAGTGAGCCAAACTGCTTCCTTTCTCTTCTGCTGGCCAGTGCTTCCCCTCTGAATCACTCATCTCTCTTACTGTGTGTTCTTTTATAATGATTAGTCTCAAACTGACTGAGTTTGGTAGGAAGGCTGGAAACAGGACCTTAGGCTGGAGCTTTGACCAAATTTTCAATGAATAATTATAATTTCTCTTCTTCCTCCAAGTATAATTATAAATCAGATATCCATTTTGCAATGATATATTTGAACTTCAGTATCTCTGCCATTCTACTTGGATTCACCTGCATCTACTATCAACCTTCATCCCTTTGAAATATTCACCTAACAATAGCCCATCAAATTCATGAGTAACAAACTGTTTTGTTCCCTTGGTGTTTTTGTTTCTGTCACTTGCAGATCCAGTTCTTCCTGGTCTCAGAATTCTCTGCATATCCTGGGGTCCTCATCCTTTACCCAGAGCACTTTCCCATGCACTTTAAATGTCCCCCATATCCCTTTTATTACATTTAATCACATGGTAAATTTAAAAGATGAGTCCAGATAAAGAAGCCTCGTTAACTTTAATGGGTCACATTTTATATTTGGGTGAAAGGCCTTAAGCCCTTGTAAATTAGGCTGGGATTTATAAACCATGACAAACGTGATGACAAATACTGATTTCCTAGTAAATTCCTCCAACACATTACATCCCTGTGCACGATGAATTGGTAGTGTTCCTCTGTTATTATTTACAGAAATGACTTTGGGACTGTCTCGATACGTGGGCAATATACTTAAACCCATGGCAGATCTCACAGATTAGGGTGAAGCCATATATTTCCTTTACTTGACTTCTACTTAAAAAAAAAAAAAAAAAAAAAAAAAACTGACTACAATACACGAATTACAAATGTTCTTTATACCCTGTTTAAAAAAATAAAAACAGACCAATTTGAGATGGATTCAGAGTTTCCAACATAACTGCTCAAATTACTGAGGCTATGTGGTTCTATTTCACAAATTATACCTCTGTGGTAAGATTCCTCTTCAAGAAAACTATAGAGATCAATCAGCTCCAGCCATAACATCCTTAATCCCGCTGTTAGACTTTTATAATTTTCTGCCACCAGTGAGTTATTACTTGACAAGTATTTAAATATTATACATTGTGAAGTTTAAATAAAGAAATTATTTACACAGGAATATAAAAAGTGTATTACCAATTATATAGTTCCCTGAACACTTAATCATGCAGCCAAGTGGAAAACCCTTTAGGAAATCTGTCCTCTACCATTTCACCTTAATGTAGGGCACCTCAGGAAATACACATTTAATCTCAGCAGCTGCATTTCAAGCACATAATCTCACTTTGCAGTGCGCTCTGCCACTTCTTGTCATCCAAACAAAATGCAGGTAAATGACGGAGAATCTTAGCTTATACCTTTTAAATATTTACCGGCTAGTCTACTCTTAGTAATACATGCTGTAGTGTTAGACTCAATTTCATCCTCGAGTGGTTGGCAGACAATTTGGACAGGCTTACTGAGAAGTGGAGGATCTTTCCTGGCCCTGCCTTTGAGGAGAAACCATTCCCTTATCTTAAATGAATTAGTTTAAAAACTTTCCCTGCTAGTCCAGAATATCAACAAATCAGTCCCACCTGCTCCATTGACGGCTTGCTTAACTCAGCACTGCTGGCTGATGGGAGAGAAGTTGATGGGCAAGCCTGTCCTGTGGAAGGAGGCCCCCCTCCGCCCCTCCAGGCCCTGACCGATGCGGATCCCAGTCACACCAGGGTTCCCTTATATCCCAAAGAGAAGTGGGTGTGATTTGCTGGACAGAAAACCAACTCGATTAGGGCCCCATTTTCTTCCACAACAGTCACCTGAGCCTGAGTGAAGAGAAGGCATCCTCTCTGACTGTGCCCAGGGCTACTTTTAAAAGCACAACCATTTCTCCACGTCAGGTGGTCAGGGGCAGAAGGCACTAACTGCTGGTGGTAGCAGAAGCCTTTCCTCTCTGCTAGTTGTCTGGGTTTTTACTGAAAGTCTGAAGACGTTTAAAAAGTCTGCTTAGATTGAATATGATTCTCGCTCTGAAAAAATGAGGTACTGACATGAAAATTTATTGAAAATATAATATTTAGATTTTTTAAATCCCACTGATATTTTTAACTATATATGTGTGTATATATTTTCATTTATTTATCTATGCATATGTGTATATGTATATATATTTGTCTATGCAAAGAAATTTCTGACTGGATCCACTTTCAACTGCTCTTGGTGGTTAACTCAAGGAATGGGATTCAAAGAATAAGAAAGAGGACGCAAGGAATATTATTATGAATTTTTACACTGTTAGAATTTTTATAAGTATATAGTAATATTATTACTTTTAAGTATTAATAAAGAAGTAATTTCCCCTCATTCACTTAACTTTTTTTATCACACTGGCAAACTTAAGCATTAGGGTTCAATGTCAGACTACAGATGGGAATGGCAGAGCCTAATCTCCTTTCCTGTTTAAAGACAGCAGATAACCTGACTGAAGTAGCTACAGAACAGATTGTGGACAGTAACAGGAGCCTCCCATGGGATTTCTGAATTTGCATTCTGAATCTTTTCCTATATGTTCTGGTGTTATAAACTCAATTCTGCATGTTATAATGAATTAAATGCACTTAGAGCCTGATCTTAACCCTCTCTTCTCTAAGCATCTTTTCTCAAATCAACCAAGCTTGTTATCTTTACTAAGTCGTAGCCTATTTGTGGCTTTTTGAAAATACTTAAATAGTGCTGTTGGTTTTTTAAAGGTATTTATGAAGAAGAAAAGCGGGCTAAATCCCCCAGTCCCACTTCTGCCTCAAGGCTCCAATACACAACCCCTCCAGGCATCAAAAAGCCCTGTCTGCTGTTTTTCTGAAAGCAAAGGAAAGCCCTTCATTCCATAATTACTCTCTTGTGCAAATTGGCACGCTATCAGAGTTAACACAACAGAGTACAAAAACAACCAGGTTATAACATCTGTGCTGTTGTAAATTGAAATAATAAACTTTGGCCAACACGAAGGACAGCAAATTCAATTTGACAGTTCTCTCAAAGCAGACTAAGAACAACTGGGAGAAGCTGATTAGGATTAGAATCTATTTTATTTGATTACTACATCACTGGATGAGGCAACTTGTAATACAATTCCCCCAAATCATTAATTCATCATTCACAAAATAATGGTAGAAATCAAATGTGCCCTACATTCAAAATCACTGATTTTTCGGCCTGGAAGGAACTTTTCCAACTTCCTTTAGCTTCAGAGCCCTTTCTTTAAGCAAATGCTCATGTGAAAGTCCAATATGCAAAACAGATAAATGCAAGCTTGCTCTAGTCCATGGGAAAGAGAGGGTTGTAGCTGTGCTCAGGTATCCCACTCCCATCCCTTGCCTCTCCAGCTCCCCTGACAGAGCCTTTGCAGAATCCCTGGGTTTCTATGGAGCATCCTTTGAAAAATTACTGCTCTAGGCCACCCCCTTCATTTAAAAGATGCAGGCTTTAACTAGCTTAAGAATGCTAGCTAAAGATAGAGCTAGGGAAAGAGGGGGAGGAAGGAGGAAAACCACTTTCAGACAAAGATGTCTATTGAAACATCAAGAGGAACTTCATCCTCTAAAGAGGTTATCTGATAATAGTTAACTTTTACTGAGCATTTGCTACATGCCAGAAATAGTGCTAAGTGCTTTATGATCAAGCCTTATCGCACTTGATTCTTCTAAGAACCCCATGAAGTACATATGATTATTATCACCATTAAACAGATGAAAATACTTAGGCTCAGAAATGTTAAATGACAAGGCCAAGGGAACACAGCCCGGAAGTGGCAGCGCTAGTTCAAACTCAGGCAACGATGCTTGAGTGTCAATGTGCCCTGCTTTTCTGTCTGTACTCTCCATCCTCCTTGCCACCACTACTTCTTTTCTTGCCCCAATTGCCTTACCAATGAAATGGTGTGAAGGCAACATTTCACTGGCTCCGTGGACATACTGGGCACTTTTACTGGAACCAATAGGCTGCCTGCCACCTTTGTCGAGACCTCTGCAGCTACAGCCACCACTGTTTTCTAACCAAGCCATCCAACAGATTTCTTCTGTCAAGAATAAGCTCCTCAAATCCAAAGATGAGACAAGTGAGAAGGGGTGGCTGACACTCTGAAAGACAGGACTAAAATCCAAAGTGAGCTCAACAAACAGAACACGTGCCCTCTAAGAGCTGAAGAAACAAGGCTGGATCAAATTGGGGTATTTGGGGACAAAAGACAAATATATAGACAAATGCAAGTTGGGAAGAGAGAACAAAAGACCAAGTTGTGAATAAACCTCGTAGTGGTCAGAGTAAAGCCGTTGAGTGTGCGTCAGCAATGAAGCACTGTCATCAGGAAAGAAAGGCAAATAACTGTGGAATGGCCTGGGAGGAATGTGACTTGCAAGGACTCCAAAATAAGCCTTCCAATGTTCCGTTCATTGGGTTAGACCTTAAACATGCTCTGCACCCAATACTGGCTATCACACTTTTTAAACGGTGGGAGAAAATAGATAAAGGCCAAAAAAAGCACAGCAAAGTTGATGGGAAGGAATGAAAAAATTCTTTGGAGAAAGATTAAAAGACTTACTGTTTTTAACCTGCATAAGATAATGCTGAGAAAGAAATGGGAGATCTCAGCTGTATACAACATTCCTGCAAGAGAATAGTGACTATTTGCTCTTCATTTATAGAAAATTCAATCACTCATTCATCAAATATTTACCAAGTACCTACTCTGTGCTGGGGGTACAAATGTGAAAAATATTTCTAATTTGTGTGCTGAAAGTAATTCACAGTCTAGTGGATTATTATTTAAATAAATAATTACATTACACTGTGATAGTTATTATACTAGAGGCATATATGAAGACTGCAGAGACAAAAAGGAGGCAGTGGTAAACCCTGTGGCAGTAGGGGTCATTAAGCAGTGTCTTAATGGAAGAGTAGGAAGGTTTTCAGGACTTCAAGGAGGAGGAGAGCATTCCAGGCAGAAGGAATAGTATGTGCAAGGGCAGGAAGATGGGAAACTCTCTAGTACATTCAGGGAATTGCAATTCGTTGTACAAGCTGGAATTTGAAATATAAGGTGAGAAAAAAACAGGAGGTAAGCTGGAGACACGGGCTGGGGCTAGATAATGGAGAACCTTGTAGGTCAGCTAATAAAGTGGACTTCTATGCAGATAGTTACAAAGTCTCGTTACAGAGTCACAATATTTCTACATCAATTGGAATGGGCACTGATGGCCATCCTCTGCTCCAGATGCATTGCCCCTCCATTGGCACTTTCCAGAACCCCACAATCCAGCAACTAGAAGGTAAGGCATGGGACTGGTGCCTCCAAGAGTCTTTCCAGTTTTACATCAGTGTCCATTTTGATGCCATACTAGTTGTTAAATGTTTTTGGTATCATCTCTGGTAACATTTTGGAATTCCATCCATAGGTGAAGGGGAACAACTGAAGAATTTCAAGTAAAGATCTCACATATTAGAATGACATTAAAAAAAAAAAAAAAAAAAAAAAAGATTGATTGTTAAGGTAACCAAAAAGGAATGCAGTCTCCCTCCATGTAGATATTTAAAGAGCTACCCAATTTTCAATCCTATAGGTTAGATGGTTCAATGCTGCTTAGCCTAGGGATGGCTGGATGAGATGACTCCAAGGGCGTTGTCGCTTTGTTTATGAGACTTTATTCCATTGTCAAATGCTAAGGAAACACTGCCTGGTTCATCTTCCTCCCACATCTCTGAGGTGAGGAAGGTGGGAGACCTGGCTGGGGGCTGGCCTCTTTGAGTGACAACTCTTCTTCATAGGCTATAGAGGCAAAGGCAGCATTTTGAGTTGAAATTCTTTTCACACTGATGTGGCAGGTAACCCCCTGCAGCAGGTAACCCCTGGCAGCAGGCTTTCATCCAGGGCTTTCCACACTGTTGCCCTCCTTCACAAGAGGCAGCTACAAGGGCTAAGGCATGGGGATGATTTAACGTTTCCAGGTGTCCCGAAGGCAGGCAGTCAAGGGAGAGAAAAGAACTCCAAGGTCACCCAGACAAACCATTAACTGCAGAGGGATCAGAATCTACATTTTCACTCAGAATCTCAAGCCTTAAGCTTTATCTTTCCAAATGCACTGTATTTCCCCTAAATTCAATCATTTCCAGATGATATTATAAAAAATAAAACTTTAGCTTTTTCTTTTTAGAAAATTTGCATGTCTTGGTAAGTCATGTAACCCTAGTCCTGAATTTTCCCCAGCTCATTTTTTCTCATCTTTCAATTACCTGCTCATCTACTACTGTGCAAGCACTTTTCCCCTCATTTACTGAGGATACCACTTCCTTTTTTCCTTTTCTTTTTTTTTCTCCTAATGCTCCCCTAATTAACAGTCAAGCAGCTTTTCACACAAAATCTCCAAGTTTAAAAATTTTCCTTCTGAAGCTAAAAGAGAGAGCTCTGAGTTTCAAAAATTCTTTTCTCCTAGATTTTCATCTGGTCAGCCATCTCTCCTAAACTAGGCCAGTATGAACAGCAGCCTCTAAAACTCCCAGAGATTGGAGACCTGCGTTGCCTGGGAAAATTGATCCCCGGGTATTTCAGGGGCAGTTTTCTTTAAGGCCATGCTGTGGCCATCTGAGCTTGATTAAAAGTAACATACTGGAATCATCTTCAAGAAGAGCCCCATTCATTTAATTTTTTCTATTGTACCCTCCTTGCATTCATCCATCCAACAATCATTTACTGAGCATCTCCTGGGTGCTAGGCCCTGAACTAGGTAGTGGAATATAATGATGGACAGAAGATGTACTACTTTTTTGTTTGTTTTGTTTTGTTTTGGAAAAAACTTTAGATTACATAAATGTTACATCGAAAATACAGGGGGATTCCCATATACCCCACCACCTCCCCCTCCCAGACTTTTCCCCATTAATAGCATCTTTCATTAGTATGGTACATTTGTTATAATTGATGAACACATATTGAAGCATTGCTATTAACCATGGTCTTGACAAAATGTATAATAGCCTGTATCTGTCATTGCAATGTCATACAGGCCAGTTCCAATGTCCCAAAACTGGCCACATGTTATACCTATTTTTCCCTCTCCCTCACCTCAACCTCTGGTGGGCACTGCCTTTATATAAATGCTATGAGTTCTTCCATTGTTAGAACAATAGTAATTCTACTTTAGTCCATAGTTGCATTCCCTCTTATGTTTGTTCATTCCTCAGTCTTGAGGATTTGGGGATGGTGATGCCCACTCTGTTTCTGATTGAGAGGGGGCTTATATCCCATGGGGCAGATGGATGGAACTGTCTTGCTTGCAGTTATGGATACTCTGTTTTTGGGGGGGATGGGCATTGTCCATCATCATCCTTTTGTTAGATGTCCTGGGTGAATCCACTGGAGAGTAGGTGTTACAACTCTGGTGAGATTCAGGGCTCAACCAGCATATAAACAGACCAATGATTTAAGTCTCTGGGACAAATATTTAACAAGTATAGTGCAAGTATAGGTTCAAATTAAAGGGGCAGAAGAGCCATGTGTAGAGAAATTATAAATGTCTAACTCTGTTATATTGGGGAGCATACATTGCAAAGTAAGGCCCACTGACAGGCTACTGAATTCCTGAGATTGCCCTGCCTAGAGTCTAGATGTCTCTAGAGACCTCAGGAGCCCCCCTGCTTGAGGCACTGTTTACTGTGGCAGTCAATGAGATCCTCCTGAAACGTGCATAAGCATAACCTCTGGAATGACCTCCCAACTCACTTTGAAATCTCTTAGCCATAAAAACTCATTTGTATTTAATATTTCCCCCTTTGGGTCAAGGTCTTTTTCCACATGCATCAGTAGTTGGCATTTGGTAATAATCCCTTGGTGCCAGGGAGGCTTATCCCCAGGACTCATGTTCTATGACAGAGGGGAGGTAATGAGTTTATATGCTGAGTTTGGCTTAGAGAGAGGACATATTTGAGCAACAAGTAGGCTTTCAAGAGGTAACTCTTAGACAATATATAATACTAGGCTAAGTTGCAATTTCACAAGAACAAGGTTCATAAGTACCACTATCAATATCAAGGGCTTGGAGTAATGTTATGTCCTCCTTTGTTAGACACTGCCCATGTACTCGGGGGATTCTTGCCACTCTATTAGAGAATGTAGCAGGACTTCCCAAGATAGGAATTCAATATCTTTCAATTTTGTGTGGGTCTCCACACACTGAGACAACACCCTATGATCATTTGAACATATCCATATGCCATAATGTCATGCCTCAAGTGCAGCACTCCCCATACATCCCTGTACTACCAACACCCCACACCAGTGATCCTCCCCTGCCACAGTTGTGACCCACCCTTCTGTGATCCAAAACCTCCCCAGAAACAAAGCCAAAGCCAAAAATTAAACAAATAAAAAGAAAAGAAAAGAATAAAATAACAAATAAAATACAAAGATAAAAAATAAATTTTTTTTCATTGTGTCTTCCATCACTGTAAGTTAGAGCTGTTATCTTTTGTGTGCAGTTACAATTTCTTCCATCTGTTCCCCCAGTGTCTTTTTTTTTTTTCACTTTAGAAGATGTACTCCTTGATCTAATGGAGCTTATAGTCTACAGCGGTGGTTCTTAACTTCGGTTGCATATTAGAATTACCTGGGGAGCTTTTAAAAATCCCAATTCACAGTTTGACCCCAGACCAATTGAGACAAAATCTCTGGAGATGAGACCCACATATAAATATTTTTTTTAAAGTCCCTGAGTGATTCCAAAGGTCTAGTGGGAGAGACATATCAGCCAAATAATCATAAAAATGGGTGTAAAATTAAAACATTAATAAAGGCTATAAAGAATTTGTCACACTTAAAGCTCCAATTCCATTCATTCATACAAGCAACAAAGATTTGTTGAGTGCCTACTGCTTACTAGACATTACAAGAGTAACCCATAACTATGAGTCATAACCCAAAGAAGCACTGGCCATTCTGGCCATCCTTTGTGATAATGGGTCAAACTGAGCACTGAATACCACGGGATTGTTGGTCAATTCTATTTGCTCCAGCAAGTAATCCCACTGCATCTCAGGCAGGTATGTAGACCACAGGGCAAAAGCGAAATCAAGAGACTGGCCCTCCTAAATGCTGGCAAGATATCTCATTGAAATTCAGTGCTAAGGTTACCAGCTGGAGTAGAGGGTAGGGGTATGATACTCTGGATTGACTCCAGATATCAAGGAAGAGGAAATAGGAAGTCTGATTCACTAGGTCTGCTTGCAGATTTAAAAGGAAAATATTCTGTAAGGCTCTAAGCAAGATTGTCTTGGATTTGCTCAGGGATATGTGCAGAATACTTATATAATGAGCTTTCTTAAATAAAAAAACAGCATCCTGGCTTTACAAAAGCTTCTGGGTACTGGAGAGATTATTAAAAAAATAAGAGAGGTGGTGGTTTAGCACCACGATTACTGCTGGGAATGGCCTTTACAGATTTGAATGCCCTTGTGCTCTTAATTCTTTGAATCATTGTCCCTCAAGACAATGCAATTTTTTTGTTTCACTTTTTGATTTTGAAAAGTATTCTGGCATCATTCATTTGACTTATACTGTAGCTATACACAGTTCATATATATCTATATATATTAGGAACTATACCTAAGACACCTCTTATTTGTTTATTATATTTTATTCTTCTCTCCACTTTTTGATCTTCAGTCGTCTTTCAGTTGTAAACCTGACTTCATACTGGCACTGCAGCAATCATTGTCACAAGCAGATAAAATTCATTATTAAGGATAAATGACATGTGGAAAAATACATTTCTTTAAATATATCTCTTTAATGAGAAATTATTATTTTTAGGAGGTACCAGGGATTGAACCTGGGACCTCGTAATGGGAAGCAGGTGCTCAAACCACTGAGCTACACCCGCTCCCCAAGAAATTATTTTTAAAGTCCTTCACCATCCAGTTTTCAATTATTTAGTGACAAATATTTGTTTTTTTAAAGTAGGCATTCAAACACATTTTAAGATGGAAATGGGCTGAGAATTTGCCATGCTTCCTAAGACCCCATAAATATAACCAAGGCTGTGTTTAATTCCAAAGAGGGAAAGAGCTTCATTTTTAATAAGTATAGAAGATTTGGATTTAATTTAAATAGAGCACAAAATCCACTCTGTGAACTTACGGGCTTTTTTCTAATGCTGGTTCATTTCTCTGTCCCATGAAGGATTAGACTCTAGGTCTGATTTTCTGAGGACTGGCACAAAGTGGAACCCAAAAGTTTTCCAAGATCACACTATTAAGCAAGGCTTATCACTCACACAAATCCTCTCTTAATGTAAAATTTAATAAATATGGAAACAGGGGCAAAAGGAAAATAAGATGAATCTGTGAGTACTCAAAGCTCATGCTGTAAGTTTCTACACTAAAGGTAGAACCTTTGGCCCAGGGACTCTTAGGAATTAGCCAAATCCATAAAGTCTGTATGGTAATACTTGGCAGAGTTTCTTCAGGCCATGGAAGCACTATCTACTCTGCTATAGAGATAAAAGAATTCTCCTTCCATGTTACTTAAAACGTCCCTACCATCTTAAACTCAGTGCTCAGTTATGCCATCTTAAACTAATCCAACCCAATGCTATCCAATATAACATGTATTCACCTAGATCATGTGCCAAATTATGTCTTCCAAAATAGAATCACATGGATTATATATGGTACGGTTAACATTTATTACAAATACCAGGCTTATCTTCCACTCCTTTTACTATGTTTCTTTCATTCCAATAATTTTAGGATTGTCTTATAAAGCATCTATTCCTTAGCCCATCTTTTGTAAAACAATATTTGACCAGTTTATATAGAATAAAATAAAGTACAGGGCCCTGTTAGGATTTCACAAAGGACCGTATCTCCAAAGGAAAAAGAAATAACTATAATAAAGCAAACCATTTTAATAGAACAAACTAGACCCAAGCAACTACAAATACAAAAGTCAAACTGCAAAAAGATTATACACAAATTTTCCTTCCTTTTCTTTTTTTTTTTGAGGGGATAAAAGGATATACTTTCCATAGCTGAGTCGTGTGTGGCCATGTAACCTAAACTTATATCTAAAGTTTTCCTTCCTTTTTTAGGTATCATAACTTCATCCAAAATACAAGATAAAAATTCTTAAAATGAATTTTTTTCAAAGGACAAAGGAACTCACCAGTCAGCCCAAGCACTCACAATCCTTGAAAACTAAGTCACTAAAATGAGATTTGGTAAATTTAGATTGTAGTACCTGCTATAATAAACACACCATTGGCCTTTCCTATTTTACAATGATCTTAACATTTGGCACAAAGAAAAGAAAACAAACCAAAAAACTTTTGGTGAGTTACAATTAAACAACCACTTCATGGAAAATTCTGACAACCCAATAATACTTTCAGAAAATTCAAACTGAAATAATAACAAAATAATGTGTATTAAGACATAACTGGACTTTTATGAATGTTTGGATCCAGTATGCCAAGTCTATTTATCTAGAGATAAATTAGAAAAGTCTTAAAACTAAAGGAGTCAAAACAATTCCAGTCAGCATTTCTCAGGCAGGAGAGGTACACATCACAGAAGCAATAACCCTCATCTCCCAGGATGACTGAGCATGCTCTTTCTCCAAGTATATTCAGTCTTCCCAAACCCTACGAGGGTCTTATACAGCAGCAGCAGCATGCCCTAAAGTGATTTTTCACTGAGACAGCTACTTTAAAAAGATGCTGTAACACTGACCCTATGGAAGGGAAGTCATTGAGTATGGATTGGGAAGCATAAAACTTTCCTTTTTAGAGTAGAGTCAAGGTCTAGATACCTGAAAGTCTTAAGATAATAATCAACATTTATTACATACTCAGAGCACTCTGGTGTTTTGAGAAACAGTAACCAAAAATAGAACAAAGAAAAAGAGTAGGAAAACAAACGTACTTAGAATTCTGCACATGAAAGCAAGAGTGGACAAAGGGGTCAAAGAATAATCATTTCTATATACAAGGCATTTTGCCCAATGTGCTAGATATCATCTGCCTGCCTCTTCAAGTTCACTTTGCATGCTTTTGTAGCCTGCTTAGTGACCTAGGAGGCTAACCCACATGGACTGAATTAATGGGCCCCCTTGCTCTCTAGTTTCCAATTGAGTTCCACCAATGGAAGTTATGGAGAACAGAGACAGGAGGAGAGTGGAGATGGGCAGTTAGGGGGAAAATATGAAATAATAAAATGAGTAGGGACCAAGTCAGAAAGATGGAGAGTGATCAGGGCAGGAACCATGAAATAAATGTTATGCTAAAAGCCTAAAGGAAATAATAAAGCAAAAGGTGAGAAATCCAGAAGGAGGAGGTTGGTTTTCCTGGAAAAGCAGGCCTAGGGAGAAGAGATCTGGCAGACAGAACTGCTCAGTCTGTGTTGCACAAAGGGCAGAACTCTGCATATGAATTTGTGTGCCTGGATGTTATCCTAGTAGTTATTTTTTCAAAAGAATTTGCTTGGGGTGTTTCAGTTTTCAGTGCAAAAATCTTATCAGCCTCTAAGAACTGCTTTAGACATGGTCTTGCTAGAGGCTATAGATGAAGAGAAGTGTTTCTCTTTCTCTATTTCCAGGTGAAGAGAGAGAGCAAATTTAAATGGTTCATGAATCCTCTGCAATGCCACACTTCAAGTATTTCATTTTAATACGATCTTATTAGAGAAGAGATGAAGGAATTGGTAGGTCATTATGAGTAGACATATTTAAATATTTTAATATGACTATATATACAAATCCATTCCCTGGTTTTTTTTCATTCATCCAAAAACCTTTTTATTATTCAAATGCACTCACCAAATTATACTTCATGAAGGAAAATATCTAGTGTATGGACTATTACATATTCCCACCATACTCCTCCAAACTTGAAGGATAAGCAATTGTGCTACCCCCGGATGTGCATATAAAGTCTAGCAAATAAGAACATAAAATAATGACAGGAAGAAAACAAACCAAAAGCTAAAATTATCTGTGGAACTGATTAGCATATGTATAAAAGATGCTTGTACAGATGCAGAATGCTTTCTTTAGATTGTAAGTTCTCAGAGCAGTGATTCTCAATCATTTTTGGAGTTGTGACATCTTATCATCATTTATTTGGCTTCTATGATCATCACCATAAATAAGTTCTGAAAAACATATTTTTAAATGAGAGGGAATAATTTTATTCTCAAGCGTTTGTTTTTATTTTTATTCTCATTGAGAATCACCCTAGAGGATTACACCAGCAGATAAGGATATCAGTGGTTAAGAGTCCAGAGGCCTCTGCCCATTGCCTTTTTTCTTTCTTGCTGTGGATACCAAGTAATATTCACTGGTCAAGGCAAAGAGTGTGGTCAGAGGGAAGAAATCTAGAGTGCGAGCTGTTACTACAAGAACGCTTCAAAGTATGGATAGAACAGAAACAGACCTGGGAGAGAAGTGGATAGATACTGATATGCTTTCTCCATGTAAACTTGTATAGAAATTCATCTAGGTAAATGTCTTAACTGCTGAGGATCTAGTCCTACAGTCCCACAGTGGTTAACTCAATGCAAATTCCATTGTATTATACCATTTTTATAAACATTATTGATAATTTGTGTGAATATGAAGGAAAAGTACCCATATACAGAATCTTTGGTATTCCCATTTATTTTAAGGCAAAATTTAACTGTTCCTATAAGATTTTATTGGAAGCTCTGTAGAGACCAAAATGAAGGTATAATGCAGAGTAACTCAATTCCTCTGGGAGAAAGCAGGTAATCTGCTTCTTAGAATCAGAGTTGGAAGAAACCTTTTCTACTGCATAGGAATAAGTAATCCATAAACATTACTTGAGACTACATACTACAGTATATTTCTTCCAATGAATTTTAAATTCTCATTAATCTTGTTGAGGCTTTTGCAAGGAATACAAGCACCAGGATTTAATTGCAGGTACCTAATACAGGTGCAGGAAGAAGAAATGTCAAGTCCTATATCATGAAACAAGCACACGGCAAAACACCCATCTCCCTAATGGTTTCTATCCATGCTTCCCAGTGATTCTTTTCTCTTAGTAATAGACTGATAGATCTCCAAAGAGGTCAGGCATACCTTTACAAGGGAAGTGAAGCCAGATGTCAAGGGAATGGTGTCAGTGCAAAACACTGATAAAATCAACTGAGAATCTACCCTGGAGGGAGGGGGAGAGAGAGACAGAGAGAGAGAAAACAAGAGACCTCTCAACTCATCGATCCACAGATAGGCATATCACAACCCACTGATTGAGAAATACTTATTTACCCATTTCCAAAACAAGCAGTCACTTTGTTCCATTTAATAAAATCAATAGGGGAGGAAAGGCCCTTTGATTTGCCTGGTTGATTGCAAACTGGCCAGCCAGTTTGGTCCAAATCATTGGCTTTGTAATTCTACTAGATCCTAGATCAATTCTGGCTTTTATCTTTAGAATTATCTATTCAACCAACACTTCTAATTCTCTGCTGAAAAAAAACCTTCAACTCCTTTAAAAATAAACTCAGTGTTTTAGTCATAGGAAAAGGCAAAAAGAAACAAGGAATTATATCATTGTGGAGCAAATTGCTTGTGTTTCATTTAGAGGAAATGTCATCACTGCATATCATATTACCGGTTGAAGCCTACATCAGCCTAGTCAGAATGATGCCACCAAGACAAAGAGCAAGGGGAAAGGCAGGATTGAAAGATGGGATGGAAGCTCAAGACAAATATAATGAAAAAGGGTATAACCTTAACAGCTAAACAGTTTACTTTTCAAAGGCAGCACAAGGGCAAAACGTTTTGTGCAAAGAGAAAATTAGTTTCCAAAGTATATGCATTCTACAAAGAGCCAAGTTAATTATTCAAAGCAGAGGCCCGTGAATTCCCACAATTTAGTCATTCTATTCTGACACATTCAGGCCCAGCGAGCTGCTTCTTATCACTAAGACTTTGATAATTGGCTTAGACATATCAAATAAACTTTCTGGAGAATTCAGTCGTAAGCAGGTATGACATCCTAATGGGGGTTTTATTAGGCCTTTCTCAGAGCAGTAATGTATTAGCAATCACTGTGACATTTTCTGCTCTGGGGGGTTTTGGCCTTGCTCATTTTTTACACTTGCTAGAAAATAAATTTATTCACGGTAGAGATCTAATCCAATACACTACTCTGTTTACCCTGGTTTCTAACGGAAAGGCCTCTCAGAATTAATGAAAAGTGACATATACATCATAGAAGAAAATGTACTGTCTTCAGCCAGGCATAACTGAAAAGCAAGAATCCCTTCTGATCCTACAAATCTGAGAATTCAGTCAGTGCAGCCTTGGTGCCCCTGTCCCTCATCACAATTTTGCCTCCCATTCTAACTCAAGGAAAAAAATGCATGCATTGGTTAAATTTTTCCTCTTTAGCAGCAATTTCCCTAAGAAAATGGCTATTGGATATTATCTGGTTTGTTGCAATTTGCTCCTTTGCATTTAATGTTTCTGATAACAAAAAAAAAAAAATTTTTTTTTGGAGTATTATTATTGTAGATTAACATACTGAAAGTGGAGTTATAATTTGGGTGGAGATCAATTGGAGTAATAAAAGAGGAGCCTACATATCAACAAGGAATAAGCAGGGAAGAATAGAAAATGCCATTTGACATCTTTCCTTATTCTTTCATTCTTTTCAATGATGAGAACATCATTAACAGAAAAACACATAAAGCACCGTCAAAGTATCAATAGTTTGGTCAGAATGAAGAACATGCTGAGATAATATTAATGTAGTTTTATCACATAACAAAGAAGGATCAACAGAGGTCATCTTTTGAAATCCAGACACCAACTATTTTACTACCAACCTCCCACTTTCCATGTTAATGAGGACAAAAATAACATGGAAAAATACACCAGAAATATAAATAATTCATTTTAACCATTGGTTTTCTATCTCCTTTCTTAGCTAAATATTTTTGGCCTCATATATGTTACAGTTTGGAAGTACTGGCAAGATCTAATCCCCTCAAAATACCTCCTCTATTTGCTGGATGATGACTGAAATTTCCTAGTTAAACCTTTAATGTAATGCTTTGTTCAATGTCAAAATTCAAGTATTTCTGTGAAAGCTAATACTTTAAAAGTTTGACCAGCTTTTTATGCCTCAGTGCATGGCTTCTATCCAGCCTTACTCCCCATTTCAAAATCCTGACTCAGTAAGCCTGGAGTAAGGCCCAAGAAATTGTATTTTAAGCACGCTTTCTATGTGATTCTGATATAACTATAGTTTGCGAATCATTACCTTGGTAGTGAATGAGTTGGGAAGCTTTAGTGAAAGCAGGCTTTGGTAAGGTAGACAAGGAAGCAAACTGAACTTAACTGATGATTTATATGTCAGGCACTATGCTAGGCAATAAATACATGCTATTTTATTTCATCTTCACCAAAACCCTATGAGGAGGGTTTTACAATTCCCATTTTACAGATGAGAACGTTTAATCTCAGAAAGATTTAGCAACCAACCAATTATTACAGGGCTAAGAAACAGATGAACTAGGATTGGTATACACACCTCAAGTAATAGAAGCAATGGTTATATAAATGTTTTAGGCTCTCAGAGATAAAAGGAATAGCAATGATGCCATTTTATTGAATATATAGTCTGAATTAGGCATTTTGATAGGCATGTTACATATATGGTCTCAGGGAATTCTTACAACTTTTAAAAATTAATATTATTAATTTCATTTTATATGTGAGAAAACTAAATCTTAGAGAAATTATATAACTTGGCAAAGTACATGTAGCTGATAAGTGGAGAAGCTGAGATTCAAATACAGAGGCTGAGCTCATTCGCACAGACCACACTATGGTGGCCCTGAGTATCTGCCGGGTGAGCACGGGACCTGTGGTAGGCAGAATAATGACCCACCAAAGATGTCTAGGCCCTAATAATCCCTGGATCCTGTTAGTCTGTTAGCATGCATGGCAAAGGAAAATTAAGGTTGCAGAGGGAATTAAGGTTGCTGATGAGTTGACTTTGAGATAGGGAGGTAATCCTGGATTATCCAAGTGGATATAATATAATTACAAGGAAGGGCTCTTCTCTCTCTCTGGTCCTTGGAAATTGTGAAGACTCCTGCTTGGAGCTGCTGCAGAATGCTGACACACACTAGGAAACAAGCTTGATAACAAAAAACCAATGTACTGTGGGTGGCAGAGTAGACAAATGGAAAGAATCTGGGTCCTTGATGATGTTACTGAGCCACTCAATTAACTAACTCTGGAACTTGCCTAATTCTAAACTTCTTGTTTATGAGTAATAAATGGTCCTTATTATAACTTGATTGAGTCTGGGTTCTCCATTACTTGCATCAGAAAGCATACTAAATGATAAAAAAAAAAAAAAAAGGAGGTAAACTAGTCATTAGTCTTTGTACATTTACTGTGTGCAGTTTGGTCCCCTTTCCTGTCCTGGCCAACTCCTAGCTATTTCCAGTGGACAAGAAGCATCATTACAGCTAGTGTCCTTAAAAGATGAATCCTCGGGGGTGTGAAGACTATTTGATTCTTAAGTCAATGCTTCCTTCCTAATGTATTTCCTCACAAGGGTTTGGATTCATTCAGTAATTGTGAAAGCAATATTTCAATTGCAGTTGATATCTACTAGAGGTAAAAGTGAGATTTGGGTGCCATTAGATGACATTACCCTGCTCTTACTAACCTTTCTATTAGGTTCTGATATTGTATCTGAAGTTAATTAATGGTAAAAGAAAGCAAAGTCACACTTATTTATTCTTTGGGCTTGGGTCCCAAACCTCAATTCAAAGCCTTTTGGTAAAAGTAGTAACCCCATTGCTTGAGTAAAGTCAAACCCTACCTCTAACCTGCCATATGGGAAAAAAAAGAAATTGAAGAGTTGAGTGTTCCCAAGTAGACACAGGTGGGAGAAAAGTATGGAAAATTAGGTGGCCTGGGCTTCTACCAGCAAGAAGTGGCCTAGACATTGTATCCTGAAGCCACATAGAAAATGAAAACAGAAAAGGGTCACACCAATGTGCATGATCATATAATGTAATCACACAGGACCCAATAAAGTAGACTAATCAGTGTCATGAAATCTGACCAATAAGAGTAGCAATTCTTCACCCTAGGGAAGGGGCAAGAAAACAGTTTAGAAAGCTGGCAGTGGAGTATTAAAAAAGCCCCCTCTCAGAAGGCTTCAGTATCTAGCCTGGGAACCATCTAAGAACTTCCCTTTTATAAGGTGGTCAATATTGCACTGCTCTTAAAAAATGCAAGCTTCATCCATAGCTGATTTTTACTTTCCCCTATGGCTTGGGTCTTCTCTTATGAACTATTATAATTATAAATAAACATTTATTTCCCATGGCTCTGCTAAAAAATGAAAAATTATAATCACAACTAAATCCAGACAACATACAGAATAATAATGCAGTTAAAAATCCTTGCAAGAGTGCTACCTCATTATACACAGATGGTGTCTATATGGTGGTTAGCATACTCATGGGATGAAACAGCTTGTCTTGCTGATTTTTTGACAAAACTTCACTTTGGGGGATTTGGTGAGGAATTTTTGGTCATCTTCACAAATTCAGGTACTCCAGGATTCACCGGTATGCAATTTGAGCTCTATTCCAAATCATAAAAGAGACCAAGAGTGTGCACTCTAACAACCATCTGTGCTTCACCCTCAGATCTCATCTGCCATTTCGGCTCTTTTAGTAACATCCATGAAAGCTAATTTTCTCATTTCCACTTTTCTTTCCATTATAGTCATTTCATAGATAAGAGCTAAAATGGATATTCACCACCTTTGCATGCAAGTCCTTCCTCAATCTAGTTCTAACTCACTTTTCTAGATTTAGATCATTTTTCTAAAGACTCTGCTCCAGCCAAATGAGTTGTCTTGACACATCCTATTCTATCCTATAAACATCTTCTGTTTTGTCACCTCTTTTTTCTCACTCTGTTCTTTGTAATGCCTAGCATATTAGCAATGGAAACATCCTTGCAGATGATCCTGTTAAACCTCTCATTTTCAGCTGGTAAAATAGGCCCAGAGATACTAGAACCAAGGAACGTATTGTATCAGTTGGCCTATGCTGCATAAGAAACCACCCCAAAACCTAGTGACTTAAAAACAATGACTTAGTATTTTTCATGATTTGGGGGTAGGCTGAACAGTTAACCTGCTGACTTTTGCCAGTAGTCATTCATGCAGCTGCATGTAGTTGGAGGGTCAGCTGGGTCAGAAGGTCTACAATGGCTTCACTCACACATGTGGCAATTGGTGTTGGTGTGGGCAGGGGTGTCCTGGTCATCCTCCAGTGGCTTCTCATCCTCCAGCAGGCATTCAGGCTCTCTTCCTTACATAGTGGTCTCAGAGCAGTGGTCCAAAAAAATGAAAGGTGGAAGCTACAAGGTTTCTTGTAGCCTAGCCTCCAGAACTCACACAATATCACTTCCACTGTATTCCATTGATCAAAGTACATAATAAAGTCAGCCCAGGTTCAAGGGTGTGGAGAAATAGTCTCCAGCTCTGGATGGGCAGAACAGCAAAGTGGCACTGCACAGTGGTGTGTATACTGAGAAGAAAGGAACTGTGGCCACTAAACAAGCTACACAAGGCAAGGGAGGGACCAATTACAAGTTTGAATTGCTACAGAATCCATGGGGTCCTAGACAAGTGCTCCTTAGAATGTATTGGGAAACAGATGTGGCTCAAGCAATTGGCCCCTGTCTACCACATAGGAGGTCCAAGGTTCGATTCCTGAGGCCTCCTGGTGAAAGGCCCTTAAGGTGGCCCCTGAGGAGTGCTGGCCCACACAGGCACGCTGGCCTGCGCAGACAGCTAGTGCAGCAAGATGACGCAACAAAAAGAGACACAGAGGAAAGACAATAAGAGACGCAGCAGACCAGGGAGCTGAAGTGACGCAGGAAGATGAGCGCCTCTCTCCTACTCTGGAAGGTCCCAGGATCAGTTCCTGGTGCCGCCTAGGGAGAAGACAAGGAGACACAGAAGAATGCACTGAGAGCATACAGTGAGCACAGAGCAATGGGGAGGCGGGGCAGGGACAGGGGGAATAAGTAAATAAACACAAAATCTTAAAAAAAAAAAAAAAGAATGTATGGTGGTTTGAAGCTGTATATATCCCAGGAAAAGATGTTCTTAAATCTAACCCATTCCAGGCATGTGAACGCATTATAAGTAGGACCTTTTGATAAGATTACTCTGATCAATGTATGTCTCACCTCAATCAGGATGGGTCTAAATCCTATTACTGCAATCCTTTATAAGAGAATGAAATTCAGACAGAGAGAAAGAAAGCCAAGGAAGCAAGAAGCTGAAATCAATGAAAATCAGAAGAAAAGGGAAAGGCCAGCAGATGCCACCATGTGCCTTGCCATGTGACAGAGGAGCCAAGGATTGCTGGCAGCCAGTCTTTGGGAAGAAAATATCACCTTGGTGGTGCCTTGATTTGGACATTTTCCTGGCTTCAAAACTGTGAGCAAATAAATTCCCATTGTTTAACCCGGCCCACTTCATGGTAGTTGATTTGGGCAAACTAGAAAACAAAAACAGAAAGCTTCTGCCTAAGGAGAAAAGATGGGTCCTAGCATCGAATGTAGATGGGTGTATCAAGAGAGACTCAAGTAAATCTTTACAAAACCGCCTTGCCATTGCATAGTGTGTTCCTGGTGCACTTTGAAGGGGTATGACTGCAAGATACATTATTACTGAGGGAAAGCCACGGGGTTGACTCTACAGACAGTTCCACCCAGGGTGGCAGTAAGTGCAATCCCCAATTTTCTGATTCTAATCATCTGCTCTTTAGACCAAGTTATGCATTGAATTGTGTTCCCCCCAGAAGTTATGCTGAAATCCTAATCCCCTGTACCTCAGAATATGAACTTATTTGGAAATAGTGTCATTCCAGATAGAATTAGGAAAATTAAAATTAGGCCATTCTGGAGTAGAGTGGGCCATCAATCCAAATCTAACTAGTATCCTTTTAAGAAGGGAGAGGTCAAAATGACAGGCACTGGGAAGAATGCCCTATAGTGACTGAGGTAGGATATGATGTATATGTTATTGGAAACTGGAGAAAAGGCAATCCTTGTTATGAAATCACAGAGAACTTGGCAGACTTGTGTTCTGAAGACCAGTGGAAGGCAGAACTTGGATATTTATCTGAGGTGATTTCTAGGAAAGTATGGAAAGTACAGTCTTGTTTATCCTTGCTGTTTATAGTAAAATGAAGGAAGAAAACTATAAATTGAGGAATGAACTGTTAATCAGCACTTTATGATTTGGAAAATTCCCCACCTGTTCAGATGGTATGCTCTGGAGATAGGGACAAGGGTATTGCTGGACAACCATTTGCTAAAGAGATTAGGCATGCGACTCATGAATCCAAACAACCATCTCAGCAGAAGCCAAGGATAGAAATGCAGTTATCCAGGAAAGATCTTGTGACTCATGGATCCAATCACCATCTTAGCAGAAGCCAGGAATAGAAATGCAATTATCCAGGGAAGATCTGTGGAGAACAGCTCTTGTCTGATGGCTTGGACCCCTGTGAATTGCATGTAAGACTGACAAGATGTTTGAGAATTTTATATCAGCAGAAATACTGACATCCTTGATTGAAAGAGTTAGAAGCAGGAGGAGATGAAGAAAGAACGACTTGCAAGGCAGAGACATAGATGCAAAGGCCTGGGTGTATGTGGCATATTTGAGTCAGGAGGTTGGGCCACTGTCCCTGATGGACTGGGAGAGTTGGCCAGCAGCCTCCAGTAGGGCAGGAGGACAGAACATTGAGCCCCAGGCAATGACTCTCAGACCTTGAAATCTAATGAAATTTGTCCTGCTGGGTTTCAGACTTGCTTAGGACCCATGACCCCTTTTTCCATCTAATTTCTCCATTTTGGAATGGGAATGTCTATCCTATGTATTTGGGAAACAGAGAACTTATTTCCTAGGTTTCACAGGTCCAGAGATGGAGAGGAATTTTGCCCCAAGATGGATCATACCTATTACTGATTTAGATGAGATCATGGAATTAGAGTCGATGCTGTAATGGCTTAAAACTTTGGTGATGTTGTGATTGGGTGAATGTATTCTGGAAGGACATGAATTTGGGATGGTCAGAGGTTGGACTGCTCTGGGCTGAATTGTGTTCCCCAAAAAAGATATGTTGAGGTCCTAATCCCCAGTACCACAGAATGTGACCTTATTTGGAAATAGAGTCATTACAGATGGAATGAGGACATACTGGAGTAAAGTGGGCCCTTAATCCAATATCACTGGTGTCATTATAGGAAGGGGTGAAGACACAGAAAGGCAGAAACAAGGTAAAATGTCATGTGACAACTGAGGCAGAATTTGAAGTCCAAGGATTGCCAGCATACCACCAGAAGCTAAAAAGAGGAAAGGAAGGATTTTCCCCTATAGATTTCAGACCTGTAGCCCCCAAAACTATGAACCAATACCTTGCTGTTGTTTTAAGTCATACAGTTTGTGGTACTTTGTTACAGCAGGTGACTAAACTCAATTGTCAATATGCCAAGAGAGGATTAGTATTCTGGAGACACTGGATCATGCTAATCAAACCCATAAGAGGCTCTTAAAGAAGATTGCCCTAATTTACAAAGGTAAAGATTCCATTAGAGGGTTTGGTTGCTTGAGCTCCTGTAGTAAAGCTACCTGAAAATCCAACTTATATTCGAAAAGTAACTTAGTAAGAAGAGGATCCAAGGCAGGGGAGAAGCATGGTAGAATGAAAAGAGCACTGGCTGGGTTTTCTGTTTTTTGTGTGTTTTTTTCCAAATCACTTTGCAAACTCCATTTTTATTTGGATTAAAAAGCTTTAGATGAACAAACATGATACATACATGTTATAAGACTAGTCACCACTTAAACCCTTTTTGATACAGAAATTAGAATAAACCAAGTTTTAATCAGGTCTGAAAATGTTCAAGCTGAAAAATCATCACGAGTTTGGAGATCTTACACAAATAAGCACCCCTCCTCAATTCTTCCTTATAGGAAGGGAAAGTTGGGTTTAAAAAAAAAAAAAAGGAAAGAAAAGCAATTAAATTAAAGGCTTTTTAAATCAGTTGGCTGACATACTATTTTAAACCGCTAGGTTCTCCCCTAACATAAAAAGTCTTCTCCACATGAACTTACATTTTAAAAACATTTGGGCCATTATACTTTGTAAACCACATCACTGCAGGTCCTAAAATTCATGAAGAAAAGATGTATAGTTACTTGTACTTTTTTAAACCAGGACTTTGTTTTTCTTTTTTTCTTTCTTTCTTTTTTTTCTTTGGAGTTAGGGATGGAATTCTAGACAGCTGACCTCAAATCTTTTATCTTAAATATTAGTTGATGTTCTCCGAGTTAATATACAGAAAGACATGACTCTCAAAGAGGCAGTGGCCACCGGAGGTTCTGAGGGGAGGGAGAGGGAAAAATGGGGGCATTTTCGGGACATTGGAATTGTCCCGAATGACGTTGCAATGATGGATACAGGCCATTATATATCTTGTCATAAACGTACAAAATTGTGTGGGAAAAAAGTGTAAACTATAATGTAAACTATAATCCATGCTAGTGACAATGCTCCAATATGTGTTCATCAATTGTAATAAATGTACCACACTAATGAAGGATGTTGTTAATGTGGGAAAATGTGGGAGGGGTAGGGGCATATGGGAATCCCCTACATTTTTTTATGTAACATTTATGTAATCTAAGTATCTTTAAAATTTGAAAAAAAGAGTTCTTTAAAACAAAAACACTTGCTCAGGGTCTTCTTAGTGGCCCGGCACTCCACCACCTTGAGAAGCCCCTAGCTGGGTCTTTTACTCCTACAGCCCCTGCTGGTGCTAGAGAACAGCCTGAGGGAGGAATGTGCCCGCTTCTAATACCCCACGTGCAGGCTGAGTTTAAATAGTGTCCCTGTCAACTACTAGCCCTGGGACCTTTAGCAAGCTCTCTCTTTGGAGAAATGTTCTCTTTCTCCAGTCCTCAGTTTCCTCATTTGTAACACGAGCATAATTACATTTACCAAGAAGAGTTGCTGTAAGAACTAAGGTACTAGAATATAGTAGTATGCAATAAATAGTAATTACTAAAATTAATTATAAAGTGTTTAATACTATTGTAAGTCACTATGAAATACATATTTTAATATCAGATAACACCAAGCTCTAACTGCTGAGTAAGACAGTGAGGACATCTTGTACCCTGGACCCTAATAAAACCTGTTAATATATCGAGAGAAGTCCAGCTCAGCCTTCAAAACTTTGCATGAATGTCACCTTCTCTTTCAAACCTTCCTGGATACTGGCTATATTTCCATTCTCAGACATCTGTTTGTAAAAACAGAGGGAGAAATGCACTAAAAGTACAAATCAGTCTCATAATTTTCCATAACCTGGATGGAAAGAACCCACTGAGATGTGAGAAATAATTCAGCTGATCTCCCGGGGACGACAATGTGACTAATGAAGTTTTATTGTATAGAGCTACAACGGCAGTCTTAATAACAACAACATTGAAGGCAATTTGCCTATTCTAACACTAACACACTGCAAAATGACTTTAGATTAATTTCACACCCTAATTCCAGAGAAGGAGGATCAATGCTCTGTCAAAAAATGGCAGTATAAAATCACCTTTTCACCATAAAAGGGAGAAAAAGTCATTTTCTTTAAAATAAAGAGAGTGCATCTAAAATATTTCATCTATATTTACTTCATTTTCGTTATTTTTTCCAAAATAAAGTAGATAATATGTCCTTCTTTTATCCCCTTTTAACAGTCCTCATTCTCTTATTTTTGCTGAAATAACACACCATTGTTTTGATGCTCACCTCGGCTATTATTTTTCCCGTTCAGCAGCAGAAAAATTGGTCTTTTGCAGTTTGGATTCATCCACTCAAACAGGTACCTTCAACAAGGAGCAGGCATCTTCACTTATTACTTGGAGGGAAACTGCACAATTCTCAAACCATGTGTCATATGTGAGCTCAACTCTGAAACATACCAGAAGCTCCCCCTGGGTAAAGGAGCTTGATAGCGAAGTTCAGGTGACATTAGAGTGAAGGTAAAACTCATCAGCCAGCAATTCAGATCACAGAATCAAAAAAAAGAAGGGATTTGTATTCCCTTCAGAACAGCATCTCTATCCACGGTAGGTACTCGATAAATACTTAAGTAAGTAAGTAATTGGCAAGCAATTCAAGGCATGAAGCAAGGCATGAGCAAAGGCATGAAAACTATGTTAAGAGCTAGGATTGGAAGGCTAGCTTGGGACCAGATGCAAGCTAGATGCAAGGACCTTGAATAGGACAGTAAGCTCATCTACTTTACCCTACAGGCAGTGGGTCAGATAAAGAGATTTTGGGGCAAACAGGAGCCATGGTTAATAATGTGCTTTAGAAAAAATATCAAGGCAAAAGTATGAAGAACGGCTTTGCAAGGGGAAGATCAGAGGAGACTGATTACAAGGCCTTTGCAGAAATCCAGTAAAGAGTCATTTAGAAGGGTTTAGTATTTACAGAGTTGTTACTATTTAGGAGATGTATGGCAGATTGTTTCTCTGTTTAACAGATGAGGATAATAAGCCTTCACACAAAGCCTCTGTAGGGTTAAGAATGCTCACAGGGCTGGTATACTGGACAACCAGGATTAGCATCTAGGTCTTCTGACTCCCAGTCCAATCTCTTCACTTAAATAAATATTTTTAAATAAAAGGAATAATTTCCACATGGTTTCCATTTCTCCTGGAGGGCAATCCTTGTTCTTCTCCAATAAATCCAGACATTTTAAAAATAATAAATCAACTATATTTTCCAAGTAGGAAAGAGAAAAGCTGAGTTAATTCCACATTGTCAGAAACCTGACAGCAGCCTACCATAATGGTTAAGAGTGTGGGTTCCAGTAGATACCTGGGTCCAATCCTGGCGAGCCACTTACCAGCATGATTTGGGGTATGTTAATCTCCCTAAATCTCATTCTGCTTATCTGTAGAATGGAGAGAGTATGAGAACATACCATGAGATAATCCATGAAAAGTATCTATGGCAAAGCATATATTCAATAAAAGTAAGTCATGGATATTAAATGCATCATGTGTATTTGAAACCTTAACTATATCGAATAGGAAAATATATTTCAATTGTTTAAGCAGCATGAGTTTATAGAGCAGTGTTCATGCTGGTCTTTGGACTCAAGTATGCTTCTTATAGCTGGAAGAATAAGTCACCTGTTGCCAGGAGAGGATGGGTGCTTACTTTAAACAATGGGAAAGGAAAAAAAATGTTATTCTGAGCAGTTTTGTTTAATTTCAATATACAGTCTGAGAGGTAAAGAAAATCCTTGTCTATCAAAAGAAAAGATTATATATTCTATCTACTAGAAGGTCAGTCTTGTAGATTCAGTCTTTAGATAGTATATGTTTATGCTAATTTATGAAGGTACATTCTGTTGATTACAAATGAAATGATTTTGCTTGATAGTCAAGTGCGGGAAGACAAATATCAAATCTCAGTAGCTACACTTCCAGCTGTTTTGCAAACAGAGATAAAAAAGATAATCCTTGGCTAAATAGTATTACTTTGAAGATAAAAATCAAATTTCAAGTACATTATGTTGAATAGGAGAAGCCAGGTTTACTCTTAAAGTTTCCAATAATTGGGGTTGAATAACATTTATTAGAAAAACTTGTACACTGTGTTAAAATTGACAAGAGTGGTGCTTTTTGGAACAGCATGATGCTAATATCTGTAATTAAGGAAAAGCTTAAAGAGCATCTCTAAAGTAAGTACTTAGTTTGACAAATATCTCTGCAAGTAAATTTACTGGGCTTCATTATTTGTTTCCAACCAAAGACACATAAAAAATTTAAAGGTCATGTGGCTTTGCCTCTCTTCATAAAGCTTCATGATTTCTAAGCCCTAACAACACTTTTGAAATTATTGATACCACCACGAATTCCTCCACCCCCAACGTCACTTCCAATACCAGCTCTTCTCCCAACTTATTGTCTTCCCCTCTCTCCATTACTACTTCCTACACCACAAACACCAACACTGCTCCACCACCATTATTATCAGGTCCACAACCAGTGATACCACCAATGTCACCAGGTTCTTCACCACCATCTCCCCATATTCATCACCACATTTCTTTACCATCACCATTCCAACTACACACCAAGCATCACCACCACCATGTCTACCACCCCCTCATCTTCACCTGTTCTAGCACTTCTTCACTCCATGCTCGCCGCCACCCACCACTATCACATTCAATCATATTTTTTCACATACTTCTAGTTGTATCAAATATTACAGACTCCTGTGGTTTCCACATAGACTCTTCTTCCAATCCAAATTGCCTAACTGAGGATATTAGGGAAGATAGAGTATATCAGGGGAAAAAATGTGGGGAAAAATCTTTTGTTGGTGCTAAAAGACAATTGGGCTGGGTACCCTTCGTCAACTCTCCCCAGTCCCATTCTGGCCTCTTTCTTTGTTTTGTGTCCCTGCAAATGGATCCATGCTGAGGGCATCATCTGGGCTTCCTTGATAACTGGCTTCCAGTTGGATGTAGCCAATGGGAAGCAATGGAAAGAGATCAGTGGACAGTAGGGAAGTATTTCTCCCAACCTTGCCTGCTTAAATCTGTTTCTATGTCCTTCCACTACCACAATTTCAACCAGGTAGCCCCACCTCTGGTTCTAGCTGTTACTGGACTCTTATAACATTATCTTTTTCCCTCTTTCTTTGGTCCTTTTGATGGTGTCTTAGTTTCCAGTGTTCTAAGACAAATACCACACAATGGACTACAACAGGAATTTACTGGCTCACAGTTTCAGATGCTAGAAGGCTTGTTTTCTCCCATAGTAGGTAGTATTCTGGCTGGACAGCAACCCTTTTGTTTCTTGGCTCTGCCAATATTCTATCTTTTCTCTTCCAGGTTCTATTGAGTTCTGCTTCCAGCTCCTCCCCAGAGCTTTTTTTTTTCCTATAAGGTCTCCAGTAAGGAGGCCCATCCTTACTTAAGACCCATCCCCTGATTCAGTTGGTCATGCCCTAACTAAAAATAACATCTTCACAAGGTCTTCTTCACAATGGGTTCACACCAACAGGAATGGATTAAGATTAAGAATGTGTGTTTCGTTTTTTGTTGTAGTTGTTTTTCTGGAGTACATAACTCAATCTGCCACAGGTTGCAAACATTTTCCATTGTTGCTAGTATCTGGTGTCTCACCTTTTCTAACCCTGCCCATACCTCTGAAAGTAATCTTTCCATTGGGTTCCTTAATTTGAGTCATCTAGAGGGAACTCTTTCCTGATGGCCTGACAGAAATAGCAAGGAAAGAAAGGAGACATGATCTTTCTGCTGCTGTTTTAAAGACCTAATGAAGAGCTCATCACCAAAACCTATTATGTAGATTAAAACACCTCAGTTGTCTGCTTGAAACTAGCATTAAGGAAAATAACCAGGCAAGATCTTTTTTCTCCAGATAGATCTATCTCTCCTTTCAGCCCCACCCTCTGGCCCTGAATTTATAGAAGACAGGAAAAAAAAGGAAACTTAGCATTACATTCTAATTTGCCTGCCTCAACCTACCAGAGCAAGGAGGCAAGGATTCCAGATAGGAGGCAGGGTAGGAATCTAGGCAGAGAATAATGTGACTCTAGGCAGAATATCCTTCATGCCAAACCTCTTGAGAACCTAGGCAAGGCAGATAGGATGCAGAAGAGGAAGGAGGCTCTGTAATATTAATAATATTTTAATTTTTTAAATACTGTATAAAACCAATATAAAACTCTTTTAGGTTTTGTGTTTTTTTTTTTTTTTTCAAAAAAGTATCCTTTATTAAAGAAAAAAAGGAATACTGTTAAGCACCAAAATGCTCTTACACTGCATGTAGAAGAAGAGAAAGGTGATTGCAATACTTGATGGACAAGTATTGAATTCTGAAGTCATGAGTGTAAAAAAACATGAACTACGAAGCAATACAAATTACAATGCAAAAAACTTGCACTAAAGAGCAAAAGACAACAGTCAAAACAAATATTGGACATTCCATAGTATTGCTATAAATGCTTGCTTAGATTTTTCTTTGTACTTTTTAAACTTTAGAATGTTAATTGGGCATATTTAAGTACTGTAAATTTGCAAGAGTTGGCATATAAAACACTTATATCATTCATATCATTTACTTAAACATTGCATAATTAGGAAATCAAACTGTACCAGTCTGAATGAGGAAGGCAAACCTAAGAGGACAAGGAGAATACTGAATAATAGCTGTATTACAAAAAGTAAATAACATTTGGAGAGTAGGTATACAGGGCAATCTCACCTAATACAATTGTTTCAATTCTTGTAAAAAATTGACTATAAAGCAATTTTATTTTAATCAAAACCTATTTTTCCATTGACTTACATTACAAAGCCAAAGATGTGTTCCTCACAGGAAATATTTTAGCCCTAAGTCTAAATAAAAATCACATTTAACAATGCAACAGAACCCTCTAAAGTCAATTATCTAAACGAAAAGCTATAGTTTTCTGACAAAACAATAATCACACTCAAAATAATTCAGAAAATACAAATAAAGTCTCTAGAACAACATTCCCTTAAGGAAAGATACGAAAGCAAAATCACCTGGAGAGGCTTTAATATAAGGCAGACACACAATGAACAAGCCAAGATGTTCATATTTAAATCTAGTGATTATTTTGGGGTACAGTTTGAAGGACCCTTGGGAGGTTACACTAAAAACTCTTCCTTCCGCTGCCTTCTGGCATTTTCTCCCTCGTGACTTATTCCTTTAGGTTAAACACTTTCTTCTTACAGTGTCTTCTTTAAAACTGGAAATATCCCTCAAAAGGATAAACTTGCTACGCTTTACAATCCATACTCTCCAATGGTCTTTTTTGGGCCATCTACATCAGAATCACTAGAATGTTTATAAAAAATACAGATTCTTACCCTCACCCTAAAATTTCTGAATCAGCATCCCAGGGATTGGCCTGGAAGTCTGCAGCTTAAAAAGCTCCCCAGGGCATGTTAATATTTGAAAAACAATGCCTGGTGTGAATGAGGTTATCATATCCTTTCCCCCAGCATTGTTCCAGAAGGGAGAAGGATACTGTTCGGTCATGTGTATATTCTCTGCTCTGGGAACATTCTATTCTCTGAGACACTACTAGGATGCAGTCACAATATCATGCGTCTACCTGTAGGGGGCTTTTCGGTTTGGAAAGAATGTTTTTATTCACACTTTATTTTAATCATCATGGTAGTCCCAGAAGGATAGTTTTTATGCCAACTTTCTATATGAGAAAATGGACTTTCAGAGAGATTAAGTATCTTCACTAAAGTTACACAGAACTGAGATTCAAAAACCAGGTGTTCTAATGTTAATTCTCATGTTCTGAGCCTGGTTTGTATCACTTGAAAAGTTAAATAGCCCTTAAGGGGGCCAGGGGGTGGTGAAGGGGACTTAGACTGAAATCTCAAATAATCAGAAGATGAAAGCACAGAAAGGGATTAAAAAATTCTTATGTCGGACATTTACAATTCAAAGTAAATTGCCTTGACTCTCTGTAGCACAGTCAGATTGTAATGTCACAAAAACACTTGACTCTAATCAAAGGCCAACAGAAATACTGGCTGTTCTCAGTCATTTTATTTTATCCTAAGCTCTAACGATCTTTTACTCAGTCTGATGTGGAATTTTATATGTTCTTCTTTGGACAGAGCACAGGGAAATAGGCTATATTTTGGCTCAGAAAAATGTAATCTTTTTAATCAAATTTTTATTAAGCAAAATTTTAAACATGAACAAGGAAGGGAGAATAGGATAATGATCCCACATGTACCTATCACTCAGCTTCAACAATTATTAAGATTCTGCCATTCTTGAGGGAAAAAAATGTAGTTTTTTTAAAAAATCCCTTTAAATCATATAACAATATAAATTCACAATGAATTCCCCACTGCAATTCTCAAAATATTTCCTAAATAAAGAAGCAAATATGTATAATAACAAATACATTTATACACAAACACATATTTTTAAGGGGAATGAGTTGTCTTCCTTGTGGGGATGCATACAAAATGCCTGATTATGGCTCAAAAATGTGTGCGTTTTCACAATCTGTTTGATGGCAGGCACTAATGGTCAGAAAAAATAAAATTTAGTCCTTACAGTCTGTCCTGTCTTTAAGCAAAATGTGTGCCATTTACTTGGGAGCTATATAACAGATGTGGATTTAAAAGGAAGAGACCAGTTATAAAGCACTAGGGGAAAGCTGTGCAGATGTCCCTGTTTTTAATGTGTAATATGCGGGTCCAATTTATCTCACTGCAAGTGATCTAGGACTTCATGAAACAGCTCCAGATTATAGATCACCAACACCCTTTAAAGGACTTACTTTCTAAAAAGGAAAAGCTTTCTTAAACTTGGCCATTAAAGGCACACAGGATGGTGTTCTGGCCACATTAAATCTTATATAAATAAGATGGAAGGAGGGAAAAGCTTGGGGGACCTCCATGCAAAGATATATAATACAAAGGCATGTGAGGACAGGCCCTAGGCCTTGTGGAAGGCAATTTCTAAGATCACCTCATGGAAAAGAGCATTAGACAGTTCATCACACCAGAAGCCTGGAAGAACTTCATTATTATGAGGATGAAAAATTATTCTTTTTTCCTTCCCTGAGCAGTAACTTTCTATAGACCCAGTAGTTATCACATATTGAGTGCTGTTTTGTGCCGGGCCCTCCTCTGGATCCTTTATATCTATATGAATGACTGCGCTTAATTTGTACAACCCTTTGAGATAAGTATTGTTAGTGGATTTCAGACATGAGGAAGCTGAGACTCCGGTATAAGCAACTTGCCAACTTAAAACAGCTAGAAAGTGGCTGATCCAGGATCTGTGCTTAGTTATTTCTGATTCCAAAGTATTTTCTGCAACTTGTATAAACAATGGGAGTGAGTGTGGTTGATACAAACCTTTTTAGGACAATCTGATATTATGTATCCCCTTATTTAACACCATAATTCCTTTTATATAAATTTAACCAGGAGGATTAATAGAACAAAATCCCACAGCATATGGACTTAGACAATGGCTACAAATCCTAATTTGCCAATTAGCAGTTTGGTGAAAAAGTTTCATCTCTCTACATCTTAGACTCTCCATTTGTAAAATGGATGGAATTATACTGACTTTTTAGGTTTGCTGAAAGAACTAAATTAGATAATTGCCTAATGCCTGGCACATAGTAGACACTCAATAAAGGTTTGTTTTCATCATTATTTATTAGACAGCCTGTTAGGGGAAGTTTCTATGCCAAGAGTGGCTCATGGGAGCACAAAATTACAAAACAGAGGATTGCCATTAGGCTGTTGATACTCACTTCTGATCTAGCGTAGATAATTCTTGTAATAGTAACATCCCCATGTCCTACAGGTGGGGAGAGGGATCTCGAAAGTATTACGTCTTGTAGGGTATCTACAAAACCAGTTCAACTCTTGGGCAAAAAGAATGACATCAATGTGGACTGTCTCCCAGAACCAAAAAAAAAAAAAAAAGAAGCAAAAAAAGGGATTCAGATATACTGTTAGTGGGTTAGTAGGAGTAGAAGTTGGAAAAATTTACCAGTAGGTAGGCAAATCAATGGAATCCATCACAGCGTAAAGTATGCATTACCTTTTTTTAAAACTTTATTTTTTTTATTCAAGTAACATGTATTCAACCTAAAATTTCTCCTTTTAACCACATTCAAATATAAAATTCAAGGCTGTTAATTACATTCACAATATTGGGCCATCATTACCATTATCCATTACTGAAACAGTTCCATTTTCCTAAATAGAAACTCTGTACCTTTTAAGCCTTGACTCCTTATTCCCCGCTCCCACACCATTCTGAAGGAACCATATTCTATGTTCTGACTCTATGAATTTGCTTTTTCTAATTATTTCAAATCAGTGAGATCTACAATATTTTTTCCTTTGTGGCTGGCTTATTCCACTCAACACAGTATCTTCAAGGTTCACCCATGTTGTCACATGTATCAGAACTTCATTCATTTTTTATGGCTGAATAATATTCCACTGTGGGTACATACCACATTTTGTTTATCCATTCACTGGTTGATGGACACTTGGGTTGCCTCCATCTTTTGGCAACTGTGAATAATGCCAGTATGAACATCAGTGTGCAAATATCTCTCTGAGTCCTTGCTTTCAGTCCTTTGGGATATATACCTAGGAGTGGACTTGCCAGGTCATATGGTAATTCTATACTTAACTTTCTAAGGAACTGCCCAACTATCTTCCACAGCAGCTGTACCATTTTACACACCCACCAACATGAATGAGTGTTCCTTTTTCTCCACATCCTCTCCAACCTGTGTAATTTTCTGGCTTTTTGTTTTGTTTTGTTTTAATAGCCATTCTAGTGGTATGGAATGGTATCTCATTGTGGTTTTGATTTGCATTTCCCTAATGGTACTGATATTGAGCATCTTTTCATGTGCTTTTTGGCCATTTGTTTATCTTCTTTGGAGAAATGACTACTCAAGTCTGTTGGCCATATTTAATTGGGTTGTAGTCTTTTGTTATTGAGTTGAAGGATTTGTTTATATATTCTGGATATTGAACCCTTATCCGATATGTGGTTTCCAAATATTTTCTTTCATTCTATAGATTGTTGTTTTACTTTCATGATAAAGTCCTTTGAGGACCAAAAGTTTTCCGTTTTGTGAGGTCCCATTTATCTTTTTGTTGTTGTTGTTATTGCTTGTATTCTGGGTGTAAGGTCTAAGAAAACATTGAGTAAAACAAAGTCTCGAAGATGCTTCTCTACATATTCTTCTAAGAGTTTGATAGTTCTGGCTCTTATAGGTTTTGATCCATTTTGAGTTAATTTTTGTATAAGGTGTGAGGTAAGGTCCACTTTCATTCTTTTCCAAATGGAGATCCAGTTTTCCAAGCACCCTTTGTTGAAGACACTATTCTTTCCCAATTGAGTGGTCTTTGTCATTTGGAATGTGTATACTATATTTAAATTCTGATTCAAATAAATAATTTTTAAATTATATTTATGAGGCAATTGGGAATTTGAACATTGGATATTGATTGATATTAAAGAATTACAGCTATTTTAAGAAAAAAAAATCCATTGGCCATAAACGAGCAGTTTGATTTCATTGGTCTATATGTCTGTCCTTGTGCTAGTACCATGCTGTTTTGATTACTGTGGCTTTGTAATAAGGTTTTTGTTTTTTGTTTTTTTGTTTTGTTTTTTATTTTGTTTTACCAGGAGGTCCCAGGGATCGAACCCAGGTCCCTCCATATGGGAGACAGATGCCCAACCATTTGAGCCACATCCCTCCCCAAAGGTTTTAAAAACTTTTTATTTGCACATTTTAAAAATTGTGCATTCCAATAATTAAAATAATTTGAACAACAACAACTAAAATGGCACTCTGACTAAACTGCACTTTACAGCCTGTAGGACACCTTGGACCAGCTTTTGCTTTTATTGTAGATTTCACTGTTGTCCTTCACCAACATGCAAGTTCTTTTCCTTCCCTGCCAGTCAGACTTGTAGATGGGAGAGGCAGGCGGTTTCCTTGTCAGTAGTTCTCAATTGTTTGATGTGAAAAGGGACAGCACAGTCATTTAAACTTGACCAACCTCTTTTCATCTTCCAAAGTTAACACCTAAGGGAAGTAAAATAAGAAGACAATGTTTGTGGAATATACAGTATATATTGGCGGCACACACCTCATTATGATTTGCCTGATTGCTTCTCCTGTTCGATCATTTCTTTAGAAGGCAGTGGATTTGTCTCTTGTGTTTCTGTCTTCTTCAATTATGACTTATCCAATTTCTCAATCTCAGCCATAGTAAGTTTTTCAGACATGGTTGCAGAGGAAGCCAAACAAGGTGCACGAGCAAGAGAAATCCGGTCTGCGCAGAAGCTGCCTCTGAGTCTGTAATAAGTTTTAAGATCAGAAAGCGTGAGTCCTCCAACTTCTTTCTCTTTTTCAGGATGGCTTTGGCCCCTTACCCTTCCTTATAAATTTGATGATTGGATTTTCCATTTCTGAAAAGAAGGTTGTTGGAATTTTGATTGGGTCTGTCTTGAATCTGTAAATAGTTTTGGGTAGAATTGACATCTTAACAATATTTAGTCATCCAATCCATGAACAAAAAAATGTCCTTCCGTTTATTTAGGCTTCTTTGATTTCTTTTAGTAATATTTTGTAGTTCTCTGTATGCAATTTCTTTATATGCTTGGTTAGATTTTTTTCTAGTCATTTGATACTTGTTGATGCTATTGTAAATAGAGGTTTTTTCC
Source organism: Tolypeutes matacus (assembly GCA_026826555.1). Classification (NCBI taxonomy): domain Eukaryota; kingdom Metazoa; phylum Chordata; class Mammalia; order Cingulata; family Chlamyphoridae; genus Tolypeutes; species Tolypeutes matacus. The sequence continues at coordinate 4,323,059 of JAKSZT010054324.1, read as the reverse complement.
TTGATTTCTTCTTCTGATTGTTCGTTGCTAGTGTATAGAAACACTGCTGATTTTGGGGTGTTGATCTTGTACCTCAGCACTATGCTGAATTCATTTATTAGCTCTAGGAGCTTTTTTGTGGATTTTTCAGGATTTTCTGTATAAGAATAAGTCTTCTGCAAAGAGGGAAAGTTGGGCTTTTTCATTTCCAATTTGGATGCCTTTTTCTTGTCTAATTGCTCTGGCTAGAAATTCCAGTACAATATTGAATAACAGTGGTGACAGTGGGCATCCTTGTCTTATTCCTGATCTTAGAGGGAAAGCTTTCAGTCTTTCACCATTAAAAATAATGTTAGCTGTGGGATTTTCGTATGTGCCTTTTATCATGTTAAGGAAGTTTCCTTCTATTTCTAGTTTTCTAAGTGTTTTTATCAAGAGTGGATGCTGGGTTTTGTCAAATGCCTTTTCCGTGTCAATAAGATGATTATGTGTTTTTTCTTCCTTCATTCTGTTAATGTGCTGTATTACATTAATTGATTTTCTTATGCTGAACCACCTTTCATACCTGGGATAAATTCCACTTGATTATGGTATATAATTCTTTTAATATGCTGTTGGATTCAGTTTGCTAGTATTTTGTTGAGGATTTTTGCATCTGTATTCATAAGGGATATTTGTAGTTTTCTTTGCTTGCAGTATCCTTATCTGGCTTTGGTATGAGGGTGATGTTGGACTCGTGGAATGAATTAGGGAGTGTTCCCTCCTATTCAATTTTTTGGGGATATTTTGAACAGAGTTGGTGTTAATTCTTCTTGGAATGTTTGGTAAAATTCCCCTGTGAAACCTTCTGATCCTGGGCTATTCTTTGTTAGGAGGTTTTTTATTATTGATTCAATCCTTTACTATTTTTTGGTTTGTTGAGATCTTCTATTTCTTCCTGTGTCAGTGTATGTAGTTTGTGTGTTTCTAAGAATCTTTCCATTTCAACTAGGTTATCTAATTTTTTGGCATACAATTATTTATAGGATCCACTTATGGTCCTTTTTACTTCAGTGAGGTCAGTACTAATGTTCCTCTTTTCATTTCTTATTTTTTTTTTTTTTTTAAGATTTTATTTATTTATTCATTTATCCCCCCCTTGCTGCTTGTGCTCGCTGGGTCAGCCAACCATGCCGTGCGGGCGGGCTTGCCCTCACCAGGAGGCCCCGGGAACCTAATCCGGGGCCTCCCATATGGTAAACGGGAGCCCTACTGATTGAGCCACAGCCGCTTCCCTCCTCTTTTCATTTCTGATTTTAGTTATTTGTGCCCTCTCTTTTTTCTTCATCAGTCTAGTAAAGGTTTGTCAATTTTATTGATCTTTTCAAAGGACCAACTTTTGCTTTTGTTGACACTCTATTGATTTTTTATTCTCTATTTCATTTATCTCTACTCTAATCATTATTTCCTTCTTTCTGCTAGCTTTGGGCTAGTTTGTTCTTCTTTTTCTAGTTCTTCCAGTTATGAGATTAGATGTCTGATTTGAAATCTTTCTTTTTTTTAACTAAGAATTTAGAGCTATAAATTTCCCTCTCAGCACTGCCTTTGCTGAATCTCATATGTTTTGGTGTGTTGTATTTTCATTTTCATTCACCTCAAGATATTTCCTAATTTCTCTTGTGATTTCCTCTTTTTTTTTTAAAGATTTTATTTATTTATTCATTTATCCCCCCCTTGCTGCTTGTACTCGCTGGATCAGCTAACCACGCCGTGCGGGTGGGCTTGCCTTCACCAGGAGGCCCCGGGAACCGAACCCGGGGCCTCCCATATGGTAAACAGGAGCCCTACTGATTGAGCCACAGCCGCTTCCCTTGTGATTTCCTCTTTAATCCATTTGTAGCTTAAGAGTATGTTGCTTGATTTTCATATATTTGTGAATTTTCCATTTCTCCCTCTGTTATTGATTTCTAGCTTCATTCCATTATATGATAAATTATATTATTTCAATATTTTTTAATTTATTGAGACTTGTTTTGTGACCTTAGATATCGTCTATCCTAGAGAATGACTTGTATGCAAGAAAGAAGAACGTGCACTTTGTTGTTTTGGGGTGAAGTGTTCTATATATATCTGTTAAGTCTAGTTGGTTTAGTGTGCTGTTCAAGTCTTGCCTTTTGTAATTGATCTTCTCTCTAGATGTTCTATCCATTATTGAAAGTGGCATATTAAACTCTCTCACTATTAATGTAGAACAATCAATTTCTGCCTTGAAATCTGTCAGTATTTGCTTCATATACTTTGGGGCTCTGCTGTTAGGTGCATATATATTTATAATAATTGCATTTTCTTGTTGAATTTACTCCTTTATCAGAATGGTGACCACCTTTGTTTTTCATAATTTTCTTGCATAAAATCAATTTTATATAATATTGGTATAGCTCTCTTTTGATTTTGATTTGCATGGCAAATTTTTTCCATCCTTTCACTTTCATACTACTTACTTTTTTTTTATTTGAAATGAGTCTTTTACAGATAGCATATGATTGGGTCATGTTTTTTTATCCATTCTGACAATCTCTGTCTTTTGACTGGAGAGTTTAAGCCATTTACATTCAAAGTCACTACTGAGATTATCTTTTTTTTTTTTTATTGTACTTTTTTTTTTTTTTTATTGTGGGTAAAAATCAAAATTTTCACAATACATACCAACTGACATTTTCTCATTCACTTTTTTAAAGTCTTATATCTCATTTGTCACTCAGTTCTTCCATTAATGCCTACTTTCATATTTTATTTGATTTTTTGTATTATACCACATTGAGTCCCTTCTCATTTCTATCTGGATACATTTTTCATATATTTTCCTTGTAGTTATTATGGGGTTAAAATTTAACATTCTACATATATGACAATCATAAATGATTTGATACCAACTTGACTTCAATAGCATACACATATGTTGTTCCTATACCCCTTTGTCTCCCCACCCATTTTGTACTTGTTACAAATTTCATTTTTGTACATTGTACGTCCCAAACCATATATTTATTTTATTTTATTTTTAATTTATTTTTATTGTGGGTAGAAATCAAATTTCTCAATACATACAAACACTTGCTAAATGATATATAAATATATATGCATATATGTGTATTGGCTTACAAAAATGTTATTTATATATATATATATATATATATATACATATATTTTAAGAGGTGCTTAGATTACCCAAAATATTTCACGGAACCCACTGGGATTCCCATGTTGCCCACCTCCCACACCTCCCACCACATCCCACACAAACTTCTCCCACAAGTGTGGCCCACCACCCTCAATGAACTTACACATCCTGGAGCCTTGCCACCAACCATAGACCACAGTTCACACTGTAGACCACACTCTCTCCCACTCAGTTCTGAGTGGTGTGTGCTGATTTAAAATGGCCTACATCCGTTGCCACAGCAGTACTCAGGACAACCTCCAACTCCCAAAGAAGCCCCTGTATTTTACTGCTCATCCCCTCCCTACCCCAAAAGTGTCAAGTGGCCACTGGCTCCACCTCATTGTTATAATTTCTTGCATTGCTAGAATCACCATATGTGAACAAGAGAATATCATTAAGTCCACTCTAGTCCATAGTTCTTCCCCCAATCCTGAGGGGATTGGGATGGTGATGTCCACTCCAACTCCAAGTGAGAGAGGGCTTATATCCCATGGATATGGTGGGTGGGATGATCCTGCCTGCAGATGCAGGCCCTCTCCATTCCCTGGGATGGCCATTGCCCATCATTGTCTCCTCACCAGGTGACTTGGATGAGTCCATTGAGCTGTAGGGTAGGAGTTGCAGCTCCACCTAGATTTCATGCACACCTGGCACATAGGTAGGCGGGAGGCTCCAGTCTCTGGAAGTATACCTAAAAACTCCAGCATCACATATAGGTTTGAATAGAAGGGACTGGTGAACCATGTGCAGGGACCAAACCATATATTTAGTATAACATTTTATGCATTTGTATTTTAGCATCTGTAGGGAGTAAGAAGTGGAGTTACATACCGAAAAAAAAAATAGAATACATTAGTACTGGCATTTATAATTACCCAAATGGTTATCTTTACCACAGGTCTTCATTTCCTTATACTGCTTTTAACCACACTGTCTAGTGCCCTTTCCATACAGTCAGAAGCATTCTCTTTAGCATTGATTGTAGGGCAGATCTAGTGGTTATGAACTCCTTCAGCTTTTGTTTATCTGGGAATATCTTAACCTCTCCCTCATTTTTGAAAGAAAGTCTCACTGGATATAAAATTCTTGGTTGGCAATTGTTTCCTTCAGCACTTTGAGTATTTCAAACCACTGCATTTGTGCCTCCATGGTTTCTGATGAGAAATGGCACTTAATCTAATTGGGTCTCCCTTGTACACAACACATAGCTTTTCTCTTGCAGCTTTCAGAACTCTCTCTTTGTCCTTTGCCTTCAACAGTTGATCAGTATGTGATAGGGCATATTTTCCTTCCAAGTTTATCCTGTTTCATGTTCTTTGTGCTTCTTGATATGCATATTCATACCTTTGGCTAACTTTGGGAAGTCTTCTGTCACTATTTATTTGATATTCCCTCTGCACCTTTTTCTTTTACTTCTCCTTCTAGGACCCCCATAATCATATACTGGTTTATTTGATGGAGCCCCAGGGGTCTTTTAGGCTATTTTCACTTTTTTATAATTCTTTATTCTTTCTGCTTCTCAGCCTGACTCATTTCAATAGACTTTTCTTCAAGTTCACTGATTCTTTCTTCTGTCATCTTCAATCTGCTATTGAAACCCTCCTGGGAATTTTCCATTTTACTTACTGTGGTCTTCAACACTAGTAGTTCTGTTTGGTTCCTTTTTAAAGTTTCTGTCTCTTTATTGAGATCCTTATATTGTTCATTTCTTGTTTTCCTGATATCCTTTAGTTCTTTTTCCATGTTTTCCTTCATCTCCTTGAACATATTGAAGATCATTTTTTTTTTTAGATCTTTTTCATACATGTCCAGAGTCTTATCTTCTTCACTGATGTTTTCTGAATTTTCATTCTCTTCCTTTGGATGAGTCATCACTTCCTGTTTCTTTGTCTTGTAATCTTTTGTTGCACACTATACATTTTAATATTTTAAAATGTTAACTCTGGGATTTATTTCCTGAGATGTCTGTTTCTTGAGTTTGTAACCAGTTGGTGATATGACGGAAATTTTCTTGAGTGTCAGTCAACCTTTCTATCAGGAAGGTCCACCCAAGGTGAATGTGAAGTTCAGGGTCCTCCCTGTCCTTTCTAGGCCCATGTCTTGTCTTTGGCTTGTACTTGCTAGTTGCTTAGGAGTCCCCCTGTTTATAGTTTGAATGCCCCCTCTACATCCCAGGAGATAAACTCTCTCCCTCTCTGGGTGTTCTATTCCTGACTTAAAGCAGGTAAGTCCTTACCCAGGCCATTCACTTCAATTGTATCTTATACTGCATTTGTTGTCTCAAGCTGCTTTTGCTTGGAGGGCAAATTCTGGGAGGAGGAGCACACCTGAGAGGAGTTTCTTAAGTCTGTTTTTTACAACCAGAACAAGTCCAGTGACCCACAAAGGGAGCTCTGGCCAGCTCCAAACTGGCCTGGATAGGAGATGAGTGAGGGACCAGGAAGGGCACCAGAAGTTTCTTCCACAGCTCCCCAAAATGGTGATTTTTTGACCTGCCCAGAAAATGCAGCCCTTTGGCTGTCATCTGCAGCTCTGAGTAAGCATAAAGCATACCATCTTTAAGTCTCCTCTGCTATTTTGTCCAGGCAGGTTGGAATAATATCTGTCCTCAGAGCTGCAGCCCCAGTGATCCAAAAGAGCTAAGCAAATATCGTGATCAGCAATCAGCCTATGCCCAACCCAGATCTTGGAGAAGAGATATTTATGTCCCATTCTGTCACCAGCAAGCTAGGCCAGGGGCTGGACCCCACTCCTGACTGTTGCAAGAGTGGGGCATGGGCACTGGTAACCACTGCATGGAGAGAGCAATTTACTGATATTTAGCATTATTTACTAGTTTCTTCCTCCCTTTCTTCCCTTGATGTTGTACAGTGCTATACTGGATTCCAGAGTTTTGAAAGAATTGATTAAGACAATGCCTACCTGTTTAATAGTTGTTCTAGTGGAGGAATTTGTTTCCTGGAGCTTCCTACACTGCCATCTTCCCCATGCATTACCTTTGATCCAATTGTTTATAAGAATTTATCCTATAGATCCTGCATAAATGTGCAATTCTACATGAATAAGCATGCTGTGAAACACTGTTTGCAGGAGTGAAAAATCAATAACAACCCAACTCAATAGGGAAATGGCCAAATAAATTATGATACATCCCTCCAGTGACAAGCATTGCAGCTGATAAAATGAATGAAATAGATCTATATATACTCCCATGATAAAAATGTGCAAAATATATGAACATGGGACAAAAGAAAATTGCAGGACAATATGAGCCCAATTTTTTAATTAAAAAATAATAATAATATTGTTTATTAATGAAAAAAAAAAAAACTAGGAAAATGTATTCCAAATTTTTCTATCTTGGGGTGAAATGAGGAGGCTTTCACTTTCTACTACAGGCAATGTCTTATTTAAATATTGTAAATGAACATTTATAAATACCCTGGTAATTAAAAACCAAAAATGATGGGGTGTTTTGTTTTGTTTTGTTTTGTTTTGTTTTGTTTTGTTTTGTTTGAGGCACCAGGGCCTGGGATTAAATCTGAGATCTCGTATGTGGGAAGCAGACACTCAACCACTGAGCCACATCCACATCGGCAACCCTGAGTTGGTTTTTTCATTTGTTTGCTTGTTTGTTTTTTGTTTTGTTTTGTTTTTAGGAGGCACCAGGGATCGAACCCAGTACTTCCCAAGTGGGAAGCAGGTACTAAACTGCTTGAGCCACATCCACTCCCAAAAATGATGTATTTTTAAATCTAGCTTATTATGGGACAGAAGGTAAAATATGGGACAAAACAATGACTTTGTTAAAGTCTTAACCTATCCTACCCCCGCCCCCCAAACCATTTATTTTCTTTATTAGAGGAATTGTGGGTTTACAGAACAATCATGCTTAAAATACAGGATTCCCATATACCACCCCACCAGCAACACCTTGCGTTGGTGTGGAACATTTATTACAATTAGTGATTGCACATTTTAAATATTGTGTTATTAACTAACTAAAGTCTATAATGTAATTTAAGGTTCTCTGTGTAGTATAGTTCCATGGATTTTTAAAAAAATGTTTATTTTAATATATATACAATCTAATATTACCCTGTTTAATCAAATTCAGATATTTATGTCAGTGTTGTTAAATGTGTTCAAAATGTGGTGCTACCATCACCACCCTCCATTACCAAAACACTTCCATCATTCTAAACAGGAACCCTATACATTCTAAGCCTTAACATCCACTTCCCTATCCCCATTCCATCCCTTGTTAACCTGTCCTTTTTCGAAGATTCTAGTCCTAAGGCCCTCTGACCTTTAGCCAGAGAATTGGCCATGCCCTATAATTCTGTTAGCTAACTTGATAGATCTGCCTTATGGGAAGTAGAACAGGAGAATATCTAGAATGGTCTTTTTTCTTTTTTCAAAATGAACAAAAGCCTAATGTACAATCTGGGGTGATATATGTAATTGGAAAAAGTATTGTCCCTTGGTTAAAGAAATGACCTCCAATGGGCAATAATTCCTCTAGATTGAACATTTTGTTACAATTGTCCACCAAAACTCAAAGAGGTTATTTCCTTGATCTGCAGGGCATTCATTTTCTACTATAAGCATCCTACAGTGTAATGTATATACCCTACATATAGAAGATTAATAGCATTTCTCTGGTGCTTTTCCCCTGACCTTCTCAATACAAGTCATGTTCATGGAAATGATTTGATCTGTATCACTTTTAAGTCCCAGTATTCAAGTATTCCCATCTCTTCTTCCCTCTCATTTCCACAACTGTGGCATTCTTTCTTTTAAAAGAAATTATTCCTACTTACTGATGAAATATAAATTAAAAAGTATCTCCCATCTACCAGATTGGCAAAGATTGACTGTATAGACAAATTCCAGAATTGGTGGCTACACACTCATGAACTGTTTTGGAAGTGTAAATTAGTGTACATGTTTGAGGAGATAGTTTGACTATTTATATCAAATTGACAAATGCAAATCCCTTTGACCCAGCCATCTTGCAAAGGAGTGAAAAGATGGATGCTTCATGAAAAACTAGAAAGCAACCTAAGTGTCATCAGTACAGGCCAGGTTACTAAACAGTATGGAATATTCAAGCAACATTAGTATTGAAATATTTAACAAACCAAAGGATATGATGTTTGGTACTTGCTTTAAAATGATCTTGTGGTGGTGTGGGATGGAAGTGGAGTTAGAAGAAGGTATAGATGAAACAAAATTAGATAATAGGTACTTAGGGGGTGAGGTTAAATATGATTAATGCTCTTATAAATTTTTTATATTTTCCATAGTGAAAAGTTTTAGAACTGCTATGTAGATTTAAAGTTATTGGCATGAAAAGATGTCCACAAACACATGGTTGGGTTAAATAAAATAAGTCACGAAACTTGTTAGTATCCTATGATTTACCTTATGATTATAAAATAAAAAGCTATTTATAATCATTCCTGGAAGGATGCTTATCATAATGTTATGCGTAGTCATTACTGGGTATATAGTTGGAATTTTTACAGCAACCATGATTGATTTTTATTTTAAATATTAAGTTATTTTCAATAATTATGTCTCCTCAAACTATCCCATAACAAAATTTTTCTTCTTTTTCCATTCCCATTTTAAAGGAGATAGAGAATCAGAGAGCTAACCTCTCAACATGACTAAAGATTTTGAATGAAAATTACAAATTAAGCCCAGGGTATCTAAAAATGAAAGTGTTGTCATTGTTTCTGCTGTTACTTTGGACATTTTCTTCTCACCTTTAGCGTGAGACTTTAGGGAGTTTGATCTTCACTCAGACATCACTAGATACTGGCCTGATATGTAGGACATTTGCCCCACCTCTGGCTGTATGTAACAGGGATGCTCATGGCTACTACTCTTCTCACTTATCAAGAGGGTCAACCTTTATTGCAGTGACGTTCCGGTGAGGTTAGAGGAAGGAACGAGCTTGAGGGGAATTCTCATCCTCCCCTCCCCCACAAGATAGCCAAGATTTGGAATGCAAGGGAAACATCCAAAGATAACTTAAATCCCCACAGGTAAAAGAAGTAACTCCAGAAGGAGAGCTAACACTTGATACACTTGCTCCCAATTCCAATGTGTGTGACCGTCATCACTAATTGAATATGAAATTCTTTCAGACTGGAGATTGGGTGATGCAGGCATCCACTCCCTATAGAAATACTTCACAACATAAAACCTATTTGCCAGTCCTAGATCTTATTCTGGATAAATTCTGAACAAAAGGAGCACTTTGTTGGCAACATAGCAAAGTAGAAATGAGAGGAACCTTGGAAAAGAATGATGATATCAACTGAGAGTTTGATAGAAAACCTCATCATAGTCATACATTTTATTTAACATTTACTAAGTACCTACCATGTGCCAGTGCTAGCAATATAAGGGAAACTAAGATAGTCTCTGCCCTAGAGGAGTTTATAGAGAGAGGCAGCACGTTGCTCTAGAAATTAGAATGGCAGACTTCAGACAGACCCAAAATCAAGATGTACGAGATTCTCCTTGGACTCCCTCTACTTGTATAGAGCTGCACCCACCCAAAAGCAAACCTCAGAAATTAGATTTCCCAGAGTTACAACCCAGGGGACGCTCCAGCATATCCAGAAAATACAAGAATTCTCAAAGGTGCTGATTTTCTACTGATTATAGGAATACTCATTGCTTTCATTTGTTGAGCAGGTATCATGTATTTTTCAATCTCTAATCCTCATTAACTTTACAAGGTGGCTATTACCATCTTCATTTCAGTCATGAGGAAAATAAGGTTCTGAGAGTTGAACTAACATGACCAAGAAATAGCCATAGGATGAAAATGGGATATAAATCTCAGTCTCTCTTAGTCCAAAATTCATGTGCTTTGCACCACTCCATTTCATTTTAAAAATATCTGTTTGTAGGAGCAGGTGTAGCTCAGTGGTTGAGAGCCTGCTTCACGTGTACGAGGTCCTGGGTTCAATCTCCGGTATCTCCTAAAAAAAACATAATAATAATAACTGAAAAAACATCATAGAGTTTGTAACTAACAGAGATATTATATGGGTATGACAGTGGTTGAAAGGGTAAATCTCAGGTCATGTGTTTTACTAGAAGGAAAGCTAAAAAATGTAACACGGGACTGTATAACTTAGTGAAACCTCATGTAAAATACAAATATGGGTGATATTGCATATATAAGACTGTTTTACAAAATATAAATATAAATATACTAGAAAGATGGAAACATCATAGTAGCTATGTACAACAGGGGAAACAGAGAGATTGAGAGGTGATGAGTTTTTCTTGTTTATTATTATTATTATCGGGAAAACGAAAATGCTCTAAAAATGATTGAAGTGATGAATGTACAACTATGTGATTATATCCAATACCATTGATCGTACACTTTGGATGGATTTATGCTTTATTAATATGTATCAATAAAATTGATTTGTTTAAAAAATATCTGTGTGTGAGTTTGTGTGAAAAGGAACATTCACATACGCATATGGTATGTATATGGGCATATATCCAACAAAGGCCAAAACGCCACACAATTACTGAGGAGCACACTCACATTGCTATGAATTAACAGAAATACCAATAATAGATGCCATTAACGTGCTAGTTGTGGACAAATTGAAGAAAGTAGCTTCTGATGAGAAGAAATACTCTCCAAAGCATTTCATTCAGTGGACTCATATTAGGAAATAATTTCTCACTGTATCCCTTCTCCATTGCTTATATAACAATCAAGACCTAATCTTATTATTTGAAAATGTCAGGCTCTAAATAGAGTGAGAAAGCAATGTATGAAATCATTTCAACAGAACAGCAGCAGGAATATTTCCATTAGCTTGGTCTTCGTTTGGCCACTGCTTTCTTGTAAGTTATTGTGGGGCCAAGGGTCTATATGTCAAAGTGGGAGAGACAGAGAGGAAACAAAGAGAGCTAAAGAGAACCGGCAGACATTGCAGGAAGCTGAGAGGAGGAGCAAACGACAGACTTCATCCGTCCAAAGGGAAAAAATAGGAAGCCAAGATCTGTTTGACTCAAAGTTATTGCAAAATGAAAAAAATATTTTTTGTCAAATAAAAGCTTTCTTCCCAGAATAAATGCCTCACATTAGTCACCCAAAATTAAAATGTAAAATGAATATTTCATAGGTCTTTGTATTGTCAACACGTTCTAGTGTTCAAGTCAAACCCAAATATTAAACATCCTTATATTTTTGTTGTGATTTTATTGCCAAATGCAAATATCTAACTGTAAGCAAGTCATTACTCTCCCGCTGTTGTGGTCTGATTAATTCTCACAATATTAGCCAGCAATTCATTTTATCCCTTGGCATCACAAGTCCAGTTGAAGGAGATAAGTGGCTGATAAAAGATCTCTGAGAACAGTTATAAATGATTCACTTTAAAAGAATAATAAAGCAGCCACTGGGTAAGTGCAGCTGAGTAAACCTTCCATACATTGCACAAAACTAATTTAGTTTAAAAAACTTGAGCAAATTACAGTCAATAATCTTCACTGTCACCCTGCTGCTCACAAAACTTTTGAGAAGAAACTTAATGCTGAAATGCAAATATTTAATTAGATTTTAATGGTGAGGTTTATTTTTCCTAAATCTGGTCATCTGTCTCAATTACAGTCTCCATTTTTTATACTTAACCAGGAATTGTCATTCCCATGGGCTTTGGGGATGCTTTCTCCTTCCTAATTCCTGTTTAGCATTTGCTTTCTCATGAGTGTAGCACTTGTGGAAAAGGGTTTGGTTTGTTCTCTTTTGAAAAGAAACACTGGCCAAAAAAAAAAAAAAAAAAGTGCATATTCTGAGCAAAGCTTTTAAAGCTTATTGTCCTTCCGTCCTATTAACAGACTCTTTGATAGCTTAACAATTAATTGTCTTTTTCTACCTCACTGCACAGTGTAATTAATATGCATTTTTATTTATTTAAAGCCCAATTAAAGCAGTTGTGCATATACTTGAAAATTCTAAAGCTGAATTTCTTGCAAATATTCTGTAGTTTAGATTTTATATTAATTTGTAGAAATTAGGGAAGTGTGGCTATCTATGGCTCTTTCTCCAATACCAAAATTAATATCTTTGATTCCTCCTGGAAAGCATATAGCTCTTCAAGATTGTTATAGTGGGAAAATATTAACACTGTATTCCTGAGCACCTCCTCTTTGTGCCAATCGTTAACCTAGGTATTCTGCTTCAGACCCACCCTTCTATACTCAGCTTTGTGATGCTGGGGCTGAACTCCTTTCTTCTCTGCCAGCTCCTTCCTGTCAGGATCCGCCCACCCCAGAGCACAAAGGAGACTGAAGGTGGAGGAAGAAGGGACTTGCTCATACTATGGGCTTTCTATTCCTATGAGCGTCATCCTCCAGCACTTCTTCACCCTGGCAGCAGCAACTTGCTCCTGTAGCAGCAGTTGATTGCAGTCTGCAGTCTTTCCAACATTTGCAGAAGCAGCCTCATCTTGCATTCTCAGAAACACCAGCACCAGCAAGCAGCTCACTGTCCCCAGAGGTCTAGGTCCCAGCTCGAGGGAACCCTTCCTCCAAGCTTCTAAATTTTGATAATTCCAGGCCCCTCCCTTTGTTTCCGCAAACTCAAGGGTTGGTAAGCCACTTCCTACAGTTACTAACTCCACAATACCTTAATGTTCGCTTTTTGCCTTTCAGTTCTTTAATACCTTTACTAACAATTTTATATATTAAGCTCTCGTTACATTAATCTGTGTGGCTTCGATATCTTAGCTGGACCCTGACTGACACACCTTTGTTTACTTTCAAATCAGACAGACTTTAGGTTGAAATTCCAGCCCTACCACTTACCAGCTGTGTGAACTTGGCAAATTACTTAAAATTTCTGAGCTCTCATTTCTCTTTATGCAAAAAGGGTCTAATATCCCAGAGTTGTCAGGATTAATGAGATCATATGTATCAAGTGACTTACACATAAGAGCCCTTCACCTTCGCTAGGTTTGAATTTCTCCACATTTACAACAGATAAGAGTTATGCTAGTTCCTTACTGAAAATAAATTCATTCTTTATCCTTCTTGACAATTTATATTGTGCCAATTTTAGTTCTCACATAGCCCCTTTAGCTCTTCTACGATGCTTTAATTTCAGTTGCAATCATCACAATAATCCTTCAATCTTGTCAATACGTTTTTATGTTAACCATATTCTTTCCATTGCTTTCTGGCAGCCTCTCTTCCCTTCTAGCTATTTTGCCAATGCACATGACAATTTTTCTTTAAGTTATTCTTTTTCATATGGTCTCTGGAGCTTTCATTTTCCCACTATCTCACTCTCCCTCCCAGCTTCACCTTCATCCCTCAATCCCCATAACTGGTCCCTTGATTATTGGAACTCTCACACATGGGTAAAAGCATTCCACATCAGGTCACAGATGTCTTTTATAAGAATCAAATTCCTCTTTGCCCATTTACTTTTCTTTTGTGATGCCTGAGTTTCAGAGAATGATTCATAGTAGGCCCTTGATAAATATTCACTGAATTAATAAATTAATGAAATCTCCATTTATCCCAATCATCAATCTTTTATGTTCCAACTTTTCCAAATTCCTTGGCTTTTGCCTTTTGAAAGTTGCTATTTCCTCACCCTGAGCAAGGAAGAATAAACTTGGGTCATATTCACCTTTCTGTTCTTCTTTCTCGGTTAATAGTATAAAAACAGAACTTTAAAGACACAAAGATGTATAAGGTATTCAAAGTATAGAGATAAGTGTCCTCATCTCTAGCCCTCTTTCACTCAAACAACAATCTACTTTCTATTTTTTATAGGATCTATTGTTTGAAAAAGCAATTAGGTGTAGTCTCCACATAGACAAATGATATTCAGTTATCAGCATACAATTATAGCTTCTGTTTCTGTGTTTGTGGAATATGTATATAAAATGTTTGTTATCCTCTATCTCAGCTTGCCACAAGGCTTCCAATGCAAAATACCAGAAATGTGTTGGCTTTTATAATGGGGATTTATTTGGGATAAAACTTACAGTTCCAAGGTTGTGATATGTCCAAATCAAGGCACCATCAGAGATGCTTTCTCACCAAAGTCAGCTGCTGGTGATCTGGGTGTGTTGCCATGTGGTGAAGCAAGATGGCAGGTGATCTCTGCCTTCCTCTCCAAAAGCTACCATCTCCCAGAGCTCAGCTGTGGGCAATCACAGGCATAGGGTCTCTTTCTGGGCCTCCTCCCTCAGTTTCTCAGGGTTTCTCTGCCTTTCTGCAGCTGTAGGTGAACCTGCAGTCCTCTCTCACATGGCAGGATCAAAAATGGTGGCTTCCTTCTCTGTGTGTCTCTCTCTGTGTCTCCATTTATATCAGACCAGCAAGAGGGCAAAGAACCAAGCTGGCTCACATCTCACTGATGTAGTCCAATCAAAAGGCCCCACCCCCACAGGAATGGATTAGTTTAAAAACATAATCTTTTTCTTTTGGGGATTCATAAAAGAACTTCAAACTGTCATACCCTCATTTTTAAAAATCAGCCTATTTATTTATAGCTACCTTTTACTACAAAGGTTGTGAGGCAGGCAGACACTATTACAAATGAACATTCATTCCATATGAGGTTTTTTTAATTGCTCTGGAATACTAACCTAACCCCATTTTTCTTTGTTTCAGGTGAATGACCTCTATTCCTTTGGTTTAGACTTTGTTTTAGTCAGCCAAAGTCGTGCTGATGCAAAATACCAGAAGTCTGTTGTCTTTTGTAAAGGGTATTTATTTGAGGTAGAAGCTTACAGTCACAAGGCCATGAAGAGTAAGTTACTTCCCTCACCACAGTCTGTTGCCACATGTTGGAGCAAGATGGCTGCTGGTCTCTGCAAGGGCTCAGCCTTCCTCTTCCTCCTAAGGCTTTGTGGTCCCAACTTCTTCTGATCTCATCTGTAGGCTAGCATAACTCTCTCCCTGGGGCTCATTTCTTTCTGGGCTTTCTCAGTGGTTCAGAGCTCTGGTCTCTTCAGCTGCAAACCGTCAGGTGAATGGCTCCGCTCACTCCCTGGGGCTCCAGCATCCAAAACTAAACTCTGTGTTCTCTTTTTCCGTGTATTTACTTCCCTGTCTTTGATTGAGCATCTCTTTATATAGCCCACAAAAGGGGGAAGACAGGGACTCAGATTGAGTCACCTAATGACATGGTCAAATAAAAGCCCTAATCTTGATTTAATAAAGTAAAAGTGAAACCTCTGAATTGATTACAATCTATTAAGTCCAGAGGAACAGACCAATTTACAAATACAATCTAATATCTATTGTTGGAATTCATAAACAATACCAAACTGCCTCAGACTTGCTGAACTTTTACCAGTTTTATACTTCTGTATTAATATTCCTACTAAAATGTTATGGCATTTTGGTTCTTAGAGTTCTACCCCCAGTTCCTCTTCTTGAAATGTAATCCTCATATCATGAATTTACCTTTTGTTTTTTCCACAGAACTCTATCTTTTAAACCTTTAGCTATGATTCTCTCAAATAGTCAATGAAGTTGCAATGTGATTTGATTTTGACCCTAATTGTTTCAGACCTGAACAAGATAATTAAATCCATCTGTTTTAATAGACCTTCATCATTGCTACCTTACAGATAATGAACAAAAGACCAGAGAGAGAGCCAATTGGCCAAATCACATAGTGGGAATCACAGAAGTGAGACGTTTATATGCCCTGAAACTCAAGCCATTCTTCTTTGATTTATCTTCTGTGATAAAAGCACTTTGGAAACTCCTAAGTCTTCACCTAAATCTTAAATACCTGGGGAGAATTATTTCATTATTTCTAATCTCTTTTCATTCAGCTTTGATGCATAATTTTTCTATTTTTCTTTCCATTTCATGAAGTATAAATAAAATTTTAAATATATCCATGATTCCTTCTCAGCACCATGCTGATCTATCACTATTGTTCTGAATTGAGAGGCAACTCAAGTAAAAGGAGGAAAACCAAGATGTAGAAAACATTTGCAGCACAACCCTCATTATCAAAATCTTCACATAAATATCACCTACCAAAGGTATATTGAAATTTTAAGAAAGCAAGGATGGGACTTCCAGTTTCAAGATGGTGAACTGAAGATACAGCTCACTCCTTCCCTCTTACCAATAAAAAAAAAAAAAAAAGTTTTTTCCAGAAGCTAATCATTTCCAAGTTGATCAAATATATTTTCACAACTATGGAAAATAGTGGCCATTAATAAATGACCCTGCATAGCTCCTAGACTATTATGCTTGAATTTAACAAGGTTTAACCTCACACTGAGGAACCAAACTAAATTAGCCATTTGACACAGAAATACATTTAGGGAAATTTTGTCTTTGATTATTTTTTTTAATAAACTTTACTTTTAGAGAAGCTTTAGAATTACAGAAAAATTATACTGACAGTATAGGGAATTCCCATGTAATCACCTTCCATCCACACACATAGTTTCCCCTACTATTAACATCTTACATTCGTGTAGTACATTTGTTACGATTGATGAACCAATATTGAAGCATTGCTACTAACCAAAGTCTATAGTTTACATTGTGGTTTACACTTTGTGTTGTATAGTTTTTTAGACTTTGACAAATATATAATGTCATGTGTCTATCATTGCAGTATCATGCAGGACAATTTCAGTGCCCTAAACATGCCCTGTGTTCCATGTAGTCAACCCTCCCCCTCCCTGGCAACCACTATCTTTATATCAATGTTACAAGTTCTTCCATTAACACTAGCTAAAAACTACAATAACAATAACCCTACTTTGGTACATGGTTACACTCTCCTCTTATGTTTACTCATTCCTCAAACTGAGGGATCTGGGATGATGTCCATTCTGACTGCTTCACGCTGATAGGGGACTTAGATATTATGGGGCAGATGGAAGGAATTGTTTTGCTTGCAGTTGTAGATACTCCTTATTTTGGGGGATGGGACTTGTCCATCATCATCATTTTGTTGGTTGTCCAGGGCAAACCCAAAGACCTAGAAAATAGGAGTTGACTGCAACTCTGCTGGGATTCAGGACTCAACCAGCATATGAACAATCTGAAGATTTAAGCATCTGAGAGATGTAATTTAATGGTCATATTGAAAAGAATAGGTTCAGATAAAAGAAGTAGAAGAATTTATGGGTGGGGGGATTATAATGGAGTATAACTATGTTATATTGGGGAAATAGATTATCATATATTCCTAAATAGGGACCACTGAGGAATGTTGATTTCATGAGGCTGTGTGCCTTGCCTCTGGTGTCTGGATGTTCCTAGAGCAATTCTGTTCGAGGCTTTGTTTACTGTGACAGTTTGTGAAATTTGCCTGAGACCTGCATAAGTGTAACCTCTGGAATGAACTCCCAACTCACTTTGAAATCTCTTAGACATAAAAACTTTTTAAATTTAATGTTTCCCACTTTTGTTCAAGGTCTTTTTTCCAAATGCACCACTGGTTAGTGCTTGGTAGTAATCCCTTGGTGCCAGGGAGGCTCATCCCTGGGAGTCATATACCACATAAGGGTAGAAGATAGTGAGTTAATTTACCTCCTTGAAAACAAGGAGGTTTTCATGAGGTAATTCTTAGACATTAATTATAATTAGGCTAGGTTTCATCTTTACAGGAATAATGTTCATAAATACAAGTATTAATATTGAGGACTTGGCATATAAGCTTGTTTTCTTGGGCATGGTCCTCAATCTTAATGTCTTTGATTTTTAATATAAACACTAAACAAGTTCAAATATTTGATGACAGTTACTCTTGTGTTATGCTGGCATCATTCCAAAAATTAACAAATGCATAAAATTTATTGAATATGTAGAAGAATCATAAATTTTATCAAATTTCATATTGTCAATTATTACTTTTTTAAATGGTTGTGATCCTGTCTCCCAATTATAGGAGTTCATCATATAATTTATGCAGAAGAACTATTATTAGCTTTTAACAGTCTGCATCTATTTTCATTCATGGTCCTTGCTAAGGCTACAATCAAAGTGAGGTATTTTGTAAATCAAAGAGCAGACAACACCTACCAGAAACTGTGAAACTATTAACTAAAAGGTTCAGCCTTAAATGAGACATGTTTCTTCTGAATGCTGAAGGAAATGCTATCTTATAACTAAATATGCTATTAATGTTCCCATAAATTAGATAGGACTAGAAAAGTGATATAAAAGTCCTCAAGTGGTCAGCGTGTGCTCCATGTACTGTGTGTCACCTCTGTAGTATGATAAAAATGAATAAACATTATATAAATTAGTCCTTGTCTTAAAAAATAAATTCACCAAAATATTACAGTTGTATAAAACAACTCTTGTCATAAAAAAACATTTTAAGCAAAGATTTTTTTAAAAAATAGATATTTTTAAAATAAAGATAATATGTATGTATATAGCATGCTTTTAAATTAAAAAGAATTTTTATTATATCACAGAATGTTAGAAATCTCTGAAATATATAAAGCTGCTGGGAAGCTACAGAGAAATTCTACATGCCTAATACAATTCTTCATGAATTACGTCCTGGCCAAACTGCAGCACATTCATTCTTTACATTATTTGACTTTTAGTTTAGAGCTAAAAGGAATGAGAAAAGAAGTAATATCTATTAGTCACTTACTGAGCCTTATTGAACTATACATATAACCTGCTTTTTCTGCTTTTATGTATGCTATAGACCATGGTTGGTGGTAATAGTCTAATGATATTATCTCATAATCTGTAACAAATACTCCACCATGGCATGGTGTGTTGGTGAAGGGGTGTTGTATGGGAATTCTGCACATGTGTATGATTATTTTGCAAGTTCACAACCTCTATAATAAAAAAATATTTTTTAAAAAATAGGGTGGTTTGGGGGGGGAAATACACCAAATGTAAGGTAGGGACTATAGTTAGTAGTAATATTTTGACGTTGCTCTTGCATAGTTTGTAACAAATGTTTCACAGCAATGCAAAGTGTTGGTGGAGGGGTGATGAATGAGACCCCTGTATGATGTTATGTATGTTTATTTTTTAAGTTCATAACCTTTACTATACACCTATTGTTTATGCATGTTTTAAAAAAAATAGCAAAAACAAAACTATTTTAAGCCCAATGACATATGTTACTTCATTTAATCCTCAAAAATCACTTTACGGTTAGGTGTTATTATCCTTATTCTACAGGTGAGGAAATTGAGGTCCAGAGAAGTTAAGTACCGTAAGGTCTGATTTCTGATTCTACAGCCGGAAAGATTTTCACAAGACCAAGACGCCTCCCCACGTAACGAATAGACAAGCAGTTATTGCCCACTGTCGTGTGGCAGGCATGAGGATGGATACAAAAGTGTTAATGACACTGCCCTGTGCAGGTAGTTAGGCTTAAGGATTTTTGAGGAAGGGCATGAATAAGATAAATAAGACATGAATAAGACTAATCTCATTTACGGTAAGGATACCTGAGGAATACAGAGGATAAATCATTTGCTTAGGGTCACAGAGACAACAAGCCCCATTCAAGAATAGGATTCATTTCATCACCATCAGTGGTCACCATCCACATCCTCTCCTAGTCCCAACTTGTACCTAAAGTGTACATAAATGAATGACAGTAAGAGATTATAGGATGACAGAAACAAGATCAAATCTGTGGTCTTGTTCTCATTAGCATGTGCCCTAATACTCTGAGTGGTCCCAGACACAAGTTACATTCCATTTCCCTGGAAGCTTAAAATCAATACTTAGGGAACCATGATATGAAAAGCAGGCCAAGAGGCGTAAGTACTAGTGATTCTCCCTCCTCTGTAGAAATCTTTGCCATCTCCATACAGGCTGTCTCTGTGTAGTATCAATAACTGACTTAAGAAGGAAACTAACAGTTATTGAGTGTCTCCTGTGTGCTGGATCCAGTGCTGAGTGCTTTAACTATGTTATTCATTTGACACACACAAGAACTCTACGAGGTAAGACAAGAGTGTCCCTTTTTGACAGAAGCAAAACTGAGGATGTGTGAAGTAAGTTACAACAACCGCCCAAGTTCACACGTCTGGTAAGAGCTGGACCAATGGTTCAAACATAGATCTATTTAATAACAAAATCCATTAAAATATTTCCTATAAAATGGAAAACTTATGAAAGTTTTCTACATAACAGGCCATCCTATACATCTATGGATTTGAATGTAAAAGGAAAACCACCAAATACCTTTAACTAACTATCAATTTTCTAGGGCTGCTTAATAAATTACTACAAACTAGATGGCTTAAAACAATAGAAATTTCATTCTTTCATAGTTCTGGAAGAGGCCATAATCCAAAACTGAAGTGTCAGTAGTGCTGGTTCCTTCTGGTGACTCTGGTAGGGAATCTGCTCCATGCCTCTCTGCTAGCTTCTGCTGGTTGCTGGCAAACCTTGGCATTCCGCGGCTTGTAGACACATCATTCCAATCTCTATTTCAGTCTGCACATGGCATTCTGCTCTCTTTGAGTCCAAATTTCCCTCTCCTTATAAGGACATCACTCACATCAGATTTAGGGCCTACCCCAATCCATTATGACTTCAGCTTAGGTGATTACATCAAGACCCTATTACTAAATAAGGTCACATTCACAGTTTCTGAGTAGACATAAATTTGGGGGGCGGGGGGAGACTACAACCCAGTACAATAAGTATTCTTTTTCTTCTGCTTACTAGTGACTAGAAACAATTTCATATAAAAATATCATTTTGCCTTTTATAAAGAGATTCAGTCTAAATACAGAAAATATTGCACCATTACCTGGTAAATTGTTTTCTTACATACCATAGTTTATCATCTGCAGATACTGTCAGGACCTGATATTTGAGTCATTATGTTTATGAGATTTAATTTTTAATGATGCAAAAATTTTTCTCAATATACCATCATTTCTCTCCTAAACCCACAATCTGAGAGTTAATAACTGTTCCTTACTTAGTTTGCTAATACTGTGTGATGTTAATTAGAATCGGAAAAGTGACTCTCTGAAAATGGCCTTTATGGATGATGTGCTCATTTTCTTTCAATGACTTCAACATTAAAGTTATTGGGTATATGCACCAACAATTTTTTCCCTAACAGACTTTTCTACAAGTTAAGATATAATTCTGGAAAAGCTAATTGTGAACGTTTCTTTTCATGCAAGTGCAAAGAACTCTGGATTTATATTAGTTAAGGTAATACTAGCTCCGGTAACAGTAAATCACCAAATCAACAGCTTACCATAATACAGAGTGAGAAATAAACCTCCATTTGCATGTTGCTCCCATGCAGGTGTTCCACTCAATGGGTGGCTTTTCTCCAACATGGTGATTTAGAGACCCATGTTCCTTCCAACTAATGGTACTGCTGACTCCTACATCTCCCAGGGCCTGGGAATCCTCTATTTTCAGGAGTGTGTGGGTGTGTAGAATGTTCGAGAGAAACACACATAATTAATATGTATTATATATGTTTAATTTTTAAAAAGTAGTATGCCTATCTCACAGGGTTATTGTGCAGATTAAAGTTTATATATTTTTTTCTTGTATAAATATATAAACATAACTTTAATCTTCACAATGACCCTGTGAAGTAGGTATTGTTATTATTTACATTTTACAAATGAAGAACTTTAACCACAGTGACTAACTCAAGATCCCTGTATTATTTTCCTATGACTGCTATAACAAATTACCACAAACTTGGTGGCTTAAAACAATAGAAATTTATTCTCCCATGATTCTGGAGGCCAGAAGTCCAAAATCAGTATCACAGGGCCAAAATCAAGGTGTTAGCAGGGCCCTGCCCCCTCCAGAGGCTCCAGGGGAGAAGCTGTTCCTTGCTTCATCTGGTTTCTGGTGGTTGCTGGCATTCCTCTTTTGCTAAATGGAGCTTCCCTTAGCCATGGACAAATTCAGCTACCATAGAGCAGCAGTCATATGATTATTACAAAAAATAAATTAATCAGCAAAATAGAAATGCAGGTAGAATTCCATTTGCTCCAGAACAACTCAAGTTAATATAAAGATTTTTCATCTCACTAATACACTTATCAAGCATATAATCTATATTCAAACCAAATTATTTCTAAGTCATTCAAAATTGACAGTATTTATTTATTTATCTTAGATTTCTTTTTTTTAAAGGAAATATTTTTTCTATTAAAGAAGTATTTATAAATCCATTGTAGGACAATAAAACTATATATTTGGAAAATATAGAAAAGTAGGAAGAAGAGGAAAAATTCTCATTACCTAAAGAAAACCACTACTAAGCATTTTAAAGTATCCTTTCTGTCTTTTTTCTACACTTAGTGTTTTTGGATTTTAGATCATTGTGCTGTATATATAAATTTGTATCTTGTTTTTTTTTAACACATCATAGTAACATAAAACTTTTTCAAAATTACTATAAAATATTCCTAAATATTTTAATAGTTGCATAACATTCCATGAGTTGCTTAACCATTTATTCCCTTATTACTGGGCATTTAGGTTATTTCCATACTTTTACTAATGCTGCAGTGAGTAATTTTATGCATACAGTTTAATCATTTTATAGCTAAATATTTTGTGGGAGAGAAGTAGAAAATATTGTCATATAATCACTTTGTAAACAATATAAAACCTAGGCAAATGAGGAATCGAGTGGCAAAAAATCTCATGAAACATGGCTATCCACTCCTTATTTATGAAGTGTTCCCTGATACATGAAAGGAGTTTCAAGAATGAGGTGAACAGGTAGTATCTTCCCCAGCAGAGGTAGGTGAAAAAGCTGACAAAATTATTACAATGCTGCCCGTAGTATCAATGCAACTAAAGTTTATTCTGGAGCAAACGGAATTCTAAAGAAAGTAAAGAAAGGCTCATCATTCATAGATTGCACAGTTTCAAAAGAATTGCCAAAGAAGTTGGGAAACTGGAAGCAGTTTTCATGGATGATCTTGTTTCTGGCAGTGTGGGAGCTGCTCCATCTGGAAACCTCACGTTTATGTTGGGAGAAATCTAAGAGGAATTTGCTGCTGCCCAACAGTTGCTGGGGTGCATGGGCTCCAAAGTGGTATATTGTGAAGGTGTTGGAACTGGGCAGGCTGCAAAGATCTGCAATAACATGCTGTTAGCCATTAGAATGAATGGAACTACTGAAGCTATGAATCTTGGAATCAGGATCTGAGATTAACACAAGACTGCTACAAACACAAAGAACCTGATTCTTCTGGGAAGTCTGGCCCATCAAATCTACAGGAATGTGTGCAAAGGGCTACTCAAAGAAAAACTTCCTACCTGTGTTCCAGTTTCTATGAGAGGAGGAGACCTTCTGAGTTTGTCCTTCAGCCGTGGACACTGCTGGAAATCAAACTTTTATCCTAGAGCCTCTTTATAGCTCATTCCAAAAGTTTAATCAAAGGTCACCAGGTTGTTTTTGATTGTCTAGGTCACAGTAAACCCTATGATTTTTCAACCACTTTTAACTGCTTAATCTTTTAGTTTATTTAGAAAACATATGTTAACTGAAATTTTTTTCTCTGCAAGCCACTAACCAGCTGACTGACCTTTTTAAGCATATTGAACTAAATCATTGAGTAATATGTCAATCAGGATGTTGTTTACTCCACTTTACAAATAAAACCAAATATTTTTTTTCAACAAAATGAACCCCATCTTAAATGAAAGAAAAGAAATTGATGTGAGCAGAGAAATTAGAGTAAGGAAGTCTATTGAATTACTTCTTGCATCCTTCAGGAAGTTTGTCCTGTTAACAAAGTGGCGATAGTCTCTTGTAACAGAGGTTGCTGACTTATTTTCGAGAGAGTAGATAAAGCAAATGAGCTTGTAGCTACATGCTTTATGATTTGGACTCTATTACAGTATCTGAGCGTGTGTCCCTCTTGTTACAACTCCCAGTGCTCAGTAAACTTGTTTTTTGTTTGTTTGTTTGTTTGTTTTGTAGCAATAAACTTTATTTTTTACCGAATTTTTAGATTTATATTTACAGAAACATTATACCAAATATATTGGGAATTCTCATATAAAACACCCACACCCTCACACATACAGTTTCTCCTATTATTAACATCTTAAATTATTGTGGTGCATTTGTTACACTTGCTTTTTATATTTTCATTTCCTTATACATTCTTACTACATATTTTTGGATTTCAAAATAATGACATCTTTTTTTTTTCTTTTTAGGAGGTACCGGGGATTGAACCCAGGACCTCATACTTGGGAAGCAGGCACTCAACCACTTGAGCTACATCCACTCTCCAAGAATGACATCTTTAGACCTGTTGCATAGCCAATGATGATACTTACTTTAGATGATTATTACATTATTCTAAATAAAGACACATTATTTTGAATTCAAATAAATTCCTATGCTGACAATTTTTTTAGTTTAATTTTAAAAAGTGGTAGGATTGTGAGTGGTTTACTTTTATCTCTAAAATTATCATTAAAGTGTTATAGATACAATAAAAATATATAAAATATTTTTACCTTTGAAGAATTGGTACAAGAAAAACATAAAAATTTGTTTTCATATTGAAGAAGATTTACCCTGTGATCAAATGGCAACAAAAAAAGGCTGAGCTCCCTTTTCCCACTTTCAGGCTGCCCTTATCTTCCTTATTCCATGGACAATAGTAACCACCCTTAGGTCCAGCAGGAGGGACCTGCTGTGGTTTCCATGCTTTAAAGGGTACCGCCATGAAGCCCATGGGGTGAAAAGTCTGTGACCAAGGGGACGTGTCTGCCTAGGACCCATAACCCTCTCTTCTAGACAACCTTCTGGATTCCAGAGATCCTAGATCAGGGATTCTTAACCTTTTTTGTTCCACGGACCCCTTTGCCAGTCAGGTGAAAACCACAGACCCCTTACTAAGTCCACACTGTACTGTGCATTATTTAATAAATATATCACACCCGCACCAACATGTCTCCACAATAATAATGTTTTTCTGAATTTCAATTCAAGTTCACAGACCCCTAGTTAAGAACCCCTGCCCTAGAATATTCTGACCATATTTCTCCAAAACTACTTCTAGGGCAGTGTGGTCTGCTTCCCTAGGTCTTTCCTCCAGAGCACTGACTTTGCCATGAGGATTCACAGCCGTAGGCCTGAAGAGGGAATGGAGAGAGAGCCAGCGTTTGTGGAAGTTGTGGGTGGTCTTGCACCTATAGGCCAGGTATACTTATGTGTGCTTCAGAGGCACCTTACAGTGCAGGAATGTGTAAGAAAAGGAAGAGAAGGGGTGTGGGCTGCAGTCCAGGAGCTAGAGCCTGCTTTCCTTATACACATTCCAGAATAGCTCCAAGGAATCCCAGAAGTCTAAATTTGAACACAGGTGTATTTGTAAAATGGGATGATAAGCTATATTTAACAGCTTGATTTACACTTTAAAATATTTAAACAAATAGTATTTAGGCCCTCATTTGTACTCTTACACTGGGCCTCACAAATATGTGGACAAAGCCCACTGGGCCAGACTGAGGAACACAGAGTAGAGGGGGAAAATGTTTCTCTTGGAGATTGTAATCACTTTTTGTGTTCATAAATCAGTCCTTCAAAGAAATAACCCAAATTTCTTAAATGTCTCATCAAATGAATGATTTCCCAAAGGTGAAAATGATTTCATTTGCTGACTTTAATTCAGTATATGCTTAGAGCAAGTAAACATTAAATTACCCCTCCCATTTATCCATCTACCACACAAAGAGCCTGGTGAGAGATCTTGACAAACCACACAGAAGAGCACCTTAGAGCCCTTTTTATAGCCATACATTCCATTGCATTCCATTTCATGGCGCGCTAGTTGTATCAGCAGCTGCTTCTGCAACAAACAGCTGTTGTAGCCACATTGTACTCTGTAGCATTGAAGTCCAGGTGTATAACAAAGTGAAACCACTGCTCTGAAATCACGTTTCCTGGAAGTTCATTTCTGAAGATGCGTTTGTGAGTCTTTTTGAAAAGCAACTTAGAGCTGGAAAAGACCATGAAGTATCAAATCAGACAGAGTTGAAGTTTAGCTCTGAAACATTGGAACCTTACACATTCACCAACTTCCCTGAACCTCAGATTCCTCACCTGTAAAATAATACAACCTAGTTCATTAACTATTATATTGGTCAAATGAGGAAAGGTGTAACATACCCACTAAAGCCTGGCACATAGCATTCACACAATCAATGTTGGTTCTCCACTTTTCCCTTTTTTCTCCACTGAGGCTGAGAATCTTCAGTTCTTATCTGGATCCCTTTCTCTACTTTTGGCAAATAAATTGACTGTAGTTCTTCAATCTGCAACTAAAAACTGGTTCCTGAATATTTCTGTCCTCTAGCATCTTTTGAATTTCATTAGCTCTCTCTCATTCCCAATCTGTGTCTCATATTTACTCTCCAACAAAGAATTAGCATAAAAAGGGAGGAAGAATGAGGAATGGTAGGAAAAATCAATCAACCTTCATCACGCCATGTTCAAACTGCCACTGAGAGTTCTTGACCTCTCAGACAAATGCCAATGATGACCCTCCGAATTTGATCAGTGTTTACAAATTCACATATGACAGAACCTCTATAAATTGTATTCTTCCTATAACCAAAATAATTTGCATAACAATTAAAGCTACCAGGAGACATTTGACTCGGCAACATGCACCATTTGCAAATCTCAGCAATGGAGAATCACTTTTGCAGTTATGGAAAGGAGAAGGTGGGGGAGTTGGTCATTTTCCATAATGACTTTTTCATGATAAGCAGTCAGCATCTGTGATTATTTCCAAAGGCAGTGAATAGGTACAAAGTCTTACATTATTGGACTTTAATTAGGTGTCTAGTTTGCATACATTTTAAATGTTAATCACTGTTCAGTGAGCCAGTAAACTCAGATAGGTCACCCACAACCCACTCTCTCAGAAAGAATATATTCTGTTTTCCATTTTGTTGAGATGTAAAGTGCTGTGAGGCAGTGGCACAAGATTCTGTTTCTCAAAGGCAAATGGCAAAAGACAGGCAGAGTTCAAATCTTTAGATCTGCGAATCTCACTACTCTTAGCTGAATTCTTATAGCTCTCCTCCCTGCTCTCCAAACCCTAGTACAATATATAGCACCTATAAAATTCATGGATTTTGAAGACTACTTGGGAACCTCTGGACATAATTTGAGGTACAGTGACAAATACAGAAGGAGAGTTGAATTTTTTGGTTTAGAATTAGTCTGAACTGGCTTTGAAGTCTAAACCTGGTCCATGGCCCAATTTTGCCTCCTGACAAATGAATTTAAAAAAATACTATTGAAACAATAGTATTTTCATGGATAAAATTGCCTGTTATTACAAAATTATGTCCTATGTACTTTTCTGGTATAAAAATGTTGTTTCTTTTATAACATAGTTCTTAGTGGATGGTAGTCACATGTTTCTGTTTTTGTCTCTCATAAGTCATTGCCTAGTAAAAATTAAAAGTTGGTGGAGGAAGAAGGTTGGTAGTTCTACTAACTTAGAAAAAAAACAAAAAACAAATTCCTTGTAGGTGGGTCAAATCCCCAAATATGGGAAATGCTAAATTAGTACACTCCCAGCAAAAAACCATGCTGCAGACCAATACCCTGAATTTGTGCTATTTTGTAATCTTTCACTTCTTGTCCAAGACAATGTTTAAAGTTAATATTTCTCTATTTCCTGGCTCTCCTTTTGATGAGAAAGGACAAACACTTGGAGAGAAAAATTCATGCAAGGTGCTTGAAGACAGAAATTATTTCCTCCAAGTGTTTTAATCATGCTGCTGAAAACCACTTCCTCCAGTGGCCTAATCACATAAATCATAGTAAAAGGTTAAAGATGAAGTTCAATTGTGCCAAATTGCCAGTGATGGTTTCTCAGAAATGGATTACTTTTTATTGAAAGGTGAACTTGTTCTGCTATCTATTTGGTATGCTTTAGGTGGCCTCTAGATTATAGCTTCCCATCTCCTATCCAGATAATGTGCATGGATGTTTGGTTTGGGGGGATGTATTTATTTAATAAAATTAGTGAGTTAGGAAATGTCTCACAATGATTCTTAGGAAGGATGGTGAAGTCAAAAGAGTCCTGGACTTAGGACCCACGAGACCAAGAGCCTAATTTTCCTTTGGTGCAGCAGCTTGGATGAGTTACTTAATTGCTCTGAGCCTTACTTTCTTCATCTATAAAAGTACATTTGGCCTGAAATGATCTTAAAGGCCCTTTCATTTCTAGTTATCAAATGAAACTTCCCAGTAATGCTAGGTACTGTTATTAGGCCCATTTTACACTTAAAGAAGTTGAGGCTCAGAGAGATTAAGTGGGCAGAACAAAGAAGTGGTGGAGGTCAGATTTAAACTCAAGTTTGGCCAACTCTAAGCCTACCACTGCACTCTATTGCTTCTCTCACTTCTCTCACTTCTTTTTCAGGAAACTACCTAATTTGAACTCGACTGGGTTGTACAAAATAGCAAGAAATCTACATACCCACAAACACTCTAAAACCCTCTTCCCTCTTTCAGGGAACATATGACCTTCCACAGACAATGCTCTGCTTGGCTCTCTAACCCAGGAGTACCCTAGTGGAGGTAATTTTGGAACAAGGCAAACATGAAGGTAAAGTCCTACAAAAGGCTGAAAGGGGGCACTTTCTGGGCAATAAGGCTTTGTAGAAACAGAGAACATCCTCATTATCATCCTACACTTATTGACAGCCTACTATGTACACGTTAATGTAACTGAAAAGCCTGAGATTTGGTCCTTGACTGAGAAGAGAAAGAGAAGGAGCACTTTTTATATTGTGTGAGGCACTTTCATACATTATTTCATGTATTCTTCTCAATAACTCCAAATACAGATTTTTATACCATTTCACAGAAAGAAACAGTCTCAAAGAGTTGAGATTAAAAATCAGATCTCTCTTTGTGTCTGATTCCAAACCCCACTCTTCTGTTTCCCGAGCTTTGTTAAAAGGCCTTGAGTAGATCTGGAAAGAATGTGAGCGATTACTCCAGTCTCCTCACTTTACATTTAAGTGACTTTTTTAAAATCACACAATCCATAGAAGTAGGGCTAGAATCCAGATTTCTTCTCTCCAGTCCCAGCCCCCTACCATTTATTAAGCATCAACTAAGTAGCATATGCTTTACAAATACATTCTCTTGTCCTAACAATAAACCTGCACCAAGGTATGCATTGCCCCATTTCACAGGTGAGAATATAGTCTTAGAGGTGTTAAATAACTTGTCCAAGATCACACAGCTAGACTCACCCTCTCTCTTGACCAGTTTTCCTTCCCACTAAGCCCTCCAGTTTAGGATATAGCTCTACATGCAGGTACACTAACTTGCCCGTTCTTTCCTTCTATGCAAGAACCACTCATTTCAGAAAAAAATATATATAATTAGTTTACACAAATATTCAAATCAAAGCAGTTTGTATTTGATAAGAAAACTCATTTTTTAAAAAGAAAAACGTTTATCTTACACTGTCCCTTTACAATGTACATGGCTACTTGCTACTTAGCAAGGGAAAGGCATCGATGTAGTTGCTATTCTGTGAAGAGCAAAGCTATCAGAAATACGTTTTTAACATCTTCTCATTTAATCTGAATTGAAAAGTGAGGACTGTGTTTACAACATTTTTAGTTAATGACTGATGCATCACACTTCTGTGATTTCAGAAATGTTCTTTCAGTCTTCATGGCTTTGAGCAATGAGCTTCCTCATCTGTGTTACATTTGAAATACTACCTGAAATTCCAGCTAATTTATTATATTTTTATTACAAGTCAGGACATGAAGTTAAAACTCTATAAATCAATCCAACTCTCTGTCTTAGATTAGTTGTATAAATTCAGATCTGAATCTGTTCCACATAGCTTATTTTGACACCTGACTCTTCTGCCACAGTTTCCCTCCCTATTTTTGCATCATTATTCCTTATACATCCACAGGCTTCTCCAGAGCCAAGAATACAATTCACTAGACTCTGCATGTCCTTTTCACATCAGAATCTTGACTTGTTCTCTTAAGGCATATTTCATTGTCCCCATCTCAAAGAAAAAGTATACAAAGCAGAGTTTCTTAAATTTCCCCCAAGCTCACTCATTCAACAAACAATAATATTAATTAAATACCTGGTATGTACAAACTACCACATCAGAGTTTGTAAATGATATTAAGATTTATAAGAGACAGAGCTTTGCCTTCAAGAAGGTTAGAATCTACCAGCCAATCCTGGCTAAACGACCTGATTTCTAGCTGACCTCTAATTCTCCTACAAGGAGGAAATTAAACACATTATTTTTTAAAGGGATTTTTCATTTTACAAAAGAGTCAGTGCATGCTTCCTCAATATGCACTTCTACATAATATATACTAGTATGTGCATACCACTTTGAGGTGAACATATTTATTACTTTCATAATGTTGGAAACAGTTTAGTACTTTTTTTTTCTCTTTTTCCAATGGTAGGAATTAATTTTTTATGATGTAAATTCTTCAGTGTAATTTGTTTTAGGGTAAAAAGTGGCCTTGAAATCAGGGAATTTATTTATCGTGAACTTTTGTTACATGACATGAAGAATGATGATCCCCTTTGCCTTTTCCCAGTCTCTCTGTTTTTAATATGTTTTAAAAATATTTGTTAAGAGGTGCATTTGTTTTATAGACTATCAATTTAATGGAACCACTTCCATATAAGCTATAAAAACTACACAACTATTATCACAATCACAATCAATATCAAGAAACAAAAATGGGATCTAATTACATTTTACTGTAGTCATATATCCCCTTAGTAACATTCATAAGTTACCAGTTACATAATTAAATGCCAGAGATGTTATCAAAGATACATTTTAAGGTCTAATTAACTGATAATAATTATGGTTCAATGCTAAAGCTACATGATAATTAGCAAGACATTAGCAGAGAAAGTCAACTAATCTGAAAATTATGAAGCCATTTCCCACCTGTTGCATCATGGATGGCTTTCTGTCTCCAAAGAAATGACTTCATGTTCTCAGGTTGAACTCGTTTGATGTGTAGCTGGAATACAACAATAACATAGCTCCTGGACTCTTTTCTTGATTTTATATAAGCAGACATATTTTCTGGTCCAACTGCTTGACCCTAATATCAATCTCCTGTTGCCCCAGTTATTCATCAGCAATGCATTCCCCTGCAATTGATGAACCAGGCTTCTTTTTGAGATTCCTGTGCTTCCTCCTAGGAGGGAAGTCTGAAGAAATCTAATATGTGTTGTACCTGATATGTCAGGTTCGATGCCGGGTACTTTTACTTTCTATTTCTAATAACTCTTTGAAGTAGGTATTAATTTCTCCATTTTACAGATGAGGAAAGCGAGGTAAGAAAGTTTACCTACTTGCCCAAATTCTCAAAGTATTAAAGGAGGAAATGGGATTAAAACTCAGATATTTTGCCCCTAAGTCCCGTGTACTCTTTTCCAGTCACATTTAAAAACTAATAAGAACAACTATTTCCACTTGCATTTATAGAGAAAAATTAAACTCTTTGAGGGGAGGTTTAATGCAAATCAGATATTTCTTCCTCTCATCTGTACTGGCCCCCTCACTCACACAGTTCCCCCTGTTAAGTGCCTAGCCCCATCCTAGGCACAAGAAGATACTGGAGCATAAGACGAGGCTCTGCCTAGAGGAAGCCTGGAGCCTAGCTGAGAGGAAATGAAAGAATTTCAAGGGAGTGAGTCTCCACATGCACTTAAAGTAGGAGTCAGGGGACATGGTTTCAGACCTCAGGGCTACCCCACTGTGGGTCTATGCTAGACACTTCCTATCTCAGTCTGCATTTATGTATCTGGAAAATGAGGGCATTGGATCAGATTTCATTTAGACTTTAAAATGCTGATATGTTGTTTTATGCATACAAACAGAGATTTACATTATCATGTGACCACAGGCAAGTTCCCTAAGTCTCTGGGGCCTTGGGGTCCTCATTTGTAAATACAAGGTAGATACTTACTTTCCAAGATTTGGGGGGAATTAAATGCAATATTGTCAAAAGAGTGCCAGGAATACTCTTTGGTAATATAAATGGTAGCTTGTATTACTTTAGATTTGCACTTCCAGCTGATAAAATCAACAGCAAAGTTGCAGGGTAAAGACAGGGGAACAGCAAAGTGCTCAAGGTATGGTCCTTGGGCTCTAATTTCCCCTCATGAAGCAAAAAATAACCCAGTTAATAGGTACAATTTGGTTTACCATTCTGACTCCAATAGTGAAAATTATACAGTGAGCCAGTCTTGAAATTTTATTTTCCATCTACATGGAAAACATCCAAGGATTTCACAGGATCTCCCTGGCTAGGAAGGGTAACAGAGTTTTATCCAATTTTAGAGTGAGAAGAGACCTTGAAAAATTATGTAGTCCTGTGGTCCCCAATCATCAGAATCAGCCAGGGTACTTATTAAAAATATAGATTCCTGTCCCAGCTCCCCAAAAGATTCTGATTCAGTGGGTAAATCTGTGGTAGGTACTTCTCCAATCACACTCGGACTCTAACCTAAGCTATGGCCCATTTTTCATCTTACTTCCACCTCATGCCCAGGATACATCTATACTTAAAAGTAGTTTTTGGCTAGAGGAAGGGGGGATTTAAGAATCCACAATGAACCAGATTCTCTTCTAAACACTAGGAAGATGATTCCTTGCCTCAAAGAGCCCAGACACTTCCTAGAGAGAGGGAGTGGAGTGTATCAATGAATCCCACCTACAGTGGGAAATCTTCTCCAATAGCAGCCTGCAAAACGTTTCTGTGGAGAAAGAAACTGGAACAACAAATTCTTGCAGAGAAGGCTGGTGTCTTGGTTTCCTGGCTGCTATAACAAATACCACAATATGGATTGACTTAACAACAGGAATTTATTGACTTACGGTTTCAGAGGGGGCTCAGTAGCTTTCAGGCTGCCTGGCAATCCTCAGTCCTTGCCTTTCTGATCACATGGTGACATCCTCTCCTTTCTCTTCCAGATTTTTTTTGACTTCCGGCTTCTGGCTTCTTCCCGGGTTTTCTTTTTTCTAAGGACCCCATCCTGATTCAATTGGCTATACCTTAACTATATCTCCAAAAGTACCTACTTAAAATGTATTTATGCCCACAGGAATGAGACTAAGAACATGTTTGTTTGTTTTTTTTTTCTGGGGTACATAATTCAAATTACCACAGCTAGGGATGAGGGCAGGGTAGGAGGGGCAGAGGAATTGCCATTGCTTAGTGTCCAAAGTCTGTCTCTGCTCCTTTTCCCTTTTCCCCAGCTCTTTCAGAACCAACATTGCATGCTCTTCTGCTCCAGCCTCTGCACAGTCTCCTCTGCTTCCAGGTCCTTTTTCCCATCTCCTGAAGTACCAGGTTCAACTTTGCCAACACCAACTAAGACATCTTACAGTGGGTTTAGAAATTCTTCCTGAGTTCAGGGATTAGGTCTTTCAGTAAAGACCTAATATTATACCTAATATTTTGTATTGGCTTTGCTTTTTTTATCACCCATATATCGATTGTAGAAAAAATGTGAAGGCACATAATAAAAAAGAATTTTTAAAAAATCACCTATAATCCTACCACCCACCCCCCAGATATACCAGCAAGCACACACACACACTTTTTTTTTAATGAATGGGGTATCACTATGTGTTATCATTTTGAAATCTTCTTTTTCATTTAAATCTGTATTATCTTAAACCAAACCTGGAGTGATGGTTTTGGTTTGTGGTTGGGAAGAGAATTGAAACCGGATTCCAACATTCAGCATTCTCCTCATTCTGTCGGCGTCAAGCAGCCACACAGACATACAATTCTCATGTCTGGGTTTACTAAAGGGCTTGACTCCTGGAGGGAGTCTGCTGACATGAGGCCAAGAGCCTGAAGGTGAGGGCAATGCAAGAAGTGCCTTGCAGCAGCTCATCTCTTTCTGTTCACACTCCCTCCCTCCTCTCACAGCCATTGCTCTGAACTCACTGAAACCTCAGCCCTCTGAAGCATGCCCACCTGCTAGGAATCAGGCATGGTGCCACCCAGCAGATGGCCCAGAGAATAGGTAGTCAATGTTCATTTCCATGGGCAAATAGGAGTATCAAGTGTGGATACTGAAAACAGGACTCCTAGGTAGGAATTTATCCTTCAATACTCAAATAAATACAGACACTGTCAGAATTCTAGCTGAGGGACAAATTCATTCTGACCCAAGAGAAGCAGCTGTCAAGTCTTGGGGAAAAATGTGTCCACGGAGAGGGGAGGGCAGCAGTGAGGCCAAGGAGCTCTCTGGTGGGTTCCCCTTGCATTCTGCAGCTTCCCTCTTCAAGCCAAAACAAGCTTGCTTGGCCCAGCTGCCCAGCCAGCACCGGGTTAAGCAGGCCATTAGAATGCAGAGCCTCACTCTGCAAGCTCTCCAGATACATAGAAAGTCCATAACATTTGGGTTGCAGTCCTGACTCATTATTTGCTATGAAAGTTTATGCAGCCACAAAATTAAATGGGAAAAGCACATTAGAAAGGGTTTGGAACCTACTTAACATACATCTGACAACAGCTAAAGACCAGAATTTATCTGTCAGTTTAGTCATTCTCCTTCCCACTTGAAGTCACGGATGGTTCTTCCTGGGAAGTTCCACACAGACAGGAGCCTTTCACACATCTTAGGACCTGGCTGAAGCAGCTTCTTGCTGGCAAATTACTTGCTCTTCCCTGTGGCCTGTGAACCCCCTGGCAGAGGTAAGCTACCCCTGTCTGCCATGGCATCTGAGGGCCCTGTGCTCCCGCTGCCACTTTGCTAAGGTCCCAGGGCTGATTTCCACAGGCTTAAAATACCTGAAAATACCCTGAAGCCACAGATTAAAGTTTTCAACAAGACCTTTTCTTTTACTAAATCAGGAGTTGGAAGCCCAAAGGCCAAATCCAGCCCACCACCAGTCTTTGTAAATAATATTTTATCGGAAAACAACCAGGCTCACATTTATATATTGTCTATAGCTGCTTTCACACTACCAGGGCAGAGTTAAAAAGTTGCAGCAGAGACCCTGTGGCAGATAAAGTCCAAATTATTTACTAATCTGGCCCTGTATAGGAAAAGTTTTCCAATCCCTCCACTAAACCATTATATGTGTCAATTTTTGTTATTGTTATATAAGAATTGCCCATTTGTCATAGAAAAGTCCTACAAGTAGTCGATATTTGGGGGTTGTGGGATTATGGGTAATTTTATTTTCCTCTTTCCACATATATACATTTTCTACAAATGTTATGTATTTTTTGTAATTTAGGGAAAATTGTTTGCTTGCCTTTAGAAAAAGGTGAATGGATGCCTGTGCTATGGAAAAAAGATTATAAGGGAATAGCTGCAGAAGTACAGATGATGCTGAACTAGACCAACCTTTTCAGGTTTTTTTGGATAAAAAGAAAGTGAACTTCTTATGACACCATATATAGATTGTATATTAGTTGAGATCATCTAAGGAGCAGTTGCCAAGGCACGGAAGAACTTAATCAGGGGAACCACTTATGAGAGAAAATGGGGAAGGAGCCAGGAAAGCTGGGAAAGCTGTCAGGCTGCAGTGCAGTTCTGACCCAGAGTGAAAGAAAAGGAGAGGAGGAAGACTGAGGAGAAGCATTTCAGACTGCAGTGCAGTTCTAAGACAAGTTCAGCAAGGTTGTTGGGGCCAAAGTCATCGGTCAGTGGAGTCTCATGTCTCCCAGGAAAGAGCCTGCTTTGTATCCCTGCCACACCCAGTCACTAGCTGGCAGCCTCCCGTGGCCTTGCAAAAATGCAGGGATGAACTTCAGAAGCCAGCAGCTGGGGCCTTGGACAATTATGCTCCCTGCAGTGAGAGATCTGAGAGACATGTCCTCAGGGACATTCAAAGAAAAACCATGACACACACACATACCACACACACACACACACACACATGAAGCGTGCAATTCCATGAGATAAATCATTTTAAAATCCCAATTCAGCACATAAATGAGGGCCCAAAGAGACAGATTTTTTGGAAAAAGAATGGGCCTTTAGAGATCACTCTTTCAACCTCCTAATTTTATACATAGGAAGAGCCATTTCAAATAGTACACCCTATAGAAAATGATCTAATGTCCTGTCTCTATTCTGAGCATCATTGATTTTAGAGTTTGAGATATCCTGACAATGACTAAATCCACAGGGCAGAGAGAAGTGGTCTTTATGTGAAAAATGGGCCTCACATTTTGGGGTTACTCTTTAGGCCAGAATCATTAGTGATAAGGTTTTCAGGCAGAAGTCACATGAAAATCCCATCCTTTAATTTTTAGAGACAAATAATACATCAAAGGAAGGATTTTAGAACTATCTAGTCTGAATCTTTAAACTTACCAGACAAAGCCACTGAAGTTAAGGACGTAGTGAAGAAACATTTATTGAGGAATTACTATGTGAAGTAGTACTAACAGGAACATGCTGGTTCAACCAGTGTTTTAAGAAGTTACTTTAGATAGCAGAATGAAGGCTGGTTTTGAGGCAGAGAGCGGAGTTAGGAGGTTACTGCACTCATACGGGCATTGATGGCAGGAATGGATGAGAAGGGAATAGACATAAGTTACCTGATAAAACAAGAAAGCACAGAACCTAGGAATTTCAAAGGAAGATAAATATGTGTCCTTACTAAAGGAATTAGAGGATAGTAACCCTTTAACCAAGAGAGGTAGTAAGGGTAGAGTAGGTAAGGATAGAAGATGGAGAGAAGAGAGAAGCCAATGAGCAAAACTAGTCTTGTATAGTTTGAAATGCTGTTAGAATATTCATGTGGAGCCATCCAGTGAGTGGGTGAAAATTCAAGTCTTACTCTCATGAGCAGGGACAGGGCTAGAAATATAGACTTGGGAGTTTTCAATAGAGATCTGATCATGGAAGCTGGGCAAGAACAGAAACCTGGGGAATGATGATGTTTCGGATGTGGATGGAGAAAAAGGAGCCAGCACAGCAAAGTGTGAAGAAGGTAAAGGGAAGAACCAGGAAAGCCCAGTGCTGATGAAGCCAAAGGAGGGTAGTCTCCGGAAGTGGCAACTGTTCAACAGCACTCAGTACTACAGAGAGATAAAGTCTGATAAAAAGTCAAGCAGAGATCACCGGAGACTGTTCAGAGACCAAGCCAGTAGAACACAAGTCATATTGCAGAGTTGGGATGGAACAGATTGTGAGGAAGTGGAGTCCAGCAGTGAAGAGAGGGAGTGGTAGAAAAGGGGAATAATTATTTGAAGAATGAAGGTATGATTGGCCAACTTTGAGCTTTTCCAACTGATTTTGCAGCTTAGATATTTTAGTCTCATCCCCTATTTCTGCATTCAGTCTCATTCCTGACACTTAAGTTTGTCCAAGCTGGTCTCCAGGTAACTGTACCCTGTAAAATTCAATTCCATTAAGGATTAAATAGGATTTCGTGGGCAAACCTCGGCACAGCCATTTCTAGAAACCTACTGAAAAGGATGCTTTTGGAAGCTAAACTATTTGGGAGGGGATCTTTTTCTGCCTCTGGTCACAAAGGTTTGATGTATGTCTTTTCTGAACCTATGTCTTAGAGAAGGAAAGGGATTGCAGTTAAAAGACTGTATATGAGAAGAAACATAATTTCTTAGTAAATCAACCTATAAGCAGAATCATCTCTCTCTCTCACTTGCTCTTGTTCTCTCTCTCTCTCTCTCTCTCTCTCTCTCTCTCTCTCTCTTTCTCTCTCTCTCTCTCTCTCAAACACACACACACACACAGTGGATGTTTTAGAAAGTTACTTGAGTGTTCAGGGCTCTGGGATCATCAATATGATGAGTAATAACATTGTTCACAAATCATTTTTGTATTGGCTCTGCAGAAAATTTTAACTGTAAAGATGTTAAGCAGTAACTGTTATATTACAAATAAAACTTACACTTTTCTCTGTCTAAAATGTTACAGTTGATTGTTGTTGTTTTTATAAGAAAAGGAAAAGCAACCCTATAGGTATACCCCATCACAAAAGGGAAATATCCTGCTGGCAACTCATTATTTCAGGTTGTTATTGTGTTAGATGATAGCTTCTGGGTGGAAGGCACATACCTATAATGATCACATTAAGGCAGAACCTCATTAATAATAGATGAGATCTGATTATATCCATTCCTGAAGTAGTTTAATAACCTGTGGCATTGTTGTAACAAAAAAAATTTTTTGAACCTTTTTGCTTTTAAAAAAAATCATTCTTTGTACATCTTAGCACCATGCTAGAGAAAATAGACTGTATTTGCATCAAGACCAATCCTTGAGCCTTTCTGGTGCCTTTTTTTTTTTTTTTTTTTTTTTAAGATTTATTTTATTTACTTATTCCCTTCCCCTTGTTGTTTTTTGCGCTTGCTGTCTTGCTCTCTGTGTCCATTCACTGTGTGCTCTCTGTGTCTGCTTGTCTTCTCTTCATCTTCTCTTTAGGAGGCACCGGGAACTGGCCTTTTAACAGTAAGAATTGACATTTCAAAGAAATAATAATAATAATAATTTTAGTCTGAATTTCTGGCCTCAGAGATTTTGGAAGAAGGGTCTTGATAGTTTTTCATTATCCTGTATAGTAACTGTATTTTTTTTTTTAATGGAACACATCACACCAGACCCAAACATCTTGTAATCCCCACCAGGACAGCTGGTCCAGCACACAGTCTGTAAGGATTAAAACAGATATTCTATCACAATGATTTTTTCCTACATTATCAGGAACTTTGCTGCTGTTTTTCCTTGCCCAGTTTTTGTTTAATCCTTCACCTCTTGTATAAGTCCCATACAGTAGGTTAAACAATGCCCCTCATTCCCCCACCCAAAGATCCCTATGTCTTTATTCCCAGAAACTGTGAATGTGTTACATTATATAGCAAAGAGAACTTTGATGATGTGATTAAGGACCGTGAGATGAGGAAATTATTCTGGATTATCTGGGTGAACCTGATGTGTAACGGTCTTTATAATGGAAGAAGATGAAGTAATGGTAGAAGCAGAAACTAAAGTGATGTGCTTGAAGATGGAGGAAGGGGCCACCAGCCAAGGAATACAGATAGCCACTAGAAGCTAAAAAGACAAAGAAATGGATTCCCCCATCACAGCCTCCAGAAAGAACCAACCTTGTTGATACCTCAACTTTAGCTCCATAAAACTCATTTCAAACTTCTGACCTATGGTACTCTAAGAGAATAAATTCATGTTGTTTGAAGATGAAGCAGGCTTCATATAAAGAATCAGTAGATGGATCTGGAACCTGGCTTGAGGTCCATGTGGATGTCAATACCCCAAGATGGCTGCTGGAAGATCCTCACGAGATTTCTCCCTGAAGCCAGGAGAAGCCCCGAATATTCTTCAGAGACATTATCATTGGCCCCACCTGGGGGATTGATGGGTGGGGTAATCAATTAAAACAGCAAACACCTGGGACTCCTCCCATGCCTTTAGCAAAGGGGTGGAATAATTAACAGTTTAAAAGGCAGGTGCCAAGGTCAAATCCCTCCTGCTCTCCTGCTTCTGGCCTGCTCCCTGTTGCTCTCGGCCCTGCTGCTGCTCTTGGCCCTCGTGGCTTCTGGGTCCTGCTCTCGCCTTGTCCCCCCTGCGCAGATCAACATGCAAGTAAAACCTGGGCATTTATAATCTATAAAGGGAAATTGTAGTCTATAAATGAGCCCTATTTATCACTCTTCAGACCCTTACCCTCTACTGGGGACCCGTGATCTGTTATTTTCTCCCATTTCTCTTCCCTCCCCACCTTAAGAAATTACTTGCCTCACTAACCTGACATGCTCTGAAATTCATTTCTGCAGCATAAGTCAAGAACCTAGATTAAATCTGGTAATAAAGCCACTGAGTTTGTGGTAATTTGTTATAACAGCAATAGGAAGCTAATACACCCTATGTTTGTTTTCTTTTCAAAAGAGGAAGCAAGAAGGGAAGATTAGATAGGACAGAGGAACAAGAACTACTGTTCTTGCATTTTTAAAAATGATCATTTCCCCAGTGAAGATAATGCTTGCTATTATAAAATATTGAAAAGTGCAGGATAGAGAGGAAAAACTAATTGTTGTTGACATTCAATTGCTTTCCCCACTACTCTCTTTTCTCTATATATTTTTATTATTTGAGCTTTACTACCAGAACCTTGGAAATAACCATAGAAGACGGGTTTTTGTTGCCAATTTTATAGATAAAGAATTTGAGGATCAGAGTAGTTAGAGTAATTTTGCCCAGTCACACTGCTCATGGAGAACAGAGCCTGGATTCCAACTTTGGCCTCTCTTAACAACAAATCTCTTTTCTAAAGAGCGGGTGGGAGTAAAACTAGGTATTGGTGGAGATGAGTGTAATGGAGCCTTTAAGATTCTGTTCCTGCTCAAGGTAACTCCAAGA
Source organism: Tolypeutes matacus (assembly GCA_026826555.1). NCBI lineage: Eukaryota > Metazoa > Chordata > Mammalia > Cingulata > Chlamyphoridae > Tolypeutes > Tolypeutes matacus. The sequence goes on along the minus strand of JAKSZT010054324.1, from coordinate 4,282,449 downwards.
ACCAGAAGCTTTAGAATGAAGTGTTGATGAGCTTCCTCTGTAGAGCCATCGCTTCTTTTTCTGAAGCTGACTCTCCTACTAACAGGCCAAGGAAGCTGGGAAGACATTAGGTAGATGTAATTGATACTGAGATGAGATACATAATTTAAATCCCTTTCATACCAACAGCCCAACTGCTCCATTGCTAGAGCAGAAGGGAAGTAAGATTTTAATTTTTTCTCACCTTAATGGAACCATGCAGATAAAGGCTTTCACATCCATGCATTTTATTATTTGTTACCAATATTACATATTCTATCCTGTTCCATTTAAATGTATTTGCTTTACTTTTTCAAAGAAGATTAAAAGAAAGAAAAAGAGAGAAGGGAGGCAGGGAAGGAGGGAGGGAAAGAGGGAGGGAGGGAGGGAGAAGGAAAGAAAGAAAATCTGTCATGCCCTATGCAATGGGAAAGGTTGATTAACATGCTCTCACAATTTTGCATATTGGTTTCATCAATAGGCTCCTTTTTTATTATTATTCATTAAACATTTCTATTTGTGTCAAGCAATTGGGAACTGCTTGCATTTAACAGTTTAATGCCTCATGCAGTCAGTGATGTAGAGAAATTAATGTAAATGAAAATAAATTGGGTATTATGCCCAGTAGGAAAGCATTCCAGCCTGTATCCCTTATCTAATTCACTGCCTAAGCCAGAGTGCAGAACTTCTAATGCAGTATAATTTCCTCTTCATAAGGTGCAAAATACAGCTTCCATTAGTGGTCAATTTGAAGGATGTTTCACAAAGGGAGAGAGTATCCGTATCTCATGAGATACTCAGGAAGCTGGTGTCCTCTATATAGGTTCTGGCTGGGACATTCATTGTAAAGGCAATTTGGAGACAGAGGCAATAGGCAATAAAGCTAAATCATTCAAGAGATCAGAGGGCTCTCCTCTGTGCTTGGGTGGTAGAGCTGGGCTGTAGCCAAGCTGTTCTATCTACTCAGAGTGCAGTTTTCTTTCCTTCAAGGTCATTCTCCCCAGTAAAGCAAGGAAAGGCAAATGGGGTCAGAACTGAGATGAGATCTCTGACCCCTTTTACACAGAAAGTCTATACCCACTGCACTGTTCACATTTCTCTCTTTATACCACATTGCTTTTTGTATAATAAAGAAGTTGGCTGGCCTTTGTCCCTAGTTCCTGGAAGATACTCTCTAAATCTTTGGAATTTCCTGTGATAGAAATTCTTTGTTATTCATGGTAGGTCCTCTGGACCACACCTGACAGTTTGAGTTAATATGATGATTCAAGGTGGGGTCAGCTCCACTAGTAGTCTTAGGGTGGGGGCTTCCCATGCTGGAAAGATCAATGATTTCCAAATATTCTCTCCTACTGTGAAGGCTGCTGTTCTACTATCATGATAAAGTCCTTTGTGAAACAAAAGTTTTTCATTTTTATGAGCTCCCATTTAACTATTTTTTTCTTTTGTTGCTTGTGCTTTGAGTGTAAAGTCTAAGAAACTATTGCCTAACACAAAGCCCTGAAGATGCTGCCCTGTGTTTTCTTCTAGGAGTTGATAGTTCAAGCTCTTTTATTAAGGTTTTTGATACATTTTCAGTTGATTTTTCTATATGGTATGAGGAAGGGGTCCTTTTTTTTTTTTTTTGCAAATGGAGATACAGTTTTCCCAGTACCATTTGTAGAAGAGACTGTTATTTCCCAATTGAGTGCTCTTTGCCACCATGTAAACAATCAGCTGGCCATAAATGTGAGGGTTGTTTTCTGAGCTCTCAATTCTATAGCATTTTTCTATATGTCTGTCCTTGTGCCAGTAACATGCTGTTTTGATTACTGTGGCTTTGTAATAAGTTTTAAGATCAGAAAGTGTGAGTCCTCCAACTTCATTCTTCTTTTTAAGATGGCTTTAGCTATTCTGGGCCCCAGAGTAAATATTGTTAAGATGTCAATACTATCTTTTCTTTACTATCTTTCCTTGTCCTTTGCACTTTCTACCAAAAACTGTTCTAGTTTACCAAAAATTTTAAATACTAGCCTCCTCACTGATCTTCTGGAAGAATAAAGAGAAGAAAAGTATTTTCTTTTGGATAAATGTGTCCTTATTTTGCTTCAAAACCTTAGTCATTAGGTGAATCATATCCCTGGCTTGAGCAACCTAAACTGAACACCCAAGTTCAATGTGAACAGTTATCATATGTCAATGTTAGGAATCATTCATACCAAACAGAGGGCTGGAAGAGAAACTCCATGTTAAGAGAAAGAGAGGCACAATGCATGTCACCATTCAATTAGAAATTAGGTCCATGTGACTGTATTCAGCAGTAGATGCAACAGTTCTTTCCCCTTCAATATACATATTATTATAACTATATTGCACAATATGTATTTATTCTCCAAGGTTTCGGAACTTTCCATTAATGATCTCAGCTATTTCAGTAATAATTTCTAGACTCCACTGCTTCTGCTAACACTTTGGCCCCAATTTAAGGAAACACTGTTCTTTAATTTAGAACCTAAATCTCACTCATCTTCACATTTTTTTACTCATTAGCATAGCTCACAAGAGGTTTATTTACAAGAGGATGGAAAGTAACAATGGCCTGATAAAATCAAAGGCATTCCTCCTAGTGGCTTATCTCAGCAGTAGTTCTGACATTTCATCCACAGTTATCTCTTCCTCCTAATTGAGAACCTTGTAGGTAGTAAAAGTAATACATGCTGGAGAACACTTGCCACAAGAGAAGTTGTGAAATATCCTTTCTTAGAAATGTTAAGCATATAAATGAATCCATCCATCTTGGATTGCTTTGATGCTTTCGAGTGCTATGATTTTGCAGAAGGTAAATCTGGATACTCTGAAGAAGATTTCCTAAGTAACCAATTTGACAACATGTCACTTTACTGTGATGAGATTCTCAATTCCAGAGACAATTGTCTGTGAAGGACATGGAGGTGAAAAGAGGAAAAAAAAAAAAAACAAAAACCCAGCTTCCACTTGTGAATCTCCTTTCCCTAATACCTAGGACCCACTGGGCCTTCCAGATGAATATGTCCCATTTCATTTCAATTCAGCCAACTTACCATGACTCTGAGCAGAAGCCATAAATCCACCTATAATTTATTAAAGACTTTCATGGTACTCCGCTCAACCAGTTCACACAGCACACTCTGTTAAAAAATGGTCCCATCATTGAAAATGAGAAAGTACAAGTCAGGGCCACAATAGGTTTAGAGTGACTGCATTTAAGTGGTTATGGACTGGAATCCCAAGTACATATTGGTGCTGACAGGGCAAATGGCTCTGCATTTAGCCACAATTGATGGAATATTGTGTCCATGGATAATTCCCAAGGGATAGATGAACACAATTTCATCTACAACTTTCTCTGCACTCAAGGAGCCCTCAATTTCTGGGGTAAAATTTTAAAACAGCAAACACTCATGTTTTCTGTATAATTATAATCTTTGGTAGCCTTTGCTTTTTTTGAGTCTTGAGTCCCCTTTTTTTGAGTCTTTGAGTCCCCACATGCCATGTAACAACAACCCTACTGTTAACGTGTTGTTTCTATCGTAAGTATAATCTATTTTTACCCAGGGCCAGCAGAGGAAAGAGAAATGATACATACATTTCTTTAGAAAGGCAGGAAGGGGAGACACTGAGAACACACAACGACACCACCAGAAAGGTATTGTCTAGGGCCTTGATAAGTTGGAAGAGTTGCTAACCAAGACCAGAAAAAGTTTGAGCCTTCACTGAACTTGGTCTACCAACCTTCTCTAGGCATTCAGTGACAGAACTGAAGGCACCTGTCAGATTCAAAGGCAATGCACTGCATGCTAGCATTGTGCCAGATGGTATCACAAGCATTACGGTCACATGCAAAGGGCTATGACCTTTGAAGGAAACAGACTTGGCTACCTTTTGTAAGCTAAAGAATGCAACAGGTCACAAGGTAGGAAGTTCCCTGGAGTGAGCATGCAGCCATGTTTCAGAGACCAGGTGGCTAACAGTGAGATTAATCCTTGTTACTATTTTAGAGCAACCACTGATGTTCAGAAGAATTTTGAGGACCTACAGAAATTCAAAGGGAAGAAAAGGATGCCCAAGTTCTATGGGAGCCTTCAAGGAAGATCGGGCATAGTCACCAAGATCTTCTTCCAATATGCCTCCACAGGATAATATTCATTACCTTAAAAGTATTCCATTGTTCTCAGTAGCACATACTAAGAAACTATATTTTGTCAGTATCCTAAGAATAGATCCATGTCTCACATTAAACAAGCTAAAGAAACTAATATGTAAAATCAGAATATCAATTTATTTTTTCACAATGAGAAATTAGCCTCAAAGGGAACAGAATACATAAAGTCTATTTAACCATTGTCTTTTAGACCCTGTACACAGATCTTCATAGAATAAATAAATAGGAATGAAATATTGATATACACTACAACATGGATGAATCTGAAAGTATTAGGCAAGCGAAAGAAGTCAGACCAAAAAAAGAGCACATATTATGTGATTCCATTTATAAAATATTTTAGAAAATGCAAACAAATCTATTGCGCTATGCAGAGATTAGTGGATGCCTAGAGACAAGGTAGATTAGAAGAACATGGAGGAGGTGTAGAGAAGGGATACAAAGGGACACAAGAAAACTTTTGGAGGTGATGGACATGTTCATTATCTTCACTGGGGTGATAGTTTTCCACAGGAGCCAGAAGTCAGCAGAAACTAGAAGAGCAGATACAAGGAGAAAGAGATGGCCATGTGACAGGAGGCAAAGATGCAAGCCAAGGAAACCCACAAGGCTTTAGGCAAGCCAGCACCAGAACACCACAGACTCCTGGACAAAAGCATAGGCTAGCTGACACTTTGATTTTGAACTTCTCTTAGCCTCAAAACCATGAGCCAATAAATCCCTTTTGTGTGATATTTGTCATAGCAGCCTGGCAAACAGTAATTATTGGATCCAGAATTTGAGCCCAGGCCTGACTGACACCAAAGGTCACACTTTTTCACATCCGTACTCTGTTCCCTGGTAGCAGTAATCCCTTGCATCAACAGCGAGCCACAGCAACTGTGGTTTCTGTCTGGTTAAAGCTTACAGTTACAAGGCCCTAAAGAGTCCAACTCAAGGTACCATAAGAGGTATTTTCTCACCAAAGTCTGTTGCCATATGTTGAAGCAAGATGGCTGCTGATATCTGTGAGGGTTCAACCTCCTCTTCCTCTCAAGGCTCCGTGGTCCCAGCTTCTTCTGATCTCAGCTGTAGGCTGGAGGACTTGTTTTTTTGTTATTGTTGTTTTGTTTTCTGGGCTTTGTCAGCTGCTCAGGGCTCTGGTCTCTGCAGCTGCAAACTATCAGGCTAATGGCTCAGGTCACTCTGGGGCCCCAGGATCAAAGTTCTCTCCTCTACTGTGGCTATGGAGCTCTCTCTATTCCTGTGTCTCTTCTTCTGTGTGAGTGTCTGTTTACATAGCCCACCAAGGGCGTGGGGACTTAGACTGAGTTACTCTCTACTGATGTGATCGAATCAAAGCCCTAATCTTAATTTAATCAAAGACACCTCAGGGCCAGTTTATAAACATAATCCATATCTCTTTTTGGAATTCATAAATAATATCAAACTGCCACACACGGGCTCTAGTTAAAGACAGAGACCACAAAATACTTTCTTTTTCTCAGGGAAATAAGTCTACTAGGGAAGGGGAAGATTTTCATTTGCAGCGCTAGAGATTTCAACATAGTTTAAATGTGTTTCTCTGGAATTAAAAAACATAGCAAAGGGTAGAGATTTATGAATCTTGACATTATGTATTCTTCCTTGTGATGGACCTGCAGAAATATGAAAACTGCACAAAGCTCATGGGCACTGAAACTATAACAATGTCATTTGTAAGAGGAATAAAAGCAAAACAAGTAATAATCTGGTATATTCATATGATAAAAAATATGCACACATTAAAAATGTTTTCAAAGACTATTTAACAGCATGGGGTAATAGTTATGATTTGTTAAATGATAAAAATCAGGTTAAAAATATGTATGCAGTCTGACCCTTAAATATGTACGGAATGTGTTTATGTGTGTGTGTGTCAGAAAGAGACTGTATCACATATTAACAGCAGCAGTGATATCTGAGTATGTATAATGTTTTACCTCTTACTTTTGTGTCTTATCCATTGTTAAAATACATGTATGCTAATTTGCAACGTGGTATCCTGGATCCCAGGTTGGATCTTGAAACAGAAAAATGATATTAGTGGGAAAACTGGTGAAATCCAAATAAAGACTGTCCCTTAGTCAACATTAATGTACCAATGTTAATACCTTGGTTTTGGTAAATACACCATATTCTATAAAATGTTAACACTAGGGAAAGCTAGGTTAAGGATACACAGGAACTCTCTGTCAAGATTGACAGGTTCATTGATTTATGGGACTTGTCCCATTGTTATGTTGATTTTTTTCTTTTGTAAGAGCTTATAGCTCATCTCCAAGTACATTTTAGATAGATTAACAAATTAATTAGTGTGAACCCAATGAAATTGCCATTTTTAGGTGAAAGATGTCTAAAATCCATTCATATGATACAAACTAAATAATCATATTTTGTTGATCTATGAGGGAGGATTTCAGAGGCAATATCTTATAAGTAGCTGTAAAGGTTTTACCATCATTATTATTTCCATATTGTTCTTCTACAGGCTTGTCATTTTGCACACACAACTACATGTACATTCTTCCCCAAAAGTTAATGTGGAATAAAATTTCTCCCAGTGGTTTGGGATTATATCCTAAAATACCAATTTAAAATCACATGTCATTATATGGTAATATGTCTTGATCGATTGGGAGGTCTGTAGCAATTCATTACTACTAAAAATAAAAAAAACTTAAAATTTGTAATTGGCTTCTATTTTGCTTTTTAACACAACATAGAATATATTCAAGGTAACCCCTCTAACAGGTTTAATCTCACACTTACTCATTAATTTTCATCCCAGTATGATTTCTCAAGTGAGGAAGAGACTGTTGCAGGAAGAGTCAAGGCTCTGGGCACCATGCATGACCCTGAACCCACCTGTTCATGTGGCCCATGTCCACAGAGCATCAACCATGACGTGGGCGCCTGTAGACAAAGGAAGGTTGAAGACCAGTGTTAAAAAGAATTAGCAACTGCTTCACCTTCCAAATTCAGAACACAAGAGTCTGTTTATTTAACCACACATAAAAAGCTTATTTGAAAGGTATGTGAAAGCCGACATGTGTAATGACATCTCTTGGGCTACGGGCCACATTCATTTAAAGCCGAGCTTTTAAAACTTTTGTATTCAAATGCAATCTTACAATGTATTCATTTATACAGAAATATTTCCTGCATGCCTACTGCATGCCAGGGGGTGCTGTACTATAGTAACTAACAAAACAGATACCGCCCCTGTGCACAAGAAACTCATGGCAACAAACAATAAATCAAATGACCACTAAGAAAAGAATTGTAAAGAGTGCATATTGTCCTGAAAGAAATGAACAGGGCACAAGGTGATAGGGAGGTCAGGGAGGATTCTCTAAAACAGTAAGGTTTAAAGTGAGACTAAAGGATTCGAAGGTTGCAACCATGCAAAAGACAGGGAGAGGGTCTAGGGCAGACAAAGCAATATTTACAAAGTTCCTGAGGTTGGGAAATAAAAATGTGGAACAGAGTCAATTTGTATAGCCATATGATTTCTCTCTGGGAATGGGTGGCAGTGCAGGTATGGAGTAAAGAAGGCCTGTGCTGGATTGATGCATATTGGAGAATTGGCAGTGGGAGTCAATGATAGCCTAGGAGGTGGGGAAGATGAAGGTGCTTTGAGGAATATAAATGCAAACATTACTGTAAGAGATTAGAGAAACCCTATAGTTACCTACACAGAAGAAAATATCATTTTTCTATTCCTATGCTATCCTTGCAGATATCTGAATGTTTCCATCATAGAGACACAGAGGCACTCAGAACTGTCAAGCAGATTTCACTAAAATCTGGAGGTATCTGGAATAGAAGTGAAAGTTCACATCATCAGGATTATATCATTTCTTACTACACAGCCATCATATATATATCAGCAAATGGAGCCTAAGGCAGCACTTTTTTCAGTGCTTTTCTATGATTCCATCCCCCTGACTCAGGGAATATTACAAAATCTGTGATCACTTGCAGTGTCCCACATATTATCTGCCATTAACATAAATCAAGTTTTCGTGTTTGTAATTTATGTTTCAGCACTTAGAGAATATCTTGCTCGTTATTTTAAATAGATAAATCAAATCAAAATTTTGTTAATAAAATATTAGAAATGTCACAAGACCTCTGATTTATTTAAAGATGTCTTGCATTCCTGATCTCCATTTATTTCAAGTTTTTAGGAAGGAAAATTGTTAGCTGGCTCATCCTGCTCTTCTTTTTATTCCTTCATTTAAGAGATTACATCTCAGCTCCAAAACCATGTTTAATAAGATGCAATTTTTAACAGTTGATATTTTTAAAAGAATAAACATGATTAAGATTAATTCATGCAATCCCAGATATATTCAAATAATGGATTAGTCTGTTAAGTACATTTGTTTCATTTCTGATAGTTAAGCTTTTTTATTTTAACTTCTTTCATGTATACAGAAATTTACTCCCTTATTTGCTTAAAAGCTAGAACTGTTTATACAATAGAAGGAAATGAGTATGACCTACACAGTGCTGGATAGTGCATACCAATTGACCATCTTATAAATTGCATATATTCACAGGGATAGACCAGGATGTAGAAAATTGTCATGAAAAGACAAAGAGACAACAGTGTACATGGACTATACAAGGGTTCTTTCCAGAGGTAGAGTGCCAGGAGAAGATAAGAATTAAATAAATGGAAGACATTGAAAAGAAAAGACAAAATACAGAGAAGAACACAGAAGAGGAGTGAGAGGGACACTTTCCTCTTCTAGCAAAGAGGTATATCCATTGTAGGTCTCAAGTCAGAAACTGATTCTCAACTTTAGGTGCCACCATATTTGTATTTTCCATCTAGAGTCTGAGGGGCAAAAGGTTTATGATTAACCTTGGCAGTAATTATCAACATTCTTCATTTACAATTTGGGTCTTTTTTCTCCTCCTTGCATTGGCAAACATCTATATTTTAGATGCTGATGAAAAGTAACTAGATGCTCAGTAAAGTAACATAATGGAAACTTGTCATTGTTTTTACAATTTCAGGTAGAACAGCAAAAGAATTCAGAGTTTTGCATCATATTAGAGGGCCTTTGCATGTTGCAATTTTGGTGTTTATCTATAATAATATTAAGTGACAATGTTCAACATCAAACAAACATTTATTGTAAAAGAAATAATCCATGAAATAAAGGTTAAAAACATGTGCAAAGGAAACCTAGCAGTTAATAGTACCTAAGGTAAATATTCATCATTCCCCCTCAGTGTTGAATAAACATAAATTGGTAGAACGAAAATTGAACTAGACTCAGCAACTAAGTGGTCATGTCATCCAGAAAAACTCAGGACCTTCAGTTTCATCACATTCAAAGTAAGAGCATTAAACAGTGTGATTTCTTAGGTCCTCTTTTAACCCCAAAATACTATGATTGACTCCGAGAGCCATGATATTGTTGCTTTCCATTGAGTGCAGATTCTTACACATCAGTTTGTAACTTATAAGTATGCTTAACCGACAAGTTTACTGGCTAGTTTAATAAACACTAGAATTTCTAGCTTAGGTCTTGCTACCACTGAGAAGTAATGAACAATAATCTTTAAAAGGATCTTTATAACACGTTCTTTGTATAAACTCAAGGCTGAAGCAACATTTTTCTTTCAATTTCACATTTTTTTCCTTATATGACTTGTTCAAAACCAAAAGAAATAGGATACTGTTTTCCCCTCTCCTTTATGGGAGCTCACCAAGAGTCTATCGCACACGCATTGCTCATTGCACGCACATTACCCATACTCACTGCAGACACACCAGAGAATTCTCGAAAGAGTAATAAGAATCAGATGGTCAAAAAACAAATGCTGCAAATAGAGTGCAGTTTACCAGAGTGTCTGCTAATAAACTTATAAATATTCTAAAGGCTAAATAGGAAAGAGAAAGATTTGGGGGACAATTAGGAAAAAAACACAACAGTAATAAGGACTATCAGTAATAGTTAATACATGGCAAAACAATTGTGGCAGTTGGATATTATTTATGAATTTCAAAAAGAGATATTGATTATGTTTGTAAACTCATCTGTTCCTCTGGGTATGATACCCTTTGACTGATTTAAATTCAAAGGCTTTACTTTTACTTGACTAAATCAAGATTAGGGCTATGATTCAACCCTAATTAGGGTTATTAGGGCATGCGGGGTTGAGTCCCCGCCCCCTTAGTAGGCTATATAAATGGATGCTCAATCAAGAACACAGAAGTAGATACACAGAAGAAGATACAGAGGAATAGAGAGAGCTCCATAGACACAGCAGAGGAGAGAACTTGTTCCTGGGGCCCCAGAGAGAGATGAGCCATTCACCTGATAGTTTGTAGCTGAAGAGACCAGAGCCTTGAGCAGCTAAGAAGGCCTGGAAAGAAATGAGCCTTCCAGCTTACAGTTGATTGGAAGATGCTGGGACCATGGAGCCTTAAGAGGAAAGAGGAAGGCTGAACCCACACTGACATTGCCTGTCATTTTAACACATGGCAACAAACTTTGGGTGAGGAATTATCTTTTATGGTACCTTTTAAATATATATATATATATTTTTTTTTTTAAAGATACTTAGATTACATAAATGTTATATAAAAATATAGGGAATTCCCATATGCCCCATTCCCTACATCTCCCACATTAACAACATTCTTCATTAGTGGGGTACATTCATTACAATTGATGAAAACATTTTGGAGCATTGCCACTAAGCATGGATTATAGTTGACATTGTAGTTTACACTCTCTCCCTCACAATTTTGTAGGTAGCAAGATATGTAATGTCCTGTATCTGTTGTTGTAATGTCATTCAGGACAATTCCCAAGTCCTGAAAATGGCCCCATATTACACCTGTTTTTCCCTCTCCCTGCCCTCAGATCCTCCAGTGGCCACTGCCTCCACATCAATGGTATAATTTCTTCCATTGCTAGAAACAATAATTCTATAGTAAAATACCAGAAAATCTACTTTAGTCCATAGTTCATTCCTCAATCCTGAGAATTCTAGGATAGTGATGCCCACTCCACCTCTAATTGAGGGGGGCTTTGATCACATGGGGTAGATGGATGGGACTTTCTTTTTTTATGGTATCTTGAGATGGACTCTTTAGAGCCTTGTAACTGTAAGCTGCTACCCCAGATAAATACCCTTTATAAAATCCAACAGATTTCTGGCACTTTTGCATCAGCACCCCTTTGGCTGATTAATACAACATTTCTCAAGAGGAATAAAGAAGAAAGAATAGATAATATTTAAGTTTAAGCTGGTCAAAGATCAAGTTACTGAAAATAATTTTAAACTATGATTTTGGGGATTACATGAGTTAAATATTGAGTCTAGTTTTTCATTTTCAGATTCTCAATTTCTATGACTGACTTTCCAGTGAAGTTGTCTACACCATCCATACAATGGCAATGAATTTAAAAAATGAGCAACCAGAAGCTAAAAAAAGATAAGGAAAGTCTCTGTATTCTACAGCTCAAAGTCAAAATTCAAAGTCCCCATCTCATAGCCTGCCCAACAAGATAAAAGAAAAAAATTCAGATACCTGAATTTCAGTCTCGAGAAAAGCCTCTGTTAAAGAAAATACATCACAGCCCTTTTCTCTCTGAAGCTACTGTCATGATCTGTCTCCATCCATGTTCCTATTAACACAATCTCTTAACTGCCTCTAACATGTATTGAAAATTGTAATAGCATCTCCATCTAGCCCTCCACGTTGTAGGGGTGGTAGAGAGGGTGGCAGTGGGATCTATGTCTTCTTATCCAGTGATGCTGGGGGCTTTACCTATAGAGCGTGATGATGCAGTGGGTTACAATGGTCAAGCAAACCAGGATGTGGAGATGTGACTTCACCTAATGACCTAAAGGGAAAGCTAAGCATACTTTCCAGTTTCCTGGGAACTGAGTGAATGAAGAATTGCCCTGCCTCCTTCAATCCCTGGACAATTCTGGTAGTTTATCTCATGGACATTCTTTTGCTTAGTTTGGTAGGACTCTGGACATTATGTGGCCCTGAAGAGATACCCAAAACACTACATTTAAAATGGAATGTGTTTTAGGGAGATAGAGTCCCCCATTCTCCTGCTCCAGCCAAGGCTCTCACATTGTACCCAAGGAGTCTGTTTGATGGAATCAGCTTTATGATGGTCTTCCATACTAACATTCCAAATAGAGAAACCTCATTTAAATACCCTGAGCTCAAAGAGTTCAGGGGCAGAAAAATAGGTTTTTTGTCTCAGCCCTTCCATGACCCATAAAGTCATCAATACTACTGGTCATGTCTGATTCACTTAAAACTCAACCTATGAACCAGAATACTTAGTGTCTAAGGTTTGAGGCATTCTCAGATATTCCTCTATCAAAGCCAGGTTTTTCTTGGGTCTTGTAGCAGTTTGGCAGTTTGATATAGTTATGAATTCCAAAAATAGATATTGGATTATGCTTGTAAACTGGTCTGTTAATCTGGGCATGATTAAGTTATGATTAGGGCATTGACTGGGCCACATCACTAAGGCATTGAGCCCCACCCTTGGTGAGTAGGGAATCAAATACAAAAGGCATGGCAAAGGACAGTTGGAGAAGTTTTGCTGTTGGAGTCTTGAGTTGGAGTCCCGGGAAGTAGAGAGCTTGGTTGTGAGGAAGAAGAGAAGGCCCCGGGATGGAGACGAGCTATTCGCCTGATAGTCAACAGCTGGCCTTGTGGAGGAAACAGGAGCTAAGCCTGGAGAGAAATGCAGCCCCAGGAAGAGAGGAACCCAAGAAACCTGAATCCTGGCAAATGTCAGCAGCTGTCTTGCTCCAACATGTGGCAATGGACTTTGGTGAGGGAAGAAACTTACGATTTATGGCCTGGTAACTGTGTATAAATATCCTTTATAAAGACCAACCGAGGGACTTCCGGGAAGATGGCGGACTAGTAAGACACGGGAATCTCTTCTCCAGAAAAATAGCTAGAGGAGAAGCTGAAACACCCCTGAAAAAGATCTTCTAGGGTTTAGGACAGCAGGTAAAGGCTGCACACCACCCAGAGGAGAGAGGGACAGAAGAGGGAAATCGCGACTACAGAACTGTGAGTTGCAAGTAGCAGCTTCTGCTGCTGCCGGCACCCTCCCCCACACTCTTCAGAATTCTCAGGCCCCTGGGCCTGCGACCACAGACAAAGGGGGCTTCAGGGATCTGCCACTCCCAGAAAGGGGAGAGAGAGGGACACAGCCTTAGGCTGACTCAGGTTCTGACCTGAAATTTGGGTTGCAGAGCCCCATGGACCCTTCCACACGGCGGTTTGCCCTGGGAGCCTAGAAAGGACTGAAGAAATCAGACCCTCGCAACCTCCCTCTCTTCTAGCCTGGAGTAATTGTTGAGGACACCACGGAAGAGGGGAGAGAGAGCCTGGGGCTGACCCTGCTTTGGACTCCCAGGTTTGGTCTGCCCTGTCCTGAGAGCCCTTCCAGGCTGGGTGGGGCTGCGCCATTGTTTGCCTTGGAGCTGCAAGGGGCTAAAGAAATACAAACCTCCCAATCTCCTCCTCTACTAGCAAGGACTGATTGTTGAGGATTCAAAAGGGCGTGGAAATATTTCCTAGCTGGGAAAAGGGGGGCGCTACGAGAGAAGTCTGGAGAACTGTCTCAGAAAGTTTGAATCACAGGGCTCCTAGCCCCCAGACAGGAAGCTCTATCACATTGATCTGGTCTGTGTCACAACAAATACGCTCCGACCAGGCATTGAATTGAGAGCTGCCAACAAGTGCCATCTCCTGGCATACCAAGGAAGTGCACATAAGAAAATTAATAAGTAAGAGAGGCTTTTCCTGGCCTCTATAGCCTCCCTCCCCAAGGCCCTGGAAACAACTCTACAACCAATTGCTGGGTCCAGTGCCCAGTTTTGAGCAACCAGCAAAACAATCCTAACAATCAAGTTTGAGCCAAAAATCAAAAAGCAGTGGTAACTCACAGGCTCCTGCCACTAAAACCCCATAAAAGAGAAAGAGATAGAGCATCTAAGTAAAATACAAACTAACCAGATGCCTAAGCACCAGCAAAAAATTACGGGCCATACTAAGAAAATAGAAGACATGGCCCAAGAAAAGGAATACAGCAAAGTCCCAGAAGACATGCAGAATTTGAGAGAACTAATCAGTGAGATGAGCACACATTTCCAAAATCAAATTAATGAGATGAAAGAGAATATAGTTAAAGAGATCAATGACATCAAGAAGTCATTGCGCGAACGTAAAGAAGAATTTGAAATCATGAACAGAAAAGTAACGGAGTTCATGGGAATGAAAGACACAATAGGTGAAGTAAAAAATACATTTGAAGCATACAACAGCAGACTTGAAATGAAAGAAGAAAGAATAAGTGATACTGAAGACAGAGCAGCTAAAATTGAAGAGAGAAAAGAACAGAGAGAGAAAAGAATGGAAAAAATTGAGCAGGGGCTCAGAGATTTCAATGACAACACTAAATGCAAGAACATACGTGTCATGGGAGTTCCAGAAGGAGAAGAGAAAGGAAAAGGGGCAGAAAGAGTATTTGAGGAAATAATAGCTGAAAATTTCCCAACTCTCATGAAAGAAATGAACTTACATGTCCAAGAAGCACACCATACCCCAATAAGAATAAATCCAAATAGACCTACGCCAAGACACATATTATTCAGAATGTCAAATGTGAAAGATAAAGAGAAAATTCTCAGAGCAGCAAGAGAGAAGCAAACGATCACGTAAAAAGGATGTCCAGTAAGATTTTGTGCAGATTTCTCTTCAGAAACCATGGAGGCGAGAAGACAGTGGTATGATACAATTAGGAAACTGAAAGAGAAAAACTGCCAGCAGAGAATTCTTTATCCAGCAAAACTGTCCTTCAAATATGAAGGTGAATATAAAGTATTCACAAACAAACAGAAACTAAGAGAGTTTGCAAAAAAGAATCCACCTTTGCAGGAAATATTAAAGGAAGCCTTAGAACCTGAAAGAAAAAGACAAGAGAGAGAGGCTTGGAGGAGAGTATAGAAGAAAGAAAAGCAGAAAGGATAACCAAAAGAGTAAAAAGAGAGACAAAAATAAGATGACATATGAAAACCAAAGAATAAAATGGAGGAAATAAATAGTGCATTTTCAGTGATATCATTGAATGTGAATGGATTAAATTCCCCAATCAAAAGATACAGGCTGACAAAATGGATAAAAAAACATGAGCCATCCACATGCTGCTTACAAGAAACTCACCTCAGACACAAGGATACAAGCCAGCTGAAAGTAAGGTTGGAAAAAGATACTCCATGCGAATAGTAAACAGAAAAGAGCAGGGGTAGCTAGCTATACTAATATCAGACAAAACAGACTTCAAATGCAAAAAAGTGATAAGAGATGCGGAAGGCCATTATATATTAATTAAAGGGACGATCCTCCAGGAAGATATAACAGTCATAAATATCTATGCACCTAACCAGGGTGCCTCAAAATATATAAGACAAACTCTGGCAAAACTGAAGGGAGAAATAGACATTTCTACAATAATCGTCGGAGACTTCAACACCCCTCTCACATCATTAGATAGAACAACTAGACAGAAGATCAGCAAGGAAATAGAGAACTTGAACAATATGATAAACAAGTGAGACCTAACAGACATATACAGAACACTGCATCCAAACTCAGTGGGTTATACATTCTTCTCAAGTGCCCATGGATCTTTCTCCAGGATAGACCACATGTTAGGTCACAATACAGCTCTCAATAAATATAAAAAGATTGAAATTATACAAAGCACCTTCTCAGATCATAATGGAATGAAACTAGAAATCAATAACAGACAGGAAAAAAGGAAATTTGCAAATGTGTGGAGACTGAACAACACACTCCTAAATATTCAGTGGGTCAAAGAAGAAATTGCAAGTGAAATCAGTAAATATATTGAGACAAATGAAAATGAGAACACAACATATCAAAACTTATGGGATACAGCAAAGGCAGTCTTGAGAGGGAAATTTATAGCCCTAAATGCCTATATTAAGAAACAAGAAAGAGCTAAACTCAAAGATTTAACTGAACAACTTGAGAAACTAGAAAAAGAACAGCAAACCAATCCCAAAGCAAAAAGAAGGAAAGAAATAATAAAGATTAGAGTGGAAATAAATGAAAATGAGAACAAAAAAGCAATAGAGAAAATCAACAAAACCAAAAGCTGGTTCTTTGAGAAGGTCAATAAAATTGACAAACCCCTCACTAGACTAACAAAGAAAAAAATAGAGAAGATGCAAATAAATACAATCAGAAATAAAAGGGGGGAAATTACAAATGACCTCACAGAAATAAAAAGAATCATAAGAGGATATCATGAGAAACTATATGCCAACAAACTAGACAACCTGGATGAAATGGACAAATTTCTAGAAACTCATAACCAACCTACACTGATACAACAAGAAATACAAGAACTTAACAAAACAATCACAATTAAGGAGATTGAATCCGTCATCAAAAATCTCCCAGCAAAGAAAAGTCCAGGACCAGATGGCTTCACAGATGAATTCTACCAAGCATTTCTAAAAGAATTAACACCAATCCTGTTTAAACTCTTCCAAAAAATCGAAGAGGAGGGAAAATTACCCGACACATTTTATGAAGCCAACATCACCCTAATACCAAAGCCAGACAAAGATTCCACAAGAAAAGAAAATTACAGACCAATCTCTCATGAACATAGATGCAAAAATTCTCAACAAAATACTTGCAAATCGCATCCAACAGCATATCAAAAGACTTATACATCACGACCAATTGGGACTTATTCCTGGTATGCAAGGCTGGTTCAACATAAGAAAATCAATCAATGTAATTTGTTAACCACATTAACAAATTGAAGGAAAAAAGCCACTTGATCATCTCAATAGATGCAGAAAAGGCATTCGACAAAATCCAACATCCTTTTTTGATAAAAATACTTCAAAAGATAGGAATAAAAGGAAAATTCCTCAATATGATAAAAGGATATATGAAAAACCCACAGCCAACATCATACTCAATGGGGAAAGGTTGAAAGCTTTCCCCCTAAGATCAGGAATAAGACAAGGATGCCCACTGTCACCACTGTTATTCAACATTGTACTAGAAGTTCTAGCGAGGGCAATTAGACAAGACAAAAAAATTAAAGGCATCCAAATAGGAAAAGAGGAAGTAAAACTCTCACTGTTTGCGAATGACATGATCCTGTATTTAGAAAATCCTGAAGTATCCACAACAAAGCTACTTGAACTAATAAATGAGTTCAACAAAGTGGCAGGATATAAGATCAACACGCAAAAATCAGTAATGTTTTTGTACACTAGTACTGAACAATCTGAGGAGGAAATCGGGGGGAAAATTCCATTTTCAATAGCAACAAAAAGACTCAAATACCTAGGAGTTAATTTAACCAAGGAAGTACAGGACCTATGTGCAGAAAACTACAAAACAATGCTAAAAGAAATTTAAAAAGACCTAAACAAATGGAAAGACATTCTGTGTTCATGGATTGGAAGAATAAATATCGTGAAGATGTCAATCTTGCCCAAACTGATTTATAGATTCAATGCAATACCAATCAAAATCCCAACAGCTTACTTTACAGAATTAGAGAAGGCAATTACCAAATTCATCTGTAAGGGTAAGTGCACCCGAATAGCTAAAAGTATTCTAAAAAAGAAGAGCAATGTGGGAGGAATTTCGCTGCCTGACCTTGAAACATATTACAAAGCTACAGTGGTCAAAAGAGCATGGTACTGGCATAAAGATAGATATATCGATCAGTGGAATAGAATTGAGAATCCAGAAATAAACCCTCACCTATACAGTCAACTGGTTTTTGACAAACCTACCAAGCCCACGCTGATGGGAAAAAACAGTCTCTTCAACAAATGGTGTTGGGAGAACTGGATATCTATAACCAAAAGAATGAAAGAGGACCCCTATCTCACCCCCTATACAAGAATCAACTCAAAATGGATCAAAGATCTAAATATAAAAGCCATGACCATAAAACTACTGGAAGAAAATGTAGGGAAACATCTTCAAGACCTTGTAGTAGGTGGTGGTTTCTTGGACCTCACACCCAAAGCACGTGAACAAAAGAAAAATTAGATAAATGGGACCTCCTCAAAATTAAACACTTTTGCACCTCACAGGAATTTGTCAGAAGGATGAAAAGGCAGCCAACTCAATGGGAAAAAATAATTGGTAATCACATATCTGATAAGGATTTAATATCCAGGATATATAAAGAGATGTTACAACTCAACAATAAAAGGAGAAATGACCCAGTTAAAAAATGGGCCAAAGACTTGAATAGACATTTCTCCGAAGAAGAAATACAAATGGCAAAAGAACACATGAAGAAATGCTCAACATCACTCATGATTAGGGAAATGCAAATCAAAACTACAATGAGATATCATTTCACACCTATCAGAATGGCCACTATTAAAAAGACAGAGAACTACAAGTGTTGGAGAGGATGTGGAGAGATAGGAAAACTTCTTCACTGTTGGTGGGAATGCAGGATGGTACAACCACTATGGAGGACTGTTTGGCAGTTCCTAAAGAAGTTGAATATAGACTTGCCATGTGACCCTGCAATACCACTACTGGGTATATACCCAGAAGAACTGAGAGCA
Organism: Tolypeutes matacus; assembly: GCA_026826555.1. Classification (NCBI taxonomy): domain Eukaryota; kingdom Metazoa; phylum Chordata; class Mammalia; order Cingulata; family Chlamyphoridae; genus Tolypeutes; species Tolypeutes matacus. Next base: position 4,263,563 of record JAKSZT010054324.1, on the reverse strand, counting down.
GTGACACGAACAGACATCTACACACCGATGTTCATAGCCACATTATTCACCATTGCCCAAAGTTGGAAATAACCCAGTCCATAAACAGATGAATGGATAAACAAACTGTGGTCTATTCACACGATGGAATATTATGCAGCTATAAGAAGAAATGAAGTCATAAAGCATATGGCAACATGGATGAACCTGCAGGACATTATGTTGAGTGAAGCAAGCCAGACACAAAAGGACAAATACTGTATGAATGCATTACTATGAACCAAATATATTGTGTAAAATATTGTTTGATTCACAAAAAAACAAAAACAAAAACAAAAACAAAAAAACAAAACAACAAAAAAATTTACATGTATCCATTACATTTAATTGAGAAATGTATATATTTATTCATCTTTGTTTACTTTTTAGTTTTTAATTGCTTATGTTTTCAATTATTAAATGTACAAAATAAAGTTTAAAAATAAATAAATAAATAATAAATTAAAAAAAAAAAAAGCAGGCAGCACTAATCTAAGGTGATAGAGGTCAGAACAGTGGGAGGGACATCAAGAGGAAGATGGCATGAGAGCACCTATTGAAGTGCTGCCAATGTTCTATGTCTTGATCTGGAAGGGGGTATATGGTTGTACACAAATGTAAACTTTCATTGACTTGGCACCCTTCAGATTTGTGCACTTTATTGTATTAATGTTATACCTCAATACAAAAGAAACAAGGACTAACCATGTAGGAAATAATTGATAAATTTAATTATATAAAGGTAAATTACAGCCCTAGGGGTTAACAAAAGTTAAATCTTAAGCTTTGGTGTCATACAGTTCTAGTTTTGTTAGCCAGAAACAACGAGGTCTTTGTGTATTACTGTACCCTGTTACATCTATGTGAGTAAAACTTGTCAAATAAAATGAAATATAAAATCAAATAAAAAATCACTAAACAAACAAACAAACAAAAAAAGTAAGTCATTGGGAGTGGATGTGGCTCAGGTAGTTGGGCACCCACCTCCCACACGGGAGGTCCCAGGTTCCGTTCCCAGTTCCTCCTAAAGAAGAAACAAACATACAATGAGCAGACAATGAGCAAAAACAATGAACAAACAGACGAGGGAGCCATCTCGGGAGGGAGGGGGGCATAAGTAAGTCATTGCTGGCCAAAGAATAAGCAGACTCCAAGGACAGAACAAATTCCTGGTCCCATATAGATTCCAGCAGTTACTACCAAACCTACATTTGGGGGTGTCAGTGCCAGGGCAAGTATACAGATTCTGTCTTCCTAGCAAAAACTCCTTTTTCCTTTTTTTCTGGAATCACGCCTCTTTTCTACTGCCCACCCCCATCCCCTTGCTTTAGAGACCAGTTGTGGTACTTATATTCGAAATTCCAACTCAAAAAAAAAAAACAAACAAAAAAACTTGGTCTTTGTGGTGTGACCTCTCTGGTCCTATATGGCCTCCAACAAATGATCCCTCATAACCACCCAATGATGAGGCACAGATTAATAGTCCCTGAGAGAGGCAGACGCTCCTATAAAGGGCAACCCCTGTTGGTGTCAAATTTTATGGACATATAACAGGAGAGAACTATGAATATATCTTCCATGGAAAAATTTTCTGAGAGCTGCCAAATAAGTTGTGTAAAACATGGGACAATCAAAGGCCCTGTGCAATTGAGCCTCTCAGAAGCAAAAAATAGAAGTAAAGTAACATTGCTGAGGACCCACTTTGCACTGGACACCATGCTTACGTACTTTACCTATATTATTTAATGATGTTTTGCTTTCCTGATCTCCGTATTTCATTCAGTTTTATTCTTTCAATATCTCAAAGTAGCTCATGTACATTATATCATTTCTCTTGAGGATGAATTTGGAAATGATTAGAGCAAGGAGATTGACACTGCTAAGACAGAGAAAACCTATTTTTTCAAACTCCCAAATTCATACTCTTTTTATGAGTTCTTACTACTATCCAGATAGAGCGTTTAAGGATATACACTGACATGAATATTAGTATTTCTTCTAATACATTGTGAACAGAAAGAATACTAAATACTCCACGAGTTTTGCCTTGGTCAAAAAGAGCACATTTGTGGAAACAGGCTGCTGATATAAAAATTAACCCTGGGACAAAGTTAATAGAGCTTTATGAGGAATTGGCTCACCCACCTGGCAGATATTCCCAAGATGGCCTGGCAACCCTGACCATTGATTTACATTCTTCTCTGCTGCATGCTTGTCTGTGCCTATTAGACTATTAAAATATTAATAGGGTGCTGGTGACTGTCATTATTAATTTTGGAGAGGAACGAGGACATGATGAGTCATAGTATTGATAGAATTGTAGAGTATGTTAATCGTAGGTCTCATTACTCAGCCAAGTTACTGTTTTTTTCAGGTGGTTCTCTCCACTAATCATTTTTTATATTTACAATTTGTCACTCCCAATTATTCACACTGGCTCCTTAGAAATCTACTTATATATGTATTTTCATAATGTTTTTATAATAACTCTTTACTGAACAATTGTTGTGCCCCCTCACATAATGACAAAGTCTTCTGACAAATTTCTAGAGAATTGAGCTAAGAAATGAATAGATTATTAAAGCTAGTATAAAAATAACATGTTCTTGCTTTTGAAATGAGAAGGCTGAAGCATAATGTTAAATGACCTCTTGAGAACAGGTAGCAAGACTGAAATGCATGGAGATCTAAGCATTTCTAATTCCAGAAGTTTAAAACGAACCAAGTTTAGATTTGGGGAGGTTTGTATTTAACAAAGGCCAACTCAGAGATTGCCCTTGGTCAGAGCACCAGACTCAAATATTATTGAAAAGGTAACTAAGAACAGTTAGGCTGTCCCTATTGGACTAATAAAAAGGCTGACTTGGAGCTAGAACAGACACTAATCCTGGCACAGCTTTGTTTAGATAATGTCAAAACTCCTATTTGAGTGTGCATTGCTCTCACCTCGTTTTTTCAATTATATTGAGAAAGAAGTTACACAATTGTTAAAATATAGTAAAAGTTAAAGAAGAACTAAACCAACAATTGTGCTAAAATCTCAAGGGGTAAAATAGAATCTCTTTACTAGGCAGTAGTTTGGCAGGTTAAATTGTGATTCTAGCAATGGAAGGAATTATATCATTGATATGGAGGCAGTGGCCACTGGAGGTTCTGAGGGCAGGGAGGAGGAAAAACAGGTGTAATACAGGGGCATTTTCGGAACTTGGGAATTGTCCTGAATGACATTGCAATGACAGATGCAGGCCATTATATATCCTGCTATAACCTACAGGTTTGGGTGGGAGAGAGTGTAAACTACAATGTAAACTTTAATCCATGCTTAGTGGCAATGCTCCAAAATGTGTTCATCAATTGCAAAGAATGTACCTCATTAATGAAGGATATTGTTAATGTGGGAAAGTGTGGGAAGTGGGGCATATGGGAATCCCCTATATTATTTTTTATGTGACATTTGTGCAATCTAAGTATCTTTAAAAAATATATTTTTTAAATCTTATGATTTGTATCCCTTGTAACTAAGAATAAATTATTCACTTTCTCCCATGACGTTTTTAAAACTTTTCAATATGGAAAATTTCAAACATATAGAAAAGCAGAGCGAATCTGCAGTGAATACCCATGTACCCATTACCCACCTTTACCAATTATTAATTTGACAGTCTTTTTTCAGATATTTTATTCCCTACTAAAATTCCATACCCATGGATTATTTTGAAATAAATCCCAAACAGTATATCATTTCATCAGCATTTCTGTATGTATCTCTAAAAGATAACTCAATACCATTATCACACCTTAAAAATTAACAATAATTTCTTGATATCATTAGATAGGAAGTGTTCAAGCTTCCCTGAATGAGTCTTCTTTTTTTTTTAAACAAGAGGATTATTTGCACCAGGATCTAAAAAGGGTCCTCATTTGGTAGATGTTTCTTAAGTTTCTTTTAATCTATAAGTTTCTATTTCCTTTTTTAATTGTTCTGCAATTTTGTTGTTGTTGAAGAAAGTAGGTTATTTGTCCTATAAAATTTCCTGCACTCTGGATTTTGTTGATTTCATCCCCACAGTAAAATTTAACATGAAGATTCCCCTTTTGTTTACATTATTCATACATTGATTTATTAGTCACATGAATGTTATGTTAATTCACTGCTTAGAGAGTGGATTTTCACAGTTCAGAATGTGTTCATTTAGTATTTATTTTCAACATCCATACAGGAAAGTCTGCCCTTATACATTCTGTTGTGCTTTGTGGTCTCATCTTTCTGAACTCAGAAATTTGTCAAAATACTAAAAGATATCTCCAGGTTAGCTCTTTTGAATTAAGTTTGTAATTGTTAAAATTAATGTAATATTTAACCCATTTTCATACTTTTACATCTCCATAAATGTATTCCAAAGAAATATCTAGAGGCATATTAAAAAATTCATGGGGAGGTATGGGTCTACAGAATAGTGATAAAGCATACAGTGCAAGTTCTATCTTTACTAGCTTGTGTGGCCTCAGCTTCTTGACCTGTAAAATGGTGAGAATAAGATTTATGACCTTAAAGAATTTTTAAATGAGGATTAAATGACATAAATAAAGGGTTTAGCACAGTATCTGGTACATATATAGCGGTGAACATGCAGTGCTAACAATTAGTGTGGTTCTTCTGCTTATTATTACAGAATTATTATATATATATATTTTTTTTTTTTTTTTTTTTTTTTTACCAGGAGGTCCTGGGGATCGAACCTGGGTCCTCCATATGGTAAACAGGAGCTCAATTGCTTGAGCCACAGTCACTTCCCCCAGAACTATTTTATAAAGTAAAAAGGATATCAGCCAATGCCTGATAACAGAAGAAATGTTTAATAAGTTATCCTTCATGCCTATAATGAATATTTTATAGCCAGTAAAAATCTTATTTTTAAAGAATATTTTATAACAGGTTTATAAATAATATTAGGTTAATTGTGAAAAATTTTTCATGTCATGCTCACAGTTTAAGGTGACTGAAAAAATGGAAATTTTTTTTCCATTTATTATAAAATCCTAATTTTGTTTTTTTAAAAAATTGAGAGAGCGTGTAAAAGACTGCACACTGGCATGTGCATAAAAGAAAATATCAAAATGTTATTTGCAGTAGGTAAATGGCAAAATTTCTTTTTTATGCTTTTTTCAAACGTTCCATCATAGGCAGAAAAAAGAGAAAGATTTGGGTGTTATTTGAGTGTTTCTTATTTAATTGTGGATTTCACAATGTGAATTTTTTTTTTTGGACACTGAAAATCTTCCAAGTGAATTATACACAGAGAAAAAGAACAATACATGCAGTTCTTAAGAAGTAATCACAAATTCTTTCTTGTGATAATGTCTCTTATCCTTCTATAAGGGTGAGTGCCATCATACTCACTTCTCCCCAATCTTTTTTTTTTTTTCCTCCCCAATCTTTTTATTCTCCTCAATCTACTCCCTGCTATCATTTCTAAAAGATCAGTACTTCATCTGCCCAAAATGGGATGGTGGTGGCAAAAGTTATAAGCCACAGTCTTAAGTGAGAATGGTTTATTCTTCATGCCCAATTACATATGGCACAATCTATAGCTAAATACTCCAGATGAATCAATACTTCACATAACTGTGTTACTACTTAACTTACTGTAATAAACTAGCCCTCCAAGGAGAAGGCTCTGATGAAAGGGCAAGGAATGCAGGAAGGCAAAGGCTGATCAAATTATCACTATCGCCACTTATGAAATACCTCTTAATGTGGCTTCAAATAGAAGCAGAAATATTTTCAACCTGGCAACTGAAATAGCCTTAATTATGGTTTACCTAATGCTGTCTACCATAAATCAGATAGTGATCTCTCTCTCTTTTTTAAATTAATTAATTTATCTCTCCCCACCCCCTTGTTGTTTGCACTTGCTGTGGTGGTTCATCTTGTTTCTTTTTTTAGGAGGCACCAGGAACCGAACCCGGGGCCTCTGATGTGGGAGGAAGGCGCCTAATTGCTTAAGCCACCTCTGTTCCCTGCTTTGTTGTGTCTCGTTATTCTTTTCCTCTTGTGTCTCTTGTTGCGTCATCTTGTCGCATCAGCTCACCATGACTGCCTGTCATGCCAGCTCACTGTCTTCTTTAGGAGGCACTGGGAACCAAACCACAGACCTCCCATGTGGTAGGCAGGAGCCCAATCACTTGAGCCATATCTGCTCCTGATACCTCTCTTTTTTAACCACCTTGGCTCTTCATGGCCCAGACTAACAAAATGACAAGTTAGAATAATAATAGGCTATTTTGAGATTGTTTCTCTTAGTCCACAACTAACACACAAAATCAAACACCTTGTTGGGGAAGTGTTTTCAGTTTTCAATATTGTGCAGTTCATGTTTCAATTGCTAATCCTGATCTCTTCTCATCACTTTGAAGAAGCTCAGTTTTCACCTGTAAAATATAAATCTCAAGCCACCTCCACAAAGAATACAAAGATGAATTCTATGAAAGAAAACATTATAAAAAATGGGATACTCAGAAAACAGTGTTGTAATTAAACCCTGATTCTCCGCAAGCTCCTTCTCACTTCCACTCTTGTGGTTAGAAATCTTCTGAAATGAATTTCCCTTTCCAATCTTGGTATTCAAAATATAATTGAAAAGTTTTGGGTGAAGGAAGCTCCTTAATGGGTCAACTCATCATTCTGAAATCAGTAATCGGCCCGTATAACTGCAAGGGTAGAAAGCATAAAAGAAGCCTAAGAGATTGCTGACACATAAACACCTTGAAAGTTGTTTGTTACTTTTCAACTTAAGCCTGACACAAACAATGTTTCTTATGATGCCTAAATGGGTATGGCAGTGTGCGTGAGTAGAACCCTTGGCTACCTTTTGAGGGTTCCAGTCAGTTGGTATCTGCTCCTTTAAGGACTGATCTACTAATACTCTTCGTGTGAACCATTCCAGAGAGATAGACAGTGCTCTCTTTGTCTCAACCTTAAACTTTGCCACAATAATACAATTGGGTGGAGAGACAGAGATTATTATGAGAAAGTCATTTTCATAAAAGCAGAGCTGTTCTAAATGCAATGCACTATTATTTCATCTCCTTCATGCTCATTTCCGTAGCGGTTTCATTTAAACACACCTCCCTTGGCTGGTACTCTGGGCCGCCACCCTTAGAACAGCAAACAAAAGCATAAGTGTCAAACTAAGGAGTGAATCAAAGCCCTTCTCAGAAGATGGAGCAGTCAACTCAGTTTTCTGCATATGGTATCCAACTTCAATATGGTGGGTAAGATAGAATCCCCAAAGCTACTGATCCCAAATGCTTTGAGAAGAAGCTCGGACCCTGCCATTAGAGAGGCCGGTGGTGGGTCAGGCTATGGGCCAGATGTGTTTGCTAAACCGCCTGTCTGCACCTGGGCCCCAAGTGACAGTTAATTGAAGACATACCTCACCTTCAACAAAATCTAATTTAAAAGGAAAACAGTTAACTTTCACTATGCAAACTAGGTTTGCTCAGTTCTGACTTTTGCAAATCTGAAGATTTCTATTTTTGTTACTTATGGCTCTGTTGCATCAATGCTCATACATGGCTAAGATAAACAGCTAGGTTTTTACTAACTGCCAATGATCCAAAGTGAAGAAGATCTCAGAGAGAAGTCAGTTTCCAATGACCCAATGGTTACCCCCTAATATTTTATAAAATAAGATGTCAACACCATGCAGGCAAGTACAGAGATGGAAATGAAAGCTCTGCCTAGCACTGAAAGCTTTTTTTCTTTTAATAAAATTGATTTGGATCAATTTGAGATAACTGCTGGGAAATGCCAGGTTTTGCTTTTAGATACATTGTTTATTGTTGCTTGTGATCTGGGCCCAAAAGGAATATTGCCAGGGTTTTTCCACTGGCACAATGCAGTTCTAGAAGAGTTAAAAGAAACCCTATCTGCTTAATCTGCCAGAAAACACATGAGAGGAGCAATCAACTCTGAGAAGAGTTGTTCTGAATGAGGTATGCCTGGATGCTTTAGGCCATACTGTTTGTCAGTCTTTCATAATTCAAGTCATTACCAGATGCTGATCTACTATAATATTGTGATATTTTATCTGATTACACTTACCTGATTGTGCCTTATCTGCTATTTGCCTTCCCATTCTTCCATGTATATTAAATGCAGGTGCTTCTATTATTCTGAAAGCTAGAAAGTGTTGACTGCTCTGAATATAAATGGGGATATTATATCATTAACTTGCTCCAAAAGCAGGGCCATTCACTGTGTAAATCACATGCAAGGTACCTGGTGGAGACACAATAAACCATAATGTCTTGAGAAAGCAAGCAATGAGGAATGGATAAGGAGATAAAAATTTAAGGCATTGTTAAAGAAGGGTAATCTTCAAAATCCTATTTGGTTCTTTCAAACTAGCATTTGTTGATAAAATAACCTTTATATTAGAAACTATTTTAAGTTCATAAAAAAATCTTTTGGGGGAGGCATCATAATGTGAAATGTTATCACTAATAGGATTGTATAAAAACATGATCACTAACATTCTATGGCTTGTCTAAGTTTGGAGAAAATTTCAAAAAGTACCAGCCTAATCTTTTATAGTACACTTTGGTTAGGCAAATATCTTCTACCCTACTTGGGTATGCTGCTCAAACAAGGTGGAACAAATGGTCAAAAGCTTAAAAAGCTTTAAATATTTCCAGATATTAAAAGGTGAATAGTTTAGAATCTGGTTGCCAATTTCAAATTTCAAACACGCACTGAATTTAGGCAGAGCCATGACAATGTGCGGCTCCCCAGTGGTCTGGTTATACACTCTGCTTTGTTTCCACTATGCTGGCCTCACTAAAAGTTAATCCACAGTTATTTAAGTGGAAAGTTTCAGAAAATCCATTTTCAGAGCAAATGCTATGTGAGAGTTTAAATGAGCCACTGCCCTCTGTTGGATAATATCAGATGGCCTGTTCATTCATCAGTGTGTCAGATTCCTCTACCTATTTAACAGCTGGGAGTCGGGTCTTGTCAAGGAACACAAGTTACAATCTTTGCCTGAAGCAGGGTGTCCAGAGCCATCCTCTGTTGATAAGATCTGAAGGTGTGAGACTAAAGGATAACTTCGAACTGTGAAGAGTCAGATTCTCTCTCCTGCGAAATCAAGGAGGAATATGCTTTCTGCTCTCCCTTTCCTCTGAAATTCTGTGTGCCAGGAGACCTAAGCACAGGGTTTGGGTGCTACTCCTCTCTCATCGCCCTTCATCCATTACATACAAATGCAGAGAACAGTCAATTTTCTTTTAACTGAAAGAATGTATGTTTAAAACCTTTTAGGGAAGCGGCTGTGGCTCAATCAGTAGGGCTCCCGTTTACCATATGGGAGGCCCCAGGTTCGGTTCCCGGGGCCTCCTAGTGAAGGCAAGCCCGCCCGCACGGCGTGGTTAGCTGACCCAGCGAGCACAAGCAGCAAGGGGGGGATAAATGAATAAATAAATAAAATCTTTAAAAAAAAAACAAAACAAAAAACCTTTTAAAGTTATTTGCTCTTTAATTAGATAGTTTTTTATTATTCTTAAACTACCTGCTTGAAAACAAAACATCAATACAGAAGATGGTCTGATTTTTTTAATAATCCCATTTTTGCACATATTTTCCCAGGAATGATGCTATAACAGGACTCTCATAACCTGATTAAACCTCATTTACTTATTTATATATAAAAGCAATTTTAACTGGGTAATATTTTGCATTGTTTAGAAGATCTGTTTAGATATTGTGAAAATGGTGAAAAGGCAAAATAAATATCCTAAATATAAAACTGAAACTATTAAACTTTTAGAATACAACATAGGAGAATGTATTCTTGACTTGCAGGCAACAAAGATTTCTTAAGTTACAGAAAGCAATAGCCATAAAAGGAAAAAAAAAAAAAAAAAAAGACAAATCAGACTTCATCAAAATTAAAAACTTGTACTCATCAAAAGACGTCATTAAGAAAATGGATAGGCAATTCACAAACTTGGAGAAAACATTCACAAAACATAGATCTGGCAAAGACCTAACATCCAGGATATACAAAGAACTCCTACAATTCAACAAAAGAAAACCAACCCAATTAAAAATGGGCAAACAATTTGAAGTGAAAAAAAGAAAATACACAAATGACCAATAAGCACATAAAAAAGTGCTCAACATCATTTAATGAGATACGACAATCACATCCAACAGAATGGCTATAATTCAAAAGACTGATACCACCACATATGGGCAATGTGATTGTGCTGGTTTGAAGTTATATGTACCTCAGAAAAACATGTTCTTAAATGTAATCCATTCCTGTGGGTGTGGAATCATCTGTTAGGTAGAACCTTTTGATGAAGCTACTTCAGTTACAGTGTGACCTACCTCAATCATGATGGGTCTTAATCTTATTACTGGAGTCCTTTATAAGAGATTGACATTAAGATGGAGAGAAAGCCATGTAAGCAAGAAGCTGAAATAAAGGAAACCCAGAAGAGAAGGGGAAGAACAGAAGATACCACCATGTGCCTTGCCATGTGACAGAGGTGCCAAGGATAGTGTGCAGCTGGCCTTCGGGAAGAAAGCATCGCCTTATTTGGATTGTACCTTATTTTGGACCTTATTGTACCTTAATTTGGATATTTTCCTGGCCTCCAAACTGTGAGTGAATACATTTGCACCATTTAAACTGATCCAATCATGGTATTTGCTTTAAGTAGCCTGAGAAACTAAAACAGTGGTGAAGCAACTATTGCAACATTGTTGATGGGAAGATAAAATGATAGAGCCATGTTGGGAAAAGGTCTTGCAGGTCTTGTAAAACTAAACATACACCTATCCTATGACCAGCAGTTCCAATATAAATGAAAATATACTCACAAAATGACTTGTGAAAGAATGTTCCAAGCCCCTTTATTCATATAGCCCCAAACTAGAAACAATCCCAATATCCATCAAACAGAAAACAGTTAAACTGTTGTAAGCAATGAAATTAACACAAAGAACAAATTACCAAAACATGCAACAACATGGATAACTCTCACAAATACTACGCAGTGTGAAAGAAGTCTGTAAACAAATGGATATATATTATATGATTTTATTGACCTAGAATAATCTAGTTTTGCTAGAAAATCAAAAAGTAGTCTACAGTGGGAAAAAGTCAAAACAAGGCTGCCTCTGGGAGATGGGGTGGGGATTCACTAGAAAGGGGAATGAGGGAAATTTCTGGGTTGCTGGTAATGTTCTAGATCTTGAGAGGGATTTAGATTGTACATGTATATTAACAAGGTTTTGCATTCACTGATCTCGTTCATTTCTTGACAATTCCAAAGAGATGGCAAGGGAACTAACTTTCATTTAGCTTCTTTTACATACCAGGCACTGTTCATGTTTTCCCATTTAGATCTCACAACGAACTTTGAGACCAGGCAATGGTAAATAAATTCGTCTAAATCATTATAGCTAGCAGTGGAGGGACAAGATTTAATGTCAGGTAGATCTAACCACAGAACTACCACAAACCTTTTCAAAAAAGATAAGGGGAAATATTGCTCTTAAAATGTTAGTTTCTTATCTGGCATTACAGGCAGGAATATCTTTGATTTCCTGCAGACAATTCTTAATTTCTTACTTAAATGCCTGCTGGTATAATCTCAGTCTCTGTCTTGTTCCAGTATTAATGGAAGAGAGGAGCTAATCTGACCATTTATATAAAGCTTCAAGGGAAGCTTCTGAGAGAGAGAGAGAGAGAGTTAGGCTTCTATGTCTTCGAGCCTCAATACTTTCTGCACCTTTATTGCTTTGCTCCCTTTCCTCAAAGTTCTCCAAGTGAATGACCCAAACTGAATATTGTTTTTCCCTCCCACAAGAAAATAAGACTGTTAAAACACATCTTAGGAAAACTATCATCTGCTTAGCCGCTAGAATAAAGAATTCTTGGTCAAGATCAATAGTAAATTGCTTCCTCCTTGCTGGATGGCTGAAGTGACGGCTTGGGCACACTGTTTTTCAGGTTTGGAGATTTTGCTCACTACAGTCAATAAAGCTTGAGACACATGAAAAAAATTTATTAATATTTCTGTGTTCTATATGGTTGACATATAGTCAGGGTCTCCTGTTAGGTAGCTGGAGTTAGGAATCAGGTGTTCAGAGTAAAATCCTCTATTCTTTGTTGTGTGGTTTTATAACAGCGATGTGGAATACCCTAAGTAGTATTCTATATCTCAGTGCTACCCTCTTTGTAGGCAACTCAAGACATCCTATCTCTATTGTCCTGTTGCATATCCCTTTCAAAGCAGTCCCATGTCTCTTAGCCATACATAGACTGTGTACCAACTGAAAGGTCAAACTCTTACTATAATCCAAGTTCTTTTTGGTGCCCAACTTTCCACCCTTTTATTCTAGATATCTCCTCCTAAGGAGTATCCTTGTGCATATAATGAATTAAGTCAGAGTCTATGACTCATTAAAGAAGCAAGCCCTAATCCACCATAACAGCCTCTATGACTTTTTCTGTAGCAAATATGAGAAATGCCTAATAAAAAAATAGGTGTTTTATTTTTAACTTTCCTGAGCTTCCTGAATCTCAATTGTATAAATAAGGAAGTAGATTCCATGATCTCTAAGATTCAATTGCTTCCAGTTATAAAATTATGGTATTAAACTAAAACAGGATTGGTTGGTTTTTTAGAAGGTTGTAACTCACTTCATTCTTAGCAGAAAGGGTGACACCAAGTGAAAACTGAGAAGTACAGTTGATTCTTGTTATTTGTGATAGTTATGTTCTATAAAGTCGTTGTCAACACACTGAATTAACACATACTGAACCGTTGCTCCTAGGGGAAATGCAGGGTTAAGTCCCTGTGAGCCTCTGGTCAAAACATTTTCATCAACCAGTCAATACATAAGCTTGTTTCTGTTTAAAGACACCTTATTTAATACATACAGTTGATTCATTAACATTGAACTCATGGCCAACAAACATCATAACTCAAGCCTGAGTGAAGCTTATTTAACATATGTATTTTCTCCATAAGGCACATCAGATCCTTCTTGCACTTAAGACTAAACCACTTTAGCATTATGTTTGAGAGCTATTTTAAACAATGAAATCACCAACAAAAAGCACAAAAATGAAAAAACACATGGCTCTAAATATACTGTGAAAAAGACATTTGTTTACACTATGAGATGAAACAAGAAGGCAGAGCTCTGCCTTGTTCGACCTCAACTGGGAATGTGCACATCAGGTAACTCAAAGTTTTGACACTCTGCTCATGCTAACAGATGATCTTGAAAGAGTTACAAGTATTGATTTTGGGATTGCAAATACAGTTTAGCAAGGAGGCAAATTCACAAATACAGAATCCACTGAAAAAGGAGGATTGACTGTATATTCAGTAAATACTAACCTAAATTAGGCAGAGGGTTAGGTCAAAGGGGTTGCATGAAGCCCAGAAGTTAGCACAATGCCATATATAGTAGGTTCTCAAAGACTATCTTTTTAAAAATTAATAACATTTACTGAACATTTACAATGTGCCAGCCACTTTACATGTATTAACTTATTTATAAACTTCTTTTCAAAATAATGAGTCGTAGAGTTCTTGATCAACAAACCTGTATCATCACAGGTATCACCATGTTATCAAAGACTCTGAAATGAATACAGTCCCCTGGGCTATAAGAAGAGGTTGCATACGGCATCTGTGCAGGAATTGTGCAGCTTCCAAAACAGGCTGTGAATTTCACAGAGGGCACAGAAGGAATCATCTACCACCATGACGAGCTTTACCTTGGAGTAGGTCACATGTAGCAGTATAGTACCTTGTTGTACTCCGTGAAGTAGAGCAGGTCACAGGGAGGGTTCCCTCTGGTTCTTGAGGGTTTGCCCCATTGCTGAGATCCTCATCCACCAGTTTATAGACATATGTACAAGGTAATGAAACTTTAGTTAATTCTCGGTGGGGATGTTGCTCCTTGGCAATCACAGTGATGCATCCCACCATCTTTGGAGGTCGAGCGGCCAATGCTGCCTTGTCACTCAAATCCTTTTAACACAGTGCTCAGAGCAGGCCTTATTATTTGGAGTTGACATGTGAAAAACCTGCTCTCCTTAGCATTAACGGAGAACTTACTAAAAGGAGTCCCATATATAGCTACCAATGCCCTGTCTTTGCTTCACTTAATTAAACGTGACCACCCGTTTGGAACTCTTTCGTGGACAATCTATAATAGTGACTACTATACTACTGGAGCACAAATAGAAAAATGTAGGGCTTCTATCAGTGATTAATGGTACTTTTGCCCCTCCTTGCAGCTACTCAAGTGGGGAGATGCTGGGCCCCTAACACCCATTGAAGGAAACCAATAGCATTCAAGTGCAAACAGGGGCAATGTAGTCAATGGTTCACGGGCATGGCACTTTCCCGTGTGTGAGTCTAGCGACCAGAGGAAACCTCCTGTCACTATCAAGGCAATTTTTATCTTTTATTATTGGCTCAGTATCCTATCATACACTTTAATTTATCCACAGCCTAAGCCCCAGGAAAATATTTGTGCGGTGTGGGATAGAGCCTCTCATTGCAGAATTTACTTTGCTTCTCCACAACTTGAGGAAGTTAAGAAAATCCCCTACCCCAAAATTATGTCCTTCAGTGATGCCCCAAATTTCAACATCAGCCATTCACTGTGGAAAATCATAGCATGGAAAGACCCTTGCCTTTGGTATCAGAGAGATGAATCTTGGCTCTGCTACTTTTTGTGCATGTTATAACAATCACTGCTCATAAGGTGGTTTCAGTGGGTGAAGATAATGTATGTAAAGTACTTGATATGGTGCCTGACACACAGTAGGTAACATTGTTTTTACTATTATCTTTATTGCTAAGCATTGCCCTTTTCCTCAGTTCTTTCCTAAAATGCCACTGCTCTAGCTATGGATAACATATTAAGTCTCTACTATTTTTGTATGAATGAGGGTTGCTTTCTCTTTCCAACCAGTGCAAGGTCCTTCAGCAAGAAGGGCACTTCAAAAGAGGTGGCGAAAAAAAAAAAACAATATTAAAAAAAAAAAAAAAAAAAAAAAGAGGGGCGAGTTGCCAGAAAAGCACTTAGCTTATTTCATAACTTTGTCTAAGGCTAGCCATCCCAAATTAAACACATCCCCCTACAGTAGATTGGACACTTCCAAGTGACATACTGAAACAAAAATCTCTTTAAAAAATAACAGGTTGTTCAAATGTAAAAAGGGTGTAAAAAGCATTGCAATGAAGTAAACACTATATGATGACTATTAAAAATGTGGCATTTTTATCACTCTATTTCAAACTTCTATCCACCTTGCCCACCTACACCAGCTGAATAGTTGGTATGATATCTGATAGCACCTCATAGAGCATTTCTAAGCATCTCTGGCCACCTCATCCTTTGTCTACAGAGAAGGATAAGTGATTGTTTGGAGTCATGTCTCACATGAAAATCCAAAACATTTTCACTTGCTTTTAGATCATTTCCTTGCTCATTTATATCTTTGAGAGATTTTGGCAGGTTCCAAACATGGAAATGGTGGAGTATTAGGTAAGGTACCTATCAAATAGCTCCAAGTTTGTGATCACTGTGGCACAGTTACTGGAGAAACATAGCAAGGGCTGGGAATGACTTTCGCTACCAAGATTATGCTTTTATACAAGCTAATTGGAAAATATATATACATAGCAAAGATACTGCATAACCCAGTCTCATAAAGATGCCAAAACAGAAACTACAAAGCTGCACAAATATTTTATTTGCAGGTCTTTGTAGATCATGGAAGAAACCTATGCTCCTTTCTCATCCCATGACATCAGAGTCAAATGCAACTCACTAAACAGTCACAGCAAATTTCTATGGTACCAAGTTAAGGAGATGAGTTTCTAGATGGGACATAGGGGTTTCTCTCCCTGTTTCCCACTAAAAGTATGATCTACCCCACAGATGAATGCTCAGTGGTTGACCTGTTAGTCTATTAAAAATTTCTTGATTTCTAAGGACTCAGTGAAACCCAATGGTCTGAATTAGAAATGACGTAGAACATTTAAAAAAATCAAGATGTTGAGAAGCTATTTGCTTATAGGCTAATTTATCATCTAGAGATTGATCTCTGCCAAATTCCCCATGATTCTGTTATTCTGTTATTTATGAGAAGCTGTGGCACTGTTTCAGAAATTACCAACCAGTCAGCGCTGATGGGTATGTATTTTTCTTGCTCACTCAGTGGCAAGGCATATTTAATAAATTCTTAGGAACTTTATCTCTTTTAGTTAAGAGTCTAAATAATGGCTGACTCAACGATTTGTCACAAAATCTATTCCCGGGTGAAAGAGAGGTCCACCCTTTAAAGGAAAGTAGTAATCCAATTCTTTAGCATTTCCAACAAGAACAGTAAAGTATCAATGAGAAACAAAATAAGAAATTATGGCCTGTGACTGAGAAATTACTTCTAAAAATATTTTATACAATTTTAAATTTGTCCCAATGAAAAGACAGCAACAAATTGCCCACATATCCACTTGATAAAAAAGTTTTAAAAATAAACTTCTTTTATTTTTGTGGTTATAGATAGGACTTATTAACCATATACCTTTATGTTATTTAGACATTATAAAAAGAACATTACTTGGGAAGCGGCTGTGGCTCAATCAGTAGGGCTCCCGTTTACCATATGGGAGGCCCCGGGTTCGGTTCCCGGGGCCTCCTGGTGAAGGCAAGCCCGCCCGCACGGCGTGGTTAGCTGACCCAGTGAGCGCAAGCAGCAAGGGGGGGATAAATGAATAAATAAATAAAATCTTAAAAAAAAAAAAAAAAAAAAAAGAACATTACTTTATAACCAAGAAGTTATTCATAGAATTATATATTTATTTTCCAATAATTCCTCTTTGCCAATTTAATAAGGACCTAAGTCTGTCATCATTCAACACTTTTAAAAGTCATTACCCACAATACTAAGAAAAAAAGAACATACGGTATTTTATTGTGAGTAAAGACATTAAAGACATTTAAAAACTTTTTTACTAGCAGCATCAATTACCTCCTTTTAAGGAAATAATTAAGAGGAAAAACTGACAACTTATAATTCATACTGTTAAAAAAGAAAATAAGGGAAGCGGCTGTGGCTCAGTCAGTGGGGCTCCCGTTTACCATATGGGAGGCCCCGGGTTCGGTTCCCGGGGCCTCCTGGTGAGGGCGGGCCGCCCGCACGGCGTGGTTGGCTGACCCAGCGAGCACGAGCAGCAAGGGGGGGGATAAATGAATAAATAAATAAAATCTTTAAAAAAAAAAAAAAAAAAAAAAAAAAGGTGACATAAACTACCAGTTAACAGCTTTACTAACTAAAGCTCTTACATAAGTCACCTGGCAAGGAGACGATGATGGGCAACGGCCATCCCAGGGAATGGAGAGGGCCTGCAGCTGCAGACAGGATAATCCCATCCACCGTATCCATGGGATATAAGCCCACTCTCACTTGGAGGTGGAGTGGACATCACCATCCCAGTCCCCTCAGGATTGTGGGAAGAGCTATGGGCTAGAGTGGACTTAATGGTATTCTGTTGTAGACATACTGTGATTCAAGCAATGGAAGAAATTATAACAGTGAGGTGGAGCCGGTGGCCACTGGACACTTTCGGGGAAGGGAGGGGATGTGCAGTTGAAATACAGGGGCTTTTTCGGGACTTGGGGGTTGTCCTGATGCCGTTGCGGTGACGGATGTAGGCCATTTTACATCAGCATATACCATGCAGAACTGTGGGAGAGTGTGGTCTACAATGTGAACTATGGTCCATGCTTAGTGGCAAAGCCCCTGGATGTGTATATCCATTGCGGGTGATGTGCCACACTAATGAAGGATGTTTGTGTGGGATGTTGTGGGAGGTGTGGGAGGTGGGGAACATGGGAATCCCTGTAATTTCTGTGTAATATTTAGGTAACCTAAGCACCTTTAAAAAAAAAAAAATATATATATATAACATTTATGTAAGCAAATGCACATGTATGCATATATATTCATATATCATTTTACAAATATTGGTATGTATTGTGAAAAATTTGATTTTTACCCACAAAAAATTTTTTTTAAAAGATACCTTACATATCAACATAGCAAATAAATAAATAAATAAAATAAAGCTCTTACATAGGCAAGTATCCTCTTGCATAAGAAAATAACATGGATAAATGAATTAACATTTTACTTCTCAACTTCTTCTAAATACAGAAATGAGTGTAACTCCAGAATTAGATAATGTATCATACAGAATAAATGGAAAGACCATTCTTTGCTATGTAGGGTACAGAAGAGAAGAGAGGGGAAAATATGGAGAAAGGAGGTAGAAAGACAATGTTTAAGATCTGAAGAGAGTTATGTTTTGACCCAAGTTTATTAAGATTAGAGAAACAACATAAAGAACAGAAGTCTGAGTAAGCCATCCACAGGAAAATGTGTTGAAAGCAAACTCTAATATGCACACTAAACCAGATTTTACATATAGCCAATTATTGAATTTCAATTCAAGCTCATGGACCCCCTGTTAAGAACCCCTGCACTAAATGGTATTCTTGGGAGTGGTAGATATGGGAAAGTTTATATTGTATTTATGTTCCCACAATTAAAAATAAAAACAAAAAAAATTAGTGACAATAATTAAATGCAATACATAACCCTGGATGAGATCTAACAAGGGAGGAGAGATGGCTCAAAAGGATATTACAATGCGAATATTCTCGTCCTGATTTTGTGATAATCAGGGTAGGCTAAACATTCACTATATTAGAAACCATGCATGTGTCCCCAGACCTAGTTTTTCTCCCTAGGTCTGGTTTTTAGAATGCTAGTGCTAAACCAAGCCTGATTTATTATTTGACCATCCTATATGGGAAATGACTGTAACTCTAGGTATCTTTGGTCAACCTTAAGAGATATAGCAGGGGACGGATGTGGCTCAAATGGTTGGGCGTCGTCTCCCATATGGAGAGACCTGGGTTTGGTCCCTGGGACCTCCTGGTAAAAATAAAAAAATAAAGAAAGAAGGCATGCGGGCGTCAGGCCCCGCAAGCAGGTGAGTCCCCCAGGCCCTGCGCAGGGGTGCACCGTCAGGCTCCGCGAGCAGGTGAGCTGTCAGGCCCCGACAAGCCACGCAGCAAGATGATGACATAACAGGAGAGTGACACAAGGGAGAGCCAAGATGAGACATGCTGAAAAATCAGGAACTAAGGTGGCGCAGGTGGTAGGACGCCTCTCTCCCACATTGGAGGTTCCGAGGATCGAATCCCAGTGAAGACAGGAGGAGCAGGAGGAGAAGAGAGGACAGGAAACAGACACAGAGAATTGCCCAATGCATGGACACAAAAACAGTAAAAACGGTGGGGGGAGAGGGGGAATACAGCAAATGTAAGGTATGGACTATAGTTAGTACTGTAGTAATATTTTGACGCTATTCTTTCATAATTTCTAACAAATATTTAACAACAATGCATGGTATTGGTGGTGGGGTGATGTTTAGGAGCACTGTATGATGTTACGCATGTTTGTTTTCTAAGTTCACAACTTTCACTATACACTTATTGTTTTTGTATGTTCATGTATGAATGAAACACTTCAATAAAATTTTTTTTTAAAAAAAGGACATTACAGAGGATATGAAAAAATTGGAATATAGACTATAAGCTTTATATCAGTGCTAATTTTTTTTTTTTTTTTTTTTTAAAGATTTTATTTATTCATTCATCTATCCCCCCCTTGCTGCCCGTGCTCGCCGGCCAGCCAACCACGCCGCGCGGGCGGGCCCGCCCCTCACCAGGAGGCCCCGGGAACCGAACCGGGGCCTCCTATATGGCAAACGGGAGCCCCACTGATTGAGCCACAGCCGCCTCCCTGCTAAATTTCTTGAACTTGGTAACTGCACTTAGGGTGGTTATATAAGTGAATATCCTTGTTAGGAAATGTATGTGCAGTATTAAGTGTTCAAAGAGCATAATGTATATAATCTATACTGAAATGTTCATAAAATGGATTGGTAAATAGGATGGGCAGATAGATGGATAGAAAGAGGGAGGGAGGGAGGGCAGGCAAGTGTGGCAAAATGTTAAAATTGTTGGATCTGGGTATCAGGTGTAGAGGTATATTGTTTGAGATTTATATAGTTTTTGTAACTGTCCTGTAAATTTGAAAGTATTTCAAAATAAAACATTAAAAAAACAAAAACAAGAAATAACAAACAAAAAACTGACCATACCACTAAAAGTATCATATACTGCTGGTAGGAATTTATATGGTACCACCATTTTTGAAAACTGTTTGGCATTTTTTTTTTTTTTTATTTTAACAACAATTTATTAAAGTATATCATTCATACATGAACATACATAAACAATGTGTTTAGTAGACATTGTGAACTTACAAAACATACATATCATACAGAGCTCCCATACATCACGCCACCACAAATACTTTGCATTGTTGTGAAACATCTGTTAACAAATTATGAAAGAGCATCGTCAAAGTATTATTACTAACTATAGTCCGTATCTACGCCCCTATACTTCTTTTTTAAGAATTTATTTACTTTTATCCATTTTTACCCCCACCACCCATTTTTGCTGTTTTTTTGTACATTCGCTGGGCAATTGTCTGTGTCTGTTTCCTGTCCTCTTTGCTCATCCTTCTCCTCCTGTCATCACCGGGATTCGATCCTCGGAACCTCCGATGTGAGAGAGAGGCGTCCTACTGCCTGCGCCACCTTAGTTCCTGGTTTTTCGGCGCATCTCGTCTTGGCTCTCCCTTGTGTCTCTCTCCTGTAACGTCATCATCTTGCTGCATGGCTCGGCGGGGCCTGATGGCGCACCCACATGCAGGACCCGGAGCTCACCCACTTGGGCCTGGCGGTGCACCTGCGCATGGGGCCTGACAGCGCAACCGCCCGCAGGGCCTAGCGGCGCACCCACTTGCAGGGTGGCAGTTTCTTAAAAACTTAAAAATAAATCTATGATATAATCTAGCCATTCCACTGTCAGGTATTTATCCAGGAAAAATGAAAGCATATGGGGTCCATACAAAGGCTTCACTACACATATTCATAGTATCCTTATGTATAGTAGACAAGAACTGAAAACAACCCAAATGCCCATCAATAGGGGAAGACAAACTATGGTATATCCAAGCAATGCAATACTATCCTAAAGAAAAAGGAATTAAATATTGATACAGACTATAGAATGGGTAAATCTTAAAAAAAAGTATGCTGAATGAAAGAAGCTAGAAAAAAAAGGAGAGCATATGGCATGATCTACTTATATAAAATTGTCAAAAAAAATTCTGTCTATTGTGGTGGAAAACAAATTTAGTGATTACTTAGGAATGGGGATGGTAGGAGGGTGGGGAGGGACAGTCTTATTAGGTGGGATGGATTACAAAGTGGCACCAGGAAATTTTGGGAACGATGGGTACATACACATACCAGATTTATCAAATTGTGTACTTTAAATATGTGCAGTTCATAATCTGTCAATTATAACTCAATAAAGAAAAAAAAAGACAAAATGAAGAAATTTTTAGATAAAAGGAAACTAAGAATTTGTCACCAGCAGAAAAGCACTACAAGAAATGCTAAGGAAGTTCTTAAAGCTGAAGGAATAATCCAGAGAAACTCAGATCTTTGGGAAGAAATGAACATCAACAATGGTAAACATATAGGTAAATATGAAATACTAATTTATTTACAACATTTAAAACAAAAATTATAATATTGTCTTGTGGGGGTCATAACGTATGTTGATGTAATGCATTGGCAACTAAAGTATAAAGAACAGCTGAGTGGGGGTGGAGTTAATGAAACTATATGGTTGCAAACTTTCTGCATTTTAGGTGAAGTGATACAATATCAGTTTTAAGTAGACTGTGAAAACTTAAGGATATATATCTAAATCCCTTGAGCAACAACTAAAAATAATGCAAAGTTTCCTAACAAGTGAAAAGATGAAATAGAATTCTAAAAAAATACTCAAATAATCAAAAAGAGGGCAGGACAGGTAGTAACTGGGAAGGGGTAGGAGCTAGAAAAGAGGACAAACAGAAAAATACCTACAAGTAATAGCTAATAATAATGTACCAATGTTAATTTCATAGTTTTGACAAGGCACCATGGTTAGGTAAGATGTTAACACTAGGGAAACTGGGTGGAGTAAATAGGAACTTCATTATCTTTATAATTTTTCGATAAATTTAAAATTATTCTAAAATAGTTTATTGGAAAAAAGTTTATTGGTAAAACACCACAAAGACTGTACAATTATAGCTTCACAAAGTTTTAAGTAAATGAACAATCAAATGAAGACTTAATTATTGCATTTAAATATTTTTAAATGCAACTACTATTAAGGGGGTAATAGACCTTCTATTGCAGGTATAGAAACAGGATTGTGACAATATCAAATGGTTCACCATAAACTGACATAAGAAGCTGTTTCAGCCTGATGGCAATGAAAGACAGAAGATGAATCATTGCTTGCTGAAACCAATTTATTTAGTCACTCTGAACTGCCATTATTTATTACTTGTCAGCACATGCTGTTAGTTCAATTAAATATAAAAATCTGACATTCTCTTCTCCCCCACCCCCTTCCTTTTTTTTTTTTTTTTAAAGAAATGACTTAAATTTAAAACATTAAAAGAACATTTTAAGTTTATTGTGTTTTGATTATTTTATTTACATCTTATTAAAACTTTTGCAACAAAGGAAAGATTATCCTTCTGACTAAATTTAAATTATTAAGGAACTATTGTAAAAATATACTTTGAAAGCTCTCCTTTCAGGAAAATATAAACACAAAAATTTAAAACAAGGCACATGGTGGAAGTATTGATTGCATCACTACACTGAATTCTGAGGAAGCCCAAAAGAACTTGTGGCTAATAAAGTTTGATTTCTTGATTGTAATATAATTAAACTTTTTCATATAAGTTATAATACCCATCTTGTTATATACAAAGTATATATTTCACTTTGACTATTTCAAAATTTTGGTATTTTGAACTAGATCTTTATTAGCCCATCTAATAAAAATTTTTCTTTGGTTTTAATATCATAAAATCTCAATTTATCTATTTAAAAATCAAAACCAAACTTTTAAACATAAAGTTTAAAGATAACTTTTTTTTAAAATGGATAGGTTGAGAATACAACAAAAAATAAAAAAATAAAATAAACCTTTGTCTCAAATAGTGGCTAGTTAAGGAAGAAAGAAAAGGGCAGGAAAATGGGTAGAAGAGCAAAGGAAAAGAGTGAACAGTGAGGTAAAAGAGAAAAGTAGACAAAAAATTTACTTAAAAGGCTGGTCAGGTAGGGCTAGTTTAAACCAAGTTAAATTTGGGTAGCTGTGCCTCTCAACTTCTATCCATTTGGTAGTTAGTTACATAAACTCTAATATAAATTTTATTCTACCAAGCAAACAAAACCATATTTTCTGACAATATCTAGCAAGTAATTTAAAACCAATTCACAAAAAATGTGTAATGACTTACAATGTTTAAATACTTTCAGGAAGACATATAATTTAAGTGTTCTTTAATACCAAATCAATGCACTTCATAAAGGTTCACTTTTGAAATTCAGAAATTAACCAGTGAATGCTTATTCTTCATTGAAGGCTAGCAGGCTTTTAAAAAAATCTATTAACATTAATGAACAGTTATTAATATATAAGTGGAAACATGAAAACTTCCAAGTTTTTCCAGTTGTCACCTATTGATGTAAACATATTTTATGACTGGGATTGTCTTCATTTACTCAACAGGAAAAGCAGTAAGTTATATAAGACTGATTTTTGTCACATAGGTTAAAATTCACATTTAAATTCTGACAAGCATCAACAGATTATGTAGAAAAAGATGACTTCTTATAGTATATAGTATATTTAAAAGAGAATAGCCAACTGTATGAATATGTATTAAAAACAACAACAGGAATGATTATTTGTCCTCCATGGCTTCATAACCATGCAATATTTACAGTTATAGTCTTTGGTTCTTTCCCCTGTGACTGTAACAGCTATGATAAACTTGCGTGCAGAAAACCTTTTTACAGGCTTCAGAATACATAAGTATTCCGTTTACATATTTTAATGTTAATGGCAAGAAAGAACCTATAAAACACAAAACCAACAAAAATGCATTATTTTAACATTTAAATTTGGCTGTAAATAAGATAAATATATTAATTTTTTCTCTTTCCACATAATGAAGATTTGATATAGAAATAAACGTAAACATTTATATAATCATGAATAAGCAATAGGACTTCATAACCAAGTTTTAATTTGCTTAGTAATCTTGATTTTATAGTCTCTTCTTCATATTTACTAATAGAAAAATGCCACAAATAAGTTACTACATAGCTATTTAATACCAAAACAACTATCAATGACATTGACCTATCTTTTCAGTAAGGAACATAAAGAGTAAAAACAAAAACCATGGATAACATTTAAAATTAACTCCAAAATCCCAAACATAGGCAGGTGAGATCAAACCACTAACAACAGTTCTAAGAACTTTGTGATATCAATGCTTCTTTTTGGTGAAAAGCAAAGGCAAGTCAATTGGGTATCTACTAGACCTGTTAATAGGTAAATGGTGAACTAATGTGAGATAGCAGCTGGAATTTAGAGGGGTTTTGTCCCAAATGATAACAGGTGGAAAGTAAGGGGTGATAAGATCTGAAAGTAGCTGGATTTATACTCTAGCCCCTATAAACCCTGAAACTGACCAGCCAGGGCTCCCTTCTAGGACAGAATCCTTCGTTGAAGAGAAACAACTGGCTGTGGAATCAAAACTGAGCAAGATAAAGAAAATTAAAAGTCTGGAAAGAGAAGTCTGGGTAAAAATGGGGGAGGGGAACAGTACCAGGAAATCTCAGAAAGCAAGCCACCATATTTTTGAACACTAGAAAACAAAGGCGTTTTATGAAGGTAGAACGTTAACTTGGTTCCTTCAAAAGTTCAGGTAAACTAAGTTCACATACAAATAAGGAACAAGGATCACATACAAAGGTCAAAACTCATGCCATGTTGCTATACAGACAGACTAAAGATAAAGAGCAAAATAACATCCCTGCACACAAAGAAAGTATATGAGAAAGACCAACAGAACATATCAAAACTGATACCTTCTATTTCAAAATGAGATAAAAGTTATTAAGAAAATGATAAAAGACATAATAGAGGGAAGCGGCTGTGGCTCAATCAGTAGGGCTCCCGTTTGCCATATGGGAGGCCCCGGGTTCGGTTCCTAGGGCCTCCTGGTGAAGGCAAGCCCGCCCGCACGGCGTGGTTGGCTGACCCAGTGAGCGCAGGCAGCAAGGGGGGGGATAAATGAATAAATAAATAAAATCTTAAAAAAAAAAAAAAAAAAGACATAATAGAACAACACAAATCAGAATTAGATATGAAGTGACAATTCAGGGAAGATTAGAAATGAAAGAAATCACTTCAGAAATGAAAACTAAACTAGAAGGAACACAGGAATGAATAAACACAACAGATAATGACTTTAGAGAAAGAGGTGCAAAGGGAAAATGTTTAAATTCAAAAGGATGAAAGATAAAAAGGGATTTACAAAAAGTGATGTATATAGAAGACAAGCCAAGAAGATCCAATATGAACGAATAATATGAAATCTAGAAGAAAGCTAAAGCAAGGGAAAGAACAAATATTACAATTATTCAAGGAAATGTTCTTGAAATAAAAAAAAAACAAAACAGGATGTGAAATTACATAACGTAAGAGTATATTGTGTATTGAGAACATTGACACTGTCAACCAACACAAAGCAAATTCTAGTAAAAATAACTGAAGTGAAAGAAGGAAGGAAAAAAAAACATGGTCACCCACAGGCAATAATGTCATTGCTAGCCTCAGGTTTCAGTGATTCTAATCTGTTGTTAATCATCTTATTATTTCTCTCACATCCTTTCTACTTGGAATCAATGAATATTCTATATTAATCTTGCTAAATGCAGGTTTAGCTATACACACACATACACAAGATCGGCAAAAACAAAAATAGTTTAAAAAAATCAGTAAGTCCTGCATTTCTGCCTAAATATAATATACTGAACACATTTGCCACGGCTCTCTTATGAAAGCTAACTAAAATGACAAAAAAAGAGATTAAAAGGGCTAACTCATTTAGACTAACACTGGAAAAGAGATGACAGAGATGAGTTAAGAAACAAAAGCTGGAGCACAGATGAGTAGAACTGACTTAGCAGATGAAGTTTGCAACCTAAGGGCCTATAGAAAGATAAAACTAAAATACAACTTGATTCTAAACGCAGAACTCAAGTAAGGCTCAGTAATGAAGACCCCAGGTTCTTCCAAAGGCAGGGTACAGAGGCAAAAACATGAAAGCTGGTCCCTTCACAAGCAGGATTCCTCATCCCCCAACTCCATAGAAGACTGACAAAGTTGAAGCATAAGATTCTAAACTCAGGTGTACTATGCAGAGTTAAGGGCTAAAATAATCTACTAAAAACAGGGCATTTAAGTGGAAGTCTACATAATGAAATGTGGATATCCTCAGCCAACCCAAGAGAAAAGCGAATTTCATCAATTAATAAGCCTCATCCATAAACATAGAGCTTCTAATCAGCTTTTTGGTATCTTTCTCAAATATGAAAGCAACAAAACATCAGCAAAGATTTAAGGAAATTTGAGAGAACATCAAATATAGAAAGCAAAACAAAAATAAATTTGAAAGAAATAGAGAGAAGGCAAGAAGCAGAAGAAAATTAGACAACCACTAAAACTAACCTTCTCAGAGAGGTAAAATATTACAGCCTTGAGACTCTCAAGCACAAGGCAAGGCAAGGGCCAAGCAAAGCTTGACAAATTTGGCTGGTACAAAAGCAATGAGTCCTTTTTAGATCCAGGCAGTGTTATTATTTACATACACAGCAAAAAAAAAAAAGAGTATTCAAGCCTGCCAGCTCCCCATGGTCCTTGCACATAGCAGTACCAAAACAAAAGGGGCCAGGGGACAATATAGCATAAGGGAGGGGACACTCTCTTGCTGAAAGGCTAATGCCATGATGCAGCTATAGTTTTAGTCTGCACTGTGCCCTAAGAGGGGGAAAGGTAGAAAATCCTATGCATCACAGGAACTAAAGAGGCAGATGGGAAAACTGCCAAATGACATCCTCCTGTAAGATAGGGAGGTTCCTGCAATATACAAATACAGATGAGAAAATGGTTGGGTGATAGCTCCTCACAAAACTATCTTGTGATGTTGCTGGGAGGATCACAGGATATTCCTCCAAGACTTAGGTCAGCCTTGTTACCAAGCAAGGGCTCACTGCCTGATGCACATAGAAGTTATACTATGATACCAGGAGTTTGAGAAGAGTTTTATTACAAGGCAGGCAAGTAAGGTGACATGAGAAAAATCTCAAATCTGTCTCTCCAAGTTGGAAGTGCTTAAGATTTTTATGGGATTAAACAAAGGAAGGTAAGGATTGTGATATGAATTCTTGCGTATATATTCAAATTAAGGATTCAAGTTAGCTTATTTGATTGGTGGTATATAAACTTAAATTAAGGATTTATGTTAGCTTGTATTGACTGGTTTTGTCTTTTGGTTACTGTCAGTAGGGAACAAGCATGGGCCTGAAACATCCTTGAGCTAACTGGATGTAAAGGGGGGCATGAGAGCATGATTATAAATCATTCAGCTCATACAAAATAACAACTACAAGTGAAGGAAATAACAAGTAAAGGAATAAGCTACAATAATAGTAAGTAAAAATAATCACAAGTAAAACTGCTATAGTCAGCGCTTGCAGCCTGCAGTTCAAGCTCTGCTGCGTGACTTCTGTGGATATGTGCAAGGTCATCAGGGCACCATGGAAGACCATTCTCGTACAGAAACAAGGTCATAATATCATTTTTAAAGGAAATATTCAAAGAATAAAAAACAACAAATATATCTTTGGTATATTTAAAATAAGACAGAATTTTAAAAAATCATTGGTAGCACTGAAAGAGAAAACTGAAAAAATATCTGAGGAAGTATAAGAAAAAGATGGAAAACAGAAAGAATCAAAAGATCAGGCCAAGACTGTCAAATAAAAAGAGATCCAGAAATAGAAAAAAATTAGAGGGAAGGAACTTATCCAAGAAGTAATATTAGAAAACTTCACAGAAATGAAGAACATAAATTTTGCTAGGTCCATCTGGATGAATAAATACCAATAGACATCATCAAGAAATGTCAGAATACTGAGAATAAAGAAAAGATCCCAAAGCTCCACAGAGAAAGGAATAGGACATACATCAGTACCAAGAATCAGCATGACAAATGACTTCTCAGTGGGTTCAATGGAAGTTGGAAAACACTGGTGCAATGCTGTAAAATTTCCAAAGAACAATGATTTCCAGCCTAGAAGCCAACATTCTATATAAAGTGTGAACTGAGTGTGTAAGGTAGAACTGAACCATGTTGAGTCATACCAATGAATCAAAATCATTGTTCATGCAGTCTTTTTCAGGAACCTACTGGAAGATGTACACCACCAAAATGAAATAATAAACCAAGGGAGGAAGACAATTCAGGAAATGGGGGACCCAACACAAAGGAGAAATTAGATTAGCACAGTAGAGTAGAGAATTCCACAAGGAATGTCTTCAAATAAAAATGACAGAGGGAAGCCAATGTGGCTCAAGCAATTGGGCACCTGCCTACCACATGGGAGGTCCCAGGTTTGGTTCCTGATGCCTCCTAAAGAAGACCAGCAAGACAGTGAGCTGATGCGATGGGCTGGCACAGCGAGCTGATGCAACAAGACGACACAATGAGATGACGCAACAAGGAGACACAATGAGGAAACACAATGAAAGACACAAAAGAAGGGAGCAGAAGTGGCTCAAGCAATTATGTGCCTCCTTCCCACATAGGAGGTCCTGGGTTCAGTTCCTGGTGCCTCCTAAAAAGAAGATGAGCAGACACAGAGAGCACACAACAAACAGACACAGAAAGCAGACAGTGAACGCAAACGAGTGGGGGTAGAAATAAATAAAATAAATCTTAAAAAAAAAAATGATAGATAATATGATGTATTTGAACTATTAAAAGATTTACACTTCTGGAAGAGAGTTTGGATATAATTATTGTCTGCTACATAGAAAGTTGAGCAAATGAAATAACAAGGCAATTACATTTTTAATTCCAAAAAACTTAAAGCAAAAATTGGGCAAAAAAGGAAATATAATTATAGACACCACTTGGCTCAGTTGTGAATAGTATTTACATAGCCAAAATAGTATAAATATCAAATGCCAACTTGACGAACAATTGTGATATGACTGCATTTTATTGGAAGGATGAGGAAGGAAAGGTATGTATTGAGGGGAGATAGAGAGGAAATAGAGCTGAATCTTCATATTACACAATAGATCAATAGATAAAATCTTAAGCTGAAATATCAGGAAATAGCATAATAACCATGTTATCTACAAATACAGAGATATCAGAAAAAACATCTAAAAGATTTGAAAGTGGTTACTTCCTGGGAGCAAGTGCTCGGTGTGAAAAGGATAGGGAAGGAGAGTGCTATTTTTCACTATAAACCTTGAATAAAAATAACTTTTTGACTTTTAAAATTATTTACATATTATTTTGAAATGTATGTAACAATACATTAAAGATAACTTAACCTAAGTTTATGGACCAAAATGAATAATTCTAGACAGTATACTTACCAGGTGATCCCGACAATGAAGACTGTAATAGGTAAAAGGGAGGAAACATTAACTTTAAGATTGTTGTTCATATCCAGCAACACTGAGAGACAGAGATCAAATAGATTGCTTCATTTTGAACAAAGGTGGGGTGGGGGAGACAAGAAATATTGACTTAAAGAGTTCCATAAACATCTCAAATTTCAAGGTATTCTGAACTGGAATCACAGATCATAGCTGAAAGAAATCTTATATACTGCCTTAATTGTTCATTTCTCTCATTTTAATTACTTAAGTCCAAGTTTACACAGCAGGTTAGGACAAAACCAGATTCCTTTATTCTTAAGTCACACTTTTTCCACTGCATCACAAAGCATTTTAACATAATTATTAATATTAAGGAAAATATATTTAAGTTCCTATTGATATATTCCCTAGCCGCTCCCCCTTTTTTAAAAAAAAAGGCTAATTGATGATAAAGAAAATCTAAACAAATATAAAGCGTTTTAAATTAGAACATGTTGGTCTTTTAATTCTTAAGAATTAAATAGACACATGAAAGGTAAAGTATCTACTTTTTATGGTGGAATCGTAACACTTTTATGCTGCCATCTATATTTGGCTCAAATTGTGGCTTTACTATGGCTTTATTTACCTTGAAAGTGGCATTTAAAAATGCAAATTTTCTTGTAATTCGTATTACTCTTCAAATGATTCAGAATACCTCTACTCAGGTAACTAACTACACATGTACCAGGATCTAACATTTTGCTGAAAACAGGTTTTGGCAACAAGATTTATAAGGAGAGGCTATATTGTCTGATAATTTTAAGGAATTGATGGTGTTCAATTAACGTATCTGGGAAGGACTGGTGGTTTTTCATAATGGTAATGTTATGCTAGTAACCTGGATAGGCTTTTAGTACATACATGAGTGTATGGATTAGTAGGAGCATCTAAAAGTGGGCTCAGGCCTAGTGCTTGAGGCAAGTGCTCACTACGAAGGCAGAGGACCCATCATCAGTTGCAACCTATCATTCAAGATTTGGGTCACCTTCCTAATCAAATATCAGGCTTCCTTGAAGTTAATGAAAAATTAGATGGTCAAATTTTTTTTTTCTATTTTAATTTAGTTACTAAGTAAACACTGACTAGAAATTTTCCTTAATTTGACAAAGGGGAGGAATTAGGTATAAAAAGTAGCAGCAGCTGTATATTTATTAATCACTCTATTCCGTGCTAAAATCTACACTGTAGGATCCCTGGGTTTAAAGATTATGAAAGACTGAATACCTTAAATGCATTCAATAAATATTTGTGAACTGATGATTTAAATGCAGCAACAGATCAATACATGGTATTCTCCCATTATGTAGGTATTTTATAAACAATTTATTCCTATTCTCTAAAGCCATGGATTCTCAAAAAGCTCTCAAGTTTTTCAACATGAAAATAAAAACAAATAAAGAGAAAAATGTTGGTTTTCCAAGGTAGAAATCTAAGTAGCCTCTAATTTGTTCAGTTCATTCTACCTCACATATATCCACTCCAGTCGAATGTCCTTTCAACCACTGTGCAGTGAATAGAACAGACAAACAATGCTTCTTAAAGGTGGTGATTTTAATCAGCTGCAGCACTCAGACCTTTTTCTATTCTTGTTATATGTTTAGTAACACAAATGCCATCTACTGTATTTTATAATTAGTAAGCAGCAAAGTTTATTCTGTGCTTTAACTTTTAATTTAAATCAAAATAAACTTTTTTTTTTTACCACAATCAATGCTTTTTCATCTTAAAGCAGTAACAATGAGAACTCACTAAGTCATATCCATGTTTATCAACCTAAGAGAAGCAATGATAGAGTCCTCTGTGTTTCATTATAAAGGTTCAAGGATTATTTTAAAGGCATGAAGAGGACCAAAAAAAAAAAAAAAAAAAGAATTTGAAACTACAAATCCAATGTTAAATAAATGTCCTATTTCCATTAAAAAAAAAAAAAAAAAAAACCCTAGAAAAGTAACATATAATTAAGCCAGCTAGTAAAACACAATCCCTAGAAGTTTTGTGTATGAAGAAAATTCTCATACAATATCAGTACAGCATGGCTTATAAATAAAATGCCCTATTCTTATAATCAAACATAAAAACAACAGTTCTAGATTTATATTCAAGGAGAAAGAAAAAAAGATGAAAAATTATTTTACTTTAAAGGTTCCAACTTAAATTTACTTTGTTGTCAAACAACTGCAATTAGTGAGGAGGGAGAGAAGCATCCTAATTATGACAGGATGTTTATTTATTAAAACTATACAAAATTAGATCAGTTATGACATGTACTTATCAAAGGTCCCTGAAGTTAATTTTACTTTTGGAAAAGTAGCAAAAGTCTTCAGATCCAGAATGTTAGTCTACTATTTTTGATTCATAAAATTATAATACACCAGATTTTCAAGCAAAAAGAGCAGATGAAATGCTGTATGATAAGAATCTCTTTTTCCTGATAAGTTGGAATGTAAATGAAAATATTCCTTTTTTTATTGAGGAAAAAAATTTGAAGTAAGTGCCCAATAGTGTCAAATACCTGTTAGCATGGCTTGTCTGCTAGAATTAAACTTGGGCAACTAGTTCTACATTGCTAATAAATGCTTCAAATTAAGTCTTTTATTCTTTTTATTTTTTAAAAAAAGTTTTCCTAGGTTATTTCAGATCTCTAAGCCTTATAATAATAATAAAAAAAAGTCATTCAGTTTAAATGAGTAAATCCACACCCACAAAAGGCATCTTAAAGACAGCATAAATTTTAAAAGTGCATGTAAAACTAAAATTTTTAAATTGTTAAATCTAGGAACAATAATTTAATATTCTACTGTAAAATATAGGTAGCCTTGAGAGGAACATGCTTGGCCAATCTTTCTTAAGCCTTTAGGTTTGGTGCCAAAATATTTTTAAAATGAAGAAAAAAAAATACTTTGATTCTTTGCTAATGGTTTTTAAGATATTAATTTGCAGACAAAGCTAAGTACTCAACTAACAAAGTATCCTGGCTATCCAACTATTTTTGTCATGAATTCATAAAACAATAACACAAGTATATAATATAAAAGTAACAAAAAACAACCATAGGTATTTTAGGTCTAAGATCAGTTTACCTAATAAGGATTACATGAAAAATACCATATAAGACCCAAAATAAACTTTA
Organism: Tolypeutes matacus; assembly: GCA_026826555.1. Classification (NCBI taxonomy): domain Eukaryota; kingdom Metazoa; phylum Chordata; class Mammalia; order Cingulata; family Chlamyphoridae; genus Tolypeutes; species Tolypeutes matacus. The sequence continues at coordinate 4,230,570 of JAKSZT010054324.1, read as the reverse complement.
GATACAAAATTATATGATGTGGCTTTGTTCAAACACACCTAAAATTAAAATTAAATAACTAGGCTGGCTTTTTTACATCACCAGCTTTCATTAGGGCTTTAATAGCTCTTGCTCTCATCTCTAGTTCTAGCAGCTCCAGCTGCTGTGCAGAAGGCTGAACATCTTCTGACGGAGGAACAGTTAGGGTAGCTGCTTTTGGTTCCTTTGGGTTAGACTCTGCCAGTCCCAGAATCTCATTCACACTTTTCTCAATGTCTTTCTCCAGGTCATCTATCTGATCAACTTCACTATGGACTGTATTTTCTGGGACCTCAGGAGCCGCTGCTGCTTCTTCATTGCATGGGCCTTCTATGTCACTGTCATAAGCATCTGCATTTATACTTAGTACATCACTATCTTCTCCTTTACCTGTAACAAACAAAAAAGGGAAAAGAACCATGTAACCCAAATACCCTGGCCAAAATTTCCTTTGTATTTATGACTAAAGTGCTGTTTTGATCCCACCCCTTCCATGGCGTCCCAAACATATTTCATAATCCTAACCCCACCATCTTTGTCCACGACTCAACTTTGAAAACAGATCTAATTTAATGTAAATTTTAATGTATTTTTCATTCTTATTTAGAAGAACATGTAGATGGGAAAATTATTCCACCACATAGTGTTTCCACGATCCAGTTTCCTAATTCAAATGTCATTAAGTTTTATATCACAGAAAGCTTCTGCATTATAAAATAAAAGTTGATGTTGGAAACCCTTGCGATAGATTATTGCTTATTATTGCAGAAGTAAAATTTAATTCTAGAAGGAGAATTTTTTGCTTTATAAACAACAAAAAAGGAAAATAATCACGCATAAGCTGGATACCACATGCATTGCAATGATCCCAAATCGTTTCATATGCTTTTTAAAACACTTTGTTCTAAATCAATAAATTAAGGGAGGGGTCGGATGTGGCTCAACTGGTTGGGCGTCCGTCTCCCATATGGAGGGACCCGGGTTCGATCCCTGGAACCTCCCGGTAAAAAAAAAAATTAAGGGAGAATGCCTAAAGCAATATTCTAGGATAAAATAAGTTTTCATTGAGAGAAATTTTGTTAGTAAAGTTAGTTCATCTTAATTTTTTAAAAATGCATTTGCTATAAAACTGCTATAATTGAATATAAATGCCTTTCAACCATGTCAGCCTCAGACTTACTTAAGTCCAGGTGTCCTTTATAACATGGAATAGTCACTTATACCTCTAACTTATTTATTAACTCTTTAATATGTTTTTTTTTTTTTAAGTAATTATCCCTAAAATGTTAGCTATTTTATGGATGGGGAGGACTTATTTAAAAAACGTAAGAGGGCAGATGTGGCTCAAGTGGTTGAGCACCATCTTCCCATATAGGAAGTTCTGAGTGAGTTCAGTTCCTGGTGCCTCCTAAAAATATATACACACAAAAACAAACAACAAAGCAAACAAACAAAAAAAACAACTCAGGGAAGCCGATGTGCAGCTGAGCGTCGGCACGACTAAGGTTAATTTTAGTTTCTAGCAGATTTTAACATAAAATTCTAAATCTGTACCTATAGATTCTGAATGAAAATCTACAGGGTGTTTAAAAGATTTTAAAACATAAGTTGCTGGAAAATGTAAACCGGTTTTTGGACTATAGGTTGTTGCTAGATAATGAAACAAGAGCAGGAAAATATAATAGGTGGGTAGTGAGGGGAAGGTCTGAAAGTCAGGATACCTGAGTCCTCATTCTTACTCTGCCTTTAAGTATGTAATTTGGGTCAAATTCCTTAATCTTTAAGAGTTTTCCATCTGTAAAAATGAAGGCAACTTGTCCTAGAACATCTCTATTACAATGTTAAGTTTATATAAAAAATATAAAATGTTAATACTTTATACTATTCCCCCCACGTTTCTTGCTAAGATACAGTTACCATGTATCTTTCACTTAATATATTCTTCACCTAGATAATAATTCCAAAAGAATTTCCTAGTAGCAGCAGAAGGCAATGAAAGATAAGTTAAAAGCGAGTAAACCATGCTCTACTAAATTTTTTTCTCCAAACAACCTTTTTGGTAAAAGATTTTCTAGAGAAAAGAAATATATTTATAATGTCCAGACATTCATTGTAACTGAAGCTCACTTATTATCTTAGGTCCAGAGATTGGTGTGTAATGACAGAGGTATACAATCTGAAGTAGCTGCCCTTCTACAAATTAACTTTCTTTGAAACTCTATGCAGGCAAATAAAAAAATAATACCTAAGCTAAACTTAGAGACAGTCTCATTAACTAAGTGGAGATTCTTCCCTAAGGGATCCTGAAGACATATGTGGCAAATCTTTTAGCTGGATGTCACTGTTATGTACCACAAGCCTGCATTTTCTAACAAAGATTACAGAGAGGTATACATTACTGTGCATAGATATTTTTAAAATGGGAATGTATGTTTACTTTCTTTTTCTGGGGAGCAGGTCACAGCTTTCCAACACTTTTCAAATAGCTAAGAACTGTTGCGCTACAGAGGCTCACTTTTTTTTTTTTTTTTTAAGGAAGAACCGGAGATTGAACCCAGGACCTAATACGTGGGAAGCAGGCGCTCAACCACCGAGCTACATCTGCTCCCCAATGAGAACTGGGTTTTTTCATTTGTCTGTTTGCTTGTTTTCAGGAGGTACCAGGGATTGAACCCAGGACCTCATACACAGGAAGCAGGTGCTCAACCACTTGAGCTACATCTGCTTCCCTCAATTCTTAATTCAGATCATCCTTTTAAATCTTTTTATAAGTTTATTTAGAACATAACCAGAGCTAAAGAGCTTCTCCTGCCCTGAGCTTTTAATAATAAATACTTATTTTATAAAGCTATTAGCACCAGCACTTTGGGATCAAAATGTTTACATACAGACTCCCAATGTTTCAAAGGAAAAAAAATGTGGATGAGGATTAAAAAAAATTTTTTTTCTATTAAGCTTGTTTCAAATTTTTTTAGCTGGCAGAAGAGGACCTATACTTTCTTTGTTTTTATATCAGAAATAGCTATACATATTCTATCACTGAAGAAATGCTGCTCTATAAATTTGGTACTCTCTGCTTTGGCTTTTATACTGAGCTCTCCAAAACAAAGTATTGCTGAAAGCATTCATTGGTTCAGCCTATCCATTATAAATGCATTAGAGATGCCAAAGCTTTGAAGAATAATACACCTAAAATAGTATAGCATAAGCACTTTATTTCACAAATGTGAAAACAAAATAAGAGACTTGTACAATATGACAATTTGAAGATCTAGGGTTATACTTCAAGGCGTTTCATTATTTCTCAACCATCATTCTACTGAGGCATTTTTTAAAGCATTATTTGCAAACATATGAATATATTTCCAAAGATAATTCAATCTCATCCTTGGTATTAGGAAATTGTAGGGTTCTTCTATCAATTATGGATCTCAAAGTAGAAGAGGCAAAACTTGTACAGTCTCTCTAAAGAAGTAACTCTTCCCCCAAATGGTCATTGAAATTCCTTAAAACTGCACTGTAGTAATTTCTGTCCCTCTTCATCCTCATCCCCCATGTGTGTATGTGTATGTGTGTGTATGTATGCATTTGCGTATGTGTGTACAGGTGTTTTCAGGGGATGGTAAGTGCCCATTGAAATTACCTGAGAATTCCATGAACATAGGAACATCTTCAATTTTTACATGGGTTTGAGAGTCTAAATAAGAGTAACAAATCAACCCAAAAAGGTACATTATTTTACCTCCTCTGAATTAAACCTAATCAGTAGTAGAGAAAAAACAAGTATTATTGTAACAAATAAAATATGCCAGATTATGCTATGGACCATAGTTAGTGGTAATAGTCTAACTATATTATCTCATAATCTGTAACAAATGTCCCACAAGAGTGTGGTGTGTTGGCGAAGGGGTACTGTAGGAGAATTCTACACATGTGCATGACTATTTTGTAAGTTTAAAACTTCTGTTAAAAATATATTAAAAAGGGAAGTGGATGTGGCTCAAAGTGGTTGAGCGCCTGCTTCCCACATGGGAAAGTCTCAAGTTCGGTTTCCAGTGCCTCCTAAAAACAAAAAAGCAGACAAGAAGTAAATAAATGAAAAAAATCAACTCAGAGGAGCCGATGAGCTCAGTGGTTAAGCACCAGCTTCCCACATACAAGATCCTGGGTTTACTCCCTGGCCCTAGTACCTCAAAAAAAAAAACAAAAAAATAAATAAAATAAAATAAAAAGTGGCTCAGGAATAGTGAGCAGAAAATTCTATTCAAGTTACCTATATCATAAAGCAGCAAAATAACTAATGCTAAAGAAATAAGAGGATATGACATATTCCTTACATTAATTTTTCTAATATATTCAGTAAGATGGAGGTACCCTGAAACACTACATGCCACGAAAGGTACTTCAGAGAAAAGCAATACAAAAGAAAAAATGGTGCAAATAACTTATAAAAAGGGATTAAATGAATTAATTTTAAAGAGCTTGAGTAGGTAACAGTTATAGGAAGATAAAGTAATAGTTACCTTTTTTTTTTTTTTTCAAGTAAAAAGTAACAAAGAATGCAGAGATTTATTGAGGAATCATTTTTTTATGGTTGATCCCCTGACCAACTAATCACCAATGTACATTCTATTACATTTCCCCTAGTTTATATACTTTCAAATTTGTCTTTTCTTTCGTTTTCCTGCTATCTCCTGTGCTACCAACTTGATTCATACTCCAAACTCTGCACCCAAGTAGCAAAGATGTTTTAAAATACAAACCAATTCATCTAGACTGTAAGTATCTGGACAGCAAAATGAATCGATCACTACCCAAATTCATCACTGTCAAAGATAAATAAATGGAATAATTTATCAGAGAAATATTTGTTTATATAATTCAATGAGGCAGTTATAAACTTGAGATAAAACCATAAAGGCAAAATATTCAGTAAATAAACAGTACAGCCAACAACATTTATGCATTTAATTGATAGGACAAAAAACCACAACCACATAGGATCCCATCACTTTAAAAATAATACTTTAAATAAAAATTAAAAAGTAATATATTTTGAAAATAATATGCAATATAGGAAAACTAAAATGCAATATCCTTATTCTTATCTATAACAAACCTCAATGTATGAGAGCTGCAGAGGTTCCCTTAGCTTGGTAAAGAAAAACTATTCTATATTGTAAGTTTACTTTGTGTTAAAATAAAATTTTTAAATAGAATACTCAATGAAAGTAAATAAAAATACAAGAATTATTAATAATATCAAAATATTTCAAGTGATAAAATTTTTTTTTTAAGTTTTAAGTAAATTATGCTGGCATCCTTAAACCTTGATAGAAGTTATAATCTATTTGTTAATAATTCAAACTTATCAGAAATCATTCTAATGAACAGGTCTTAAGTGACAGCATGAAGCATATCAACAGATGCATCATGGGAGTCCCAGAAAGGAAAGGGGACAAAAAGAATATCTGAGTAAATAATGGCGAAAACTTTCCAGAGTCTAATGAAAGACATAAATATACATGTCCAAGAAGTACAATATACTCCAACCAAAATAAACCCTAACAGACCTATTCTGAGCCACATACTAATCAGAATGTTAAGTGCAAAAGATAGGAAATCTGAAAGCAGCAAGAGAAAAGCAATTCATGTCATACATGGGATCTGCAATAAGAGGTAAGTGCCGATTTCTCATCAGAAATGATGGTGGCAAGAAGGCAATGGTATGATATATTAAAAGTATTGAAAAAGAGAAAGTGCCAGCCCAAAATTCTTTATCTGGCAAAACTGTCCTTCAAAAGTGAGGGTCAGTCTATAAAATATTCAAACAAAAAACAGAAACTGAAGGAGTTCATCAATAAAAGACCTGTCCTACAGGAATTGCAAAAGGGTGTTCTTCAGCTTCAAAGGAAAAGACAGCAGACAGTGGCTTGGGGCACTTTACCGAAGTAAAGTTCTTCAGTAATGTTTACTAAATGAGTAAATGCAAAACCCAACGTACTGTATTCTCAATATGTAACTCTAGTATTTAATTCCTATAAGAGTTAGAATACAAGTGAATAAGACATAGTCATATTTCCTGATAATGAACATGCAAAATATAAAGAGGTAATGTGGGACAAAAACAACATAAAGAGGGGAAATGGAGGGATATAGGAGCAAAGAATGTGTATGGTATTAAAGTTAAGTTCGTATCTTTTCAAATTAGTTGGTTATCGACTTAGGTTGTGTAATACAAATCCCAAGATAACTACAAAGAGTATTTAAAAAATATACAGAAATGGAAATGAGAAGGGGATGAGCCAGATAAATCATAAATGATCAACTATATAAAAAAGGAGGCTACAATAAAGGAAAAGAGAGACAAAAAATGATATAAGACATATAAAAAGCAATGGACAAAAGGAAAAAAAAAAAAAAAGCAATGGACAAAATGACTTAATACTGTCATTAAAATAATACCAGTGGATGTTAATTAATTAAACTCCTCAATCAAAAGACATTGATTGGGAGAATGAATTTAAAAACCAAGATCCAACTATATGTTGTTTATAAGACAATCATCTTAGATCCAGACAATAACAGGTTGAAAGTGAAAGGATGGGGGAGCAGATGTAGCTCAAGATGTTGAGCACCTGCTTCCCATGTACAAGGTCCCAGGTTTGATCGCCATCATCTCCTAAAAACAAACAAAACAAATGAAAAAAATATTTCTCATTGGGGAACAGGTATAGCTCAGTGGCTGAGCACCTGCTTCCCACGTACGAGGTCCTAGGTGCAATTCCTGGTACCTCCTAAAGAAAAAAAAAGATAAAAAGACAGCGAAAGGATGGAAAAAGAAATTCCAGGCAAATAGTAACACAAAAAAAAGCTTGGGTAGCTACACAAATATTTCACAAAATAGACGTTAAGCCAAAAGTTGTCTTAAAAGACAAAGAAGGACACTATATATTAATAAAAGAGGCAATCCACCAAGAAGAAATAACAATCAATAAATATTTATGCATCTAATCACGGTTCCCCAATAACATGAAGCAAACATCAGCAAAATTGAAGGAAGAATAGACACTGCTACAATATAATTGGAGACTTCACTACACCACTCTCAGCAGCAGATAGAACATCTAGATAGAAGGTCAAAAAGGAACCAGTGACCACCGACTCTCAGGACATTGAGTCTTAAACGGGAAAAACTTGAGGGAAAGTCAGCCACTGAGGCCAGCCTGGGCTGGGGAGGGAGGCACGCTGACCAGACAGGGAAGACCCTTCACAGCGCTGGCAGCCCTGCTACCATGTGTGAACTGTACAGCAAGCAGGACACTTTGGCGATAAGGAGGAAGCACATTGGGCCCTCATGCGAAGTTTTCTTTGCCGAAGATCCCATCAAAATAGTGTGAGCCCAGAGGCAGTACATGTTTGATGAGAAAGGTAAACAGTATTTGGACTGCATCAACAGTGTTGCCCATGTGGGACACTGTTATCGTGAAGTGGCCAAAGCTGCCACGAAACAGATGAAACTGCTAAACACAAATTCTCGAATTCTCCACGACAGCATTGTTGAGTATGCTAAAGGCCTTTCAGCAATCCTGCCAGAGAAACTCTCTGCTTGCTATTTTACAAATTCAGGCTCTGAAGCCAATGATTTAGCCTTATGTGTGGCTCAGCAGTACAGAGGCCACAAAGATGTGATCACTCTTGACCATGCTTACCCTGGTTATCTATCTTTAACTAAAATCAGTCCTTATAAATTTCGAAAGGGCAAAGATATCAAGAAGGAATTTGTACATGTGGCACCAACTCCAGATACTTACAGAGGAAAATACAGAGAGGACCATGCAGACTCAGCCACTGTTTATGCAGATGAGGTGAAGAAAATTATTAAAGAAGCTCATAAAAGAGGAAGGAAGTATGGAGAAAATCCAGTTCCATGTGCTGTTGGTATGGCCGTGCTGGATGTAATTGAAAATGAAGACCCTCAAGAAAATGCCACATGAGTAGGGAAGTATCTTGCTGAGTTACTGAATGAACAGAAGGCTAAAGACACTTTGATAGGAGATATCAGGGGTGTTGGCCTTTTTATTTGAATTGATTTAGTGAAGGACCAGTAGAAAAGGACCCCTGCCATAGCCAAAGCTCAACACATGATCTATAAGATAAAAGAAAAGCGGGTACTTCTTAGTGCTGATGGACCTCATAGAAATGTGCTTAAAACAAAACCAGCTATGTGCTTCACTAAAGAAGATGCAAAGTCTATGATGGACCAACTTCATGGGATTCTAACAGTTTTAGAAGCAGCCATGGGAGTCAAAACTGAAAGTGTGATTTTTGAGAATAGTCCATGCAGAACCAAGATACCTAAGGAAGCGTACTTGGAATTGCTCAGTAACAGCTCCACTGGCTCCAAAGAAAATTCTAGCAGAAAAAGAAATGGATTGTGCACAGATAAACATTCACTACTCAGAAACAGGCTCAAGACATGAAAAAAAAAAAAAAAAGATAAATATCCAGAGTTATGCAGAATGAGCAGATGTGTCTCTTCTGTTAATGGTTCTGTTGTACACAGGAAAGGTGAAACTTTCATTCCGTTTAGATTTGTAAATAAAAAAGGTCAATGAGTAATTAAGATTCATTAAATGATAATCAAACCATGTCAAGATTATTAGTTCAGCCTCTAGCCTGTTAATTCCTTACTTGAGGTTGCTGAACATACTTTATTTATTCTACTAAACTTAAACTTGCAGTCCAACAGTAAGATGGCAGTGTTACTTCTCATGTCTTAAAGTTTGAATTTAGAAAGCAAAGTACAGTAGACTCTTTAATTTTGGAGACAGTTCATGAAAATATGAATTCAATAATGATTTAATATGTAAGAGTATGCGTATAGATTTAAACAAAAGATGACATCAGCCAAAACAAAATAAAACAAAAAAGATGAATAAGGAAACAGAGAACTTGAATAATATGATAAATTATTCAAAATAATTTATCAGACATATACAGAACACTGCACCCCAAAACAGTAGCATATACATTCTTCTCAACTGCACATGGAGCATTCTCCAGGATAGACCACATTATGGATCACAAAACAAGTCTCGATAAATTTAAAAGGAATGAAATTACACCAAGCATCTTTTCTGACCATAATGGAATGAAGCTAGAAATTAGTAACAGGCAGAGAACTGTAAAATCCACAAATATATGGAAGTTAAATAACATACTCAAACATAAATCAATAAGTCAAAGAAGAAATCACAAGGAAAATCAATAAATATATTGAGACAAATAAAAATGAGAACACAACATATTAAAACTTATGGGACACAGCAAAGGCAATACTCAGAGGGAAATTTATAGCATTAAATGCTTACATTATAAAAGAAGAAAGAGCTAAAATCAAAGGCCTAACTGTACTCCTGGAGGAACTAGAAAAAGAACAGCAAACTAAACCCAAAGCAAGCAGATGGAAAGAAATAAATATTAGAGCAAATATTAATGAAATAGAGACAAATAATAACAATAATAATATAAAAACAAAAGAGAGCAGTAACAAAACCAAAAGTTTGGTTTTTTGAAAAGATCAATAAAATTGGCAAGCTTTTAGCTAGACTGACAGAGGGGGAAAAAAGAGAAAGAACGCAAATACATAAAATCAGATATGATGGGGAGGGGGATCATTATTACGGACCACAGAGAAGTAAAAAAGATCATAAAAGGATATTATGAACAACTGTTTACCAACAATTTAGACAACCGAGATGAACAAATTTCTAGAAAGACACAAACAACCTACATTGATTCCAGAAGAAAGAGAAGATCTCAACAGACCAATTACAAGTATACAAATTGAGTAAGTAATCAAAAATTTTCCAGAAAAGAAAAACCCAGGACCAGATGGCTTCACAGGTAAATTCTATCAAATATTCCAAGAAGAATTAATACCAATCCTACTCAAACTCTTCCAAAATATTGAAGAGGAGGAAACACTACCTAACTCATTCTGTGAGATCAACACCACCTTAATAACAAAGCCAAATAAAGATACTATTTGGAAAGAGAGATTTCCAGGGAAAATGGCAGAGTAGGGAGCTCCAGGACTCAGTCCTTCCACCAAAACAACTATTGATCAGGCAGGAACTGTCTGCAACAACTAACTTCAAACTCCAGAGGCCAGAAGAACACTATACAGCATTCAGGGAAGAATGGGAGGAAGAACTATATGCTAAAGAACTATAAATTGCTCTCTCCATGTGACAGCTACCAGTACCACCCCTGACTCTCACAGCAGGCTGCTTTGGGGTGCAGTCCCTGGCTGGTGACAGAAAGGATGTAAAAATCCTCCTTTTCAAGAACATGCGCATGCACAGCTGATCACTGATCATGGCCTTTTTTTTTTTTTTTTGAGGTGCCGGGGCCAGGGATTGAACCCGGGACCTCATAAGTGGGAAGCCGGTGCTCAACACTGAGCCACACTGGCTCCCTTGAGTTGGTTTTATCATTTGTTTGCTTGTTTGTTTTTAGGAGGCACCAGAAACCGAACCCGGGACACCTCCCATGTGGGAAGCAGGTGCTCAACCACTTGAGCCACATCCTGGTTTTTTATTAGCAAATTTGGGTCACCATGTCCTGAGTGCAGCTACTGTTTCAAGCCACCCTGGACCAACAGTGGCAGCCATCGTTCCAACCCCACTCTGGACAAAGGTGGCGGCAGCCTTTGTTTTAACCCTCCCTGGACAGGAGCGGAGGCAGTGGAGAATTAAAGATGCAGGGATTCCTCAGGGCTATAAGGGAAAGCTGAAGGGCTAATTTGCTGGGAAGCCCAGGAATGCTCAGTTTTCAGGAGCTGTCAAAGAAGCTTTTGGCACCTTTACTGATCCCCTCCACAGGTCACTTTGAATCCAGTCTATGCCTCCTTTGTGGGTCCCAGGCTCTGCTCTCGCTGGGAAAGAACAAATTGTGAGTCTTCCCCAGGGTGACCCTCCTCCCAGAATTTGCCCTCCAGGAAAAACCTGCAAGAGACAATGAAAGAGATGCAAAAAAATTATATAGTCAGACAGTCTGGGACAAAGGCCTCCCTGCTTTAGATACCTGGAACAGGGAGGTTTGTCCCCTGAGAAAAGAGAGGACAATCAAACTCTTATAAACTAGAGAACTCCAAAGCAACTAACAAGCATGAACCAGAACAAGACAGAGGCCTGGTAAGACAAGAAAGATCCTGCACAGTGCATTCAACTTGGGTAGACTTTCCTGATGGGAGGGCTAAAATCCAAGAAATTCTGTTTTATCATCAGCTAGTTAAAAAACCAAGAAACAGATATCCCAGGGAGTAAATCCTAGAGTTAAAATTTTAAAATACTAAAATGCACAGTGTGAAACAAAAGGGTACAAGACAAACAAAAAGAAGGAAATGGTGGCCCATCCAAAGGAAGAAGATAAAAATCTAGAAAACACCAACAAAGAGGATGAGAATGTGGATACACCAAACAAAGCCTTTAAAAAGTGATCTTAAAAATGCTTAAGGAAATAAAGTATAGAGAAAGAACTATAGGATATCAGGAAAACAATGAACAATATGAGCATTTAAGTAAAGAGATAGAAGTTTTAAAAAGGAAACAAACAGAACTACTGGATTTGAAGACCACAATAACTGCAATGAAAAATGCCCAGGAAAGTTTCAAGAGTAGATTGGAGCTGGCAGAAAAAAGAATCAGTGAAATTGAAGACAAAACAGTTGAAATGAGTCAGGCTGAGAAGCAGAAAGAAAAAGGAAATATTAAAAGCGAAAATAGCCTAGGACAGCTATGGGGACACCATAAAGGGCACTAATATACGCATTATGAGAGTGGCTGAAGACAAAGAAAGAGAGAAAGGGGCAGAAGGAATAGTAAAAAAAAAAAAAAGTGACAGAGAACTTCCCAAACATAGCAAAAAATGTGAATATGTACAGCCAAGAAACTTAAAGAACACGGAACAGGATAAACATGTTATCCTGTAACATGTTTTTTACATTATATGTAAAAATACACCCCGTCATATAATGATTACACCATCAAAGGCAAAGGACAAGAAGAGTCTGAAAGCTGCAAGAGAAAAGCATTGTGTGACATACAAGGGAGTCCCAATAAGCTTGAGCACTAATTTCTCATCAGAAACTATGGAGGCAAGAAGGCAGTGCTTTGAAATACTTAAAAGTGCTAAAGGAAATCTACTGCCAGCCAAGAATTTTATATCTGATGAAACTCTCTTTCAAAAATGAATGTGAGATTAAGACATTCTCAGATAAACAAAAGCTGAGGAAGTACATCACCACCAGACTTGTCCTACAAGTGATGCTAAAAGGGAGTTCTTCTGACTGAAATGAAGGATACCAGACAGTGTGGTTGAAAGCAGCATAAAGAAATAAAGACCTGCAGTAAAGGTAAAGGTAATCATTTGGGTAATTAAAAATTACAGTGTTGGCAGCAGATGTAGCTCAAGTGGTTGAATGTCTGCTTCCCATATACAAGGCCCAGGGTTTGATCCCTGGTACCTCCTAAAAACAAAACAAACCAACCAACCAACAGAAAAAAAAAAACAACTCTCAATGGGGGAGCAGATGTAGCTCAGTGGTTGAGCAAGCGCCTGCTTCCCACATATGAGGTCCTGGGTTCAATCCCTGGTACCTCCAAAGAAACAACAAAACAACCTGTGTTACTGTAATGTATTGTTTGGTATGTAATTCCACTTCTTCCTACATGTGCTAAAATGCAAATGCATAAAAAGTAATGAAAAATCTAGGGTTTTGGACATACAATGGACAAAGATTAAGTGGTAACAAGTACCAAAAAAATGATGGGGAGACAAAGGGGTTTAGGAAAAGTATATGTGCATGCTACTGAAGTTAAGTTGGTATCAAACCAAATTTAATTGTTATATATTTAGATGTTAAAATTTAACCCTATGGTAACCACAAGGAAAACATGAAAAAAATATATCCAGATAGAAATGAGAAGGCACTTGATATGGTACAACACAAGAAAGCAAATAAATATAAAAGGTTTTAACAGAAATTAGGGACAAAAAAGGTATGACTTATAAAAGCTAAATAGCAAAATGGCAGAAAACTTGTATTATCAGTAGTAACTTTAAAATGTAAATGGATTAAACACTCCAAACAAAAGGCAGAGATTGGCAAAATGGATTAAAAAAGCATGACCCAAGTATATGCTGTCTGCAAGAAACTCACCTTAAATTTAAAGACTTAAGTAGGATGTAATGAAGTAGAATGTAATGAAAGTAGAAAGATAGAAAAAATACACCATGCAAGTAGTAACCAAAAGAGAGCTGGGGTACTTATATAATATCAGATAAAACTGACTTTAAGTAAAAAACATTTACAAAGGACAAAGATAGTCATATACTGATAAAAGGAACAATTCAACATGAAGATGTAACAATTATAAATATATACGGACCTAACAGCATGGCCTCAAAACATATGGAGCAAATACTGACAGACCTGAAGGGAGAAACTGATGGTTCTACATTAGTAGGAGGCTTTAACACACCATTCTTAATAATGAATATAATATCTAGTCAGAAGACCCATAGGGAAGTACAGGACTTGAATGACAGAGTAAAGTAACTAGACCTAACAGACATACATAGAACAAAAACAGAATACATATTCTTATCGAGTGCACATGGATCATTCACCAGGATAGAAATATGAATAGATATTAGGAAAAGGCAGATCAAAACTACAATGAGATATCATTTACACCTTACAGAATGGTCATTACTCAAAACAAAACAAAACAAAACAGAGAACTACAAGTGCTCAAGAGGACATGTAGAAACAGGAACACTCCTTCACTGTTGGAGGGAATGTAAAATGGTGCAGCCACCGTGGAAGACAGTTTGGCGGTTCCTCAGGAAGCTAAACACAGAACTGCTGTATGACTCAGCAATCCCACTACTAGGAATATATTCAGAAGAACTGAAAGAAAGGACGTGAACAGATATTTGCACACTGATTTCCACCAGCGGCACTATTCACAATTGCTGCAGGATGGTAACAACTTAAGTACCTGTCAACCCAATAAATGGTTAAACAAAACGTGGTATATACATAGGAGGGAATACTATTCAGCTGTAAGAAGAAATGAACTGGGGAAGCACAAGACAACATGGATGAAATTTGAGGATATTATATTGAGTGAAATAAGCCAGACACAAAAGGACGAATATTATATGATCTCACTGATATGAACTAAACAGAACAAGTAAATGTATGGAGTTAAACTAGGTTAGTAAGAGACAGAATGTTGAGAAGGGGGAGCTGATGTTGAATGCATGTAGAAATTATAAATATGTGGAAATGGATGGAGTTGATGGTAGCACATTATAATGAGCATAACTAACACTGCTGATTTATAAATGTGATTATGGCTGAAAGGGGTAGTCTAGCGAGGTTAATGCTAACTGAAAGACAGCTATAAGGTAATCTAGGGACTGTATAGCATAGTGATTTTGGTGGTAGATGAAGATTGTGGTTAATAATATAAACACGAGAATGTTCCTCTATTACAAGTTGTTAAGAATATGGCAACACATGGGAAAATACAACTAATGTAACTTATAGACTATAGTTAATAGTAATATTGTAATATTTTTGGAGCAAAGGCAAAGAAGGTACTATAGCAATGCTAAAGGTCAAAAAAAAAAAAGAACATGGAATTTAGTTTTGATATGAATATGATCACAATAAGCAAAGTCACAGTATCTTGAATAATGGTTACTAGGAGATGGGGTGGGGATAGAGAATGGGAAGTTAAGGCTTAATATGTACAAAGTTCCTATTTGGAATGATGGTAATGCTTTGGTAAAGGGTGGTGGTGATGGTAGCATAACATTGTGAACATAATTAACAGCACTAAAATATATATCTGAATATGATTAAAAGGGGAAAATGTAAGATTGTGGAGTGTGATGGTTTGAAGCTGTAGGCACCCAAGAAAAGTATGTTCTTAAAGTTAATCCATTTCTGTGGGTGTGGACCCATTGTAAATAAGATCTTTTGTTGAGTAGGATCTTAAGATATGACCCACCTCACTCAGGGTGGGTCTGAATCCTCATACTGGACTCTGTAAATGGTATGAATATGGAAAGACAGAGAGAGAAAGCCACAAAAGCACAAAGCTGAAAGCAATGAAACCTGGAAGAGAAGGGAGAAACCAGCAGATGCCACCATGTGCCTTGCTATGTGAGAGGTGACCAGGATTGCTGGCAGCCAGTCTTCAGGGAGAAAACATCCCCTGATGATGCCTTGATTTGGACATTTTTCTCAGCAGAAACTGTAAGCTTATAAGCTAATACATCTCCACTGTTAAAAGCCAACTCATTTTGTTCTATCTGTTTTTGCAGATAGATTACCAGAGTCTGGGGTAGGGGTAGGGAATGAGTAGTTAATGCTTCAGTTGTACAGAGTTTCTATCTGAGTTGATTGTAAAGTTTTGGTAAATGGGTGGTGGTGATGTTAGTACAACATTGTGAATGTAATTAACAGCACTGAATTATCTATGTGAATGTGGTTAAAAGGAGAAATTTCAGATTGTATGTTACTAGAATAACACTTAAAGGAAAAAACAGGACTATGCAACACAATCAGTGAACTCTTGTAAATGATGGACTATAGATTCGTTTTTAAGATTTATTTATTTATCCCCCCACACACACACACACCGCTTGTTGTTTTTATGCTCACTGTCTTGCTCTCTGTGTCCGCTTGTCTTCTCTTCTCATCTTCTCTTCAGGAGGCACCAGGAACCGATCCTGGGACCTCTGATGTGGGAGTGAGGCTCTCAATCACTTGAGCCACATCAGCTCCCTAGTTTGTTGTATCTCTCCTTCTCTCTCCTCTGTCTCTTTTTGTTGCGCCAACTCACAGCACGGGCCAGATCGCCTTCACCAGGAGGCCCCAGGAAACAAACCCAGGACTTCCCATATGGTAGATGGGAGCCCAATCACTTGAGCCACATCCGCTTCCCTATGGACTATAGTTAATACCACAATTGTAAGAATGTTCTTTCAGGAATGTAAAAAATATAGCACAAGTACTCTAGATTACTAATAATGGTTAATTCTAGGGAGGGTAGTAGAAGTAGAAAGAGAAGAGAAGAAAATGTGTTTCCCATTTTGCACTATGAATGTATGTATTTCTTCAATGTTTTATGAGAATATAATATTGTAAACAGTTCAAAAAAAAATGAAACCATAGTGTTAGATAACAAGAAAGGGTATCATTTAAGCTGAGAAATTTTGCAGAATTTTTTACAAAATAGTAAGTAAACAGACTCAAACTGACAGAAATATGAAAGCAAAGCAAGCCACAGCCAAAAATACCACAGGTAAGTGTAAATCTTTCTTAGAGTCTTGTAATCAAGGAAGAGCTGACTGTAGAACCAACAGCAAGATAATTGAAATTAAATGCATTCAAAATAGTTGAGCCAATTGAACCTCTTCTTTCCCTCCCCACCAAAATGTCCAAGCACTCTATTGGAAGCCCTTCTCCCCTCCACTTATATTAAAGAGAGAAATCTGTTAAAGAAATATATCTAAACAACTACTGAGGAAATCCAAACCATCTACCAACAGAAGCCAGCTACAATAAATAAAGGGCAAAGGTGAATAAAGGAAGAAAGAAAGAAAACTCAGGGGATCAGAAGATAATCCACTGGTGGTGGGGAGGATGGGGGTGGGAATCTACACAGTATTATTAAAAGGAATTGAAGTAGAAGTAGACACAGCAGTCATAAAACAAGTATAGGCTGCAATGTAAAATGATCACAGAATAAGAATTGTTGGAGTTAAAAAACATGGTTATCAAAAGAAAGCATTCAATGGTTGTTGGAAAATAATGTTGAGGAAATCTCTCAAAAGGTAGAACAGAAAGAAAAAGATATTTACATATGCAACTTAAGAGATAAGAATAAATGATTCATGAAGCCCAACATCAACTTAATATAATTAACTCAGCATCTACTGAGCACCTTCTTATATTTTCTGCTAGTTACATCTTAGTGCTCCACAATCTGCCCAACCAAGGAAGGTGTGCTCAAACTCATTATTTACTTCACAAATTGTCATATTTCCTGTGGCACTGCTTTTGCCTGTTTAAATAAAGATGCTCAAAAACAAAACTCTATCCAAACATTAATTATCCAAATGAGGAAATATTCAAAGAAATATAAGGTACAGAGGAGTCTTCTGTGGTGATGACTTTTTTTTTACAAAGGGCACATAATCAATGGTTAATTTAAAAAGATTGGGATGAATCCATACAAATAATGTAAACAAAGCTAAAGGTTAAGGGAAACAAAAAAAAATTGACAGCTTTATTAAGAGCAGAAAGAAAAACAAGCTTGGAAGCAATATACTTTTTGGGTTAGATAGTAAAATAATAGTAGGTGAAAGAAACTAATACCTCATTTTGCTTCCTTCATCTCTATTAAGAATAACGTATATACTAGAAAAAGTACAACAGAAAAAAAGGAATTCTTTTCTTCATTTACCCATTCACTTACTCATTCAAAAACATTTAATCAGTACCCCTGTGGACTAGCACCGAAAATTTAAAGGATCCCAAGACATAATCCTTTGTCCTGAAGAAGCTCTCCATTTGAAGATGACAGTCACATGTAAACAAACAGAAATTCCATTGGAACTATGTACCCCCAAAAAACATGTTCTTAAACTTAATCCATTCCTGTGGGCGTGAATCCATTGCAAATAAGACATTTTGATGAGGTTATTTCAGTTAAGGTGTGGTTCAACTCAATCAGGTTAGGTCTTAATCTTGTTACTAGAGTATTTTTTAAGCAGAATGAAGTTCAGACAGAGAGAAAGAAAGCCACAGAGGGAGCAGTCAGAAGCTGAACATTAATGAACCCCTAAAGAGAAGAGAGACCAGGAGAGGAAGCCATGTGCATTGCCATGTGACAGAGCCAGTCATTAGGAAGAAAGCATTGCCTTGATGATGCCTTGGATTTGGACTTCTCTACACCTTAAAATCATGAGCCATTTAACTTCTGTTATTTAAACCAATCCATTGCATGGTTTTTGTTTGAGCAGCCAAGGAAACTAAAACAGGTACTATTAATTGTTTGCTAGATTAAAAATAATGATTAATTATTGGGCAGTATTATATCAGAAGTAAATAAACTGACAATAGTGTTATGAACTAATCAATTATATAGTAGGGGAATACTGGAGAAGAGGTGGGTGAGCAGAGGTAGGTTAGGGAATTCTTCATAGACTCGGAAATATTTGGTCTTAAAAAACAAGTAGCTTGATTAAATAAACAAGAGTACACAGCTGGTATAAATGAGTTTAAACCTCAGATTTAAACAAATTACATCACAGGTATTAATACTTGTAGTCAGAATTGATATAATTCCTATTTATATTCTGAGATATGTTGTGAAATAGATACATGATAGAACATAATTCTAGTTTTCAAAAGCAGGTAACTTCCACAATACTACAGTACAGTAAATGACATTGATTACCAATAAAATTCTAGATTTATTAAAAGGTTTATGACCTCTGAAAAAAAGCAGAGCTAACTATTTTAGACAGATCAGTAACACTTGAGCATGGATCTAAATGATGTTTGGAAGACCTGTATGGTTATCTTTGGGAAGATCATGCAGGCACAGGGAATAGCAAAAGCAGTCTTTGAGACATAAAAATGCTTGGAGTGCTAAAGAAAGGCTGGGAGGTGGGAGCAGAGTGAGCTAGGGGGAGAGTGGCAGGCCATATCATGTAAGGCTGTACTGCATAGGAAGGAAGGACTCCAGAATTTGTTTTAAGCTGGAAAGCTATTGGAGTACTTTGACAAGAGGAGTGACGATTGTATTTTAAAAGAATCAGTCAGACTGCTACGTGGAAAAGAGATTACAGGGGAGCAAGGTTAGAAACAGGGGAATCAGGATGCTAGAAGAATCAAGGCCAGAGATAATATGGTTAAGAATAGGTGTAAAGTTGAATTCTGATTATTTTCAAAGTATAGCTGACAGGATTTGCTGACAGAGATGAAAGGACTTAAGAATGATTCCAAGTTCTTGGCCTGGACACCCAGAAGAATGTAATTATTTACTGAGATGGGGAAAACTATAAAAAAAGCAAGGATTTTTTGTTTATTGCTTGGCGGGTCAGGACAGGGAGGGGTCTAGAATTTATTCTGGGATATGTTAACTTGAAGGTGCTTATTTGGCAGCTAATAAAGAGGTTGGATATACAGGTGTTGAAAATTGGTACACTGCCAGTCTTGAAACTCTAGTCTTGAATCAACAGCCAGAGAATGTAGAGAAGAGAAAAAATTCAAATAAGACCTGGGGCACTCACTCTTTAGAAGTCAGGAAGAGGAGGAACATGATGCAAAGGGGACTGAGGAGGAGGAACCAGGGGAAAAAAGTGTAAGAAAGCAGTTATAAACAATGATGTCAAATGCTATCAAATGATGCCTGAGCAATGAACTGTGGATTAGCTGATGGCAAGAGTTTACTAGAGAGGGGGAAATTGATTAGAGTGATGAAATAACTGCAGGAAGGCATGAGATCAGTATACAAATGGAGGGGCTGATCCTAGCAGCAGAGATTCATCCGTTTCAACAGGAAGGAAGAGAAGTATATAGGTAGATACAGGAGAACATGAAAACTTATTTACACATGTTTTCTTTATTAGACAAGTTCTTTTCATTCTTGGTATCTAGCAAAAAAGAGTAAGTTTGTTGGACAATGGAATCAGCTTCAAGATTTGAAGCACTATCATTTAGAGGAGATATTAAACTCATTTTTTATAATCCAAAAGACACAAAATGACCACTGGGTAGAGGTTACATAAAAGCAAACTATGATTCAGTATAGAGATCCTTTTACCAACTGGAGACAGCCAGGAATGATACTAAGATGATGAGGCAGAAAAGAATAACAACAACATTAATGATGTCAGAAATAATTAAGAGTTAATATTTATTGAACACTTGATTATGTAGTAGGCACTTCTATAAAGCATTTCATATATATTAACTCATTTAATCCTTAAACAACAAAATATCATATATATGATACCCATTTTATATTTATGATTCCCATTTTAGAAATAAGGAAACTGAGGAAGAGAGTTTAAGCACCTTGGCCCCGTTCACACCACTAGTAAGTAGCAAAAACAGAATTCAAACCCAAGCATATTTCCAAAATCCATGCACTTAAACATTCTACACTGCCTTCCAGATATTCACAGAATAGAACGATGGACCAGATTCAGGCTGAATGTACTTTCTTCATGTAGGTCCCTTAAAGTTACATCAATAAAGATGTGGAAGACACAGAAATAAATAAAATAAACTTTTAGTTACCTGTAAGTTCAGTATGTATCAACTACATGATGTGACTACCAAAACTGCTAATTAAATCATAGACTATGATGTGGGATATGGAAAGAGTTCAGCCTGAGTTCAAGCCCTAGTATTTACTATCTTCCCTTTGATAGAAGCACTTCTATGTAAGGAGGTATATTTCCTAATGAACTAGATGAAAATGGAATGACTGAAAAATGTGCTCGCTTCAGCAACACATATACTAAAACTGGAACAATACAGACAAGATTAGCATGGCCCGTGTACAAGGATGACATGCAAATTTGTGAAGTGATCCATATTTTTTAAAAAAAGATACAGTTGTTTCAAAGGGGTTTGTTATGAATTGAATCATTTCCCCCACAAGACATGTTCAAGTCCTAATACCATGTCCTGTGGATGTGAACTCATTTGTAAATAATATCTTGGAAGAATCAGGGTGAGCCTTAATCCAATATGACTGGAGTCTTATAAGCAGAGAAAATTTGGATGCAGAGTGAGTAGGAAATAGAGACAAATGATCATGTGATGAAGGCAGAGACTGAGTTTATGGATTGCCAGCAACCCAACACCAGGAGGCCACAGACTTCACAGAAAGTATGAACCTGAGCCCCTTGATTATGGACTACTCACCTCCAAAGCTTGGAGACAATAAATTTCTGTTGTTTAAGCCAACCAGTATGTGGTACTTTGTTACAGCAGCCCTATCAAACTAAGACAGGGATCAAAGCATTTGAGAAAGGTTTGGACTATGTAACCTCCAAAGCAGCTGCCCTAAGAATATGTCTAGGGTACTATGAAATATATCACAGGATAGAATATTTAAAATTGGGACAATTTAAAGAAACAGAAAGAAACATTCTTCTGAAAATACTGAATAAAATCTCTTGTAATTTCATTCTCAGTAAAGCAGATGCAGAGCATTATACATTCAAAGACCTTAAAGTATACCTTTTTATTTTTATTTTTTAATGTAGAAAATCTCACAATTAAATGCAACAGAGGAATCTTTAAAAGGTACAAAAACAGTACTCAACTACTACTTATAGAAAGAGACAAATTAAAAAGTGGAGAGTATCCTGTTTTGTGCCATTGCTTGTAATAACTTGTGAAAAGGCTCAAAAGAACGGGGAAAGAAATGTAAATTCTTAAGTCCACTGATGGTTATACCACAACATCATTTTACTTTACCGATTGCTGAACTAGAAACTACCTGTTTCTACAGAACAAGTTTTTAAAAATTTTCTAAAGAACTTAAGCATGTGTTCATAAGTTGAATTTGGTGAACATTTATTTGTTAGAGCCATTCACAGAGATAATAAAGGGCTAAGAAGAAAGAAATTAAAATACAAATATTTAAAACAAATCAGTGGTATGTATGCTTCTCTACTTCCAACTACAAACAGCCTTGTTAACTCTTTCTCTTCAGTGTTCCTCACAGCTCTCTAACACTCAGGTTACAATTTAGGTCTAAAGGAAAACACAGCACACAGTTCACTCTCCAAGCTGGAGATTTCAATGGCAGTCACACAAATCTTCTGGCCTACAAATGCTGCTTAAATCATTAGCTGATGGTCTTCATTCTCTCTTTCTTTACAAAGCAATAAAACTCTCTGATGGCATTTTTCTCCTTTTAAATTTTTTTGTTAATTTTTTTGTTTAATTTTGAAAACTTTCATTTATTCCTTCAGCTACAGTTAAGTTTATTTCAGCAAAACTCAATTCTTTTATAACTGCAAATTGTTTTATTCTTTTGACTGTAAGTCCCTCTATTTATGCACCCCTGCTTCTCTCAGTGCAGTACTACTTTAGAACAACTATAAAAAATTTGTTGGGTTTTTCTATTTATCCCTCATCATGGGGATTCAGTTGGTCTCATATTTATACCTTTGCTAAATGATGGCAAAATCTTTCACATCACATTTTAAAAAATGATAAATCAACAGTCTAAAAGAGTCATTTCTTAACTCCTGTATCTATGTATTAGTGAAAATATTTTTTAAGGTGCCTATTCAATGTTTTTATTTATTTATAAATAATTATGTACTACTACAATAATATATATGTAATAAAAAATTTTTAAAGGGAGAGACTTAAATATATATGTTTAAATTTACTTATTTATTTATTTTAGAAGTTATGGTATTTTCTTCCTTCAAATCCTGGGAGTGTGCACAATCACCACTGGTCTTAAAGGCTGAAAGAAGCCCACAGGAAATATTTAATAACTATTCTTAGCTTTCGTGACATAATTAAACCATTGACAGTCAAACATTTTCCCCCTAATAAAGTCTACCTTTCAACTTGTTGAAGCACTTGTCAACAAAATAACTATTTAAGCTATCTATCATTCACTATCTTTTTTACCTTTTTTCCTGCTTTCTTAAACAAGGAGTTAGAACCCAATTTAAACATTTCCTATAGATTTAGTCACATTTTATTCCCTAATAGAATAAAAAATGTAGAGATAACAGAACAAGTTTTTTGTGGACTTTCACTCTGCTCCCATTAAACAACTTGAGAAAATAGTTTATCACTCCTCCCAAGCGCAGACACACACTAGGGACTGGAATTCACAAATTTGACAGCTAGAAAAGGACCTTCAAGATCAAGACCAATCATCTAACAACTGCTTGAATCTGCTCTACAACAATGCCACCAAGTGGCTGTTTATGCAACCTATGTTTGAATGACTTCAATACAATCTCTCAGAAGGCAGCCCGCTGCATTTTCTAATACCTTTAATTATTTGAAAGAAATAAATTGAACCAAAATCTGTCTAATGATAACTATCTACTGGCCCTATTTTATTCTGGGAGGCCACACAGAACAACCTAATCCCTATTCCATTTGACAGCCCTTCAAATAGTTTAAAATAACTATTATAAACCTCAATTCTTCTCCTCAACCTAAATATCCACATTTCTCTCAACTATTTTTCTGTATAATTTTAAAAAAGTACTCATGACAAGTTCCAAGAAGGAATGAAAACATAAGAATTTAATTCTTGAAGTTATAAAGGAAAATAACTTGCAAGACTACACATATCCCCAGATATATTCTTTAAGGCAAAATTTAAATATGAATCAATAGTTTAATATCACCAAATGACTTATAAAGTCTGTAGAAAGAGAATTCATTAAGATTAGCAGAAATTTGCTTGAAATTTTAAAAATATTTTCTCTACATGAAATACTTTAGATAAACAGCAGTTGTCATTTTAACTACACTACAATTGACCAATTTAGAAAATTTATCTTAACCATCACTATTTTAAAAGCAGAGCTAAGCCTTTTCAAAAATACAAGATCTGAAATTCTCTGAGAAATTAACATGGGATCTCAGTTTGCACATGTGAGCTCTCACATGTGCATGAGTACTTGCACACAAACACAGTTAAAGAGCAAAATCATAACTGCTTCTTATAACATTGTCCTCTGGCTGAAAAGCAATGATTTAGGAAACTAATCCTAAACAGAAGAGCTTCTATTCTACCACAGTACCAATCAAGTAACAAACATATATTTGCATAGTGAAGGTAGTTCTTTAGATTATTAGTCCAATATTTAAAGTGTGGTGGAAGTTAGTTTACAATCTTATACTCATATTTGGCAATGCCGGTTTCATAAATAATATTTCCTATCAACAAAATGAATGCAACCAGCACTAGACAAAATAATTTCAATTTCAATTTAACTAATTCAGAGTTAGTACGTCTCAATATTTTAATTTTTTGGAAGCTCAAAAACTGGAAGTGTAATTTCATATACATAGAAGTCAATATCATATGTCATATAATAAGATTTATTTTATTCTCAAAGAGAAAAGGGAAAATTCTATCTTGGTTTACATTGTGGTCTACTGAACATGGGTTACTTTAGTATTAAATAAGCTTCAATGAATTTTTTTTTTATATGGACAAACCATTAAAGTGACAGAATACATAAAAGGATCATTATATTCTATTTTTATTGCTTTCACTGTGAGCAAAAATAGCTGGCTATGAAGAATAGAGATAATATTAAATTGATTTTGAAAGTTTTATACATTAAAAATAGACAGTATTAGTTCATTTTTTAAAGAAAGGCAATAATCTTTATTGAGCCTTCCCAGGATTTCTATTTCCTGGTCTACCTGAGCTTCTTGGGCAACTTCAAGCAAGATACTTTCTATCTGGTTCAGATTTCAGCTTTACTAATATTTATCGGGATTATAAGGGACATGTTCTACGTAAATGAATCTTCTAGATAACTTGTTTATTTCTTTATACAATAAAAAATCTTATAATCATTTTTACAGACATTTTTCTAAGACTTTAGAAAAAGTATTTTCTTAAACAAAAGAGTTAGAATTTAATTTAACCATGTCCTACAGATTTAGTCACAATATGGGCATGAATAATCATATTGCACAATGGTTCTATTGTACTTTGATCTATGTTTTCTCACTGCTGCTTGCTATCACTTAATGATACAATCAGTGTGAGTCCTGAAGATGGTCTATACTTTCCTATGCATAAGAGGCCTCAGCTTTGTGACATCTGGCCACTCTGAGGTCTTTTGCTCTCCCTCTTCGCCTACATGGATGAAAAGCATAGCAAAACAGGCAGTTGATACTGGGAAGGAAGTTCTAAAAAGTTCTAATTCTAGATGCCTGCAAATGGGAGATGAAAAACATCTTCCCTTAGAGAGCAGCATTGGCTAATTTGTACAATATGGTTTCCATTCCTTTCCTCCTAGGAACTGGAATCAAACTGCCAATTCTAGCTCTGTCTATATTTTATATGACACTCTTTCCTTCCCAGATGATTTTACACTTATCCTCCACACTGCCTGCTTATTTGATTCAAAGAGTAGAAACAAAGGGAAGAAACCATAGCAGTGTTGTCCAATTACATGAGATATAAGAGTACAGTATGAACTAAAAATATGACTTTGACTACATTATATGAAAATGATATGTGCATAGCAGATATCTGTGTATATAATAAATATATATAAAATTAAATGAATATGAGTTTATTTACCAGAAGTGCAAAGAAATTTTGTCTTGCTATCTATGGGGCTAACACAATAGTAATTTGAAAAGCAATGGGAATTTTCATAACCATGAGAAATATCCGTGGACCCCAGAAGAATATATATAAATCATAATTACAGAAAAATCTAGATTTTTATTCTCCCCACATATAAACTAAACATATTGTAATATTAATCATCCAACTTTTATTTTTCACTGTGCTAATAACAGATCATAGTTTGAAAAAAAAATTCTGCCTCAATGAACTGGTGACCTGCTTCTCTCTGCCAAATAAGCTTCTATAAACTCAAGTTTTAAGGAAACTATTCTAAGTTGCTTCCATAATAGGTAACACAATTCTCTTGGCTGCAATAAAGTCATACTGCTCTAAATTTTATCAGGAAAAAGAAGAAATGTAAGTTGGCATTTGAACACCTAATAAAATGTATTGCACTTTCAATTTTTCCTACCGGGGATGAGAAAAAACACATTTTAAAAGTTTAGCCCTTGGAGTCGGATGTGGCTCAACTGGTTGGGCGTCCGTCTCCCATATGGAGGGACCCGGGTTCGATCCCTGGGACCTCCCGGTAAAAAAAAAAAAAAAAAAGTTTAGCCCTTAATATCTTGGTTCTAATAAAATACAAATTATTTACTTCTGCTAACTGGTAATATAAAAAACTACTGATTTAGAGAAAATAATAAACAAAGTAGAAAGTAAACAAGGACAAAATATCTCTGCAAAGACAGAAAAAAAGTTATCCTATAAAATTTATCATTTTTCTCCCTCTACAACCCAAAGCTATCCAGTTAACTTATCTCTAATATCCTGTAGTTGACATGTAATAGAGATTACTGAACTAATACTATTCAAAATAACTTTCAGTTGGAATTTGTCACTATACATCACTGAGTAGAATCCAGTGTTTAATGGAGATGTTGAATTGAAAGAGGTATTTTTGACCCTTTTGATGTCAGACCAAATATAAATTATTTTCTGTTTCCCTATATGTAAAATGAAGGTGAGTTTAAACACTGTGAAAATTAGTGGTAAAATACCTCTAATCTTCAGGTAAATGTTATACACAATCAAGTACTTGATCCATACCTTGTTTTAACTCCAAACCTTCAGGTTGTTTGTTCTCTTTCAAGGATGAAGTAGAATCTATACAGGTGTCTTGTCTGAGGAATGAAAATAAATTTAAAAAAATTTTAAAATTATAGTAAACCAAATGACATCTACTGTTCAGGTTCCTATAGTTAAGTTAGACACTTGGGTGGACATACTGAATTCTTCTAAGGCCCTAGAGTTCTAAAAATGTAGTGCACTCTGGAAACTCAGAAGCATATATACAAGTGTCAGAAGCAGCAGCTACACTTACCAATTCAAGCAGCATGCTTCTCTGTAAAAATCAAGGGGCAAACCTGGAAGGAATCTGGAAGTAATTTCTTCTTCCTCCCCAAACTCTGCAGGGTAGCTGATGGACAAAACCACAACTCATAGCAGCATCCAATAATTTTTCAAGTGCAACAGTTAAATTTAATGTACTTTGGCACTCAAATTATTTAATATTATCTAATTTCATACCTCAACTGTTTTCATGTCTGTCTGTGGGAAATACATATTTTATATGCAATATACTTATGTAATCAAAGTAAATGGATTAACCGCAATATCATGCAAAAATGTTTCAATTCACCATGTTTTGCAATAGAGCTACAAACTAAACATTTTATTTTAGAAAGTGTTATATCATCCTCATATTAATGTAACAAATAGTTTTCAGTGAAAAAGTGAAGACATTAATTGCTAATATTCAAGTAAAAAGTGAACATTTTCTTTAAAAACAGGTATTATATACCTTATAAGAATTTTTATGCACACCCTAACACTAGCATACTAGAAATATTTAGGAAATTTCCCTACTCACAACTATTCAGTCAACAGTAACAAATCCCTCAAATAACTAAAGGAAAAGACTGATGATCATTTCCTTGAGAAGTTTGCCATATTGTTTCCATTCAATATATTGGCACTTTTATCTTCTATATATTAGTATGTTTTGTTTAGTATTAAAACTTTACTGGGAAACGGATGTGGCTCAAGAGGTTCGGCGTCCGTCTACCATATGGAGAGACCGGGGTTCTATCCCCGGTACCTCCCGGTAAAAAAACAAAACAAAACAAAACAAAAACTTTACTAATACAAGCACAAACTTAAATACAGACTATAAGATGATTTGGATTCAGTATTACTTATGACATCTTTGAGATTTATAACTGAAATGCTTTGTTTTTTATACTTCTTTCTAATGTCATTCTACTCAGATTTTATTCTTTTGCCAGAACAACTGATTAGCAAATCCCAAGGAGGATATCAACAATACTCTTTGGCAACTCAGTAACAGGTTAAATGTCAATAACGTACATTAAAAGCTTTGCAAGGAAAAAAGTAAAAAATGTGATACCTCAAGCCTTGCAATCAAATTAGATTTCACCTATTGGGAGCATTATTCTATTTCAGAGTACTTTCCTTTAGAGCAAATCTTTGTTTGATGCTACACATCCTCAAATAACACTTAATTCTTCTTTCAAACACATATAATTAAATTTATAAAGAAATAATTTCACCAAAAACAATGTAATATCACCACTGAAAGGTAGCTAGACATATGTAATATGTAATATTCTAAGGATACACCACCACCTAGGTAAAAATCTAGATGCGAATGTACTGCCTAAATTGTGAGTAAACATCAGACAAACCCAAGATGAAAATGAGGAATTTTCTACTAAAAAGCAGGAGAAAGGGTTGTTTTGTTTTGTTAATGCCAATGATATAAAAGACAAAGAAAGGCTGGGGAAATGTTCCAAGTTAAAGAAGGCAAAAGAGAATAAGAGTTAAATGTAATAACTGACCTCAGACTACTGAACTTGAGGGGAAAATGTTATGAAGGATATTATTTGGTCAAATGACAAATTGAAAAACAGATAGTAGATTAAAGTATTATAACACTGTTAAATTTAATATAGTTGATAACTGTATTGTTGTTATAAACTACAATATCTGTATCCTTAGGTAAAACACAATGCAGTATTCAGGGGTTAAGTGCCATGATTATATGTAACTTATTCTCAAATGTGTCAGAAGGAATACCCAGACACACATAAAGAGAATATATATACTATCCTTTGGTAACTAAAGGTAAATCTACGTAAAGGGTATATAGATGTTTTTTGTACTATTCTTATTCTTAAGACATTTTAATGAATTTGAAATTATTTCTAAATACAAATATTTTAAAATTAATAATAATGCAGTGAAACTAGCCTCCCTGTGAAAGCCCCCTGAAGTCGTTTCAAATAAAATTGGACCTCCTATAAGGCTATCTGCTTTTAGTGCCCAAAGTGGACTTTTATAACACGATCTTATAAGTTGGTTTGGTCAGGTTGCTGAACAAAGTCTCCAAATAGAATTTCATATGGTAGGTATAGTACACCACCTTGTGGCTGAAAAGTGAAAAGCTAATGCTTTTACATCAGTATCATGGGAAGTCAAATAAAGTCCCAGAAATAGTCTGAAAAAAAAATCTATATTAGCTAATTTTTCCAAGATGTAGACTTTAAAACTAAAATTATCATGGAAGTTCAGAGATGTGTGATACAATTTAAAGGTCTTCATTATACAGCATGAAAGGCAATATATTTCCAAAATAGGAAATGCCTTAAAGTTTAAGAAAACTACAGCACATACATGTGATGTATTTTTATTTCTACTTTTACAAAAATAAGAAATGACTATCCTCTGGAGCATAAGACAAACTAGGTGCAGGAGTTGTGAAAACTAAAGATTTACTTAAATGGCATTTAAACATTTCTAGAAAACATTTTTAAATTAGTAAGAATTTTATACAATTAGAGAGAGAGGAAAGGAGAAGGGAGAGGAAGGGGAGGGAGGAAACATCCTAAACTGGTTTGGGTTAGGAATCTTGCAATATTCTTGTGCTCCTTCCCATTGAAAAAGTCTCTTTTTATTTTTCTAATTCTCTTCCGCCATATGCAAAGCACCTTAATTTACAAACTTGTCTTTGAACTTATTATTAAAAAGTCTAATATCCTCTGGAGACATCCAGACACTAAAGTCAGGGCAGATAGCTCAGAATTAAGGTGCCTTGCCAGTGGGCCCTACTTTGGAATTTATGCTCCCCAGTGTGACAGAGTTGGACTTAGTTGTGGTTTCCCTACACATGGCTCTCCTGGCTTCTATTTGAACCTATAATTAGTACTAGAGGTGGTAGGTGTACATCCAAGAAACTTAAATCTTTGGGCTGTCTATGTGCCAGCTGGGCCCTGAATCAGAATGGAGTTGCAACATCTACTCTCCAGTTCATTGGTCTCACCCAGGACAACTAACAAGGAGGTGATGATGCACAACCACCCTACCAAGGAACCAAGAGAGTCTACAACTGCAATTAAGAGAGTCCTATCCATCGGCCCTATGGGATTGAAGCCCCCCTCTCAATTGGAGGTGGAGTGGATGTCATCTTCCCAGAGTCCTCACGATTGAGGAATGAACTATGGACTAAAGGAGACTTACTGATATTCTACTATAGACTTATTGTGATTCTAACAATGGAAGAAATTATATCATTGATGTGGAGGCAGTGGCCACTGGAGGCTCTGAGGACAGGGAGAGGGAAAAACAGGTCTAAAATGGGGGCATTTTCAGGACTTCGGAATTGTCCTGAATGACATTGCAATGACAGATACAGGCCATTATGTATCTTGCCATAACCTACTGAACTGGGTGGGAGAGAGTTTACTGCAATGTAAACTGTAATCCATGCTTAGTGGCAATGCTCTGAAATGTGTCCATCAATTGCAATGAATGTACCACACTAATGAGGGATGTTGTTAATGTGGGAAAGTGTGGGAGATGTAGGGAATGGGACATTGGGAATCTCCTATATTTTTTATGTAACATTTATGTAATCTTTTTTAAAAAAAATAAAAATTTAAAAAAAAATCTCTATCTACCCCCGGGATATAAATTCTTAGTCCCACTTTCTTTTCCCACCCCCAGATATAGTTATCCACTCTTAATCCTTTATTACTACTCAATGATTTTTTTTTTTTTTTTAAATCAGAGTATTACATCGGGGAGATCTGTAGAAATTAAGAAGTATCATACACGTGAATTACCAAAGGTTTAAAATATATCTCTAAGCCAAACAAGAAATCAATTTCTTGAACAAATGAAAAATACTGGAGAGATGCTTCAACAGAAGCATAAAAAAATTAGGCCCAGACAGCCTAGTTCTGTCATCAAAAAAATCACACATATTTTCACATCATACTCTGGTTGTTGTTACAGATATCCAAAATATTGTTTACGTTAATCACTACTTAAAATAATAAAAATTACCAGAACTATTGCTAGATATTGTTAGTTAATATGCTAATAAAAAATACACGTATTACTTAATTGCAAAATATTTTAATATTAACCATTTCAATATAATTGAGTTTCTTTGGGATTCTACTTACTTTAGTTCATGGGTTTAAAATTAAAACACAAACTATTATTTTGAAAGGGTCCACAGACATCAGACCTCAAAAGGGGCCCATGGCATAAAAAAGGTTTAGAACTACCACTTTGGAGAAAGGATAAGGATAGGAAGAGGATCAGACAGGATGAAGAAGTGAAGAGAGGCTTTTTTCCCATTTTATACCTCTGTGTAATGTTTGATTAGTTATATACATACTACCTTTGCTTTCTGGCCCCCCCCTCCCCTCAACAGGGGTTATCTTCAGTTTCATACTTTTCCTTATGGTGGTAGACTGAATAGTAGTTCCCCAACTAGACACACATTGTAATTCCTGGAACCTGTGCATGTTATCCTATATAGCAAAAAGGACTTTGCAGATGTGATTAAGTTCAGGATCCTGAAATGGGGAGATTATCCTGATGGGCCCAATATAATTACAATGGTCCTTATAAGAAGGACACAGAGAAGTCAAAGGCAAAGGAAAGTATCATGAAGAAAACAGAGACTGCAGTGTTGGGCTTTGAGGATGGAGGAAGAGACTATTAAGTCACAGAATTCAGGTGGCCACTAAAAGCTAAAAAATGCAAGGAAATGAATTCTTCCCTTAGAGTCCAAGATAAAAACAGTCTTGCCAACACCTTGCCTTTAACACAATGAAACCGACTTTGGGCTTCTGGCATCCAGATCTATAAGAGAATAAATGTGTACTAACTTTGAGGTAGTTTGTTACAGCAGCAATAGGAAACTAATACACTTGGTGATTTAAAAAATTAATTTAAAAACTCCAGCTTTCAAGAAAATCAGGGAATAGAGATAGGAACAAGTCAAAGAACACAATGAAGAAGCAATAAGGAAAAGCATGCAAGTGAGATATTTTACAGGAAAACTTACCCAGTTCTCTCAACAAGTCAAGATCATTAATAATAATAAAAGACCTTTTGGGGACATCTGAGAAAATTTGAATATGAAGTGAATATTACATGATATCAGGCAACTATTTCTAATATTAAGTGTTATAAAGCAAATATGGGAATATATAACAATTGTTAAATCTAAAAACAAAAAAGTGATACAGTAAAAGTCTATTTACCCAACTCAGACAAGTAACATTACTTAACTGAAAAAAAAAATTTTTAAACAGGCAAACATTTTTAAAAGTTTATTCACCAATCTTTGGATATGGGGCCCATGGCCTTACCTTTAACATGAATCCACATAATAGGTTTTAATCTTATCCTACTCATATAAACCATACTGATAAAGCATATACTCCCCATTTCTAATTTTGGCTTATTTAAAACACAAAAACTGGGGTATAAAAAGAAAGCCCCCTATATTTATGCAATTTCCCTAATCTTTTATCATTGTTAATGTGCCCACAACTTTTTAACAACTCTGAGTTTTCTCAAAGTATTCAACTTAGTCAATGTATTAGTCAGCCAAAGGGGTTCTGATGCAAGATACCAGAAATCTGTTGCCTTTTATAAAGGGCATACATTTGGGGTAGAAGCTTACAGTTACCAGGCCATAAAGCACGAGTTATCTCCCTCACCAAAGGTTACTGCCATGTGTTGGGACAAGATGGGTGCTGACCTCTGCAAGGGTTTAGGTTTCCTGGGTTTCTCTCTTCCCAGGGCTTGCGTCTCTCTGGGCTCAGCTGCTCAGTTATCTCCACAAGGCCAGCCATAGACTATCAGGTGAATGGTTGTCTCTCTCGGGGCTCAGTTGCTCTGCATGCTCCCATGTGTTTACTTCCTGGGCTCCAACTCAAAAAACTCCAAAATCCCTTCTCTGCAGTGCGGTTGCTCTGTGAATCCCTGCCCACCAAGGGGGCAGGGACTCAATATCCTACACACATGGCCCAATCAAAGCTTCAATCATTATTTAATCAAGTAAAAGTGAAACCTCTGAATCCAATATAATCTAATATGCCCTGTGGGGCAGACCAGTCTACAAACATAATCCAATCTCTTTTTGGAATTCATAAACAATATCAAATTGCTACAGTAACTACTCTTTACATATTAATATTTCATCTGTCTATATATTTAACTAAATTATGTAATTATAATAATTGCACTGGAAACAAACATGTATAACTTTTGATAAGCAAACAGTTCCAATGGTGGGAGAAGTGCACAGGCAGGTAAGAGACAGTCATTAACAATTAGTTTTGCACACTGTGAACATCAGTGAATTTTTAAAATGAAATGGAAAGGGCAATTAATATACTCTGTTAAGTAATTATGAGCAGAGAAAAGGAAAAACACCTGCTAATCAACTAACCCAGTGTTTGAGCAGCAGGATAAGGCAGTAAATTGACAGAAAAAGTCAATAGATATAATTAAAGATTGAGGATTCTATATTCAAAAAGGCACAGACATTTTTTGAGTAGAGATCGTATTGCTGGAGATCATATCTCTTGACTGGAGTGAAGAAGATCCCATCTGGGACCTCTGAAAAGTTCACTCTCTTTCATTCTTAGGCATGTTCTAGAGATTCTGGGGAGGTGTCTGTCTGCTTACCATTTAAAAGTACCTGGGTGATCTGCTTCAAAATAATCAGGGTGGGAGAAGTTGGGGAGAGGAGTTACAAGCATGAATTGTATTACTCTCTTTTAAGTAAGTTGAGATTTTCTAAAATAAAAAAAGTTAACTGGTATAAAACAACCCCATAAATTCTAGATGGGCATGTGAGTTGGATGAATCAGAAATCAATTTCCCAAGTATATCATCTCCAACAATACCAGGTCTCAGGTCTACCTAAGGCCTATTCTTATACTCATTGATAAAAATGGTTTAATTTTGTCCTGTAGATTTATGCTGCCCATAAATCCACTATATTCCTTTCAAGTTTAATAATAGCAGTGTGTGGAGGACTCCTTAATTCCCAAGAAGTTCAGTTTTATTGACACTTACTGAGTTTAGGGTTTGGTTGAATATTGATAGCCCCTTTGAAAATTATTTATCTACACACAATCAAGGAATATAAATTATTTGAATTGAAGCAAATCAAACTCCTAGTAGTATCTTAGAATTCTTTTTTTTTTTTAAGATTTTATTTATTTATTCATTTATTCCCCCCCCTTGCTGCTTGTGCTCGCTGGGTCAGCTAACCACGCCGTGCGGGCGGGTTTGCCTTCACCAGGAGGCCCCGGGGACCGAACCCGGGGCCTTCCATATGGTAAACGGGAGCCCTACTGATTGAGCCACAGCTGCTTCCCAGTATCTTAGAATTCTAATATAGCTAAGCTGAACCCAGTAGACAACTCTAAATAATCAAAAATACATGGATGTTTCTCCCTTATTTGAAAAAAAAAAAAAAAGATGGTATGTCAGCTGTGTCATCATAGCTCAAAAGGAAAGCATTCAGTAAATGTGGCTGCTAATCTCTGACTTTCAATTAGGTTATGTAACAGGATGGAATACTCTTTATATGCAACTTTACTAAACTAAGGAAAAAAAAAAAACTCCATGACAGCAACAGAGTTCCACCAAATATTACTTCTAGGGACCTGCAATAGAAGAGAGTTCACACTCAGAACTCTACTTGTTGCCAGCAATAAGACTACAATTGATTCAAGCTAGAGGAATAGCCCAATAATTCCGAAAATCAACATGCT
Source organism: Tolypeutes matacus (assembly GCA_026826555.1). Lineage (NCBI taxonomy): Eukaryota > Metazoa > Chordata > Mammalia > Cingulata > Chlamyphoridae > Tolypeutes > Tolypeutes matacus. Next base: position 4,195,964 of record JAKSZT010054324.1, on the reverse strand, counting down.
ACTCAAAGCTCCATCATCATTAAATTCTATTTAAGTACTACATTATTCTTTCATTCATCTTCTCTCAAGTGCCTAACCTGTAAATAAGGCACTTCTATCAAGTGCCTAACCTGTCTAAACCTGTAGTATACAGGAGAGGAAGTTACTCTTGTTTTCAAGAGTGGAATAACTTGTAGACTATTTAAGAAACAACTATTACAATGTACTAAAATCTAGTATATTGTAACTAGTAACCAGCACATTGTAATTAACTAGAAGATGTCAACTTTCCCTTCAATCATTTTAAATTTCAATACCCATGTACTCCATTTTAATCAAAATCACTCACATTTCAGATTTATGAAAGAGACAACTTAAATGGAGATTTTAAAAATAATTCTTACCAAATAATTAGTCACTTTATAATCCAATTCTCTTTAAGTTTCATTAGATATTTAAATATTCTAGTGGAAACAAAATAGTCCAATTATATGTATTTTCTAAATCTCTAAGGCTTATTTAGAATATCTAGTTTAGTTAACCATTAAAAACTAAATTTGATGATAATCCTCTAAAATATGCCCATCCTCTACTAAGAAAGTAGCCAGGAACAAAGTTCCAGAACACACTCATATAGAATGTACTTTGTAGTATAGCTTATTTTGAGAACCTAGAGTTTTAAATTCCTTTATATTCTAGAACGGTGATATTATCTCAACATTGCGTATGATCTGTAGGGAAATACAGGTTCATCTCACTCAATTTCACTCTCTAAGAGCACATTAATTTAGAATGCATAAAAAAGCATTATTAGAGAGCACAATTCTAAAATCTTGCTAAGATTTCCCTCAAGTGTTTTTAATTTTACTCTTTACTCATTACAAATTTCATCACAAACACATTCTTTATAGCATGATCATCTAACATTACAGGCCATTTTTTAATGCTATTTTAGTTCACATTTTTAGTGTCATTTTAGTTGTAACAAAGCTCCATAGCCAGCATATCATATACAATTGGAGAAAGCACTCTAATTCCAGGCCTCCATTTTACTTTTTAAAAGTATTGTTCTTGTTAAGCAATTTGTCACAGTCTGTAACATTTGCAAATCTTGTCACAATTCCCAAGTTTTAAAACATTGTAACATTATATATACTATCAATTTTAGACTATCTGCAATACAATATAAATTTGCTCATTTGCTTACCTTAGGTGACGATGGCTATTATAATTCCATAGTTCCTAAATCTCATTCTTATTAAAATTATTATGATGTTAACACTCATTAATTTCAAGTTTCAAAGTAGCCCAAAGTCAATTAATTCCTTAAAACCACTGCCTTTTTTGTTGTTGTTTGGTAGTAAAAAGAACTCTTTGTAAGGTAAAAAAAAAAAAAAAAGAGTAAGCAAATAATCTCTTAAAAAGCAGTAGAGATCAGAGAAGTTTGGGAGGAAAAAGGTGCATTTGAAAGTTGACCTTAGGAGAGAAACAGAATTTGAACATATAAAGTTAGCAATGTGAGGAGATAATATAAACTGTTAAAGGTTATTTTAGAATGCTTTTTACTTGTGCATAAACATTTGTGTATATGTCTTAATCTTAAAATCTTTATGGGATTAAAAGAAAACTAGGGGGACGGATGTGGCTCAAATGGTTGGGCGTCCGTCTCCCATATGGAGGGACCCGGGTTCGATACCCGGGACCTCCTGGTAAAAAAAAAAAAAAAAAAAAAAAGAAAACTAATATATATAGGGTGGAATACATACCATACACATAAACACATACACATGCATATATATACTTTATACTGTATGCTGTCACTTCACAGCTTGAGACAATTCTATTAATGTTATGCCCTTTTTGATAAAAACCATAAGGATCATAGATTTCCCATTGAAAGAAAATGTCAAATATTATCATGGATTTCTAATAACATAGATCCCTTTATCTGCAGATATAAATAATGTGAAACTATTTTTGTTCATTAAAATTGGGATAAAAAGGCAAAGATATATGTCTCATCTGAAAAGAATCTGATAAATAGATTTAATTGTTTCTGGGGCCAACCTCTGGCCTTTATGCATTTTCCCTTCAATTAAAGCTTCCTTTTATCGACCTTCTGCAAATTAAACATTTAGGCAAGTGTTCTGTAGCACACTGCAATACACATACCATACAAAGAAGGAGTAGCTGCACTCAGCTCCAACTACATTTTTACCTTCCCAGAAAAAGTCATTTGATCTTATTTTCCAAACAAATCAAAAATTGGGATTTTGTTATGATATCACTGGGTTTTTAAATGTTGGAAACCATTTTTAAAAACTTAAAACATTGTTTAGGTCAAACAAAACACCTCTATGGCCGTAGAAAACCAATTTGCAACTTCAGCTTATGTGGAGGCTTAAATCAAGTACGTTGTATTAGTTTCCTATTGCCACTGCAACCAATTAACACAAATTTAGTGGCTTAGGACAAAATGAATTTTTTCTCTTACAGTTCTGGAAATCTAGAAATCTGAAATGAGTTTTATGAGGTCAAGGTGTAGGTTGTGTTGCTTTTCATCTAGAGGCTCCAGGGAAGAATCCATTTTCATGGTTTTTTTTTTCTACTTTCTAGAGGCTGCTGCATTCCTTGGCCCATGGCTCCTTTCTCCATCTTCAAAGCATATCACACCATCTCCTTCTTCTGCCTTTAACCTTCTTGCCTCCCTCTTATAAGAACCCTTGTGAATATATTGGTCCTACCCAGATAATCCAGGATAATTTTCCCATTACAAGATCCTTAACGATTAGTTAAGGCGATGATTAAATATCAGTAATGCCCATTTTTGCCATGTAAATTAACATATTTACAGGTTCTAGGGATTAAGTAGTGAATATTTTTTATTTTTGGGTATCGGTGGTCATTATTCTACCATATACGTGCTTACTTTTCAGAGGGACATCTTCAGTTATTTCCAATTACTTGGAGGGAGTAAGGTGCACCGTGCATTTTAATGTTGACTTATATTTCTCCTACAATATTGGTATCCTAAAGGGTGACAAAGGAGCAGAACAGGCAGATAAACTATACTGGTAATCTTTTAGTTCTTAAATTGGATTATGGACAAGCGGATGTGGCTCAATCGACATGGCTCCCATTTACCATATGGGAGGCCTGGGGTTCGATTCCCGGGGCCTCCTGGTGAAGGCAAGCCAGCCCGCGCGGTGCGGTGAGCTGGTGCAGCAAGATGACCCAACAAAGGGAGACAAGCAGACACAGAAAAATGCACAGCAAATGGACACAGCAAGCACAAGCAGCAAGGGGGGATAAAAAAAAAAAAAAAAAAAAAAATTGGATTATGAGTTCATGTGAGTTCATTTTATTATCATGCCTAAGAACTTAAATATTGAATAGGATATGATTTAATAAGCACTCTTGTTAAACACCCAGCTTTTGAGGATGAGGGCATTGATATTCCTTGCATTGATATCCCTTAAGCATAGCACAATGCCCAACATAGTAGACACTAATAATAAAATACCCAAAGTTTCTATAAAATGAGGCTATATTTAATTGTGAGAAATCACATCTTTCTCCCCATCACTCTTTTTAAATTGAGTTAATCTTTTATCTACTTTTTACAAAACATAGCTCTTAAATTTATTAGTCCAGTATTTTCTGTTTTCTAATTTATTAAATTCTGCTTTTATCTCTATTAATATTTTGCTTTTGATATTTGTTTGTTTTTTTAACCAAAATATAATTCTAGGGGGAAGGGGATGTGGCTCAAGCTACTGGGCTCCCATTTACCATATGGGAGGCCCCGGGCTCGATTCCTGGGGCCTCCTGGTGAAGGCAAGCTGGCCCATGCCTGAGGAAAGCTGATGGCCCACACCCACGGAGAGCTAGCACAGCAAGATGATGCAACAAAGGGAAACAAGCAGACACAGAAAAATGCGCAGCAAATGGACACAGAGAGCAGACAGCGAGCATAAGCGGTGTGGGGGGGAGGGGGATAAATAAAATAAAGCTTTAAAAAAATACATATATAATTCTAGGAATTTTAACGCACTTAAAGATATGTGTTATTACCACCAAAATAAGGATACAGGACAGAGTTCCATTATCCAAAATATCTCCCTCATGCTATTTCTATATAGTCACATGCTCCCCCACATCATATAAATGGTATCATAAAATGTATGATCTTTCAAGACTTCAAATTTTAAGAGTCATCCAAGTTGTTGTGATTTGTTTTTGTTACTGTATAGTATTCTACTCTATGGATATACTACAGTGTGCTTATTTATTCACCTGTTGACATTTATTTTTTTTTCCAGTTTTGGGCAATTATAATTAAAGGTGCTATAATAATTCAAGTACAGGTTCTAGTATAAACTTTTATTTCTCGAGGGTAAATAAATAGCATTGGTATCACTGGGTCAATATATTAAGTGTATTTTTAACTTTATATAAGACTCACACTTTTCCAGAGTAGCTGAACTATTTTGCATTCACGCCAGCAATGTATGATAGTTCCAATTGTTTCACATCGTTGTCAGCACTTAGTATTGTCAGCATATTTTATTTTAGCCATTCTCATAGGTGTGTAGTCTTATGACATCATGTTTTAATTTACACTGCATTAATGGCTAAAGTTGTTGAACATCTTTATATCACCAGTATATACTATTCAGTGAAGTATCTGTTCAAATCTTTTGCCTATTGTTTCCTTTGGATTGTTTCCTTACTGTTAAGTTTTGAGAGTTCTTTATATATTCTGCATACAAATTTTTTGCCAGATATGTGATTTGCAAATATTTTCTCAGTTTGTATTTTGTCTTTCCATTCTCTTAACAAGTGTCCTATGCACAGCAGAAGTTCTGGATTTTGATGAAACCTAATTTATTACTTTTTCCTTTTATACATCATGTCTTTAATGTCATGTCTAAGAATAAACCCCGGTCATGAAGATTTTCTCCTATGTTTTCTTCCACAAGTGTTAGAGTTTTAAAAATTTACATTTAGATCTATGATCCATTTTGAGTTTGTATTTGTACATGGTGTGAGGTTTAGAAAAAGTTCATTTCCTTGCATCTGAGTGTCCAATTTTCCCAACGCCATTTACTGAAAAGATTATCTTTCTGCATTTAACTTTTTTCCACCTTGTGAAAAAGAGAAGGGCTATATTCGTGTGTGTCTATTTCCTGATTCTCTTTTCTGTTCCATTAATTCTGTGTCTTTTCCCTCAGCAATACCACACTGTCTTGATTAAAATGGCTTTATAGTAAGTCTAAATATTGGATAGGTATAATTCTTCTTTTTCAAAATTGATTAAGCTATTTTAGTTACTTTGCCTTTCCTCACAAATTTTAGAATCAGCTTGTCTCTACAAAAAAAATTCTTCCTGGGATTTGGCATTCTGATTGGAACTGCATTACAGCTATAGATTAATTTGGGGAGAAAATAATCTTTACCATTTTGAGTTTTTCAATCCAAGGACATAGTATGTTTCTCCATTTATTTAGGTCTTTTATTTCTTTCATTAGAGTTTTACAGTTTTCAGCAAACAAACATTATACTTTTTAAAAAAGATTTATACCTAAGTATTACATTTTTGGAGCTATTGTAATATTGTTTTTCATTTGTTTCCAATTTTACATTGCTAGTATATGGAAATAGGATTGGTTTTTGAGTAATGACCTTGTATACTGCAATCCTGCTAAACTTATTAGCTCTAGATTTTTTATAGATTCCCTGTGATATTCTACACAGACAGTCATGTCATCTGCTTAATTTTTTTCCTTTCTAATAGGACTTCCAGAGCAATGCTGAACAGGAATGGGAGAAGTAGATATTTTTGCTTTGTTCCTGATCTTAGGAAGAAAGCATTCAGACTTTTACAGTTAAGCATGATATTAGTTGTATCCTTTTTGTTTTTTAAGGCTTATTTTGTTCTTTATTTTTCTAATTTATTGAACTGGATAGTAAGTTCATGTGTTTGAATTCTTTGTGGATTAGTAACGTGTATTTATGGCTAAAATTTTCCTGAGTAACGCTTTAGCTCTATCCCATAAATGAGATGGCCCATAATGCCCCCACGCACTTATTTGCACTATTTTTGAGACTTATGGTATTAAAGTTACACTGCAATCATAAAGTAAACTGAAGAACTTTTTATCTTTTCCTAGAGTCTGGACTAATTTAAATAAAACAGGTGTCATCTGTTTGTAAATAATAACAGCTGGCATTTATTGAATATTTTATTAGTTGTAAGACATTGCATGTATTAACTCTTGTAAGTAATAATTCAGTAATGAATCCATGTTGTCTTGGTGCTTTTTTCAACAATAAAGCTTTAATCACCTTTCTTATTTCTCCTATATTAATCTTTTCAATTTCCCTTCTTTTTTGGTGTCAATTTGGGTAATTTGTATAATGTTAGAAAACCTCCTATGTCTCATCTTCAAGTCTGTTAAAACAACGAGGATATAGATTCCTATCATTCTCTTAGGCCCAAACATATCTATGGCTATATCTCCTTTTACCTTCTGAATCTTAATTATAATTGCTCTCCACTTATTTCCCTTAATCAGACCCAAAAGGAGTTCATCTGTTACTGGACTTTGAAAAAAAAACAAGCTTATGGATTTATTTATCCTTTAAAAAATTTTTTTTTAAATTTTTGTTTTCTAGTTCATTCAATTTCATCTTCTAACATAGTTGTTCCATTTTCCAACTTTCTTTTGGTTTATTTTGTTGTTATTTTTCTAATTTCTTAAGATATGAACTACGTTCCTGAACTAGTCATAAAGCTTTTCTCCTATCTAAATCTTCCCTTTATATTTGGCTTTGTGATACTGAGGCTGGAAGTCTGCAAATATTATTCCTTTTTCAGCTAGCTTCCAGGTAAATTCTTCAAATCGAATGTACTAGAAGAAGATTGCAAAGGAAAAAAAAAGGAGAAGGACTCTTTCCTGTTTGCTTGCTATTCTTGTCTGCATTGCCCTAGCTATAGCTCTTTAGCCTAGTAACACCAGTTAGTTCGTCTCCAGCTTCTTTTGGGCACTCAGATCCAGACTCATCACCACCCCTTTAAAAGGTACCAGCAAAAGCCAGGCAGTACCACCTCCTCAGAGATCTGGGTCCCTTAGCACAAGGCCTCACCTCAGAGCTCTTGAGATAACAGCAGCCATAGGTAGAATTCCCTCCTCAGAGGTCTGAACCCCAGTTCTATGGGATGCCTTCTCTGAACTTAAAGATTTTAATGACTTTCACTCTTTCCTTTTACTCCCTCATCCCTAGGGGTGTTAGTTACTTCCTGCAGCTATTCTGTTATCTCAGTGTTTTCTTTTTGCTTTTCATTCTTCCAGCACCTGTATGACCAATTCCCTATATTAAATTCTGTTATATTTCATGTGGTCTGTTCTCCTGATTGTAACAATTGACACAGAGCCTTATTTTTGGTCTGTCTTCTTTAACAATGAAGGCATTTAAGGTTATAGATTTTCTTCCTACATCCTTTCTGTGTCTCAGACATTGCAGTTTGAAGCAGTTTTTTTCACTGCAGCTTGTTTAAATTTCCTTTTCGATCTAAAGATGAATTCAGAGTTATATATATCACGCTGCATTTAATTCGTGTTTTTTGGTCATTTTATTATTTATTTCCAACTTTACTGTATTTCCATTTATATAATTTTCTTAGTTTTCTTTATGGCCAAGCACATGACCCATATTTTCAAATGATTCATAGACATGGAAAAAAATGAGACTTGTTTTTAACCTAGTCTGATTGTCTGTTTTTTAGATTTCTTCTCATATTTAGTAAAATTATTAGTCTAATAGTTTCTTTTTTATGTGGCACTTCATAAGAGCTCATTTTTCTCTTTATGTGTTCATCTTTCTTCTCCAGCAGCTTGAGTTACCTTGGGTATGTGTTTTGTTTCAAGTAATCTTCTCTGTAGATATCAGGGTCCTTTAGACATATTACATATGTATATATGTAGGAATGTATATATGCATTTATGAATGAATGAATATATAGTACTTATGGTCCATTCACTGGGGAGCATGTTTAGTGGCAGAAAGGGTCCACAGTGCACAAGGAGACTACTACTTTCATTTTGAGATACCTGCTCCCCCATTTTTTTCAGATCCTCTCAGCTTCAGAGACAGAGAACACCTGGCCCATTCAGTTCAGTGTTCAACTCAGAGGTGGAAGAGACTAAGCATATTCACATAGGCTCTATGTTGACCTCCCACTTTCTACCCTCTGATCCTCTCTCTCTCTCTCCCAGGGTAGCTCACAGATCTTTGGACGCTAGGTTTTCCTCAAGATCCACCTGTTTATGATTATCCCCCTAGGGCTCTCTGATGCTGGTCAGCAGGTATCTCTCCAGCCATGACACAAATACCCTGTCTTGTTGTCTATGCCATGATTCTCAAAAAACTTACATTTTACTTGCACATAAATACCAACAGCATCTGACTTAGGGGGAAAAGATACATTTAAGCTGGGAGTGGAGGGAAATGGAAACATTCAAACTTCCATTTTTCCCTGACCCCTTCGAGAAATGTACACTATTATCTTTTTTTTAAAGATGTGTGTGCAAGGAAGTCTTCCCACAATATTATTTGATAATAATTACACATAATTATTATTATTTTCTCTGCATTTATTCATTGATTTTTCAGGACAATGATTCAGTTCTCAATCAGAACTAAACTCTTTATCAGTTTACTGAATTTGGAAACTTAGAATATTTTTTTAGTTCCTGAAAATTTTATTTGTTCTCTAATTGCATTTTCTTGAGAGTCTTTATTACTTTAAGTAATTCTGTGCTCAACATAAGCTGCCTATTCTGGTTATTCAGTTTATTCTTCCTCTCTCAAGTTATTGAATTTCTTTAATTGTTTTTTGTCTACTCATGGCTGAATGTTCCTTCAGCATCCAGACAGGTCAAGCTATTGGCATCTGTTGGACAGTGAAAAACCAGCAGGCAACAGCAGACATGGGAATTGTCAGAACCAAACATGTTAATAAATTTAACCCTCTGTGGAAGCATAGGAGGGTTTTTATAAGACTGTCCACCAGTTCAGTTCCCTTCTGTATGGATTAGCAGGACTGAATTGTCCCTCTAAGCATAAAGCAAGTAGGAAGATGTCACGCATTCAAGTCAAAGGATTCTGCCAGCTGGACCCTCTTAGGCAGCCTCATAAGGCTTTGAGGAAAGGCGAGCCACTACCTTTAACACCCAGGGCTTCAGATTTTACTCAATACCAAAGAAAATGAAGTTCCCTATCTGCATTTTTCCTTGGATATTTAAAGATAACTCAAAACCTCCCACTCCTTTCCTTGGGTCTACCAGTTTGTTTCATTTAGGTTATTCTATTGATCCAAAAAGGGCAGTGATTGTGGGGGAGAAAAGGTCAGGAACACAGATTAAAGTCAACATTGTTCCACATGATCATCCTTTCCCATCTTCATTGCTTCCATTGTAGTATATCTCCCCAATAATTAATATTATTAGCAAACTAGTAACTAGTTAATTCCAACAATCCTATGAAACAGGAATTATCTCCATTTTACAGATGTATAAAGTGATGTTAGGGAAGGTTAAGCAAGTTAAAAAACAGGTTTCAAAACCAGGTCCATTTGTATGATAGTCTCTCCTTAACAAATAATGCCTCCAATTTTCAAATCACTTCTATGACCTCAGGCACTCATTTTTCTCTGGGACTTATTTTTCCATCTATAAAATGGTGATGATGATAACTCCTCTGTAATGGTTTGAAGCTATACATACGCCAGAAAATCACATTTTTAAAGTTAATCCATTCCTGTGGGTATAAACCTATTGTAAATAGGATGTTTTGATAGGTTACTTCAGTTAAGGCGTGGCCCCGGGTGGGTCTTAATCCTCTTCCTAGAGTCCTCTATAAATGCGATAAATATGGAGAGACAGAGGGAGAAAGCCACAGAAGCAAGAAGCTGAAAGCAATGAAACCCAGAAGAGAAAGAAGAGATCAGCAGTCACCACCACATGTCTTGCCAAATGACAGAGGAGTCCAGAATCACTGGCTGCCAGTCTTTGGGGCGAAAGCATCACCCTGATGATGCCTTCCTTGATTTGGACATTTGCTCAGCTTTAAAACTGTATGCATGTAAATTAACAAATTCTCACTGTTAAAAGCCAATCTATTTTATGGTATCTGCATTTCAACAGCCAAACAAACTAGAACAACCTCCTTCATAGACTGCTGTATGAAATTAATGAGAATAAATGCATAAAAAGTGCTTTCAAAAGTGTCTGGCACACAATACCCAGCAAGTGTTGGCTACTGGTATTTTATCTGACTGCTTTTAGTTTACAGATTTGATTTAAGTTTATGCTTTAAAGTAATTGAAAAGAATCCCAAAGATCTAGGACTTAAAAACTCCACAAGTAACTATTGTGACAATCTGTTAATTTTTTTATTATTCAACTTGCTCATTTGCTGCATGAAAACAACATGACCAGTTTTATAATCACATTGTAAAAATGGGTTCTTCACTCAATCACTTTGAATCCAGTCACCATTTTTAAGAGACTATTCAGAAGTCAAACACAATATTTTGTTGTAATTTTTAAAAAGAATTAAATTTCTTTCTAATTGGTTATTCATAATTTAATGGCTTTTTATTGAAGAAAAGGTAACTGTACTGTTCATGTGTTAAAGATAAAGAACTTTGATGATGGCAGTTTGTGATTATTTTATAAATCGCCAAGAGAAATACTATGTTTGTAAATTAATCTATTCCTCTGGGTGTGATACTCTTTGGTTGCATTAAATTCAGCTGCGGGGCCTTTGATTAGATTACCTGTTAAGCCTGCTGTAGGGCTTTTTATTGGACCGTCTCAGTGAGATGGGACTCAGGTTGAGTCCCTGCCCCCTTGCTGGGTCAGACACAAACGGACACTCACTCAGACAAACACAGGAAGCAAGAGCGCTGCCATTTTTTATCCTGCCATGGCTCAAATAGCTGAGGCCTCAGTGACAGATGAGCCATTTGCCTGATAGCTTACAGCTGAAATTAGGAAGAGAGTGGAACAAAAGAGACAATATAGGAGGCCCAGAAAGAAACAAGCCCTAGGAGAGAGAGGACTACAGGATCACTGAAGCACAAAGCCCCAAGAAGCTGAGCACACACAGCACACAAGAGGAAAGGGTGAGTCTGGAGGGAAAGGCTGAAACTTGGGCAGAGATTAGTGGCCATCTTGCTTCACCACACAGCAACATGCCAGGATCAACAGTAGCTGATTCTGGTGAGAAAGCATATCTGATGGTGTCTTTGTTTGGATTCTTCATGGCCTTGGAACTGTAAGCTTTTACCCTAAATAAATCCCCTTTAAAAAAGCCAACAGATTTCTGGTACTTTGCACGAACAGCCCCTTGGCAAACTAAGACAGTCCCCAAACTGGGAAAAATAGATTTGAACAAAGGGAAAACAAATGTAATCAAGCAAAAGGTCAATACAGGATTCTTATAAGAAGCATCAAATAGGAAAATGATCAATTTAGATAATTTAAGAAACTCTAAAAGCACCAAAAAGGGACAAATCTTGTAAATGCTTAAACTAGCTGAACTATAGTTATAGAAATGATTATACAACTAATAAATGTTTTAAAGCTAAATATTTTGAAGAAAAATCAAGAGTAAGACTTTTCAGAGATATGTATATTTTCTACTTGATGGTTAAATATAAATCACCTGATGGCATTCTTAAGTATGATGTATGTGATGAACAAGTCTGATGATTATGAGCCAGTAAAATAATGCTTCGGTACAGGTGGACAACTTGATGTTCTCTACAGTTTTAACATGGAATTAAATTGTCATTTTTTGGTGATACTTACCCAATAGTATTCTACTAGAAATGAAAAAGTACTGTACTTAAGAATTCAGGTTCAATATGTGCTACTTAATTTATGTTACTGCCCCTGGTAATCTTTTCTTATTTGGGCTACTACCTATAGCACAAATCTTTCTTACTCTTCAGGAAAAATGCCTAGCTTTGCAAAGAGAACTTTGTAGAGAGAGCTTTGCCAAAAGAGATGCCAGTCAGTCTTTGGCAATCACCAAAGAAATAACTGTTTCAGGCAAAATTCCTCAACAGATGCTAAAATTAGTGTGAAAGTTTGATAAGCAGAGCAGAAAATCTAGGAAAAAAAATAATTGGCATGGTTTTCTTGATTAGTCAGCATCCCAGAACTTTAGGCAATTTCTATCATTCCAATTATCAAATTATATATACCAATCTATCCATCAGTGAAATGAGGCTATTATCACCTAACATTAATAGAAATTTAGAAGTATTCAATGAGATAAAAGTGCTCAAAGCTATTAATGTAAGCCTGGTACTCAGTAAGTATTTAATATATAAATAGTGGGTGTCACTAATAGTATATTCAAATCCCAAGTGAGAGATATGATTCTGCTTCAGGATGACATCTCAGTTGTCCTTAATGTATATGCAACAGTTTATGAAAACCACATTAATCCTAAAAGGAATTAATTCCACTGTTATATACACCAAAAGGACCAATCATTATAAGGCTCTAGGTCACTATAAGTAGACAAATCAATCCTCTTACACAGAATTATTTTAGGTAACTAAAACACAGTTAAACAATCACACCCTTGAGGTAAGAAATCACCAAAGGAAAAAGAAGAAATTTTGAAATGAAAATGAAAAGCTTTTAACTTACTGACTCACTAAATCAGAGCCCATCTTAGAGCCATCATCTGCTTCCTCTTCCATGTCAGAGTCCATACCATTATCACCTAGTACATGAAATAAGCCATATGAATGTTTGCTTAGGAAAATATCAAAATGGTTTAATCATTACATTGAAAATAATGTAGATTAAGGAACTTTATAGTTGTTGAAAGATTATTTTAAAAATAAAAATGCTTATACTCATAAGTATTTATTATAAGTACTTATTTGTTCAATGCCTTATTAGATATTTTTCATTGCCCCCCCCTTAATCCATTATATAAATGTATATGTACACAACAATGTGTGGATGGATACAGAGTATACACATGTATATATCCATTGCCAGAGTTACAAAATTCCATTAAGCCATTTTACGTTTAAAAAAAAAAAAGTTATTTCTAGAAATTGAAAGTCTCCATTTTATTTTTGTTCCTTCCTATGATGCTAATGTAAAAATCTTGGCAAATTTCAAAAAAATCATTTAGAAAAAAATTTCACGCTTGAAAATCCAAAATTCTAGAGATAACGTATTACAAAGTAGACATATAAATGCTAGCAAACTGCAAGGAACTCTAACTCTGCATCTGGGTCTTCTTGGAGTAGAAATTGTATGTGAAAGATAACTTACAGCTAAGAAGAAAATAAAGCAGTAAGTAAAAAATTATTATTAAAAATTATTTCAAGGGAAATCTTTGCCTTCTCAATAATTACTTTACTATGTACAAATTCATGCTCTTACATACTTTATTTTGGAAAAAATGTACATGATCTGATCAATTCTTTAAACAATATTCTGGCATTTAAATTATACTTATCAGTAAAAATAGAAGTAAAAGTACTCTTGAACAATTACCCAATTATGAAATTAAAGTTAACAGCCAAGTAAGAAACAGAATAACAAAGGATTTATTTATATGGAATACAGTACTAACTAGTAAGTTATCATTGCAGAAATACGTATCTTACCCTCAAGAATCTTCAAGATTTTTTTTTCAGACAGGAGTTCTAATTGTTCCTGGCATAGTTTTTTAATTTCTTCTATTGAACAGTTCTAAAGGAAATGACATTTTAAAAATGTACATATTTAATATAGCTCCAATGGAAACAAGAAAACTGCAATCACACATAAAATTTCAAATTTAAAGGTGCAAGTAGATTCATATAAATCTTTTCAAGGGATGAAAGCTGAAAAACTGTCAGTTAACATGAGAAAATGTATAGCAATATGGTGAGAATAGATAGTCATGTCTAATAAGAACGAACAAACTAAAGAGTAAATCAGGTATCCAGTAATATTCTTAAGAGCAGTATATTTATATGAGTTATTCATCTTCCAGTTGAAATATTTATGTACTGGTGCTATTCATAGATATATAATCTTGGACTTAATGTATCTAAGCTGTATTTCTATTTCTGTAAAATTAGAATAATACCATATATTTCCCTGAATACTATTTCAGAAATAAAAATATGAAAACTCTTATGAATTTAATGAAATACAAGCTATCAACAAATCATCAAGTATTTGTTACACAGCAGTATATTATAAAATTTCCTAAAGCACCAGAAAAATTCATTAAACCTCTAATTTAGTTACTACTATTACCTGCATTTAATCGAATTATTTCCATAGGGTCAATAAAATCCTTGCCGTATATATTAAGTTGCCCTATTTTTTTTCTTGGCAATATTTTAAATACAGAAGGCTGTTTATGATTTTCAAAATCTCTTTTTTTATATCTTTTTGACTACCTTATTCTAGTTGAAAAGATGCAATTATAAGTTGCATTATGTAAAACAATGCTACAAAAACAGGTTTTCCTAAATCTACATATTGTCTAATAATGTATATACCAAAGTACCTTTAACACATCAGGAAGCATCTTCTGTAATTTCTTCTCTCCTATGATACAGAAGCACTGCTGAAGCATTTCTTTTTTGTCTGATATATAGAAACTAACTGGTTTTAATGACACAGTCAGATCCAGTCCACCTTCTTCAAGGTCACTGTGTTCTGCCAAGAATAATTCTTTTTCCAAAGATGGCAAAAGATACTTGGTTTCCTAAAATTTAGATTAAAAATAACATTAATACTATTTAAAATGTATAGAATAAGTATATTATGGCATAGTTAATATATTCTTCACTAAACATTTCTGAATTGTTTGTGCAAGTTATTTATCTAAAACTATAGGAAAGAATATTCAATTTTAGATAGTTTCTGATTTTACTCTCCACATTGCAATTAACTCAGCAAGTTCACATAAGTGGAAGAGATTTCAGTATCAAATGATTTCCTATAATTTTAGACTTTTGAAGAATTTGGGTATTCCTCCAGTTGGCCATTTACCCATGATTTATATATTATTATCATTGTACTTCAATTCATATAAAGAAAGGGAATAGATTCCAGCAAAAATGTTATATATCACAACTATTATGCAGTAAAGTAATACACTCTGGAGTCCAGTAGAACACGGTACAGCATCCAGGGGAAAGGAGGAAGAGGGTGGTAAATTACAACAAATACCAGTAAACTGCTTTCTCTATCTACAAGGTTGCCGTCAGTCACTCATCCCCCACTCTTGCTGCAGGCAGCAATGGTGTCCATTGCTTACTGGTGCCAGAATGGGAGAAAAAAATTCCACTTCCTCAAGATCCAGGGTGGGCACGGAACAACTCTTGATCATAGCTTTGGATTAGTGACTTCAGATAGTTCTGAAGATTCTGAAGGTTCTGAAGATAGCCATTGTTCCAATCCACACTGGACAAAGGCACCAGAAGAGGCTTAAAGATGAGACATTTCCTCAGAGATATGGAGGACAGAAGAAGGGCTGCATTTCCTGGCAGCCAAGAAAGCACAGCTTTGGGGAGCTATGGAAGAAGCTTCTGGCACCCTTCATGTCCCCTCCCTTAGCCCCTTCACAGGGCAATTTGGAACTGGCCAGCACTCCTTCTGTGGGTCCTTGGCCTTGTTCCAGCTGGGAAAGACTGACTTGGTAAACTCCTCTCCAGTGTCCCCCACTCCCAGAATTTGCCTTCCAGGCAAAAGCATTTTAAGACAAGAAAGAAATGTAATAAACAACTGAGACAGATGGCCTGGGGCAAAGTCTTACCTGCTTTAAGTCCAGCAATGAAACATCCAGGAGATGGAGAAGTTCTGTCCCCTGAGAAGTAGAGGGGGCATTTAAACTCCTGTAAATAGGCCAATGCATAAGGCCATTAGCAAACACAAGCCCAGAACAAGACATAGGACCAGAAAAGACAGGGAGCACCAAAGACTTTACATTTGCCTTAGGCAGACCTTCCTGATAAGAGAGCTTATACTCAAGAAAATCTCTGTCATATCATCAGCTGGTTACAAACTCAAGAAACAAACATCTCGGGGAATAAATCCCAGATGTAACATTTAAAAATATTAAAATGTACAGTGTGCAACTAAAGATTCCAAGACAAACAAATGGGAAATGATGGCCTATCCAAAGGAAGAGGATAAAAATCCAGAAAACACCAATCTGTAACACAAGACTGTGAACATGCCAGACAAAGACTTTATATTCATTATGGGAGCCCCAGAAAAAATAGAAAGAAAGGGGGTCAGAAGGAAAATTCCAAGAAATAATGACAGAAAACTTCCCAAACTTAGCCAAAGGCATGAACATGCACATCTAAGAAGCACAGACCACAAAACAGAATAAACTTAGAAGAAAAATAGGCCTCATTACATATTGCTCAAACTGTGGAAGACAAAGGACGATGGTTTGAGTCTTTTGTGGATACCAGAAAATTATGTTCTTAAGCTAACCCATTCCTGTCTGTATAAGCCTATTTTATGTGGAATCTTTTGAGTAGATCACTTTTGATTAGCTTACTTTAGGACCTTTAATCAAACTACATCCCTGAGGCATGACCCAAGCTGGGTCTCAACCCTCTTGCTGGAATCTTACACAAGCAGAGAACTGAAATCAGAAACACAAAGAAAAAGAGAGCTGCTGCCATATTTACCCTACCATGAGAGAAAAGGCTCCAGGATTGCCTACAGCTGCAGAAAAGACAGAGAAGCTCTGAAAGGCTGAGAGAGCTGGAGGCTGGAATGAGCAGAGCAGACTGAAGCAAGGAAAAGGGAAAGATGAGCCATGTGCCTGAACATCCACAGCTGAGCTTGGGGAGGAAGTGAGCCTGAAGGGGAAGGCAGGGACCTTGGCAGAGACGGGACTCCATTTTGCCTCGCCAGGTAGCAGGGATCCAGGATCACCAGCAGCCAACTTTGGTAAGAAAGTATCTCTGCTGATGCCTTGATTTGGACATTTTTGCGGCCTCAGAACTGTAAGTTTTTACTCTAACAAATACCTATTGTAAAAGCCAACCCATTTCTGGTATTTTGCTTCTAGCAGCTTTAGCAAACTAAAACAGACAAGGAAAGAATTCTGAAAGCTGCAAGAAAAAAGCTACATATTATGTACATGGAAGTCCCAAGTGGATTATGTGCTGAATTCTCATAAAGCATGGAGGCAAGAAGGCAATGGGTTAAAATACTTAAAGTGTTGAAAGAAAACAACAGCCAATCAAGAATTTTATATCCAGTGAGACTCTCTTTCAAAAATGAGGGAGAGATTAAGACAAAAAGCTGAAGGAGTTCATAAATACTAGATCTGCCCTACAAACAATGCTAAAGGAAGTTCTAAGGAAAGGATCTTAGACAGTGGTTCAAAGCAGCATAAAGAAGTAACGACCTCTAGTAAAGGTAACCATTTGGGTAATTATAAATGGCATTACTAATTATGATATTGTTTTGTATATAACTCCACTTTTCACTCCCCTCAAGTAATAAAATGGAAATCCTTAAAAAATAATGATAAATATATGGTTTGGACATTCAATACACAAAGATATAATTTGTTACAAGAACAAAAAAAAGGTGGGGGAACAGAGGGGTATAAAACATATGTATATGCTATTGAAGTCAAGCTGGTATCAAATCAATTATGACTGTTATATATGAAGGATGTTAAACTTTAAACCCATGGTAACCACAAGAAAAATAGATGAAAAATATATCCAGATAGAAATGAGAAGGGACTCAATATGATACAACACAAAAAATAAAATAAAGAGAAAAGGAGGTATTACCAGATGTGAGGGACAGAAAAATGTGTAAGACTTACAAAGAATAAATAGTAAAATGGCAGAAGAAAGTCCTGCATTATCAGTAGTGACTGAATGTAAATGGATTAAACTCTCTAGTCAAAGGGCAGAGACTGGAAGAATTTATTTTTTAAAAAATTAAAAGCATGACCAACACATATCCTGTCTACAAAAGACTCTGCTTAAATTCAAAGACTTAAGTAGGTTGAAAGTGAAAGGATGGAAGAAAATATATCAAGCAAGTAATTAACTGAAAGACAGCTGAAGTACCTATACTAATATCACATAAAATAGACTTTAAGTAAAAATCAGTTATGAGGGACAAAAATAGTATTATACTCATAAAAGGGTCGAGTCAATAAGAAGATGTAACAATTATAAATATATGTATGTACCTAACAGCTGAGCTCCAAAATATATGAAGAAAATACTGATAGATTTGAAGGGAGAAATTAACAGTTATACATTAATGGTAGGAGACCTTAATAAACCACTTTCAATGACTATAGACCATCTGGAAAGATCATCAATAAGGAAATATAAGATTTGAATAATACTCTAACCCAATTAGGTGTAATAGACACATTCTTCTCATGTGCACATGGATCATTCTATAGGATAGACTATATGGTCACAAAACAAATCTCAAATTAAAGGAATATTGAAATTACACAGTGTTTATTCTCTGACTCAATGGAATGAAGCTAGGAAACAATAACAGAGGGAGAAATGGAAAATTCACAAATATGTGGAAAGTAAGCAAAGTAATCTTAATCAAGGGATTAAAGAGAAAATCAAACGGAAATCATAAAATATCTTGAGGCAAATGAAAATGAAAATACAACATACCACACTTTATGGGATACACAGCAAATGCAGTGTTGAGAGGGAAATTTATAGCTCTAAATGCTTACATTTAAAAAGAATAAAGGGAAGCTGATGTGGCTCAAGCAATTAGGCTCCTGTGTACCATATAGGAGGTCCAGGGTTTGCTTCCCAGGGTTTGGCCCACATGGCGAGCTGGCCCACGCAGAGGCTGGCCCATGTGGAGTGCTGGCCTGCGCAGAGAGCTGGTGCAGCAAGATGATGCAACAAAAAGAAGACACACAGAAGAGACAATAAGAGATGCAGCATACCAGGGAGCTGGGGTGGTGCAAGAAATTGAGCACCTCTCTCCGCTCTGGAAGGTCCCTGGTTCGGTTCCCAGTGCCACCTAAAGAGAAGATACACAGCCACAGAAGAATATACAGAGAACAGACAGCGAGTGCAAAACAAAAAGGGGGGTGGGGGAGAGAAATAAATAAATAAATAAATCTTTAAAAAAATTAAGATTTCAAATCAGAGAAGTGGATGTGGCTCAAGCGACTGGGCTCCCGCCTATGACATGGGAGGTTCATGGTTTGGTTCCCGGTACCTCCTAAAGAAGACAGCGAGCTGGTGCAACGGGCAGTCATGGCAAGCTGACACTACAAGATGATGCAACAAGAGACATGGGGATGAAAAACATAACGAGAGACACAACAAAGCAGGGCACAGAGGTGGCTCAAGAAACAAAGATGAACAGACACAGCAAGTGCAAAACAATGAGGGGGTGGGAAGAAATAAATAAAATAAATCTTTAAAAAAAAAAAAAAAAAAAATTTCAAATCAGAGACCTAACCTCAAAATTGGAAGGAAAAAATAGTGAAAAACTAGAAAAAGACAAACTAATACAAAGCCAGCAGAAGGAAGGAAATAAAAAAGATTAGGGGAAGCGGCTGTGGCTCAAGCAGTTGAGCTCCCGTTTACCACATGGAGGACCCGGGTTCTAAACCTGGGACCTCCTGGTAAAAAAGGGAGAAAAGGGCGTCCCAGACCTGCGTGGTGAAGCGCAGGCCCCCGTGCAGCGTGGAGAGGTGCAGGCCTCCGCGCAGTAAAGCGACGCACCAAAAAGACGATGACGCAACCAGATAGGAAGAAAAAAAGATTAGAGTGAAGGTAAATGAAATAAAGAATAAAAAAATATATAATCAACAAAACCAAAAGTTAGTTCTTTGAGATCAATAAAATTGAAAAACATTTGGGTAGACTGATGAAGAACAAAAAGAGAGAAAACATGAATGACTAAAATCAGAAATGAAAAGGGAAACATTACTACTGATCCCACTGAAATGAAAAGGACTATTAGAGGATAGTATAAACAATTTTACACCAACAAATTAGATAACCCAGATGAAATGGACAAAATCCTAGAAATATTCTAACTACCTACACTGACTAATAAGAAACAGAAGACCTCAACAAACAAATAACTAATAAAGAGACTGAATCAGTAATCAAAACCTCCCAAAAAAGAAAAGCCAGGACAAGATGGCTTCACAGGAGAATTTTACTAAATATTCCAAGGAGAATTAACACCAATCTTGTTAAACTCTTCCAAAAAAACTGAAGAGGAGGGAGAACTCCTTAATTCATTCTATGAGGCTAACATTACCCTCATACTAAAGCCAGATAAAGATACCACAAGAAGAGAAAATTACAGACAAGTTTCTCTTACAAATATAGATGTAAAAATCTTCAACAAAATACTAGCAAACTGAATCCAACAGAAAATTGAAAGAATTATGGTCATGTTCAAGTGGGATTTATCTTACGTATGCAAGAGTAGTGCAATGTATGAAAATCTCTTGTTGTGAACAGTACAGTAAAAGAAAGGGAAAAAAAAACAAAAACAAAAAAACCAAACACATGATATTCTCAATTGACCAGAAAAGGCATTTGATAAAACCCAGCACCCCTTTTTTGATAAAAATTTAGAAAACTAGGAAAAGAATCTTCCTCAACATGACAAGGGGCAGATATGAAAAGCCCACAGCTAACATCCTACGTAACAGTGAAAGAATGAAAGTTTTCCCTGTAAGATCAGGAACAAGACAAGGGATGTCCACTGTTGCCACTCATACTCAACATTGTACTGGAAGTTCTAGCCAGAGCAACTAGGGAAGAAAATGAAATAAAATAAATCCAAATTGGAAAGAAAGAAGTAAAATTTGCCCTGTTTGTAGAAAACAGAAAATTCTGAAAAATCCAAAACAAAGCTCCTAGAGCTAATAAATGAATTCAGCAAAGTAGTGGGTAGAAGATGAACATGCAAACATCAGGAGTGTTTCTATACACTGGCAATGAACAAGTACAAGAAGAAATAAAGAAAAATATTCCACCTACAATAGCAACTAAGTGAATCAAATATGTAGGAATAAAACTAACAAAGGATGTAAAGAACTTCAATATAGAAAAGTACTAGACTAACTACACTGTTAAAAAAAAATCATGGACTTCTGGGAAGATGGCAAGGTAGAAAGACACGGTATTCTTTTCTCTCCAAGAACAATAGCTAGAGGACAGGCAGAAAGAGCCTGGGAAAAAATCTTCTAGGGTTTAGGACACCAGAGGAAGGCTAGACACCACCCAAATGAGAAAGAGACATAGGAAAAGAATTGCTATGGCAAAACTGTGAGTTAAAAGTGGCAGCTGGGAAGAAAAAAAAAAAGTGGCAGCTGCTACTGCCAGCACCCTCTTCCACACTAAAAACACTTTTGAATACTCAGGGCTCTGGGCCGGGGGCTATAGATAAAAGGGCCCCCAGGAATACATATTCCCAGGAAAGGGGAGAGAGAGACACAGCCTAAGGCTGATTCAGCTTTTGACCCACAAATTTGGTCTGCTGTGTCCCATCAGCTATTCCAGGCTGGATGGGCCCATGCCATTGTTTGCCCTGGGAGCCTACACAGACTAAAGAGATCTGACCCTCTCAATCTTCATCTCTACTAAACAGGATGGATGTTGAGGATGCACCTCCCCAGAAAAGGGGAGAGAGAGGGACATAGACTAAGGCTGACTTAGCTTTTGACCCCAGAATTTGGTCTGCGGTGTCCCAGGAGCCCTTCCAAGCCAGGTGGAGCTGTGCCATTGTCTGCACTGGAAGCCAGCTTGACACTAAAAAGAACCTGGACTAAAGAGATCCTACCTACTCAAACTCCCAGGACTGATTGTTGAGGACACAAAGGGGAGTGGAATTATTTCCTACCCGGAAAAAGGGAGAAGGCTGACAGCTAAGGTTGGAGAACTATCTCTGAGAAAGTTTGAATTAGAAGGCTCTTAGCCTCCAGGCAGGAACCAGTATCACGTTGATCAAGTCCATATTGCAGCAAACACACTCCAATCAGGCACTGAACTGAGAGGGCTGCCAAAGTATGCCATCTCTTGGCAGACCAAGGAAGTGCACACGAGGAAATTAAAAGTTAGTTAGTTAAGAGAGGCTTTTTCTGGCCTTTATAACCTCCCTCCACAAGGCCCTAGGAAGCTGTCTGCAACCCATTACTGGGCACAGAGCCCAGTACTGACCAACTAAGAGGGACAATCCTAAAGACCCAGGTTGAACCAAGAATCAAAGAGCAGCAGTAACACACAGTCTCCCACCACTAAATCCCTACAAAAGAGAGAGAAATTGAGCATTTAAGTAAACACAACATCCTAATCAGATGCCTAGACATCAGCAAAAAAATTACATGCCATACTAAGAAAATGGAAGACATGGCCCAAGAAAAGGACTATATCAAAGCACGAGAAGGGGAAACAGATGTGGCTCAGGCGACTGAGCTCCAGCCTACCACATGGGAGGTCTGCAGTTCGGTTCCTGGTTCCTCCTAAAGAAGACAGAGAGCTGGCATGAAGGGAAGGCGTGGCAAGCTGACCCAAGATGACACAACAAGAGACACAAGAAAAATAGAATGAGAGACACAACAAAAAGAGGTTCCCAGTGCCTCCTAAAGAAAATAAGCTGTCACAACAGGCAAGTGCGGCAAGCTGACACAAAAAGATGACACAAGAGACACAAAAAGAAAAAACATAATGAGACACACAACAAAGTAGGGAACAGAGGTAGCTCAAGCAATTAGGTGCCTCCCTCCCACATTGGGGGTCCCAGGTTCAGTTCCCGGTGTCTCCTAAAGACACAGCACACAGCAAGTGCAAACAACAAGAGGGTGGGGATAAATAAAAAAAAAAAAATATATATAAAAAATTTAAAAAAAAAAAAAAAAAAAAAGCAGAAGAGATGCAGGATTTAAGACAACTAATTAATGAAATGCACACAAATTTCCCAAATCAAATTAATGAGTTCAAAGACAATATGGCTAAAGAGACGAATGACATCAAGAAGACACTGAGCGAACACAAAAGATTTGAAAACCTAAATAGAAAAGTAACAGAGCTTATGGAAATTAAAGACACAATAGGTGAGATAAAAAACACATAGGAGGCATACAACAACAGACTCAAATTGATAGCAGAAAGAGTAAATTATACCAAAGATAGAACAGCTGAAATTGAAGAGAGAAAAGAATGGAAAACAAATTAAGTAGGGGCTCAGGGAATTGAATGACAACATGAAACCCAACAACATATTTGTCATGGGAGTTCCAGGAAAAGAAGAGAAGGGAAAAGGGGCAGAAAGAGTATTTGAGGAAATAATAGCTGAAAATTTCCCAACTCTCATGAAAGAAATGACCTTACATGTCCAAGAAGTGCACCATACCCCACTCAGAATAAATCCAAATAGACCTACTCCAAGACCCATACTACTCAGAATGTCAAAGGTCAAAGATAAAGAGAAAATTCTGAGCAGGAAGGGAGAAGAAAACCATCACATACAGGAGACACCCATTTTAGATTTAGTACGGTTTTCTCAGAAACCATGGAGGCAAGAAGACAGTGGTATGCTACAATTAGGACACTGAAACAAAAAAACTTGCCAGCCAAGAAGTCTGTATCCAGCAAAACTGTCCTTCAAATATGAAGTTGAGTTTAAAATATTCACAAGCAAAGAGAAACTAAGAGAGTTCATAAAAAAGAATCCACCTTTGCAGGAAATATTAAAGAAAGCCTTAAAGCCTGAAAGAAAAAGAAAGTAGAGAGTGGCTTGGAGGAGAGTATAGAAGAAAGAACAGCAGAAAGGATAACCGAAAGAGTAAAAAGACAGATGAAAATATGATATGACATATGAAAACCAAAGAATATAATGGTGCAAGTAAATAATGCATTTATAACAATATAATTGAATGTGAATGGATTAAAGTCCCCAGTCAAAATATATAGGCTGACAGAATGGATAAAAAAAAACATGAGTCATCCATAAGCTGCGTACGAGAGATTCATCTTAGATCCAGGGATACAAACCAGCTGAAAGTGAAAAATTGGAAAAGGATACTCCATGCAAATAGTAACCAAAAAAGAGCAGGAGTAGCTATACTAATATTGGACAAAATAGACTTTAAATGCAAAAAATTTATGAAAAATAAAAATACAGAGGCCATTATATATATATATATATATATATATATATTTTTTTTTTTCCCCCATCAGGAAAGAGTGCAAACGCAGTCCCCCACTACCACAAATTATGCAGTTGAGTTTCCCACATTTGGGGAAATCGCAGGGGTCAGCACATCCGGAATGCAATGGATAAGCCTCACCCTGGAAAAACCAACTTCGTGATCATGGTATCTCCCCTGCCAGATAAGTATAGGCCATTATATATTAATAAAAGGAACAATCTACCAGGAAAATATAACAGTCATAAATATCTATGCACCTAACCAGGGTGTCCCAAAATACATGAGGCAAATTCTGGCAAAACTGAAGGGAGAAACAGACATCTCTACAACAACAGTTGGAGACTTCAACACACCACTCACATCATTAGATATTAAAACTAGACAGAAGATCAACAAGGAAACAGAGAACTTGAACAATACGATAAATGAGTTAGACCTAACAGAAATATACAGATTGTTGCATCCAAACTTAGCGGGTAATACATTCTTCTCAAGTGCCCGTGGATCTTTCTCCAGGATAGACCACATGTTAGGTCTCAATGAAGCACTCAATAAATATAAAAAGATTGAAATTATACAAAGTACCTTCTTAGATCATAATAGCATGAAACTGGAAATCAATAATAGACAGGAAAGAGGTAAATTTATGAATGTGTGGAGGATAAGCAACACACTCCTAAATAATCAGTGGGTCAAAGAAGAAATTGCAAGTGAAACCAGTAAATATATTGAGACAAGTGAAAATGAGGGAAGCGAATGTGGCTCAAGTGATTGGGCTCCTGTCTACCATATAGGAGGTTGAGGGATCGATTCCCAGGGCCTCCTGGTGAAAAGCAAGCTGGACCGCGTGGCGAGCTGGTCCACGTGGAGTGCTGGCCCACACGGAGTGCTGGCCTGCAGAGGAGTGCTAGCCCGCATGGAGTGCGAGCCCGCATGGAGTGCTCGCGTGGAGAGCTGGCCCAGCAAGATGACGCAACAAAAAGAGACAGAGAAGAGAGACAATGAGAGACGCAGCAGATCAGGGAGCTGAGGTGTCACAAGAGACTGAGCAGCCTCTCTTCACTCCGGAAGGTCCCAGGATTGGTTCCTGGTGCCTCCTAAAGAGAAGACAAGTAGACACAGAAGAACACACAGAGAGGAGACAGCAAGCGCAAAAACAATGGGGGGGGGCACTAAATAAATCTTAAAAAAAAAAAAAAGAGAACATAACTTATCAAAACTTGTGGGATACAGCGAAGGCAGTCTTGAGAGGGAAATTTATAGTCCTAGATGTCTATATTAAACAAGAAGAGCTAAAATCAAAGATCTAACTGAACAACTAGAGAAATTAGAAAAAGAACAGCAAGCCAGTCCCAAAGCAAGCAGAAGGAAAGAAATAATAAAGATTAGAGAATAAATAAATGAAATTGAGAACAAAAAAGTAAGAGAGGAAAACTCAACAAAACAAAAGCTGGTTCTTTGAGATCAATAAAATTGACAAACCCCTAGCTAGACTAACAAAGAAAAAAAGAGAGAAATGCAAATAAATACAATCAGAAATGAAAAGGGGGAAGTTACAACCGACCCACAGAAATAAAAAGGATCATAAGAGGATATTAAGAGAAATTGTATGACAACAAACTAGACAACCTAGATGAAATGAACAAATTATTAGAAATGCATGAACAGTCTACATTGATGCTACAAAAAATACAAGAACTTAACAGACCAATCACATTTAAAGAGATTGACTCTGTCATCAAAAATCTCCCAACAAAGAAAAACAGGACCAGGTGACTTCACAGGTGAGCTCTACCAAGCAATTTGAAAATAATTAACACCAATCCTGTTTAAACTCTTCCAAAATATTTAAGAGGGAAAATTACCAACACATTTTATGAAGCCAACATCATCCTAATACCAAAGCCAGATAAAGACACTACTAAAAAAGAAAATTAAAGACTAATATCTCCAATGAACATACATGCGAAAATGCTCAACAAATACTTGCAAATCGAATCCAACAGCATATCAAAATACTTATACATCATGACCAAATGGGATTTATTCCTGTTATGCAAGGCTGGTACAACATAAGAAAATCAATCAATGTAATAAACCACATTAAAAAATTGAAGGAGAACACATGATCATCTTGATGGATGCAGAAAAGGAATTTGACAAAATTCAGCATCCTTTTTTGATAAAAACACTTTGAAAGATAGAAATAGAAGGAAAATTCCTCAATATGATAAAGGGATATATGAAAAACCCACAGCCTACATCGTACTCAATGGGGAAGGTTGAAAGCTTTCCCTCTAAGATGAGGAACAAGACAAGGATGCCCACAGTAACCAGTTACTCAACATCGTGCTAGAAGTCGTAGCTCGAGCAATTAGACAAGGATAAAAAAAGGCATCCAAATAGTAAAGAAGGAAGTAAAACACTCACTATTCACAGATGACATGATCCTACACATAGAAAATTCTGAAACATCTACTACAAAACTGCTTGAGCTAATAAACAAGTTCAGCAAACTGGCAGGATACATGAGCAACAACAAAAATCAGAAATGTTTCTGTACACTACCATTGAACAATCTAAGGAAGAAATCAGGAAAAAAATTCCATTTACAATAGCAACAAAAATACTCAAATACCTAGGAATCACTTTAACCAAAGATGTATAGGACCTGTATTCAGAATACTATAAACAATGCTAAAAGAAATCAAAGAAGACCTAAAACAAATGGAAAGACATTCTGTGTTCATGGATCGGAAGACTAAATATTGTGAAGATGTCAATCCTACCAAACCAATTTATAGATTCAATGTAATATCAATCAAAATTCCAACAGCTTACTTTACAGAAATGGAAAAGACAATTAACAAATTCATCTGGAAGGGAAAGTGCACCTGTATAGACAAAAGCATCCTACAAAATTAGAGTGATGTGGGAGAACTTTCACTTCCTCGTCTTGAAACATTCCACAAAGCTACAGTGGTCAAAACAGCATGGTATTGGCATATAGATAGACAAATTAACCAATGGAATAGAATTGAGAGTCCAGAAATAAAGCCTCACCTCTACAGCCAACTGTTTTTTGCAAAACTTACCAAGTCCATGTAATTGGGACAAAACATTCTCTTCAACAAATGGTGCTGGGAAAACTAGATATCCATAACCAAAAGAAAGAAAGAGGACCCCCTACCTCACTCCCTATACAAGAATGAACTCAAAATGGATCAAGGACCTAAATATAAAACCCAGGACCATAAAACTACTAGAAAAAAATGTAGGGAAACATCTTCAAGATCTTGTGGTAGGTGGTGGTTTCTTGGATCTTACACCCAAAGCACAAGCAACAGAAGAAAAAAATAGATAAGTGGGACCTCCTCAAATTTAAACACTTCTGCATCTCAAAGTACTCTGTCAAAAGGGTGAAAAGGCAGCCGACTCAAGGTGAGAAAATATTTGGAAATTATATATCAATAAGGGTTTAATATCCATGATATATAAAGAGATACTACAACTCAACAATAAAAAGAAAAACTACTCGATTAAAAAATGGGCAAAATACTAGAATAGACATTTGTCCAAAGAAGAAATACAAATGGTGAAAAAACACATGAAAAAATGTTCAACATCATTAGCAATTAGAGAAATGCAAATCAAAACTACATTGAGATATCATTTCACACTTATTAGACTGGCCACTATTAAAAAGTTGGAAAACTATAAGTGTTGGAGAATATGTGGAGAAATAGGAACACTTATTCACTGTTGGTGAGAATGTAGAATGGTACAGCCACTGTAGAGGACTGTTTGGCAGTTCCTAAAGAAGTTGAATATAGACTTGCCATGTGACCCGGCAATACCACTATTAGGTATATACCCCAAAGAACTGAGAGCAGTGACATGAACAGATAAACAACACCAATGTTCACAGTGACATTATTCACAATTGCCAAAAAATGGAAACAACCCAGGTGTCCATCAACTGATGAATGAATAAGCAAACTGTGTAAACACATGATGGAATATTATGCAGCTGTAAGAAGAAATGAAGTTGTGAAGCACATGACAATATAGATGAACCTGGAAGACATTATATTGAGTGAAGGAAGTAAAACATAAAAGGACAAATACTATATGATTGTGCTATTATGAACTAAATATATTGTGTAAACTCATGGAATTAGTAACTTGAATATGGGTCACCAGAAAAGAGAATGAGGGTAAAGAATGGAAAGCTGAGGGTTAATCTATGCAGAATTGGTAAAAGATTGTTTGTAAATCTTTGCATATGAATAGAAATGGTGAAAGCACATCATAGTGTTTGTAACTAGTGGTATTATATGGGTATGACAGTGCAACGTTGAAAGGGAAAGTCTAAGGACATGTATATTACTAGAAGGAAAGCTAAAAAATGTAACATGGGACTGTATAACATAGTGAAACCAAATGTGAAATATAAATATGGATAATATTGTATAATAAGATTGTTTTCACAAAATATAAATACAAATAAACCAGAGAGATGCAAAAAGAATAGCAGCTATGTATGGCAGGAAAAGCATAAAGAAATTGAGAATGTACAACTAAGTGACTATACATTGACTGTACACTTTGGATGAATTGTATGCTTTATTAACATATCAATAAAATTGATTTGTTTTTAAGAAAAAACTTTACAAAGCCACAGTACTCAAAACAGCATGGTACTGGCACAAGGATAGACATATAGACCAATGGTATTTAAGTGAGAGTTCATAAACCAACCCTTGCATATGGTCAACTGATTTTTTGACAAGGGGCAAAGATCACTCAATTGGGAAAGAACAGTCTCTTCAACAAATAGTGCTGGGAAAACTAGATATCCATTTGGAAAAGAAAGTATACCCCTACACCTCACAACATACACAAAAATCAACTAAAAAATGGATCATAGACCTAAATATAAGAGCCAGAACTTTAAAACATCTAGAAGAAAATATTGGGATGCATCTTCAGGATCTTATGTTAGACATTTGTTTCTTAGACTTTATACCCAAGGCACAAGTAACCAAAGAAAAAATAGATAAATAGGAACTCATCAAAATTAAAAACTGCCATGCCCCATAGGACTTTATCATGAAAGTAAAATGGCAACCTACACAATAGGAGAAAATATTTGGAAATCACATATCCAATAAGGGTTTAAAGAAATCCTTCAACTCAACAACAAAAAAAGACAAACAATCCAATTAAAAATGGGCAAAAGTCTTGAATAGACATTTCTTCTAAGACAATATTCAAATGGCTAAAAAGCACATGAAAAGATGTTCAACATCATCAGCCATGAGGGAAATGTAAATCAAAACCACAAAGAGAAACCATCTCAAACCCACTACAATGGCTACTACTAAAACCACACACAGAAATTTACAATTTTTAGAGAGGAAGTGGAGAAATTGGAACACTCATTCATTGCTCTTGGGAATGCAAAATGGTTCATCCGCTGTGGAAAACAGTTCGGTGGTTCCTCAGAATGTTAAGTAAGGAATTATCATAAGACCCAACATATTAGTCAGCCAAACTAGTGCTGATGCAAAGTACCAGATATCTGTTGGTTTTTATAAAGGGTATTTATTTGGGGGTAAAAGCTTACAGTTAGAAGGCCCTAAGGAGTTCAACTCAAAGTACTATAAGAGGTACTTTCTCACCCAAGTCAGTTGTCATGTGTTGAAGTAATATGGCAGGCCTGGTCTCTCCTTCCTTTTTCCTCTTAAGATTCTGTGGGCCTCTTAAGATTCTTCTTATCTCAGCTGTAGGCTGGCATAGGGATTGTTTCTGTCTAGGCTTCCTCAGCTCAGCTGCTCTGTTCTCTTCAGTTGCAAACCTTCAGGCAAATGGCTCATCTCTCTTCCTCAGGCCACAGGATAAAAGTTCTCTCCTCTGCTGTGTCTATGGAGCTTTCTTCCTATGCGGCCTTCTGTGTGTTCTTGAACGAGTGCCCGTTTATATCAGCCCACCAAGGGGGCGGGAACTTAACGTGAGTTGTACCCTATTGGTAGAATCAAAGCCCTAACCGTAATATAATTTAATCAAAGTCATCTCAGCTGAATCTAATATAATCAAAGGGGATCAGACCCAGAGGAACAGACCAGTTTACAAACACAATCTCTCTTTTTGGAATTCATAAATAATCTCAAACTGCCACACCCAGCAATCCCACTTTTAGGTATATATCAAAAAGAAATGAAAGCAGGGACTTGAATAGGTATTTGCACCAAGGTTGAAAGTGTTATATTCACAGTTGCCAAAAGATGGAAGCAACCCAAGTATCCATCAACCAATAAACGAATAAACAAATATGTACATACATACACACACACACAATGGAATATTAGTTGTAAAAAGTGAAATTCTGATATATGTGACAACATAGATGAACCCTGAAGACATCATGTTGACTGAAATAAGCTAGATACATAAGGACAAATATTGAATGATCTCACTGACATGAAATAATTAGAATAAGCAAACTCAGAGAGTCAGCATCTAGAATAGATTACCAGGGGGTGAGTTTGGATGGGGAATATACGGAGGTAAGGCTTAAATGTACAGAGTTTCTAGTTGGGATGATGGAAAGGTTTTGGTAATGGCTGGTGGTGATGGTAGCACACATGGTGAATGCAATTAACAGCACTGAATTATATAAAAGAGAAAATGTCAAGTTGCATATATGGTACTAGTATAAAAATTTTTTAAAAAGAAATTCATGGACCTGTACAACACAGTGAACCCTATGTTAAACTATGGACTACAATTAATAGTACATAGTACATTTATAAAAATGTGCTTTTACCAAATGTAACAAATGTACCACACCAACAGAAAGTATTAAGAACAGGTTGTTTTACGGGAATCCTGTATTTTATGCATGATTTTTCTTTAAGTCCATAACTTCTTTAACAATAAAATAAGACAAACAAACAAATCATACCACCTCCCTGATCAGGAATAAGACAAGGATGTCAGCTCTCACTTCTATTTGATATTATACTGGAGGTTCTAGCCAGGGCAGTTTGGTAGCAAAATGAAATAAAAGGAATCCAGAATGGAAGGGAAGAATTAAAACCATCTGTGTTTGTAGATGACATGATCATATATATAGAAAATCCTAAGGAATTCACTAGAAATGATTAGAACTAATAAACTAGTATAGCACAGTTGCAGGCTATAAGATCAACATACAAAAATCAATTGTGGGTGCAAATATTCTCGCTGTCCTGATCTTGTGATAATCAAGGTAGGCTAAACATTCGCTATATTAGAAACCATGCATGTGTCCCCAGACCTAGTTTTTCTCCCTAGGTCTGGTTTTTAGAATGCTGGTGATAAACTAAGCCTGATTTATTATATGACCAACCTGTATGGGAAAAGACTGTAACTTTGGGTATTTATAGTCAACCTTAAGAGATATAACAGGGGGACGGATGTGGCTTGGGTGTTTGGGTATCCGTCTCCCATACGGAGGGGCCTGGGTTCGATCCCTGGGACCTCCTGGTAAAAACTTAAAAAAAGAAAATTATAGAAGGCACGTGGGCCACGAGGCCCCGTGTGCAGGTGCGCCACCAGGCCCGGGGCGCCACGCAGCTAGATGATGATGTAACAGGAGAGTGACACAAGGGAGAGCCAAGACAAGGCGCATAGAAAAACCAGGAACTAAGGTGGCACAGGCAGTAGGACGCCTCTCTCCCACATCGGAGGTTCCGAGGATTGAATCCAGGTGAAGACAGGAGGAAAAGGATGAGAAGAGAGGGCAGGAAATGGACACAGAGAATTGCCCAGCGAATGGACACAGAAACAGCAAAAATGGAGGGTGGGGTAAAAATGGATAAAAGTAAATAAATAAATCCTTAAAAAAATGTATAGGGGAGGAAGATACAGACTATAGTTAGTAGTAAACTTTGATGATACTCTTTCATGATTTGTTAACAAATGTTTTACAACAATGCAGGATGTTTGTGGGGGGGGCGATATGTGGGAGCCCTGTATGATATTATGATACATGTTTGTTTCACAATGTTTACTGAACACTTATAGTTTACATATGTTCATGTATGAATGATATACTTCAATAAATTGTTTAAAAAAAACCCACAGGTATAAATGTATGCTTATAGCTCTTAGGTGAATATGAAACCAAAAGCAAATTAAACAAATTTAATATAAACAAAATGAAAAAAAAAAAAAATTAATTGTGGGGAAGCAGATGTGGCTCAAGTGATTGCACTTCCACCTACCACATGGGACGTTCAGGGTTCGGTT
This sequence comes from Tolypeutes matacus, assembly GCA_026826555.1. Taxonomy (NCBI): domain Eukaryota; kingdom Metazoa; phylum Chordata; class Mammalia; order Cingulata; family Chlamyphoridae; genus Tolypeutes; species Tolypeutes matacus. Next base: position 4,163,426 of record JAKSZT010054324.1, on the reverse strand, counting down.
CCCAGTGCCTCCTGGAGAAGACAAGCAAGACAGTGAGCTGGCACGACAGGCAGGTGTGGCGAACTGACACAACAAGATGATGCAACAAAGAGCCATAAAGAGGAAAGACAATGAAAGACACAACAAACCAGAAAGCTGAGGTGGCTCTAGTGAATGACCACCTCTCTCCCCCATGGGAGGTCCCCGGTTTGGTTTCTGGTGCCTCCTAAAGAGAAGATGGGGGGACGGATATGGCTCAAATGGTTGGGCATCCGTCTCCCATATGGAAGGATCCGGATTCGATCCCCAGGACCTCCCGGTTAAAAAAAAAGAAAAAGAGAAGATGGGTAGACAGAGCACACAACAAATGGACACATTTTTAAAAAATAAATCTTAAAAAAAAATTGTGGCTACAAGATCAAAATACAAAAGTTAACTGTATTTCTATACACTAACAATGAATACTCAGAAAATTAAGAAAAATTTGAAACTAAGCAACTAAAATAATAAAATACTCAGGTATAATTTTAACAAAAGTTCAAAACCTATACTCTGAAAACTACAAAATATTGTAGAAAGAAATTAAAGAAAATCTAAATAAATAGAAAAACATCCATGATCATACACTGGAAGACTTAATGTCGTTAAGAGGCAATACTGCCCAAAGTGACCTACAGATTCAATGTAATCCCTCTCAGAATCCCAAATGTCATTTTGTGCAGAAATGGAAAAGATGATTCTAAAACTTATATGGACTTGCAGGGAACCCTGAACAGACAAAACAATCTTGAAAAAAGAACAACTGTGGAGAACTCACACTTCCCAATTTCGAAACTTAATACAAAGCAACAATAATCAAGACAGCATAGTACTGACATTAAGAAGAGACATATAGATTGATAGGACAGAATTGAAAGCCCAGAAATAAACTTATACGTCTATGGTCAACTGATTTTTAACAAGGGTGTTAATACCACTCATTGGAAAAAGAACAGTCTCTTCAACAAATGATGCTGGGACAACTGTATAGCCACATGCAAAAGAATGAAAGTCTACCCCTACGTCAGACCACATACAAAAATCAAGTCAAAATGGATCAGAGACTTAACTGTAAGAGCTAAAACCATAAAACTTAGAAGAAAAGATAGGGAAATACCTTCAGGACCATGTATAAGGTAATGGCTTCTTAGATTTTAGACCAAAAGCGTGAGCAACAAAGGAAAAAAGTAAATTGGACTTTATCAAAATTAAAAACGTTTGTACATCTAAAACAATCAACAGAATCAGAGAAAATATTTGGGAAACTCAAGTGTCTATCAACAAAATGTGGTATATATACATAATGGAATATTATTCAGTCAAAAAGGAATAAAGTTCTGATACATGTGACAATATGGATGAACCCTGAAGACATCATGTTAAGCTAAAATTAAGCCAGATATAATAGAACACATATTGTACGATTCCACTTATATGAAGTAATTATAATATACAAATTCATGGCGACAGAAAGTAGAATACAAGTTACTGGGATGGGCGGGGTAGGGAAGGTAGTTAATGCATAATGGGTGCAGGGTTTCTGTTTGGGGTAATGGGAAAATTTTGGTAATGGATGATGGTCATAGTAACAAACTATTGTGAATGTGATTAATTTCACTGAATGTGTATGCTTGGGAATAGTTGAAATGGGAAATTTTATATTGTATATATGTTTCCACAATTAAAAAAAAAAAAAGAGAGAGAGAAGGGCTAAATAGACAATTACAACTAAATGCAAAACATGATCCTGGGCTGGATCTAATAATGGAGGAAAAACTACCCAAAAGAACATTACTGGGACAACTATAAAAAATTGGAATATAGACTATATGTTTTATATCAATGTTAAATTTCTTGAACTTGATAAGTGTACTTAATGCGGTTATATAATGCGTAATTATGTCTCTTAATGTGACTACAGTGAACATCCTTATTCTTAGAAAACATACAGGCAATAAAGTAATAAAGGTTCAAGGAGCATGATGTATGCAAGTCAGTCTCAGATGTTAGAAAACTGATAAATAGATTAAATGAGAAAAAGTGTGACAAAATGTTAAAAGATGGTATATCTGGGATCTGGGTAGGAGGTATACTGGAGTTCTTTATATGTTTTTGTGCTATTTTTGCAATTGTCCTATAAGCTTGGAATTATTTAATAAAAAGCTTTAAAAAAATCTATAGACTGACTTAACTTATGAACATGATGCAAAAGAAAACCCTAACTAAACTATTTCCAAAATGAATCCCTGTAGAGTACAAAAAAAACAAACCAACAAACCAGAAAGGGTTTATCCCCAAACTACAATGACAGTTCAGTAATCTATTTTATCAATAAAATTATATTATCAAATTAAAGAAGAAATATTAGGTGATCACCTCAACAGAATGCCAGAAAAACATCTGATAAAACTCGTCAACCCTCATGGAAGTAATAATTGAAATTTTCCTTAACCTGATCAAAGGCATCTTTCAGAAACATACAGCAAGAATCATTCTTATTCTTGGACCAAAAGAAATGTTCCTCTAAGAAAGTCCTAGGCAATTCAAAAAGACAAGAACAAAAAAAATAAACACTGAAAAAGATGAGATAAAACTCTGTTTGCAGAAATTTTTCTCAGAATCAATTTAAAACTAATAACTAATAGTGTGGCTAAATACAATACATAAAAATAAATGGCCTCTTATGCTTCCACAGCTTGCAATTAAAAAATGTAATGTTAAAAAGCATTAAGAAGAAAATATAGAATAAAGTTCCAGTCTTGGAGTAAGCAAGACCTTTCTAATCAACACACAAAATCCAGAAGAGAAAGGAAAATAGTAATGGGTCTGACTACAAAGAAACCAAAAGCTTCAGTACACTGTGTTAAAAGTTATAACATTTGCAATGCAACTTACACAAAAAAATTAAAACCAAGAATTCATGAAAACAGTCAAACAGAAAAATGGGCAGAGGATATGTACAGGCAATTTACATAAGGGATTAATGATAAATAAAACTATTAAAATGTTCACCGTCAGGGAACATTAATCAGGGAAATATAAATTAAAACAAATACAATATTAATTTCAGCCATTAGGCTCGCAAATTTTTAAAAAATGGATATCCAACGCTGGTGAAGATTTGAGGAGATAAGTATTCTCATATGTTTGTACTATAAATCAATAAAGCATTTTTTGAAAGCAATTTGGTAATACCTACAAACTTTTTTTAAAAGCAAACACTTTGACCCAGCAATTTTACTTCTGAGACTATCCTAAAGTAATTCTTGCACAATCTATGTACAAGGGTGTTTTCTTATCGTAACAGCAAAAACTGTAAACTTAAATATCTATCAATAAAGATACAACGGGGGAAACAGATGTGACTCAAGAGGTTCAGCGTCCGTCTACCATATGGAGAGACCGGGGTTCGATCCCGGTACCTCCCGCTAAAAAAAAAAAAAAGATACAACGGAATACCGTGTAGTCACTAAAAATAAATAAATAAATAAGGTACCGTATATAGGAAGCTTCCCGATCCCAACAATAAAGTACTATTATTCAATTTAATGGGGGAGGGGTATCAGAATAAAGCATCTAAGTACGAATTTTATACAATTATCTCCACAATGGTTCATGAAAAGAAAGGGGCTGTGTATCAAACGATTGATGGAAGGCATGAAGACTTCCACACTTTTCTCTTTATTTCTGTATTGTATGAATTTTGTTATATATTCATGCATTTGCTTTATAATAAATTATAAACAAACGATTTTTTAAAACGATGTTATCATGGCAGCTTGGTGGAGCATAAAGAACATGGCTTTTATAGAGTCAGATGGGTAGGCTTCTTTAAATCTCTTTGAGCCTCAAAATTCTTATCTGTAACGTGGAAGTAATCATCTACCTAAAAAGGGAAGTAAGGCGTCTGGCTTCCAAGAGCATTGAAGTTAGCTCCCGACCCATACTTTTCACAAGATTTAAGAGATTAGAAAGGTGGAAGGGGCCAAAAGTAAAAGTTGGTTGAAAAGCAAATCCAGAAACTTTTGAAGTTCAAGACAAGAGAGTGGGATTCTCCGGGAACATGAACCTCAAGTGAAGGGTGAAACCTTGGGACCGCAGCGCTAAGAGTGAGCTACGCTCTTTGCCCCATCCAACCGCCACGTTCCGTTGGTCGCTGGCATTCTTCCGAATAAAGAGCGTCCGGGGGCAGCGACAAGAGGGGAGAGCACGCACCTGCTGCAGGGACCCGGAGACGCTGGAAGACGAGTCGGTGCTTCTCCGCTTCCGGCGCTCGCTGCGTTCCACGCTACTCCCGCCCCAGCAGCTGCCGCCGCTTCCACCGCCAATGACACTTCCACTGAAGCTGGCGTTCCCACAGCAGCTGACGCTCCCGCAGCCGCTGGTACTGCCGCAGCCGCTAGTGCTTCCACTGCCGCTGCTAGCGAGGACGGGTACCAGGTCTGGGGCCGCAAGCGACACGGCCGCCTCCTGATTGCTTCGTTTGCGTCGCTTCTCCCGGGAAGACTTCTTCCCCGTCATGATGCTCCCGCTTCAACCATCCAGAAAAAAACGGGCGGTCTCTGGAGTAACCAAAACCCCACTACCGCGGCGTCAGACGGACGGCGGGCGCTTGCGTCGCAGTTTGATGCGTCACGTCCGGTCCCGTCGCAGAACTCCCTGAAGTGTTTCTCCTGGAGGAGTTGGGACCAATCCCGCAGTCTCTGTGGGTGGGGAGAGGTCGGCGTGAGCTTAAATCCGGCTGGCTGTTTTTTGCTTTACTGGCGTTTATTGATATTGACATTGCTCTTTCTTTTATCGATATTGCTTTATAATCTTTACCAATATACAAATGCACAGTAACGTAAACATGTAGTTCTGATTCTCTGTTTTCAATTGTCTTCCTGTTTTTATGACAACGCTATAACGATAAAGATAATTTAGGGGAAAAGTTTCATTTTATTAACATCGTCTGGGAAAACTTAATTTATATATGTTATTGAGAACTATACAAGAATAGAATCTCGTGCTTGTTTTTTCCCACTTAATAGTAATTTCTAAACATTCTGTTTTTTCTAAAGGCACTTGACTCTAATATTTCCTGCATTTTTTTTTTTTTCCAGGAGGTAAGGGGGTTGAACAGGGAGCTAGTATATGGGAAGAAGGCACTCAACCAGAGATAGAACTCACTGTATTATTATTTCAACTTATTTAATTAATATACAAATACTGGCCTTTAAGTTGACATTCTTTCACTTTTCAGAATAATTCAACTATAAATAGCTTAAAAAGATTTCTTTCCCAGGAGGCGGCTGTGGCTCAATCAGTGGGGCTCCCGTTTGCCATGTGGGAGGCCCCGGTTTCGGTTCCCGGGGCCTCCTGGTGGGGGCGGGCCCGCCTGCACGGCGTGGTTGGCTGGCCCGGCTAGCGCGGGCAGCAGGGGGGGGGGATGAATGAATAAATAAATTTAAAAAATCTTTAAAAAAAAAAAAAAAAAAAAGATTTCTTTCCCTATGGTATTTTGAACCCAAAGAAGAAATTTCTCAAAAGGACATCAACATCTTATCTTTCTTGTTCTGTTTAATTGGATTCTTTTGAAAAAGGACTGGGCCAATTGAAGACGTTACCCATACACCCACACACTAAGATCTTTTTAAAAATTTGTTTTAATACTTGATATTAGAGTTTTAACTTGCATTCTTGATTTACAGTGAATAATTTTCCACCGATTGGAACACTATTTGTTCATCAAGTGGTCTGATAAATTTAACCATTTCTCTACCTAAATCAGTATGTTGCCTTTATATTTGTATTCTTTATGTTAGGGGAGAGGGGCTAAAAGATCTTTGGCATATCCTATATTTTCTCTCCTCCTTCCCGAAGCTGCCTTTTCAGACCAATTCTTGGTTTTTTGAAGAAGAAAACAAGAAGACCTTGAAACTAAAGGGGACCAATAAGGAGTTGAAGGAAATTTTTAGGAAGGGTTTGAAACAAGAGATGCAAAAGAAAAGCAGCATGTGAGGGCAGTGAACCCAAGAGATTAGAAGAGAATTAGGGGCAGTATTTCTGGAGATTATGTGTTTCCCTCAGAATGTAAGAAAGACAAGAAAAGGACTTCCATTCGTTTTTGAAAATTGAATATCAGTTGTGACCTTGTAAGTTTTAAATTTTATGGATTATTGTGTAAGATTTTGGATCTAACCTAGAAGGCAGGTTTTAAAATCAGGTGCCAATAACACATTAAAAATGTCAATCTGTCTGAGGTGGTCTCAGCAGGGTCCTTAGCCACAGAAAGCAAAAGGTAGAGCTTGTGGCAAAGCTATCTGGATGTATTAGTCCTGTGTCTTTGGTTGGGATGATAGAAAAAAAATTAAGGATCTTCTCTTCTACTACATTCCCTACTTGTCTCAGTCATTCAGCTCTTTAATAACTGCCTACAACAAACCAAGTACAGTTTCACTCCTGGGAAAACAGCTATCTCCAATTTCTCACCCCTTAGCTTTCCTTCTAAGGTAAATGCTCAGGCTGAGGTCACTGGTATTCTCAAATATTCCACACTTATCTCATTAAGTGTCATGCCCTAGAAAACTGAGTGTCATGTTCACAGATGGAATAAATACATAAAATTAATAACATTTAACTTTTGTAACCTAAAATATGTGTCAACCTGGGTTGTGCTAGTTATTTATTAATTCCTGACTGCATAATATTCCCTTGTAAAATCAGTTGAGAAGCTTCTAGGTTTCCATCTCGTTTTGCAACTCTGTCATATGGTTTTCATAGTTCTTCAGTTGGGACAAGAAGGCAGGACATTGCTCAGTAGATTGCTGGAGAGTTTCTATCCCCCCTCCTATACACTTGTTCTAGGACACAACGGCATTGTTGTACCACTGGCAATAGAAAAGGGGACTGTAGCAGTTTGGCAGTTTGATGAAGTTATGAATTCCAAACATAGATATTGGATTATGCTTGTAAACTGGCCTGTTAATCTGGGCATGATTAAGTTATGATTAGGGCGTTGACTGGGCCACAATGGTAGGGCATTGAGCCCCACCCCTTAGTGGGTGGGGTCTTGAAGATAAAAGACATGGCAAATGACAGCACTGGAGCAGTTTTGAGTTGGGAGTTGTGATGCGGAGTCTTTAGCTGGAGCCCCAGGAAATAGCATACAGAGGAGCTTGGTCGTGAAGAAAGAGAAAAGGCCCTGGGAAGAGAAGCAAGCCATTTGTCTGGTAGTCTACAGCTGGCCTTGTGGCACAAAGCAAGCCTGAGCCCAGAAAGGGGCAAGCCCCTGGAAGAGAGGAACCCAAGAAGTCTGAACCCTGGCAAACCTCGGCAGAGGTCTTGCTCCAACACGTGGCAATGGACTTTGGTGAGGGAAGAAACTTACGCTTTATGGCCTGGTAACTGTGGACTTCTACCCCAAATAAATACCCGTTATAAAAACCAACCAATTTCTGGTATTTTGCATCAGCACCCCTTTGGCTGACTAATACAGGGGCAAAATAAACAAAATCATGTATTCTTAAACTTATATTCTTGTGCAGGGTGACAGACAATAAGAAAACAAACAATGGGAAGTGGTTCCATCCTTACTTACTCTGGCACTTTATACTTCTCGCCCTTTTACTTATAATCTCATGTCTCTTTCCACCTGAATGTTAGCTCCACAAAAGCAAGGACTCTGTTTTATTCAATTCTGTATTCCCAATACCAGATGTCCTTAGTAAGAATTTGACAGTCAATTCTTGAAAATTTGTTGAATGAATGGCTGCATGATTGAGTGGATGATTGCATAGTTTCAGATGGAGAACCTGATATATTCAGCATTATATGAATTCACTAAATCATGGATGTAAAAGTACCTAGTAACAGTGGGAAACTAGTCTTTAATAAAGGCAAATAGGAGGTTTGCTGGGACTAGTTCAGTGCTCCTTCTTAACATACCAGAGACTTTGCTGCTACTGTTACACTAATAATCAAGTGGGCTTTGGAACCATAGGTACATATTGTTCCTAATAGAAACTAAGTCCATATGGGGTTCTGCTCTGTAGAGGATGGGGAAAGGACTTGGACTTATGGTGAAAACATGCCATAAAGAGACAGGACAGGGGAGCGGGTGTGGCTCAAGTGGCTGAGTGCCTGCTTCCCACATGGGAGGTGCCAGGTTTGGTTCCCAGTGCCAACTAAATACAAAAAAAAAAAACAAGCAAACAAATGAAAGAAAAACAACTCAGGGAAGCCAACCTGGCTCAGTGGTTGAGTGCCAGCTTCCCACTTACCAAAATCCCAGGTTCACTCCCCAGCACCCCCCTCCCCATACCTAAAAAAAGACAAGGTTGGGAAGCGGCTGTGGCTCAATCGGTGGGGCTCCCGTTTACCATATGGGAGGCCCCGGGTTCGGTTCCCGGGGCCTCCTGGTGAGGGCAAGCCCGCCCGCACGGCGTGGTTGGCTGACCCAGCGAGCACAAGCAGCAAGGGGGGATAAATGAATAAATAAATAAAATCTTAAAAAAAAAAAAAAAAAGACAAGGCGGTTTAGAGTTTATTTAGTTTTAACCATATGAAATTGCCTTTTTTGTAGGTTAAAATTGGGTGAATCTTAACAATTTCATATGTTCCATCCTCATGTTATAGAGGTATAGCATTAAATTTTGTTTAATTAAATTTTGTTCATGCTCTAGAAACAGATGCAGGACTGCCTTTCTGCCCTAGAAAATTAGATGGGAGGGTGGACAGAGATTGGGATTTATATGCCCTTTTGATAACTACTTTTCGGCAACTTAGTGAGCATTGATCATGTTGATTGGCCAGTAATAGACATGCATCAATGAAGCCAATCAGTACTTCTCTTCGATTTTATAAAGAAACACTAAACGAGAAATTTGCTCTTTCACATTGAATGATTAAATTTATTTACCTTATTACTGCTGGTTGTCACATTCTGTCTCGAGGAAGATCCTAAGAGAATGAAGCCAACAAAAGATACTAGATGAGACAGTAAGTCAATATTTCTTTTCCATTAAGCTGAGCTGATTTTCTGTCACTTGCAACCTAAAGTCCTAATTAATATATGTATGACCTTCCATGAGCTGAACCACATCAGCAGCCCCACATCTTTCTCTAGAAATATACCCTCCAGGCCCTTTTCAACAACTCCACGCACTATTTATCTTTCTGCATCTAAGATTCACTTCAAGTATCAATTTTTTTTTTTTTTTTTTTTTTTTTAAAGAAGGTGCTGGGGATTAAACCCAGGACCTTGTACCTGGAAAGCAGGCACTCAACCACTGAGCTACATCCACTCCCCTATAATGCCTTTCCAAATTAGTTCCATTTTCAACCCTGCTAAAATTAACTACTACTTCCATTGTAACCCATTATTCTCCCTACGGAGCATTTACTTGACATTTCTATCTTTCAGTTTCTTCATCTGTAAAAGATTACTAACACTACCTACCCTATAAGGATGAGGGTAAACTTAGGTTATACACATATAAGTAAGTGAATGTTATCTAGTTTACCTAAATTTATCTGTTGAAGTATTGCTATTTCATTGGTTTGATTTAAACCCAGTTGCAAACCATTGTGGTAAACATTTCTACACATTACACCTTTAAATCTGATGGAAATGTCACTGCTGTTCAGACCTTTTATTCATCTTATTTGTTACAGTAAGTCCAGGAACCCCAAGGTTAAGTTTTTTTTTTTTTAAGATTTTATTTCTCCCCACCCCCTCATTGCACTTGCCGTGTCTGTTCATCTTCCTTGTTTTTCCAGGAGGCAACAGGAACCAAACCCAGGACCTCCAATGTGGGAGGGAGGTACCTAATCCCTTGAGCCACAATGGTGTCTCTCATTATGTTTTCCTCCTTGTCTCTGTTGCATCAGCTCGCTGCACCTGCCCGTCGCATCAGCTCACTGTATTGCTCATCTTATTTAGGAGGCACCAGGAACCAAACCTGGGACCTCCCATGTGGTAGGTGGGAGCTCAAATGCTTCAGCCACATTCACTTCCAAGGTTAAGTATTAAACCCCAGGACCTCATCTTTGGCCTCAGAAGTGGCCAACCTACTCTAAAAAAGGCCTCAGTCACCTTTCTCCTCTTTAAATCTTCCATTACCCACCTTATTCTGAAGACAATAAACCTCTCCATGATTCGTACTGGAGTGGTTTTATTTGTTGCCCTCAAAGTCAAGATCCTCCCTTTCTTAGGACACCATAAAACAAGCATATAACACCCTTAATTTAAATGATTAAACAAATAAAATCTAATAATCACTCTGGAGGGTCAATCTATAGGAAGAAGGTAGAAAACATATAGCTGAACAAAAACACTTTTTAAAAAAATTCCTCAATCCTATTGAGATGACAAAGAGAAGCACCTCTGCCTTCTATTTTTATTCTCCTTACTTGTTTAGTTAGGAAAAGGGAAACATCTTTAAGGAAGCTCAGATATGGTGCAATCAAGACAAAATAACAAGCACACATCACCTATGAAATGTTCTTACAAGAGTTTAATTCCAATCTAACCAAGCCTCTGAACCTAGCTTTCAGTTTATAGGAAACAGAAGGTATCGCAGGCAAACTAAAATGGTCCCCAGTGATCCCTGCCTTCTGGTATTTAGTCTTGTATAATCCACTCACTTGCTTCCAACCCATAGAATACCTCTAATTGAGGGAATGTCACTTATATGATTAGATCATAAAGATTCTGACTTAAGCCCTGTCAGTAGACACTCTCTGGCTTGAATGAATCAAGTTGCTCTGTTGGGGAGGCCCACATGGCAAGAAACTGAGAGTAGCCTCTGGCCAACAGCCAACTAGGAACTGAGGTCCTCTGTCTAATAACCCAAAAAGATCTGAACCATATAAGTGAGCTTGAAAATGGATCCTTTCCGAATTCAGTCTTCAGATGAGAACCCAGCCTTGGCTGACACCTTGATGGCAAACCTCATGTCAAACAATGAAGCACAAGAACAAGCTAAGCTGTGCCAGGATTCCTGACCCACCAAAACTGTGATATGATAAATGTGTGTGACTTTCAAACCATCAAACTTTGGGGAAATTTGTTAGGCAGCAAAAGATAACTAATACAGATGGCTTTTAGGAATACATGTTACATTCTGGACTGGTCTAGACTCTCCACAGAGTCAATGATATTAAAAAAAGAAAAGGAAGAGGACTGTTCTAGATTAAGAGCAAAGAGACATACAATCAAATAACTAGATACAATACTTAAACCTTGATTAGATCCTGGTTTTAAGACAAAAGTTATAAAAGACATTCTTAGGGAAATGAGGAAATTTAAGTATGGAGTGTTTATTAGATATTATGAAATAATTTTCTTATGCATGATAAGGATATTGTGGTTATAAAGAAGTATGTCCTTAAAAATGCCCTTATTCTTATAAAATACATATTGAAATATGCAGTTGATAAGCATGATATCTGCAACTTTTAATTACTTTCAAAAGAAAATAAAAATTATAGAGATAAAGCAAGTATGGCAAATTGTTAACAATTGTTGAATCTAGTTGGCGAGTGCATGAGTGTTCACTGTACTTCTCTTTCAACTTTTATGTGTGAACATTTCATTAAAAACTGGGGGGGGGGAATGTTCACGATTATGGTAAATGAAAAAAAAACAGACTTCAAAATTGTATTTATAATCACAACTACAATGTGTATAATTTTCTATAGAAAATGCATTACAAGTAAATACATTGAATTATTTTAGAAGATGGAATAACACTTCCTCACCTTAAATGAATAATTTATATCTCAAGATCTCTAGAAAGAATACATTACAAATGTCCCTCTACACATTTTAGCATTTCATAGTAAAATAACCATAAAATACACAGTGGTAACTGCTAAGAAACCTATATCTAAATCTTATTATCAGAATTATCTTCATAAAAAATCCATTTTTAGCTATACTTCTTCCATTGTTTGAGGTTATGAGGTAGATACAAATTTCATTTCACTGTTATTTATAAACTTAGCTAGTCTAAAACAGTCACAACAGTGAAATACTCATTTTAAAAACATAAGAGGGAAGATAATTACAAACAATGATAACTTAGCTCTTTTTAAGCAATGCTGTTTCAAGTATGGTATTAAATACTTTAATGCCAACAGTTCTACCACTGGAGGTGATTGGGCAATGTGGATCAAAAATTCAAAAACTGTACATTAATATTTGACCCAATTCCATGTATACAATTTATCCTAAGGAAGTAGTAAGAAAATCGTGACGATTTAGCTTCAAGGATTAGGTCCAGCACTGCTTGACAGCAGAAAATTGGAAGCTTAACATCTAATAATAGGAAATCGATATATCCATATTGCAGAATAGATTTATTGAAGTGGAAACATACATACTACATATATTAAGTTTAAAAACCAGGTTACTGAACAGGATATATCACTCACCCACTGAAACTTTTTCTGTCTCCAATAAAATACACTTATAAACATGGCTATGGCACAATATGTTAAAAATGGCTCTCTGGTGGTGGTGGGATTGCAGGCAAACTACTTGATGTGTGGGAGAGTGCCTTGTTTTGTTTTGGAAAAAATAAGATAATCATGGAAAACTAAGTAAAAAAGTGAAATCTTTAATAATATCCATTAACCCACTACTTAACATTTATCTTGATAGAAATGCTTTTCTTTTGATGAACTGTATTTTGTTATTCTTCTTCAATAAACACGGATTAATAGCATAAAAACGTTGTCACAAAGACTTGTATACCAATAGAAAGCATAGTGTTTACAATCTGCCACCCTTTACATTCTGAAGAGTGAACTGATATTCTTAACCAAGGCTTTGTGTCCTACCATTATCCAAAGCACTAGCATTTCAAAATATTGCAAAGGTATGCATGTACTTACAACTGAATGCTAGACCGGACAGGTTACAAGAAAGCAGTGTACTATAATGGAACCAGACTGACTTCAGTCAAACTCTTAATTTTGCCATTTGACTTAATCCCCTAAATCCCAACTCAACAAAAACTAAAAGAGCACAGGTTCCTAACTTAAGCAGTACGCAGAATATTTACAGCCCAAGAATACACCAGAAGTTGCAATTTAATACTTAGCAAAATATATATCCCCTTTTTATAGTCTATCCATTCCTTTTTGATATTCCAAAAACTTTTCCTAGGTTAATCCCGACAACTGGAATCTTTTCCTTCCTTATTGATAGGGGAAGATTTGCTCTTCCTTAGACTGAACTTTGACAGTAAGCAAAGAAACTCATGGTTATATATACCATAATGATGAGGATGTTGCTCATTGTTAGGTTAAGGACATCTTTGTGAGGATCCATACGACTTTCCCTAATTTTATAAGAATATTTATGCTTCTTTTAAGAAAATGGGTTTAGACACAGACAGGTTATATAATTAATGGGATGTCTCCTTCTTTGTGCCAGTTTTGTAATTAATGGGATGTTTCCTTCTTTGTTCAGAGACAAATTTGTGGTCTCCTCTCTAGGAAGTATAATATGGCATGTACTTTGAGTACTTACCTCATTCTTGGCTTTATTATTTTTTTTTCCCTATCATTACTCATTCCATTTTCTTTAATTCTGAAAACAGAGATAATACACACCCTTCATTTAAATAAAGGGTTTTGAGGATTAAATAACCAAGTGGCTTTCTTAGCACAGTACCTGGACCATCTTGGGGCTCAAAATACTAGTTTTACATGACAGGCTCTATCTAGCCATGCAAACAATGTAATTTGAGGTACTTTTGCTTGTACAACTGCCTAATAAAATTTCAAACAATCCAAAATTCCTTTGAAATAATGGAAATGATCAAAAGTAAGAAACCAAATATCAAAACCTGGATGAAAAATGAATTTATCTCAAATAGAGACAGACAAAAGAAGATAGACCATAAGCTTAGAATCAATTTTTAGCTTCATCTGTTTGAAATGATTCATAAATTACATAGCTTAGCAATTTGTTTTTTTGCTTCATCTAGAAATGAGCCAAACAAATATACTTCCTATTTACAAATAGCAAATCAAGGAATTATTTTATCTTTTCAATATCTGGAATAATCCAAAACTAATTTTTTTTTTTTTATTTTGAAGTATTTGAAAACAAGATCTTGAAATTTATCAGTGCTGCTGAAAGAATCCAGCAATCAAAGTGAATAGATCAGAAGTTAAATAAAAGACAATTACCAAAAATTAATACTTTGGGATATATAAGTAGTAAAGGCAGGCTATATAAATAAAAGCCTATGTCTTCCCTTGAGTGGCTAAGGTAAGGGCAGAATGCCATGTAGCTTTTGTGATGTTGTTTACGGTTCTTTCTTAATTCGTTTCTATACTTTTGAAAACCTACCCATACCACACAGGAAAAATCTCACAATCGGTGCAAATTTTTTTATTTTTCATTTTTCCTTGGTTTCCCTTACTCCCTTCCCCCCCTTTACAAGATCTGAAATTTTACTTCATCCACAGTATTTATCAACTGAAATCAATCATGTAAAATGTAAGAAAAAAGAATGCTAATTAATTAAAAATTTCGCTTCCCTCCCCCATTGCTACAAGAATTACAGCAAATTTAGGATAAGTCTACAGCATTCACTTACTTTAGCTGGTTCTGATACTGAGGCATATTTTTTTATTTGAGAATCAACGCCTAAAGACTTGGCTAATTGTACAGCATTTGAATCATCACTGATAAGTGTCCCAAGAGCCACAAGAAGTCTAAAAGTGGCTTCTAGGTCTTGTACAACTTCCAAGACTGTACTAATTACCGACAAACACTGCGCTTTCCCTTCAATGTTATGGTCTTTATGAAAGCAAACAGAATAGTTCAGGGTCAATGTAGCCAGAGCAATGTGAACGTTCTTATTGCTCCCTGATTTCAGTTCTATTGCATGGGACATCAGTGATTCCCTCTGGGACATCATGAGCTTCTGTCCTGCCTGGCCAACGAAACAATTGCAAAAAGTCCTGAGTGCAAGCAGCTGGTTTGCTGGCTTTCCTTTAGGGTTCAGAAAATTGAGAAGATGACTGCTGAACTGTGCCCCTTCCTTTTCATTGCAGAAGTTCTCATTCACACTGGGATGTTTAATTGACAACCGAAGAATGTCAAGTGCTGGAAAGACAATGTCTGTTAAAAAGAAAAATTCATGAATGTTTGTGAAAATATAGAAAATTCCTTATGACTGTTACTTAATTTTTCAATTTTTAAGGATTTTATATTCCTGCTACAAAATTCATACCTGACCATTTTAGAAAATGTGGAAAATGATGTGCCTGCTTTACAAAATATGCATATTTCTAAAACTTGTGCTAGTTGATTTTTTTTTTTTTTTATATAGACTGGACTTACTGCTACAAGATCATACATACTTTAAAAATAAGGGAAATCACTCAGGTTATCGAATAGCCTGATACACACTGAGTATTCAATAAATCCTTGTGGAATGAATGGTATGGGGCCTTGGTTTTAAAAATTCCTAATGGGAGAACAGAGAATTGAAGATAGAAACTTCTTTATAGAAGAATTCTAGTTAACAAATGCTGACAAGATGCTTTTAGGTTAATGGGGAGCTTTTAATGGGTAGTTTGGGTAGATATCATCTAAATGAATGACTAAACCATTTTTGCATCACTAAAAGTGAGGCAAGCAGACGTTATGTGCCTTGTGATATAAAGGTAATATGCAGCATCATTTATAAAGAATTTTTACCTTAAAAAAACTGAGCAAAAATCAATTTATGCCAATAGCAGGAAATAAAGAGAGGAACATATTAAGTAATGAGGCAAATTCACAAGTGGGAGGCATTTTGTAGAACAAATGACTTTTTCTCCAACAAATCAGTGGAATGAAAATTAATGGGGAAAAAAATTTTGGAATTAAATAAGAATTAAGGGAACAGATGTGGTTCAAGCTCTTGAGTGTCCGCCTTTCACATGGGAGGTCCTGGGTTTGGTTCCCAGTGCCTACCGAAAAAAAACAAACAAGTAAAACAAATAAACAAAAACAACTCAGGGAAGCTGATGTGATGTGGCTCAGTAGTTGAGCACCATCTTCCAACGTACGAGGTCCTGGGTTCAATTCCTGGGCCTGGACCACACCAAAAAAAATAAATAAATAAGTGGAAAGTGGATATGGTTCAAGTGGTTGAGTGTCTGCTCCCCATGGATAAGGTCCTGGGTTTGATCCCCGATACCTCCTAAAAACAAAAGAAACTAATGAAAAAACCAACTCTCACTGGGGAGTGGATGTAGCTCAGAGGTTGAGTACCTCCTTCCCATGTACGAGGTCAGGTACCTCCATTTAAAAAAAAAAAAAAAAAAGAATTAAGTGACATAACTGAAAAACAAGCAAACAAACACTTATAGGAAGTGCATATAACTTGGGGTTTGTAGGTCACAAATAGTTTCTTGGATGGCTTACGGGTGTGATCCACAAATGTTTTGAAACAGTATACATAATGTATCATGCATAGGAATCATTATCTTCAGATTCTCATAAAGCATGTGACCAAAAGATTACAAATTAACAGTGGTATAATGAATCCTTTTTGTGATGTTTTTGCAATGTGAATTAGAGATAACTAGATTAATCTTTATTTAATTCTAGAAATATCAGTTAAATGATTGATAGAAATGAAAATACATTACTTCCTGCTTTCTAGTTACATTCTGAGGAGTGTTTATATACCTTCAGGCCAGTTAATAGCTTTCCACAAAATCTGAAGTTGCTGTGCTGAGAGTTTTTCTGGGGAACTAGTACATATTAGAGACAGTATTTTTTCAAGAAATATCAAGTCATCCTCAGTTAACTTCTTCTCTTCAGGTGCAATTCCATTAAGTTCCTTCAGTTTACCTGGAACCCAAAAATAAACTTTCAATTTCCTAATTATAACCACTAAATAATACATAAATGCAAAACTTTTCAATCAGAGTACCCTTTATGGGAAGTTAAGACTTTTCACTGCAATTATAAAAAACCATCACGTATCCTGGCCTGTGAGTAACTTTAAGTTGAGCACAGTATAGTAAAAGAAAGGTTACTATGATCAGTTATTGTTATTTTCTAAGACCTTCTAAACATATGCTATATATGCCCAAGAATAAGTCAATCCCTCATTTTCCCAAAGAGAAAACTTACAACCATTTTTTTTGGCCAACTTATGTCAACTTCTATAGTTGTCAATGAAATAGGTGAAAAATTAAATTTAGTTCCATATGCACAATTAAATATTATTTTAAAAACATATTTTGTAGAAATATTGCATTTCCCCCATGTTCACATTTCATAAAACAATTTCTTTCAAACCTTTCACATGTATCTTCATATCAGCATCCTTGTCATCAGTAGTGCTACTTTGAGTGATCTAACATTGTTGCCTCAAAAACATTTATCTAAAGAATTAAAAACACCCAATTCCCATCACAAAAGCTTAAGACAACGAATAAAATTTTACCCATCACAAATGGAAATCTGGACCTGTCTGACTATTCTTTGGACTCAAAAACTTTAACAGTAACAAACCAGTTACTGTTAAATAAAAAAACAGTTTAAGAATTGTAGGGAAAAAAAAAAAAGGATATCTTAGATTTATTTGTACACCAGTTGAAAAAGTCATTCGTCGGGGGGCGGATGTGACTCAAATGGTTGGGTGTCTGTCTCCCATATGGAGGGACCTGGGTTCAATCTGCAGGACCTCCCAGTAAAATAAGGAAAAAATATAAAGGGTGCACGGGTCCCCAGGCCAGGTCCCACCGAGACACGCAGCAAGATGACGACGTAACAGGAGAGTGACACAAAGGGAGAGGCAAGACGAGATGCACCGAAAAACCAGGAACTAAAGTGGCGCAGGTGGCAGAACGCATCTCTCCCACATCGGAGGTTCCCAGGATCGAATCCCAGTGAAGACAGGAGGAGAAGGATGAGAAGACAGGGCAGGAAACAGACACAGAGAATTGCCCAGCGAATGCACATAAAACAGCAAAAATTGGGGGGGTGTTAAAAAATGGATAAAAAGTAAAATAAAAGATTAATTTATTTCTCCCCACCCCCTTGTTGTTTTTCACTTGCTGTGTCTGTTTGTCATCCTTGTTTCTTTAGGAGGCACCAGGAGCCAAACCCAGGACCTCTGATGTGGGAGGGAGGTGCCTAATCTCTTGAGCCACCTCCGCTCCCTGCTTTGTTGTATCTCTCATTATGTTTTTTCCTTCCCGTGTCTCTTGTTGAGTCATCCTGTTGTGTCAGATTGCTGTCTTCTTTAGGAGGTACCAGGAACTTCTTCTCCCTGCTTTGTTGTGTCTCTTACTATGTTTTTTCCTTCTTGTGTCTCTTGTTGTGTCAGCTTGCTGCACCTGCCAATTGTGCCAGCACACTGTCTTTTTAAGGAGGCATCAGAATCTGAAACAGCTACCTCCCATATGGTAGGCAGAAGCCCAGTCACCTGAGCCACATCCGCTTCCCTGGATTTTTTAAAATAAAGATGATACTGAGTTGTGAGTTTTTCTTCTTCTTTTTTTTAAGATTTATTTATTTCTCCCCCTGCCCCACTCGTTTTGTGCTCGCTTGCTACTCTCTATGTGTTCTTTGATCTGAGTCAAAACCCCTGCCTTATATTCAGGTATATATATTATCTTAATTAATTCTCATCATAATCTCTGTAACAAACAGAACTAGTACTACTCTTAGTCCAATAAAACATTTCCTTTTGTCTTGAGAAAAACAAATGAAGAGAATAAAGTTTTTTTTGTTTTGTTTTGTTTTTATACAGAGTCTATTTATTTACAGACTATTTAGTATCCAAAACACTCACAAACACTTAATAATATATCTAGTGTACATATGGATTAATTTTCAATTAACTAAATTTATTCTACATTTATTTGATTGTTTACTAGAGGATTTTTGATGTCTTATTTTTTTCCAAAAAAAAAAAAAACATTTTTCATTACTTTTGCTTATTTTTTATAATGTTGTGGGTAGAATATTTTCTAAATGCTGTTTATAGACATAGTTGGCATTCAAAATGTTTTCACAGCATTGTCATTTAATATGCACAACTTAAAAGAGCCTTTTATAATTTCTAAGGGTATTAATTTTTTAAGCCAAGATAGCTTTATTTTTTAAATGCTTTTCTCATTCATTCCCACCCCAAGATGGCTCCCTTGTAGGTTTGCTCATTGTCTGCTCACTGTTTTTTGCTCATTGTCTGCTCGTTGTCTGTTTGTTTGTTTCTTTAGTAGGCACCAGGAACCAAACCTGGGATCTCTGATGTAGGAGATGAGCACTCAACTGCTTGAGCCACATCTGCTCCCTGCTCATTTGTTTTTTAACTCATTGTCTGCTCATTGTCTGCTTGTTTGTCTTCTTTAGGAGGCACCAGGAATCAAACCTGGGACCTCCCATGGGGGAAGCAGGCACTCAACTGCTTGAGACACATCCACTTCCCATCATTTATTTTTATTATGGACTGAATTGTACCCCCAACAAGAACTATGTCCGAGTCCTGTCAATGTCATGAATGTGATCCTATTTGGAAATATGATTCCTGAAGATGTTATTAAAGATGAAGTCAATCTAGATTAGAGTGGGTCCTAATCCACTGTGACTGGTGTCCTAAGAAATCTGGACACAGACACACACACAAAGAGAAGACAAGAGCGAGGACTGAGACTAAGTTATGTCACAAATCAAAGAACTTGCTGGAGATTGCCAGCAAACCATCTCTAGAATTCTACAGCATGGCCCTTCTGACACCTTATTCAGACGTCTAGCCTCTAGAACTGTAAGGCAATAAATTTCTGGGGTTTTTTTTCCCTAAGACACCCAGTTTGTGGTAATTTGTTATGACACCCCTAGAAACCTAAGACAACTTTCATTATTTTCTTTTCCCCAAAAACATTAAGAACTTGGGGAGTCAAATTCATATTTTTCCTCTTTAGTATTTTTTTTCCCCCTCATTATAAGGCTTCTTAAAAAGTCTTACACGAATATTCTCACTGTCCTGACTTTGTGATAATCAGGGCAGGCTAAATATTCGCTATATTAGAAACCATGCATGTGTCCCCCAGACCTAGTTTTTCTCCCTAGGTCTGGTTTTTAGAATGCTGGTGATAAACCAAGCCTGATTTATTATATGCCCATCCTATACGGGAAATGACTGTAACTCTAGGTATCTTTGGTCAACCTTAAGAGATATAGCAGGGGGGCAGATGTGGCTGAAATGATTGGGCGTCCATCTCCCATATGGAGGAACCTAGGTCCAATCCTTGGGACCTCCTGGTAAAAAGAAAAAAGAAAAACAAAGACGTGGTGCGCCGTCAGGTCCTGCAAGCAGGTGAGCCCCCCAGGTCCCACACATGGATGCGCTGTCAGGCCCGGCTGAGCCACGCAGCAAGATGATGACATAACAGGAGAGCAACACAAGGGAAAGCCAAGATGAGATGCGCCAAAAAACCAGGAACTAAGGTGGCGCAGGCGGTAGGATGCCTCTCTCCCACATCGGAGGTTCTGAGGATCAAATCCCAGTGAAAACAGGAGAAGGATTAGAAGAGAGGGCAGGAAACAGACACAGAATTGCCCAGCGAATGGACACAAAAACAGCAAAAATGGGAGGGAGGGGTGTCAAAATGGATAAAAGTAAAATAAATAAATAAATAAATAAAAATAATAGGGTGGGTTGGGGGGGGAAATACAGCACATATGGACTATAGTTAGTACTGTAGTAATTTTGACAATATTCTTTCATAATTTCTAACAAATGTTTCGCAACAATACAAGGTATTAGTGGTGGGGTGATGTAAGGGAGCCTTCTATGATGTTACGCCTGTTTGTTTTGTAAGTTCACAACTTTCACTATACACTTATTGTTTATGTATGTTCATGTATGAATGATATACTTCAATAAAATTTTTTAAAAAAATATTACAAGAGGATACAATGAATACCCATATGCCAACAGATTAGATAATCTAGATAACATGAATAAATTCCTAGTAATATACAAACTACTTATGCTGACTCAAGAAGAAATAGAAGATCTCAACAGACGAATAATAAGCAAAGACATTGAATCCATTGAACATTCTCTGTTCATAGATTGGGAGACTAAATATCATTAAGATGTTAATTTTACCTAAAGCAATTTACAGATTCAATGCAACAATAATCAAAATTCCAACAGCCTTCTTTCCAAAAATTGGAAAAAAAACAATCATCAAATTTATATCAAAGGGTAAGAGACCCTGAATAGCCAAAACCATCTTGAAAAAGAAGAAGGAATTTGGACTCACTTCCCAATTTTAAAATCTAGTACAAAGCTACAATAATCAATACAGCATGGTATTATCACAAGGGCAGACATATAGATCAATGGAGTCAAACCGAGAATTCAGAAAAACACCCTCACGTCTATGAACAATTGATTTTTGATAATTGTACCAAGTCCACTCAATGGGTGAAGTATGGTCTCTGCAACAACCGGTGCTGGGAAAACTGGATCTTCATATGCAAAAGAATGAAGGAGGACCCCTACCTCACATCATATACAAAAATTAACTCAAAATAGAGCAAAGACCTAAATATAAGAACCAAAACTATAAAACTCCTTGAAAAAAACAGGGAAACATCTTCAGGACCTTGTGCTAGGCAATGGTCCCTTAGACTCTACACCAAAAGCACAAGCAACAAAGGATGTATTAGATCAATGGAACTTCATCAAAATTTAAAACTTTTGTGTGTCCACATACTTTTTCATGAAAAGAAAAAAGACAATCTACAGAATGGGAGAAAATATTTGGAAACCACATATCTAATAAAGGTTTAATATTAAGAGTATATAAAGAAACCCTACAATTCAATAACAAAAGATAAACAACCAAATTTAAAAATGGACAGAAGACTTCAAAATATATTTCTCCAAAGAAGATATACAAATGGCCAATAAGCACATGAAAAGATGTCAACATCATTAGCCATTAGGGAAATGCAACTCAAAACAACGAGATACAATTTCACACCCACTAGAATGGCTACCATTTAAAATATAGAAAATAACAAATGCTGATGAAGAAATGGAGGAATAGGAACACTTGTTCACTGCTGGTGGGAATGTAAAATGGTGTAGCCACTGTGGAAAATAGTTAATAGTTCCTCAGAAAGCTAAGTATAGAATTACCATAGGACCCAGCAGTCTCATTACTAGGTATATACCCAAAAGAAGTGAAAACGGGCTCAGATATTTGCATGCCTGGGTTCATAGTGGCATTTTTCACAATTGCCAAAAGGTGGAAACAACTCAAGTGTCCATCAACCAATGAATGAGTAAACAAAATGTGGTATATCCATACAATGGAATATTATTCAGCCATAAAAACAAATGAAAGTTTGTATACATGCTACAACGTGAATGAACCTGGAAGACATTATGTTGCATGAAATAAGCTAGAAACAAAAGGACAATTATTGTATGATCTTACTGATATGAAATAATTAGAACATGCAAATTTGTAAAGTCAGAAACTAGAATATAGGTTATCAGGGGCTTGGGTGGGGGGTTTGAATGGGGAGTTTATGTTTAATTAGTCCAGATTTTCCATTTGGAGTGATGGGGTAAAAAGTTTTGGGAATGGATGGTAGTGATAGTAGCACATTGTGAATGTAATTGACACTGCTGAATTGTATATTTGAATGTGGTTAAAAAGGGGAAATTTTAAGTTGTATATATGTTACCAGAATAAAAAAATTTTTAAATCATAAAATTGTATAACAAACCACTGAACCCTAATGTAAACTATGGACTATAATTAATACTATAATTATAATGTTTGATCAATTATATCAAAGGTACCACACTAATGCAAAGTATTAATAATAAAGAAAACTGTGGGGGGTGGTTACTTGGGAGCTGCACTTCGTATGACTTTTCTATATACCTACCACTTCTTTAATAAAAAAAAAAAAACATAACAAACAAACAAAAACGTTTTAAAGGGACTGAACCAGCAAGATGACAGCAGACTAAGTAGCTCCTAGACTCAGCTTGTACTACAGAGCAGTTGGTAATCACCCAGGGCTATCTAAAGCACCTGTTTGGGGAGACCAGGAGACCAGAAGAGCATCCTGCAACCTCCTTGAAAGAATGGAAGGAGGAGACTGCCCATCTGCAGAGAAGATTTTGTGAGTAGAATACTCCATGCCCCGGAGGCTAGTGCCCATCCTCCACTGGTGGCACAAGCCGCATCGGGAGCTATTCTGCAGCTGGAATTTGAAGCTCCATTTCCCAAAAACGGGGGAGGAAGAGACAATTGGGCACCAACTTCAGCTACTGATTAGTAAAATGGGCAGGCTAAAGTATACCCCTAAGAACAGCTAAAGTTTGAACGGGTCCAAGTCAGAGAGAGGCTGGTAGCCACCATTTTAACTCTGCCCCTGGCACGAGGGGGAGTGGGGCAGACTGAAAATCACAGTGCTGGTAGGGACCAGCTTCTTTCCATCCAGATTAAACTAGCATAAGTCCCAGCCCCACCTCCAGCAGGGAGGAAACTGGAGGGACCTGTGCCAGCCTCTCCAGGAAAATATAGGCCATGCCAAGGAAGCCAGTGATCATCCTACTCTGGTGGCGCGAGCCGCCCCAGGAGCTATTCTGTGGCTCGAAGTGGAAGCTCCATTTCCACAAAAACAAGGGAGAAAAAGACTGATGGCCACTGATTTCAGCTACTTATTAGTAAATTCGGCTGGCTAAAGTATAACCCTAAGAACAGCCAAAGTTTGAACCTGTCTAAGTTGGAAAGAGGCTGGTAGCCACCATTTTAACTCTGCCCCGGCATGAGGGGAAGCCGGGCTGACTGAAAATCACTGTGATGGTAGGGATCAGTTTCTTTCACCCAGATTGGCCTGTAGCCATAGCCTAGGCTTCAGCCTCACATCTAGGAGGAAGGAAGCTGGTGGGCCCTACACCAGCCTCTCCAAGTAATTGCAGGTACATTCGGCTGGCACAGACTGAATAGTCAGAAGTCTACTGGGACAACTACGGTCATTTTGGACCAGCACGTCATAGATTGCTGCCCACACCTGCAGCTCCATCCCTGCCCCAGGCAGGGGAGAAAGGAGTGTGAAGTTTCATCAGTTTCTCTGGGTAACTACAGTCTAGGTCTGCATGACTTGGATTATTCCACACAACTGTGGCTCTGTCCATAACCCTGGCAAAGGAAAAAGTTGTGAGAAGCTTCACTGGTCCCTGGGTCAATGAGGGCAGCTTGAGCCTCCACAGCTTACAGTATCAACTATATCCTTGGCTCCTACGACATAACCAGCAAGGGAGAAAGGGCAAGAAAGCCCTAAACTAGAGAAACTGCACCCAGAATAAATATATCTAGTAAGCCAGATGCCAAGACACCAACAAAAAATTATAATCCCCACCAAGAATCAGGAAGATATGGCCCAACTAAAGGAACAAGATAAGCCTCCAGATGACATAAATGAGTTAAGACAACTAATCATAGATGTTCAAATAAATCTCCTTAATGAATTCAATGAGATGTCTAAAGAGATTAAGGATATTAAGACATTGAATGAGCACAAAGAAGAATTTAAAAGCATATATAGAAAAATAGCAGATAATATGGGAATGAAAGGTGCAATAAATGAAATTAAAAATACACTGGAATCATATAACAGCAGATTTGAGGAGGCAGAAGAAAGGATTGGTGAGCCTGAAGAAATGGCCTCTGAAAGCAAACATACAAAAGAAAAGATCAAGAAAGGAATGGAAAAAAAATTGAACAGGGTCTCAGGGAACTAAACAACAGCAAAAGACATGCAAACATACGTGTCATGGGTTTCCCATAAGAAGAGAAGGGAAAAGGGGCAGAAGGAATATTTGAAGAAATAATGGTAGAAAATTTTCCAACCTTATTGAAAGACATAGATATCCATGTCCAAGAAACACAACGTACTCTCATCTGAATAAATCAGAATAGACCAACTCTGAGATACATACTCATCAGAATGTCAAATGTCAAAGAAAGAGAATTCTGAGAGCAGCAAGAGAATAGCAATGCATAACATATAAGGGATACGATTAAGTGCTGATTTCTTACCAGAAACCATGGAGACCAGAAGACAGTGGTATATTTAAGATACTGCAAGAAAAAAAACTTCCAGCCAAGAATCTTATATCTGGCAAGACTGTCTTTCAAAAATGAGGGCAAGTTTAGAATATTTACAGATAAACAGAAAATGAGAGTTTATAACCATGAGACTGACTTTGCAGGAGATACTAAAGGGAGTACTACAGCCTGCAAAGAAAAGACAGGAGACAGAGGCCTGGAAGAGAGTCTAGAAATGAAGATTCTATCAATAAAAATAACTAAAAGTGTCAAAAAGAGTGGTAAAAATAATAAAATATGACAGATAAAATCCAAATATTTAGGAATAAACTTAACCAACAATGAAAAGTTTTGGTATTCAGAAAACTACAACTCATTGTTAAAAGAAATCAAAAAAGACTTAAATAATTGGAAGAACATTCCATGCTCACAGACTGGAAGACTAAATATCATTAAAATGTCAATTGTATTCAAATTAATATCCAAATTCAATGCAATTCCAATAAAAATTCCACTAGCATTTTTTAAATAAATGGAAAACACGATAATCAAATTTATTTGGAAGGCTAAGGGGTCCTGAGTAGCCAAAAACATCCTAAAAAGGAAAAATGAAGTTGGAGCATATCACTTTAAGCATATTACCTTGCTATAGTGGTAAAAACAGCATGGTACTGGCATCAAGACAGACACATAGACCAATGGAATTGAAGTAATGGTTCAGAAACAGACCCTCATATCTATGGTCAAGTGATTTTTTTACTAGCCTGTCAAACCTACCCAGGTCAGGCAGAACAGTCCATTCAACAAATGGTGCTGAGAGAACTGGATATCCATAGCCAAAGAAGGAAAGAGGACCCCTATCCCACACCTTATACAAAAACTAACTCAAAATGCATCAAAAACTTAAATAAAAGCAAAAACCATAAAGCTTCTAGAGGAAAATGTAGGAAAATATATTAGAGACCTGGTGGTAGGTGATGGATTCTTAAAGGAGGTAAGAGGAGGACTGAGATGGGCAACTGATGTTTAATGTATGTAAAAATTTTAATTAGCTTTATTCTAAAAGTGTGGAAATGTATAGAGTGGATGTAACACATTATAGTGAGTAGCAGCTGGTTTATAAATGGGAATGTGGCTGAAAAGGGTAGTCTATGGATGTAAATGCCAATTGACCAAAAGCTAAAGAATAATCTAGGGACTGAATAACACAGTAAACCCAGAGGTGGATGAGAATTGTGTTTGATGGTACAGATACAAGAGTGTCCGTTGTGAACTAGAGTAGATGTACATCACTATTCAGGGAGGTGGAAATGTGGAGAAGCATAGGAAAAATACAACTGGAGTGACCTTTGGACTGTGGTTAAAAGAAATAATGTAATATTCATGTATCTATGCCAAAGATGCACTGTGTTGATAATGGGGAATTATGGAAAAAGTGTGCCAAATGTACATGATGGACCATGGTTGGTGGTACCAGTCTGATATTATCTCATAATCTGTAACAAATGATGGAGGGGTGTTGTATGGGAATTCTGCACATGTGCATGACTGTGTTGTAAGTTTACAACTTTTGTCATAAAAATATATTTAAAAAATAATAATAGGGTGTGTTGGAGGAAAAATCCACCAAGTATAAGATAAGGACTATAGTTAGTAGTAAGATTTTGACAATATTCTTTCATAATTTGTAAAAAATGTCTCACAACAATGCAAGGTGTTGGTGGTGGGTTGATGTATGGGACCCCTGTATGATATTATGCATGTTTGCTTTTTAAGTTCACAACTTTTACTATGTACTTATTGTTTATGTATGTTCATGTATAATTGATATGATGATAATAAAAATAATAATAATAGGGTGGGTTGGGCAAAAAATACTTTGGTTAGTAGTACTATTTTGAGGATACTCTTTAATCATTAGTTAAAAATGTTTCATAACAATGCGAGGTACTGGTGGTAAGGTGAGGTATGAGGGCCCTGTATGATGTTATGTATGTTTGTTTTATAAGTTTACAACTATTACTATAAACTTATTGTTTATGTATGTTTACGTATGAGTGATATACTTCAATAAATTTTTTTTAAAAGTCAAAAAAAAAGAAAATTCCACCAAAAATAATCCATGTCTTCACTACCAAAAATAAAAAAAGTATTAAGGGGTGTTACATATATGCTCTTTATTATGTTGAGGAAGGTTTTTACCATGTCCACCAACCAATGAATGGATAAACAAAATGTCATATACATACAATGGAATATTATTCAGCCATAAAAAAAAAGTCCTAATGCATCAGACAACAGGAAGAACCTTGAGGACATTATGCTGGGTGAAATAAGCCAGACACAAAAGGACAAGTATTATATGATCTCACTGATATGAACTAATTATAATAAGCAAATTCATGGTGTTAGATTCTAGAATATAGATTATCAGTGGATAGACTGGGATTAGAGAATGGGTAGTTGATGCTGTATTTGTACAGAATTTCTATTTAAGTTGTTTGTAAAGGTTTGGAAATGGATGGTGGTGATGGGAGCACATTATTGTGAGTGTAATTAACAGCATCAAATTATACAGGTTAAAGGGAAAACTTTAGGTCATATATGTTACTGGAATAAAAATTAAAAGATAAAACATAGGGCTGTATAACACAGTGAACCCTATTGTAGAAGATGGACTATAGTTAATAGTAAAAGTATAAGAATGCTCTTTCATGAATTATATTAAATGTATAACACTAATACAAGGTGTTAAAATAAGATGGTACATGGGGAAAATGCACCTAATGTAACTATGGATAATAATTAATACTACTATTTTAATCATCTTTCATCAATTTTAACAAAGGTAATTACTGTTAAAAAAAAAAAATAGTTCAATTACAAAAGAGTGCTATCATCAATTGTAACAAATGTTCCACACCAATGCAAGGTGTTTGTGGTGGGATAGTGTATGGAAATCCTGTATTTTATGCATGATTGTTCTGTAAACACATAACTTCTCTAATAAAATATATGTGTTTTTAAATGTTGGTTATTGTTATTGGATTGGGTCGTGAGAATGTTGGAGCTGATAGTGATGTAGGGTAGAAAAAGGCCACATCTACACTATTTTTAGACTCCTCTGATCACAAAAGATTATCATACTTACTTGGAAGTACGTGATATTGTAAACTTCCATATACCACACCCTTTTTAAATGCAGTGATATTGCCCCAAGAACACTTAGTACCATATTTGAAAAAGAAATCACAAAATATTTTTAATTACAATGATGAACATTGTTGGCTACAAGCTCAGCAGTAAAAAATAGAAGTGTTTATTAAGGTGGAAATTGCTACAGGGATGAACTAATGTACTCACACAAGGTTGGGTACGTCTGAATCCATCTGGTTTACTCTTTTTCTTAATTAAAAAGAATTTTTAAAATCTATACCAGCATCAAATTACTTAAAAAGAAAGGGGGTGGGTGGATCAGAGAGCAGAACTATACACATTACCTACTGCTATTGCTCAGATGTCAAAATGGCTAAAAAGAAAATTTAAAGAATGATATTTTGGGAAGAGGGATCATAGCTTGGACAACTCTTATTTAAGGAACTGGCTGCCATAAAACCAGTATTTCCAAAATGTTACTTGGACAAAAACAGGGAAAAGAGAGTACGAAGGAACATCTATAAATACCCTTACCTTCAAGAGGTCTACATTGGGTCCTCTTCTCCTTTTTAGAAGCAGTAATAAAGACCTAGAGCAGGGGTTCTTAACAAGGGGCCCGTGAGCTTGAATTGAAATTCAAAAAAAACATTATTCTTGTGGGGATGTGTTAGTGCAGGTGTGATGTATTTATTAAATAATACACAGTATAGTGTGGACTTAGTAAGGGGTACGTGGTTTTCACCTGACTGGCAAAGAGGTACAAAAATGGTTAAGAACCCCTGACCTAGAGGGTAATAACCTGCACTTACCTAAAGTAAACTGAATTAAAGAGCACCCTTACTGAGAACTTGGGTTTTGCTCATAGGCCCATAAACTATACTTTCTCACCTATGAGCCCTAATTTTCTGATGTTTCCATCACCCTCTATCCTTTCCCCATAGTAGATGCGAGTTTTTTCCACACTATGCCACCTTGTTGACTTTAATATTTTCTACGTATAATCTAGTAATAACTGCCATTTACTTAACTCTTTGTGCCAGTAGATGCTATCTATTGTGGTACAGGATCTGCTTTTAATCTAAAAAATCAGTACAACCAATAACTATGTACTAGATATGTAAAAGATTAGGTTAGACTTTGTAATGAATACAAAACAAACCAAATGTCAATTCTATTTATTCATTCAACAACCTTTAAAAAAAATACTTTCACTTATATCTTGGTGAACATTGTACTGGGTAGGAGGAATAGAATAAAAATATCAATTCATGCCAAAAAAAAAAAAAAAAAAAAGTATTAAGCATCAATTATCAGATTTTATATCTATAGTTGATCCAGTTAGGTGATACCACAATGTAAGTCTCTATTCACACAAGCACCCAGCTCCTTACATGTTAGGAGGAGAAATAATCTTGAGAGCATCTCCAACAGTCTGTGGGTATATAAGAAAGGTATTTAAATTAAAATACACTTACCTAATATTTGTGTAGGGTTAGCTTGGTCAAAAGTGACAGCCTCTTTTTTAGGGAAATAAATATTCACCATTTTAGATGCAGCTGATCGGTAAGCACTATTCCCTATTTACAGAATAAAAGATGATGAAAATCATAAGGAATGGTCAAAAATGAGATTTTTCTAATTGTATGACTTTGTTTTCGCATTTACTGAGATATGCAACTACTCAAATAGTCCATGCAATAAAATAACAAGCAACCTAAAAGAAAAAAAAAAAAGGAGGTGGGGAGGAATAGGACATTAACAAGACTTTTGTAGACTGTTTATATTTGATTGGCATAATAACCTTTAGTTTTGGAATGGGTCTTAGTTTTGGAACAAGGTCTTTCCATCGCATATTTTCTACTTTTACATTTTTTAACATTTAGCTAAATTGTACATTTTAAAGAGATCAAAGAATACAAGAGAACTAGGAAACACTTCATTCCTATCTTCTATAAGACATAATGATCTCCCCCTTCTCATTATCTTTTATTGCTTTTCCCAAATGATGTAGGATGCTTTGTCATTTTCTCTAATCATTTTGTGTTATCATCTTTATAATCCCAAATTGTAAGCTCCTGAAGGGCAAGGATCCTAGTCTGTTAAACATTTTTAATTCTTAAGTACCTATTACATAACTAAACCTCAGTAACTAATATTGAACAAAAAACTGGCACAGAATGAAAATTCAGCAATATTCAATATATGAAGAGGCTTAAACTAAAGCATAAATTATATCTAATTCATATCTTATTTGTACTTCAAATCTTAATTTTATACTCCATTTTGTTTCAACATAAAATTAAAGTATTTTGCAAAAATATGAAACATTTTAATCTTCTGAGTATATTAGGGAGTAAAAGACAAGATGGTGAATAAAAATGAAGTAATGAGGTAAATGCACAAAATAATTCTAATTTTTCTGTAAAGCATAAATTATTTATTGACATGATCAAAGATCAGCCCAACAGAAGATGCCTATACTTTTGATCTTTAAAGCCTAGTTGCGATGAAGAGAAGCACATGCTAATCAAGTATATGCATATGTGGATATCCAGAAAAGGAAAGTATGTCAAGATATCTGTCACATTTTCAAGAGGTAGACCACAAATATAGCTCTGCATTTCACTGACTCAGAATAAAGAAAGTGTGCCTATATATATTCAACAATAAACGTGTCAGACTCTAGACTAAGGCTAAAAATTAAAAGTTAAAAACAAAACAAACAAACAAACAAAAACACCACAAAACTGGTTGCTCAGGAGAAGACCAAAAAGCCCTGGCCTAAGCCATAAAAGCAAATTCTTTTTTGGGTTCTCTTAAAGAGAACAATGTGTAATGTAGTTGGAGTGGTTTGGTATTGTTTATGAATTCCAAAAACAGATATTGGATTATGTCTGTAAACTGGTCTGTTCCTTTGGGCATATCAGATTGTATTAGATTCAGAGGTTTCACTTTTACTCGATTAAATTAAGATTAAGGCTTTGATTGTGCCATGTCAGTAGGAGAAAACTACACGGCAGAGGAGAGAGGGGGAGTTTTGATGCTGGAGCCCCAAGAAGCAAACACACAGGAGAAGAATACAGAGGAAGAGAGACAGCTCCATAGACACGGCAGAGGCCCTGGGAAGAGATAGAGCCTGACAGTCTAGAGCTGACCTTGTGGAGAGAAAAAAGCAGCTGAGCCTGGAAAGAATCGAGCCCCCGGGGAGTGACACAAAGCCTTATGCCAGCCTATAGCTGAGAATGGAAGGAGCTTTACGAGGAAGAGGAAGGCTGAACCCTCCCAGAGACGGGCAGCCATCATGCTTCAATACGAGGCAACAGATTTTGGTGAGTAACTTAATGCTTTATGGCCTTGTAACTGTAAGCTTCTATCCCAAATAAATACCCTTTATAAAAGCCAATAGAGGGGAAGCGGCTGTGGCTCAATCAGTAGGGCTCCCGTTTACCATATGGGAGGCCCCGGGTTCGGTTCCCGGGGCCTCCTGGTGAAGGCAAGCCCGCCCGCACGGCATGGTTAGCTGACCCAGCGAGCACAAGCAGCAAGGGGGGGATAAATGAATAAATAAATAAAATCTTTAAAAAAAAAAATAAATAAATAAAAGCCAATAGAACTCTGGTACTTTGCATCAGCACCCATTTGGCTGACTAATACAGTAGTGAATAACATTCTCAATACATTATGGAAGAATGAAAGAGGAGATTAGAATAAACACAGATTGTATAGGGGAAGTAAGGAGATCAGTCTTACAGCAGCAGAACAAGTTTTCAATCCTGGCCATATATATTAGAAGCGCATGAGAAGATTATAAAACTACTCTTGCCAAAGAAGCAACTCAGGGGCAATATTAGACCAAGTGAGCATCTCTGGGGTACTTTTTTAAGCTCCCTAAATCATTCTTTTTTTTTTTTTTTAAGATTTATTTTATTTATTTCTCCCCACCCCCTCGTTGTTTGCATTTGCTGTGTCCGTTTGTTGTGTGCTAGTCTTCTCTTTCTAGGAGGCACCGGGACCTGAACCTGGGGACCTCCTCTGTGGGAGGGAGGCGCTAATCACCTGAACCACCTCCGCTCCCTGCTTTGTTGCATCTCTCATTGTTTCCTTGCTGTCTCTTGGTTGCGTCATCTCACTGCATCATCTTGTTGTGTCAGCTCACTGTGCTAGCCCGTCACGTCAGCTTTCCGTCTTGTGTGACTTCTCCAGGAGGCACTGGGAACCAAACCCGGACCTCCTGTGTGGTAGGCAGGAACTCAGCTGTTTGAGCCATATCCGCGTCCCCCTAAATCATTCTTATATTCAGGAGTAAAACAATTCGGAGAAAACTCCAAAAGCCAGGCTAAGAACTATAGCTGTCATTTATTATATTTAATAAGTTCTCAAGCAGGAAAATGATAAAAATTTTCTTAAAATAATTACATTGAAAAAGTTTCCATGAATTTAAAAAATTTAAGAAAAAGCAAAAGATATGAAAATTATTTACCTGTAAATGGATCAACTCCAGCCATGGGAGTTCCCATACTTGTGGAACCTGGTACGTAACGACCAGCACCTAAAATGCAATAATACTCCTAGTAAGAAAACTTAACTGCAAATTATAACGTTCAAACTGTCCCTTCTTTATGTAAAATAACTTATTTTCAAAATTATATTTTAAAACAGCATCTTTATAAACATAATAATTACACTGTAATTTAATACGTAAAATGCTTAGAACAGTGCTGACATGCAGTATGTGCCAAATAAATGCTAGCTAAAAAGTAATTCTGAAGTTACAAAATATAACTATAGTGCATAGATGCCCTATATACTATACTTACAGAAGTTTAATGAATTACAAAGCATTAATAGATTGGAAAGGAAGTTATTAAAAAGTTTACAGAATAGAATGTGAATGCTATGACACTGAAGTAAAGGAATAGGATTAGTAAAAGGATTAATCCATGCTGGCACGTAAGACTAAATCAGAAAATAAGAGACTAGGTAAGAGTTAGGGATGGTATAATAAGAGTCCAGTAATATTTGAGATTATACATGTGGCTGTCTCAATGAAAATGGGAAAAGCAAATAAAAAGGAATATGAAGGACAAAGTGTGGATAGAAAATCAGCAGAATTTAGAGCTGTTCAGAGCCCTGGATAAGTCTTTGTAGAGAGAAAAAAGGTGACCTATAGTTACAGTCTCTACAAATTTATAATCTAGGAATTGGTTTAAGTGGACCAACATATGCAATGAAGGCAAACAGTACTAAAAGAGAACAAAACAAAAAACACAGATGTAAAAAGGATTAATTAAAATAATTAAGAACACAGAATAAGTGGGGTACATTTGTTGAGTTTTCACTATATGCCAGCCAATACGCTATGCATCTTATATGCCCATACTTATAATATTAATTATTAATTAGATAACATTATTATTCCTGCTATTTTAGAAAAGGAGAGCTGAATAACTCGCCCAAGGCATTAAGCTTTTAAGTGGCAGAGTGGCCTCCTACACTTTGCTAAATGGTTCTTAGACCAACTAAATGAATCACTTGTTCAATATGCAGATTCCCGGGACCCATCCAAAACCTAGTGATTCTCCAAATTGACTTCACCTTTAGAAACACATTAAGAGGTTTCAAAAACACCTAAGAGCAAATCATACCCAAGAACATTTACTCAGACTCTTTGGAGGTGGGAATGGCATTTAGTATCATTAACCTAGTGAATCACTATCTCTGAGAGTAGGACCTTGGGTTAAAAATTTTAAACAACCTTCACAGATAATTATAACGTACATTAGAAGTTTGAGAACAACATAAATTAATGGAGAAAAAAAAAATTAAGATTGACCTCAAGTTTTAAGCCACATGGAGAAAGCTTCAGGCCCCAGTGCCATTGGTAAATATGAGGAACAACAGCAATAATAATAGCCAATATATATATCGAGTGCTTAAATATATTCCAGGCATTTTGCTCAACATTTTACATTGCATCATTTAAAATCTATTTTTCAAAGAGTATAACTCAGTTATTTTAACCAATGTTTACATAATTCCCTAGGACATTTAGCATGCACATCTCCCAAATCACTGGACATCTTGAGAGCTGTTGACACTGCGATAGTGAGACATGCTCTGGTTTGGTGGCCCCAGGGGTTCTCTTAATTTTATTCATATTGTGTATTCTTTGTGTTCCAGAAAAAAGCCTCCACTGAGATTCAGAAACCATGTTGGTATAAGTTTCAGGGTACCACTGTGCCTGATCAGGCTGATAAAGTCGCCATCTATCTACTCTTCAGATTCTTACTACCATTTCAAACTGCATTGACATCAAAGACTTCCTAACAGACATTGTACCATCACAGCATTTAGCCTGATGGTTGATTAATCCAATCTATGGTTGGGACAGGATGGCAGGTTGTTAGTTTGTAGCTCAGTGTAATAAGTCTGCAAGGCCACAGGATGCCATAAAGGCTGTGAATCTCTTCCCAAGTTGGGTATATAGTCAAGACACTCTAGCTGAAGATCCAACAATAGCATCATACAAGATGTCAAAGCTACTCTGAAAATAGAGAATTCTTCAGGTGCAATTAAAGTCCAAGTCTGGCAGTATTGTTGATGCTGAGGCATGCATACCTTGGTAAATAAACTCACTTTGAAAAGATACACCGTTACTTCAAGGGCTTCATGAAGGCCATTAATAACTTAGATTAGGAAGACTAATCCTGGATAGCTGGGTGGAGAGTCTCCTTCCATGCTAAGTCAAAATATGCCTGGGCAAACTTCTTGACTGCACTGTTTCATCCAATATCAGGGACTCATATGGCTCCTTCCTTGCTTGTTATCTGTAGCTTCTCACCAGTGAGAGCCCTCATGATGTGTCTTGGTTGGTGGGTTCCCCTATTATCTAATTTTACAGATAAAAAAAATAGGCTCAGAGAGGTTAAGTAACTTGCCAATTTCTCATAGGAAATAAGTGGTAGAGCCAGATTTTGAACCAAGGTCGGTCTGACTCTAAGCTTAGAGACTCTTAACTATTCTGCTCTCATAGAGAGAAGGACCACTGCTGAAAATAAGTTTTAATAATATGCCATTTAAAAGCCAAAAGAGTTCTACAAAAGTACTCCAGGAAAAAGCAAAATTAGAAGTTAAAGAAAAGGAGTTCCATCAAAATTAGAAATATAGACTAGGGAATTTTCAGTTACTATTTGAGATATCTCCCAAATAGAAAGCCATATACTACACAATGTTATTTAGTGAAAAAAAAAATGTATTAATCAAAACTGCATCCTGGGAAGTGAATGTGGCTCAACCAGTTGGGTGCCCATCTACCACATGGAAGGTCCCAGGTTCAAGTCCCGGTGCCTCCTAAAGACAATGAGCAGATGCCACAATGAGCTAGATGCTGCAACCCGCTGCAACAAGCTAGATACCACAAGCCAGCAGACGCCACAGCCTGCGGGGAGCGGATGTAGCTCAAGCCGTTGGGCACTCGCCTCCCATGCAGGAGGTCCCGGGTTCAGTTCCCAGTGACTCCTAGAGATGACGAGCAGACAGACAAGGGAACCACTGGGGTGGGAGGTGAGGGGATAAATAAATAAATCTTTAAAAAAAAAAAAAAAAAAAAAACTGCATCCCACCTGTAAAAGGATCTGCTGCAGGCTGTGTGTTGGAAGACCCTGAAGAGCCTGGAACATACCGACCACCACCTATACATACAAGATGAAGGAAAAGCTTAATTGTGAAGTTCATAAATATGAGTGACAAAAATTATACCTGGAAGTCATACAGTTGGGAAGAGACTAAAATTTCAATGATTTGTCAAGTTTTGTTTTAATTTTAATACTTTATTATCTCTTAGCCTAAGATTTAAATATTAAAATAACAACAAATTTAAATATAAAAACAGAATTGCAGATAGTCGCTGACCTAAATAATAGACATATATAATCACTTCCTGTTCCTGTGTCTATACAAACTCCCTAGAATTCCTGCTGTTGCCGTTGCTATCAAAGCCATCATGCTTTAAATGCTAATCTTTGTGTCAAACAGTGCAGTCAGTGTTAGGGATCCAGCAGAGAACAAAACTGCTTGTATCTACAGAAGCATACAACCTACTAAAGAAGGGAATTACAAAAGGGATAACTGCTACAAAAGAAACAGATTTACATTTATATGTTTATAAATGTATACTGTGAATATATTATTTTGTTAATACTTTTATGGAAATTGGAGTTGTCCACAAGAAGATATAAGTAAAGATGCTTGTAAAGTTACAGAGTTTAGGATGAGCAAAAAAAAGCAGCAACCATAAGACCTGCAGACAGTTAGCAGCTTTTATACCTGTCCTCTGTCCCAGAAAACACTAAAAACTACCCATGCTTCAGCCTAGAGTTGATACAAAACTAATTTAGTATCAAGTAAAAACAGAATTTAAGAATTTCTATCCAATTTCACCTATATATGTATATATAAATATATTTAAAAGAGCAATTACAAAGGAACATACAAATTTCTCTACTTAAAAGAAAATGATTGAATTTCTTTAAGCTTTCTTAATTTTATTTAGTTTACAGTGTGGCTGTATTTTTAAAAGAAAACAATTTATAATTATTTCTATAAAATAATTACTACATAATTTGAGGTTTACCTGTAAACGGATCTGAAAAATTGGTGTTCCCAAGTCCCAACACTTGACCTTTCGTGTTATCAATAATAAATTTAGCCACCTGATCCAAAAACATGGGATTCAAATCATTCTTCTGCAAGAAGTTGTATGCAGTTAACCAGGGATCATCACTGGTATTATAAGGCAATTTATATGATGGTCCACCTTCATTGACATCAATTGAGAAAACATAATCAAATTCCTTTAATAGAAATATAAAAGAGATAAGTAATTAATAACTTATCTCTTCATATATACTTCAATGACATACAGACCATAATACAGATGTTATTTTCTTTACTTTAATAATTATAGTTTTTAAACTTTATCCAAAATGCAACGCTAAAATCTTCTTTACATAAAGATTAGTTAATAGTAATCACCTACAGTCACCTTCAATATGTGCTGCAAAATAAGTATTTGATTTATTCTATTACAAATGTATACTGGAACATACCAACCACCACCTATACATACAAGATAAAGGAAAAGCTGAAGTGCTTTATTTATTTACTTTATTTTTTAACGTTTATTTACCTTAGTGTGTGTGTATATGTATTATGGCTACAGGCATACCTCGGAGATATTACAGATTTGGTTCCAGAACACCACAATAAAGCAAATATTACAATTAAGCAACTCACACAAATTTTCTGGATTCCCAGTACATTAAAAAGTTATGTTTTATACTGTAGTCTATTAAGTGTGCAAAAGCATTATGTCTAAAAAAAACAATGTACATACCTTAATTTAAAAATACTTTATTGCTTAAAAATGCTAACCATCAACCAAGCTTTCAGTAAGTCATAATCTTGCTGGTGGAGGGTCTTGCCTCAATGCTGATGGCTGCTGACTGATTAGGATGGTTGGTTGTGGAGATTTCTTAAAAGAAGACACAGTGAAATTTGCTGCATTGACTCTTCCTTTCATAAAAGATTTCTCTGTAGCATATGATGCTGTTTGTTAGCATTTTACCCAAAAGTAGAATCAATCTTCTCAAATCCTGCCACTGGCTTTATTAACTAAGTTTATGTAATATTTTAAATCCTTTGTATTCATTTCAACAATGTTGACAGTATCTTCACTAGGAGTAGATTCCATTTCAAGAAATCATTTTCTTTGCTCATCCATAAGAAGCAACTCCTCATCCATTAAAGTTTTATCATGAGATTGTAGAAATTCAGGTACATCTTAGGCTCCACTTCTAATTCTAGTTCTCTTGCTATTTCCACCTTATCTGCAATTACTTCCTACACTGAAATATTGAACCCCTGAAAGTTATCCATGAGAGTTGGAATAATCAACTTTTTCCAAACTCCTGTTCATGCTGATATTCTGACCTCATCCCATGAATCAGAGATGCACTACTAGCATCTAGAATGGTGAATCATTTCCAGGTTTTTAATTTACTCTGACCAGATCCATCAGAGGAATCCCTCTCTATGGCAGCAATAGTTTTAGCCTTACAAAATGTATTTCTTAAAAAATAAGACTTGGAAGTCAAAATTTCTCCATGATGCATAGGCTGCAGAATGGATGCTGTGTTAGCAGGCATGAAAACAACACTCATCTCATTGAATATCTCCATCAGAGCTCTTGGTGCATTGTCAATGAGCAGTAATATTTTGAAAGGCATCTTTTTTCTCACATAGGTCTCAACAGCAGGCTTAAAATATTAAGTAAGCCATTTTATAAACAGTTGTACTGTCACCAAGGCTTTGTCATTCCATTTATAGAGCACAGGTAGAGTAGATTTAGCACCATTCTTAAGGGTCCTAGGATTTTTGAAATGGCAAATGAGCATTGGCTTCAACCGCAAGTCACCAGCTGCATTAGCCCTTATCAAGATAGTCAGCCTGCCCTTTGAAGTTTTGAAGCCAGGCATCGACTTCTCTCTAGCATGTCCTAGACGGCTTTTCATCTACATTGAAAATCTGTTGTTTAGTGTAGCCATCTTCATCAATTATCATAGCTAGGTTTTCTGAACAATTTGCTGCAGCTTCCACATCAAGCATTTGCTGCTTCACCTTGCATTTTAATGTTATGGAGACAGCTTCTTTTCTTAAACCTCATGAACCAGCCTCTGCTAGCTTCAAACTTTTCTTCTGCAGCTTCCTCATCTCTCTCAGCCTTCAAAGAATTGAAGAGAGTTAGGGCCTTGCTCTGGATTATGCTTTGGCTTCAAGAAATGTTGTGGCTGGTTTGATCTTCTATGCAGACCATTAAAACTTTTTTCATATCAGCAATCAGGCTGTTTTGCTTTCTTATCATTTGTGTGTTCAATGGAGCAGCACTTTTAATTTCCTTCAAGAACTTTTCCTTTGCATTCACAATCTGGGTATTGGCACGAGAGGCCTATCTTTTGGTCTATCTCGCCTTTTGACATGCCTTTCTCACTATGGTTAATCATTTCTAGGTTTTGATTTAAAGTTATATGCGACTCTTCCTTTCACTTGAACACTTAGAGGCCAATGTCGTATTATTTATTGGACTAATTTCAATACTATTGTTTCTCAGGGAATAGGGAAGCCCAAGGAGAGAGAGAAACAGGAACAGCAAGTCGGTGGAGCAGTCAGAACACAAGACAACATTTATCAATTAAGATCGCTGTCTTATATGGGCACAGTTTGTGGCGCCCCAAAACAATTAAAATACTAACATCAAAGATAACTGATCAGATCACCATAACAAATATAATAATGAAAAAGTTTGAAATATTGCGAGAATTACCAAAATGTGACAGAGACACAAAGTCAGCAAATGCTTTGGAAAAATGATGTTGATGCACTTGCTCTATGCACATTGCCACAAACCTTCAATTTGTAAAAATGCAATATCTGAGAAGCACAATAAAGCAAAGCGCAATAAAGTGAGGTATGCCTGTACATATTAATACTAAGGCCAAAAGAGTTTCTAATTGATCTAAAAGACAAATATATTAGTTGTTATCATGCCCTGCTCACCAAACACACTGGCATTATAAACCCTGCCCTGAAGGCACCCTTATGTCTTGCTGTTAAATTACAGCCAGACATGAGACATTAGATAAAAGGTGGCACAGAAGTTCCTAATCCAAAATAGTCAGGAACAGCTTATGTATGGTAACTACTAAAAGACAGATACTGACTAATTTGTCTATCAAATGTAACTCTCCCTATATGGAAAGGGATTTTTCAAAAATGTTATTTAAAGACAGGGAGAAGAGAGACTTTTCCCCACAATAATGTATTTTTAAATGTCAAACACCAAAGAATATTTTATTGGTATGGGAACGAAGGAAAAGAAAACCTGAAAACCTTTAACTTATCTAATGCTTTAAGATAATGGTAATTAGAAAGTAGAAGTTGACATACTTTCCCTTCATATAAAACTTTTCCAGATGTTTGCTGATTAGCACCAGATGAGCCAACAACATCACCAATTTTTATCCATCTCCCTTCACTAACACTCCACTGATAGGCTTCGACTTTCTCCCCATCTCTGATTAGACGAGTCTGTCCTTCTCTAGTACCTTAAAATAAAAAATTTAAGAATCAAAGGTAAAATGGCATAGTGAAATCCAAAAACATTTAGATAGAAAATTCTTAATATTAAAATTTACAGAGAAAAGAAAATACGTATTTTGGTTTAAAAGAAAATGTTACTGAACAAAAGAAGATTTGAGGATGTAATTCTACTAGAAAGTAAGTGGCCCAAAGAAAATAGGGCTTAACAGGAAATTTTATTAAAGGAAGACTTAAAAAACCTTAATTCTATAACAAATAACCGGCCCACAGAAAATAAAACAAGTTCTATTACTGAATGCTTCCTGACAACACACTTCATTTCAGTAAATAACCCTTCATTTTTCCAGCTGCTCAGGCCAAAAAATGTAAGAATTTGATTCCTGTCTCTCAACCTGACAGCCAATCCTTCAACAAATTCTATCAGCTCTGTTTTTAAAACATATCTAACTACTTATCCTTACCATCATCTCCACTGCTACCCTCTTGGAAGAAGTCACCAATATTTCTCAGTTGGATTAATTCAATAGTCTCTTACAAATGCCCTTACCCCCTACACTCTATACCCAACCTGGCAATTACAGGAATTCTTTCAAAAGGTTAAGTAGGTCCTAACACTCCTCTGCTGAAAACTCTTCAGTGGCTTCCCATCTTACTCTTAGTAAAAGTCAAAGTCCTTGGAGTGGCATACAGGGCCAAATATCATCTGCCCACCCCCTAACCCCCATTCTCTCTGACCTCTTCTTCTACTACCCCTTCCCTCCCACCATCACATAGCCACCTTAGCAAAGGAGCCTTTACTGTTTACTCTGACTAAGATGCTTTTCACCCAGCTATCAGCAGGATTTGCTCCCTTGCCTCCTTAACAACTTACTCAAATGTCACCTTCCCACTAAAGTCTTCAGTGTCAGAGATAGCTGGCTGTCCTCCAAAGATTCAAGCTCCTGTTCTATAAGGTAGAGTTGTCGCTTCTCCAGGCAGAGACTACATAATCCAGTCCCCTTGTATCTTGCATTCTTTAGTGTCACACAACTGAGTAATGGTCAGTAGAAACTGGTTATGCATGATACAAACCAGTTATATGCCGAATTTATTATCCTCTACTCTCCCTCTTCCCATTTGCTGGCTGGATGTCTATGACCAAGGTGACCCTGGAAAACTATGTTGAAGTGGTGGTTTTATTCACAGCCTGGGACTATGAATAACTACAAGCAGAACTATTCCACAAACATATATACACCTATCAAGTTCTGCCACCAACTGAACTTTAAACATGCAAAAAATAAACTTGTGGTAAGCCACGGAGACTGCATTTATTTGTTATAGTAGCTAGTGCTACCCCAAGTATTACAAATTCCTTCACTGCTGTATTTAATATTACAAACCAGCCAAGATCACTGCTTTATTTTTCCCAAAGTACTTATCACTATTTGACTTAATTATGTATTACATGTTAACTATCTGCTCTCTCCCCACTAGAATATAAGTTTATAAAAACTGGGATTTGCATCCCCTTTGTTACCTGCTATACTCCCTGGAGCCTAAACAATTGGCACACAGTTGGTACTTAGTAAATATTTGTTTAATTTTTGTCTATATATTGACAAAAATGGTACACATGTAGGAATTTTACGAATATTAAAAACATGATACAATGCAGTGGTGCTCAAACTTTTGGTTTCAAGATCCCTTTACAGTAATGAAAGTTACTGAGAACCTCAAAGAATTTTTGTTTATGTGGGTTATATATACTGATTTGAATAGATGTATTTGAAATTAAAACTGAAAAGATAAAAAAATATTTAAAACAATAATAGAACCATTACATAATTAACATAAGTAATATTTTTATGAAAAATAACTAGGTTTTAAAAAATTTAGTGAGAAGACGTGTTTTCTTACATTCTTGTAAATCTCTTTAATGTATTGCTGGATTAGGATATCTGTGTCTCAGCGGTCAATCTATTACAATTTTTTTTCTGGCTGAAGTATATGAAGAAAATCCAGCCTTATAGATATGTAGTTGAAAAGGAGAAGATTAATTTAATAGCCTTTTCAGATAATTGTGGACTCTACAAGTGGTGCTTTTCTGAAAGTTACAATGTGGAATGTGAAACCATTATCAATGAATTTTTTAGTTTTACACTAAAACCCATTGGTCTATCTTCCACTTTAAATGTATCTTTTAGCCAGGCATGATTTTGTGACATTATACATTGATTGTTTGGGAAATACTGGTTCACTGAATTCTGCAGATTTTCCACATCTTTACGCATTTTATTATTCAACATTAAAAAAAAAAAAAAAAAAAAACCAACCCTGCATTTGTTCATATCACCACTAATCTCTTTAGAATGGTCTTTAAATATTGGAAAACTATCAAACTCATGGTGGCAGATACAAATTCTGCAAAATTTCAATTTTCAATTGAAGTTCAAATTTTATCTTTGGAAAGAAATATTGTCAGTTGTCTTCCTAAAAGTGACAGGTGCACTTTGATCATTTTCAAAAACTGTCAAATATCCAAGCCTAAAAATAATAGTTATTCTTTCAAATAAAAATGGCATTACATGAGAAAAGGGGCTAATCTAGCATGCAATTCAAACAACTGCATGGGTATTTTTCCTTGAGACACCATAGTACTTTGGTTTTATTTATGTGTACTTGTCATTTTAAACCCAGTATACATTAAAAAAGATATTGCGGGGTCAAGATGTAATAAAATTAATATTTTTTACTGCTTCATTAAGGACCTTTCTACGGGCAACTAGTTTTTTGTTTTTGTTTTTAAACTATGATTGCATGCCAAAGAAGAACACAATGACTACTAGAACAGTTTCAGTGCCTTGATTTGTGTTAAGGAACCAGCAGTTTTACCCACCATTGCTTTTGCACCATAAGGCAAATAACATCTTAGTAGTATTATAAAATTAGTTTTGACTTCACTGACATGCTAAAAGGATCTCAGAATTTCCAGGGGTCCACAACCATACTTTGAGAACCACTGACATAATGCGTCAGGGATATATTCAATATTAGATTTCATTTGAGACCATTGTTGTCCTCTGATTTCAAATTCAAGTCATCTCCAACTCATTAAGCATACATTGCTTTATTTAAACTCATTTTTATTTTTATTTTATAAAAATTCCTCTCAGGAAATCCAATCAGCCAAAAAGTATTAAATGACTGACTTTTGAGTACCTATTAGATATGAGCAAAGTGTTGGGAGATTTAAAAAAAAGGGGGGGGGGTTCCTGACAGAGGCAATTTTCCCACAGTGGTTATATGTGGTAGTAAAAACCCTCAAAAATAGGATCTGGCAATGAAAATAATATTGAATAACCAGAAAAACAATTCTTTTTAAAAAACCACTTAATTATTCCAAAAGGCAAATATGAAAAAAAAAAAAAAAAAAAGGGAATATGGTAGCATTTTTAAATACTAGATATACTGAAATATTTACCAGGTTCATTCAGATGTTCCCTCCCAGGAAGCTGCTCAGCATTGATGTCCCCTAAATCACCAGTTTTGGAATCAATGGTTGCTTGAGAGAGTTCTTTTTCAAAAGCTTTGATTTCCTCAGCACTTGCTGTCCGATCCTCTGATTCTGTAAACACTCTAATAATACCATCACTATAAGGAAAAACAAACTAATTTTAAAAGACATTGCCATAGTGTATTACTATTATCAATCCTGAATAACCCAAAGGCAATCTATTTGTGAATATAACAAATGCTACTATATATTTATTGCTGAGTATAGCACTATGCTGACTTTAGCACATACTACCCTCCATTACTTTCTAAAATAATGCAGAGTGGGAAAAAACTATTTAAAGAAGTTACTGGCAAAGGACAAAGAAATATATATCTAACACACTCTTTTCAAGTTAAATATTTACCATTATAAAAATCTAGATACAGTGTCTACTTTTAAAGCAAATACTACATTGGTTTTATGATACAGAGAAGGGCAGTGGCCTAGTTTACATTATAAAGGGATCAAATAACCAACATAAATCATAGAAAATAGCAGATGTTCAACATGTGTTCATTACTATGCCATTGACTACTGGCATGACTTCAAATCAACAACAAAACAAAAACAAGAACAAAATCAACTGCCTTGCCTTTGGAATGGATGGCAGTTTTTAACCTTTGTTTTCAGAAAAATAACTTCATTTCCATGATTTCTCATTTCTAGATTTTGGAGATGAGGGGGCAGATTAGTCACTTCCAACCA
This sequence comes from Tolypeutes matacus, assembly GCA_026826555.1. NCBI lineage: Eukaryota > Metazoa > Chordata > Mammalia > Cingulata > Chlamyphoridae > Tolypeutes > Tolypeutes matacus. Next base: position 4,118,755 of record JAKSZT010054324.1, on the reverse strand, counting down.
TATTAATCCAACCCATCATTCCAGAAACTATGCTTCTTTCTTAACCTTCAGTTTCATTCTTTCAACATTCTTTCAACTGCATTATTTTCCTTTCATTTCAAATAGGTATAGGAGGGGAAAAAAAAGTAAGCCAACAAATCAACGACCCATTCTAGCCAGAAAATAAAATGCCTCCATTTTATTAGACCACCATCCTTCTAGCTGTTACCTTTCTCTTCTCCTCAAGCAACCACTTATGTTTTTTTCTATCACTCTCTACCAAATATGATGTCAAAAATTCACTAATAAAAACTTTTTTTCTAAAGATTTATTTTATTTATTTATTTCTCCCCACCCCCTGGTTGTTTACATTTGCTGTGTCTGCTGTGTGCTGGTCTTCTTTTTAGGAGGCACCAGGAACTGAACCCTGGATCTCCCATGTGGGAGGGAGGCGCCTAATCCCTTGAGCCACCTCTGGTCCCTGCTTTGTTGTTTTGTCATTATGTTTTCCTCCTTGTGTCTCTTGTGTCATCTTGTTGCATAAGCTTGGCACGCCTGCCCATCGCGTCAGCTCACTGTCTTGCTCTTTAGGAGGCACCGGGAACCAAACCCGGAACCTCCCATGTGGTAGGCAGGAGCTCAATCGCTTGAGTCACATCCGCTTCCCTAATAACTTTTGAACAAAATCCAAAATCTTTTCAAACTCTCAACTCCTTGACCTCTGATGACAATATCCATTCAAACCCTTTCCTTCACTATTCTCCATAATTTCAAAATCCTGATTCCTTGCTCCATTTTATTGGCTTCTCTTAATCTACAATATATCATAAGATTCAGTCTTTAGTCTTCTGTTCTTCCTTTTCTTTATTTCTTCCCCAAGAAAAAGATGTTCTGTCATTTAACATCGGCAGTTTTGTATATGTCTTCATCTTCGATCTCAGTTCTTATGCTAGGCTCCAGTTTAAGTATCCATGACCACCACTCAGACCTCAGGAAGTCCAAAACTGACATCATCATCTTAAAGCTCCAAACCAGTTCTCCCACTTTTCCTTTTTTATTAATGGAGACTTTCAAGTATCAAATTTTGAAGCTTTATCCTTCTCTTTCATCACCTTTCTGGTAATTTTTCCTCTGAATTCTCATTTATTTTATCTCTTTATCCATTGCCATTGTTGGGCCAATATTTCATAACCCCACACATTAATTACCATTGCTTTTCTAGTTTGTTTTCTTGTGTACTGTCATCACTAAAGACAACCTAAATATTTAATAATTCATAACTTCTACTTTAATCATGACACTTCTTGCTTAAGAGTTACCATAGGTTCTTCATGCCAAGAACCAAATGTAAAATACAACTGGCATTCAAGGCTCTCCAAAATTAAATCCATCTCACCTAAGAACCTAACCATTAACTATACCCCAGCATTAGTCTTCTATCCTTTTCCTTCATCTCCTGTATACAGCACATTGACTCATATACAATATCTTTACTTACTCGATTTCCTTGACAAAAATATTCATTTTCCTTCTTATTCATTATCTTTCAAAATCCAATACAAATTTCTTCTTCTCCAGAAAGCTTTATTATACCAATCTCTATTGTCTCTAACTTCCTTTGTATTGAATTTTCAATTGCACAACTCTCAGTACTAGTGCAATGGATTATTATTAGTATAAAAGCTGTTATACCTGCTACTGTTTTGTACACTAATAAATATGTACATATAGTCTCCCCAATTCACCTGAAATTCTTTATGACTTGTCTATACACTTTACTAAGGACTAGCCATTTGGTAAATAGTTACTGATTGACCAGAATATAAATACCTTGCACCAATCACAATGTCACCATTGTCTAGCACACAACAGCACCATATAGACTGAGCTGGAAGTCTGATTGTTTGCGCACATTCCCCATGTTTCCAGATCCTCAGAGATCTATCTTCTGCTGTTGTCACAAAATCTAAAATTGATGAACACAGAAAAAATTATTTTTAAGTAAAATTAAGTACATTTATACATACCATCTTTCTAGATAGGTACCCTGACTTTTTAACCCCAAAATTACACAGTTTTAAATTTCACGTTTGTCATTTGCACCATAATTAACTGCAAAAATTTATTTTTTATACATTTCACATCTTACATACCATATCTTACACCAATACATTATACAAAATCTTTCTTCAGACATCCAAGATCTTTTTTATGACACAAGTGACTAATTTAAATTAATATAAAGATGACCATTCAATTTCCTCCTTTAGGAAAAAGATATTCCATAAAATGAAGTGACTAAATTATTCAAATCACAGATAGGAAATTCATTTAATTAATCAATACTTCTCCCCACAACGGATGAATGAGATGGAATAATGTTCAATACGTTATTTTATTTTATTTATTTATTTTTTAGGAGGTACTCGGGATTGAACTTGGGACCTCATATATGCGAAGCAGGTGCTCAACCACTGAGCTACAATCGCTCCCAATACATTATTTTAAAAACATACATAAAATAATCTTACCTTTACAATTTGGAAAGACAGATATACTATAAATATAATTTGTATGTCCATAATATACTTCAAGACACTCTCCAGTGATTTGCCACCTTCTAATACTAGCATCATTTGCACAGGAAAGAAATTCTGTTTCACTCAAAATTGCCAAACCTCTTACACAGTCTTCATGTCCTGCATTAAAAAATAATGTTTATCAATAAAATGGATTATTTGGTTGATGGTTCTATATATTTCACTGATACTGTAAAACATATCAGTGAGTAGTTAAAAATGATTTTCAAATTAGAGAAAGTCATATTTTTCTGTCGAAAGGCCTGGGTAAAAGTATTTGTAGTTTAGTTTTGGCAATATTTTATTTTAGTCTTGGGAAATTATTTCATATTTAGCATATCTTCTCCAAGTTATTTCCCCAAATCCTCCAGAAACAGGATTTTCATCTAACAATTCTTCATTTTCACTTGGCAATTAATTTTCAATTTTTCTTTCTTGATATGTATAATTCATAAAATATACAATATTCATATATAACAGAAATATATAAGTAAATATCTCTTAAAACTATCCCTTCATAATACTGAAATATTAATAAAGCACTAGAGAAAACTAAGAAAAATTAAGATTATGAGAAAAGATCCCAAGTATTGAAGAGTTTGAAACATAAACTTTTATTATAGACAGGTAAATGTTATAAATACGAACAAAAAGGTTCAGAGATTTATCTGAAACCATACAATTAGTGGCAAGGCTAAATCTAGAATTCTGGTTTCCTGCCTGACAATTCCATCCCTTTGATTCAACTGAATCACAAATATAAAATAAAGCGAACATTCGTACTACATCAATGGAAAAATGCCACAACTTATATAAATTCAGACGTTAAAATGATGCAATAACAATGATTAGTTTTTTTAAAATGAAAAATTTTATGGAATGAATGTCTCACATTAAGTTCTAAATTATGTAAATGGGGAAGAACTTATCAAAGGATTTTATATATTTTCAAAAACTTGATAAAATTCCATTTCTTTAATATTAACTGAGGCAATGTACAAGGTGCCACTACAAATTTTTAAAGATAAATATTTTCTGAATCCTGCAATCTAGTAAAGCGTGAGTCAAAAACATTCCCATGCTCACTATATTGGTTTAGATTAGTTATCACAGATTAATAAAGACTTGATGCATATATACATTGTATGTCCCTGAAGCAGAAACAGAGGGATGCTTGGTTATAACTCATTATCCATTTTCCCCTTTAAGGATAATTTTATTTGCACAAAGGGACTTCTTTCATATAATCCAGGGTACTGATCAACTTTTAAGAAGAAAACAAAAAAGAATAGAACAATTAAAAAGAAAAACCCACACCAAAAATGTAAGGCCCCCCCCAAATAAATCAGTGATATTAATGTTAGGCAGTAGATGTCTTAGTTACTTAATAGCTGGGGCTTAACAGTACTATCCACCATTGCTACAACATAAACAAAGCATGAAATTTGCTATTTATTAAACAAGAAAATTCAGTATTACTAAAGACATCAATGATGCTTTCCTCCATTAGAAAATAACACTACTAACCTACTATCAGTAAGGTTTATACTGTAGTTTTAAGTTTCAGGCTGAGTGTATTAAAATGACAACCAAAAATATAACTGTACACCAAAAATTACATATATATAATACATAAAAGCAAATACACATATTATAGCTTATCAAGTAGCTATCTGTTTTATGAATGTTCCCACTATATCTTTTAAAATGATATTGAATATTACGTCAGAAAAATTATATTCATACAAATTAAGTGACTCAAGTACACTGATGTTTTTTAAACACTATTTTCAAACTTCTAAATGTTTGATGAAAAAAATATGCGTAAATAATAAAATATAAGGTTATAAAAGTTGTATACTCTGATCTTACCCAAAAAAGTCCTTTCACACCTTCCAGCCTTCCACAGTTTAATAGTCTTGTCTGCTGATCCAGTCAACATTAAGCCCTGTTCAGGTAATATCTTGACTGCCCACACTGCAGCTGTATGACCCTAAAAGTAAAATGGGCAACAATTTAAGTAGCCACAGAATCTTTATATTTAATTATTATCATCTAGAATATTCACTCAGAACTACTATACCTGTAAGGTCATCATACATTTGTCATTCAGCCAGACTTTAGCAGTGGTGTCCCATGAGCCACTAAGTAATGTGCCAAATTTTCCAGATGAAAGACTACAAACTGGGGGGGGGGGGGAGGGGAAAAACCCATAGTTAACACATTTTCATGTACAAAAAATGCTCACTATGCTAATTTATAAAGCACTGCAATTTTAAAAACACTTCAAGTAACAGTATCTTAGCCACAAGGTTTAACTCACTACAGATACAGTAGAGTACAGTGGTCAAGAGAACAGACTGGCGCCAGACTGCTGCCTTGGTGTAAATCCTAGCTGTGCCACTTACAAGGTGTGTGACCAAAGGTATATTACTTAATCTCAGATTCCACCTCTATAAAAGGCTGTAAGAAATCACAATAGGAAAATAATACAAACAATTTTGAAATGCTGCTTATATAGGTATTTTGGATTACTTAAAAAAAAAAAAAAAAAAAAATGGAGCCAAGCAAAATTTAACAGTAATGGAATGGTTAATTAAATGTCATAATACCTCGATACAAAATTATGCAGGCATAACTGACTTAGGAAAATGGAGGAAGTTGCAATTTAAATACCCTCAGAGAAGGGATTAGAGGCAAAGCAACTGGCCCCACAGAACTCCCATGAGACTCAATTCCTAGCCCAGGTGTCTTGGAGGGTGGGGCTACGGTAAGGATTTGAAAAATGAAGGGAGTCCTTTAATTTTAAATTAATTAATTTAATTAATTTGAAAATCTGTATACAACACAGTGAAGGTGCCACTACAGCCTACAGAGTCACATCCCGACACATTGCAGGAGACTTGAGCTATCTCTGGAGAAACTAAAGTAGTTTCCAGGCTCAGGCTGCCAGGCACAATAAAAGGGTGGAGTAAGAGGCCCCTATAAAACGGGGGAATAAGTGGAAAGTCTACATCCTGAAGTATGGTACTTAAAGTTGCCCTATTCACACAAAAACAGCCATTAGGCATATGTTCCTTCCCCACCCTGCAGAAGATCGGAGGATTTTTCTCTAGAGGCCTGAAGAGTGTTAAAGAACTCCAGATACTGATATTTGAGAGGGTCTCCCACCTAAAAGGTCAAAATACCACATTATAATGAAGCCACCAATCGCCAAACTCCACCTACACAGGCTAAAAAAAATTTCCAATCAACATTTCATCCTTTGTTTTTAATATGATCAGCCAATCTAGGACTATCAGCTATTTGGTAAAAACCTCCAACATAGTAGAAAACACACACACACAGAAACAGTTAAAAGGGGGGGGCAGGGTGGGGTGTGGGGAATTCAGAGGAAACAATTCCAATTTCAGGAAGCAGGAAAAAAAAACTTTGAACTATAATATCTGCAAATATATAAGATATATAAAAGAGAATACCGAGAGAACAAGAAAAATAAAAGATAGAAAGAGAAGAGCCCAAATTTTTAAAATGTAATAGAAAAATAGAAGTCCCTGGGAATCAGACCAAAAAGGAAAAGACATGAAAAAAAAAAAGCAAAGAAAAGTTAACTAATAGGGATTTCAGAAAGAGATAATAAAGGTGAAAAAGGGAAGAGGGCAGAGAGGACAAAGATACCAAGAAGTGAAAGATATGAAAATCTGTATTACAAGAACCCACAAGCTCCCCAGCACAATGAAAGGAGAAAGAGACAGAGAGAGACATGCATTGTGAAATTTCACAACACTTGAAATAGTAAAAATCCTAATAACCTAGAAGGGGATGCAATTTTCCCAGACAGAATATGAGGAGTCATAAAAGCATCACACTTCTCAAAAGCATCACCATACATTAGACAATATAGCAATTCCTTCAAAATTTGGAGGTTAAGTGATTTTAACACAGAATTCTGTATCTAGCCAAATTAACAATCAAGTATAAAGGTAAATAAAAGCCATTTTCAAGCATGCAAATCAGAAAATATCTAATCCCTATATCCCATCTTTCTTAGGAAACTGCAATAGATATACTACACTGAAGATGAATAAATAAACTAAGAATGATAAAAAGGTAGAATCTAGGAAATAGACTGGCAAAGGGGAATCCAGAATGACATCTTAAGACCCATCTCAGGGAGCACCAAGTGAACACCATGTTAAAAGGTTACAAGAAGGAAGTTTCCAGGAAAAATATGAAACAGATAAATATTTTGATGTGTGTGGTAGCCATTAAGTGATGTTCATCAAATATTTTCTGTTTTCCACCTTCTAGGCAAATCTCCATCTCCTGTGCTTTTAGGCATGGCCACGTGACTTGTTTTGGCATAGAAATATGCGCAGAAATAACATGTATCACTTCCAGGTGGAAACGTTAAGGATTAGTACATAAATCAGTCAGGTTCCCTTCTGGCTGCTCCACTATCTATGAAAGCACATGCTGAGATGAAGCTTCTGTCAGCCAGGACCCTGAGTGATTACAAGGAGCTGAGTCCCCTACTGTGCTGCACTGGATCTGTAGAAGGCAAAGCAAATTTTATTGTATTAAGATATTAAGAGTTTGGCACTGTCTCTTACCAAAATGTCACCTAGTCTATCTGACTGGAATAAATGGAGGCACTGCTGAAACAAAAGTCTAAAATATATGCAGTGGCTTAATAAGCAGGAAATGAATAGACTACTACCAGAGAATGGAAGGTTGAAGATCCTTACTATGTAGTGAGGAACAGTTGGTAAAACTGCTGCGTACAATAATTCAGGACATGATGAACTGCTAGTTCTAAGGAAAGAGGTTAGGAAATGTGGCTTTTGTGATATGTGGTGGTTGCTGCTAACTATACTTCATGAGGTACTAAAAGAGGGAGATGAGATCAAGAGCAGGTTAGTTCTCAAACAGAACTGAAAAGACAGAGTCCAGAAACATAAGGACTTAACAGGATTGGAAAAGCCAATTAGTTCTCAAACCCAAATGACAAAATATAAAACTGAGGAGGCTTTCAGTAGCAAAGGAAAACAGAATCAATAAAAAAACATGGGGGAAAAAAAAAAGAAAATTTAAATTAAAAAAAAAGAGGGGTGGAGGTTGAGCACCTGCTTTCCATACACGAGGTCTGGGGTCAATCCCTGGTACCTCCTAAAAAAAAATAAAAATGAAAATAAACAAAAAAATAAAAAACATGGCCATCACACACAATGCTGAAACTTCCAAGTAGATTCAAAGTGTTTTCAAAGCAAAGAAAATTAAAGTTGTGGCCAAATGTAAGTAAATCCGTTCAATTGGACAAAATGGCTCAGGGAAAAGAATATAAGCATACAGCTCTTCCACTGAAGCCTGACAGGCCCACAGTATCAGCACTTAACTCTGGAGAAGCAGAGAGGGAGAGAGGGAAGTAGAAATGGGAAATAAAACAACAAATCTAGAGAAGTGAGGGTTATGACAAAGAGATCAGTCTGTAATTAAATAGGTAAGAAATCTATCAAGACATTAAGAGAGTTATAATGCCAAGAACTAAAAAAAGTCTGCGACTGGTTCAAGACTTAAAATGACCCAAGATTCCACAGGCAGAAAGCAAGCTAAGAAAGTTGCTTACTCCTCAAGGGATGGCATATTGGCCATGAAGATAGATTAGTGAATCATAAGAAACACCATATTCCAAGAGTAGGAGGTCCCTGAAACAGCTACAGATTAGAAATGCTATCTCGTATTGTTCCCTCTCAGAATGGGAGTGTTTACTCTGATTATCCTGTCCCTGTTTCACAATAATATATCAGGTGTAGTGGTGACAGATAACTTGTGCATTTAGCCCACAGATCTCTGAATTTAAGAGGAACTGTATCTGGACCTGATGTAGAAACACCCGAGCATTACCTCCCTAAGGTTTAGAATGCAACTTTGAGCTCAATTCTTAACTTTGTAACTGGATGGAACTTTTGGATTGCCTCACACTGAGAGAGGAGTAAGCATATTCTACCTGCAGGTGGGAGGCTGAGTTGAATGACTGGTAACCTGAAAGGAGACTGTGGTAGCAATAATATTCACCAAGTATTTTTAGCCCTCACTTTTCAAGCACGTGGTAGAATGGCACTTACCGGCTCCATGTGGAATTAGGCACAGTCACAAAACTTAGTCAACAGAAGAAATGGTAGTGACACAGGCTGATGCTTTTAAGAGCCAGAGCATGATTAACTACATTGCCCTTTCACTGCTACAACAACCAGTAAAGTACATGTAGAGGGCAGGCCCCATCAGCTGGTTCCCTGAGAAACTCTGATGAGCAGAGCCTCTTTACTAATCTATGTTGAACATGTAGGATGAGAGAGAAAATACTCTTTTATTATGCCACTGAGATCTGGGAATTGTTACAACAACATAACCTAGCCTATCTTGACTTGTTAAAGTTAGGACACTTGAAAAAAGTGACAACATGCAGATGTTGCAACATTTGTAAATGATCAGCTGCAGTTACACAGGAAACTATGGAAAAGGAAAAAAGGGAGTCATTAACTTTAGGAAAATAACTTACTTTGATAAGTGTACAATTTTTAAAGTTAAGTTCTGATAAAGGATAGTGGTACTGCGAATATTCTCACTGTCCTGATTTTGTGATAATCAGGGTAGGTTAAACATTCGCTATATTAGAAACCATGCATGTGTCCCCAGACCTGGTTTTTCTCCTTAGGTCTGGTTTTTAGAATGCTGGTGATAAACTAAGTCTGATTTATTATATGACCATCCTGTATGGGAAAAGACTGTAACTTTGGGTATCTTTGGTCAACCTTAAGAGATATAGCAGGGGGATGGATGTGGCTCGGGTGGTTGGGCATCTGTCTCCCCTATGAAGGACTTGGGTTTGACCCCCAGGACCTCCTGGTAAAAATTTAAAAAAGAAAAATACAGAAGGTGTCTGGGCCACCAGGCCCCATGTGCCACCAGGCCCCACGAGCTGGTGAGCCGTTAGGCCCTGTCTGCGGGTGCGCTGCCAGGCCCCACAAGCCACGCAGCAAGATGATGATGTAACAGGAGAGTGACACAAGGGAGAGCCAAGACGAGACACATAGAAAAACCAGGAAGTAAGGTGGTGCAGGCGGTAGTAGGACGCCTCTCTCCCACATCGGAGGTTCTGAGAATCGAATCCCAATGAAGACAGGAGGAGAAGGATGATAAGAGAGGGCAGGAAACAGACACAGAGAGTTGCCCAGCGAACAGACACAGAAACAGCAAAAACGGGGGGGGGGGAGGTAAAAATGGATAAAAGTAAATAAATCCTTAAAAAAATGTATAGGGGAGGAAGATTTGGACTATAGTTAGCAGTAATAACTTGACGATGCTCTTTCATGATTTGTTAACAAATGTTTCACAACAATGCGGGGTGTTTGGGGGGGGTTATGTGTGGGAGTCCTGTATGATGTTATGTATGTTTGTTTTATAAGATCACGATGTTTACTGAACACTTATAGTTTATGTATGCTCATGTATGAATGATATACTTTAATAAATTTTTTAAAAAAAAACAGTATAGTGGTAATGGTAGCACATTGTGAATGTAATTAATATAACTGATTAATACATTTTATACATTTGAATATGGTTCAAAGGGAAAATTTTAGGTTGTATATATTTATTACATAACAATAAAAACCAGAAGGACTGTAAAATATAAACAGTGAATCCTAGTGTAAACTATGGACTATACTTAATAGTAATTATAATATTGTACATTAAACATAACAAATGTACTACACTAAAGCAAATTGTTAATAATAAGGAAAATTGTGTGTATGGGGGGATTATTTGGGAACTCCATACTTTCTGAAAACCTACAACTTCTTTAATTTGAAAAAATTATATATGCATCATGGTTTTATTTATATCATTTCCCTATGGGTTACCTAGTTTGTTCCAAAAAAATTTAAGTAACTTTCATAAATAAATACAATATAATAAGAAAAAAAATGTAAGTAGAGGAGGAAAGGAGAAAATAATAGTATGTAAAATGTGTAATGTGAACATAACAAGCCGGTGTTAGGTCTCTGCGAGGCAGAAGATAAAAATTTCAACTTAGTTAAAAAAAGTTAAGAGTTAATGAGTCCTTAATTTTAAGATGTGTCACACATAGTACAAAGTGCATCACATTCCTTAAGGACTCCAAGAACTAGAAACTATTATTATTTCCATTTAACAGATGAGGAAATTAAGGTTCAGAAATTAAATGATTTTAATCTTCAAAATGAAAAATAAAATTAGATGCTCAGAAAAGGCCTAGCTAGTCTTGGTGATGAGATCAGAAAACTTCTCCTCTCCTGTGGATCCATAATGTATTACACATACTTAGTTACACACAGGGACAAAGATTGAATGAGATTGTTGTACAAATAAATATATGATGACTGTGTATGGATGTTGAAATCACAAGTGAATTTTTTCCATTTGTAAATTTGTTTTTCCAATAAGTAAAATAAATTTTTGAAAAACCAACATATAGCTTATGCATTATTCAGGATCAGAGCAGAAATAAATGAAATCGGTAACAAAAGAATAGAATCAACAAAATTAGAAGTTGGTTCTTTGGGAAGATCAACAAAATCGACAAACCCTTAGCAAGACTGACAAAGAAAAAAAGAGAAAAGACACAAATAAATAAAATCAGAAATGAGAGGGGGAACATTACCACTGATCCCGTAGCAATAAGAGAGATCGTAAGAGGATACTATGAACAACTGTCTGCCAAAAAACTAGAAAATATAGACGAGATGGACAAATTCTTGGAAACACATGAACCACCTACACTGACTTTAGAAGAAATAGAAGACCTCAACAAACCATTCACAAGTGAATAGATAGAAACAATCAGAAAAGCTCGGGACCAGATGCTTTCACAGGTGAATTATACCAATCATTCAAAGATGAAGTAATACAGATCTTGTTCAAGCGCTTTCAAAAAATTGAACAGGAAAGAATGCTTCCAAACTCATTCTATGAAGCCAACATCATCCTAATACCAAAACCAAGTAAAGATACCACAAAAAAAGAAAATTACAGACCACTATCTCTAATGAATACAGATGCAAAAATCCTCAATAAAATACATGCAAACAGAACCAAAACCACATTGAAAGAATTATACACCATGATCAAGTGGATTTTATCCCAGGTAAACAAAGGTGGTTCAACATAAGAAAATCAATTAGTATAACAAACCACACTGATAAATTGAAGAAGAAAAAAATCACATGATCCTCTCAATTGATGCAGAAAAGACATTTGACAAAATACAGGACCCTTTCTTGGTAAAAATACTCCAAAAGATAGGAATAGAAGGAAGCTTTCTCAATATGGTAAAGTGCATATATGAAAAACCTACAGCTAGCATTGTACTCAATGGTGAAAGACTGAAAGTTTTCCCACTGAGATCAGGAACAAGACAAGGACATCCACTGTCACCATTATTATTCAATATTGTGCTAGAAGTTCTAGCTAGAGCAATTAGGCTAGAAAAAGAAATAAAAGGTACCCAAGTAGGAAAGGAAGAAGTAAAACTTTCACTATTTGCTGATGACATGATGCTATATCCAGAAAATCCTGAAAAATCCATAACAAAGCTACTAGAATTAATAGGCGAGTTCAGCAAAGCAGCAGGATACAAGGTTAACACGCAAAAATCAAGTGTTTCCATACATTACTGATGTGCAATCTGAGGATGAAATCAGAAAAAAGATTCCATTTATAATAGTGACTAAAACAATCAAATATTTAGGAATAAACTTAACCAAGGACACAAAAGACCTGTATTCAGAAAACTACAAATCATTGCTAAAAGAAATTGAAGAAGACTTAAATAAATGGAAGGACATTTCATGTTCATGGATTGGAAGACCAAATATCATTAAGATGTCAATTCTACTCAAACAGATTTACAGATGCAACACAATCCCAACAAAAATCCCAACAGCCTTTTTTGCAGAAATCAAAAAGCCATTAATCAAATTTATTAGGAAGGGTAAGAGGTCCCAAATAGCAAAAAATGTCTTAATAAAGAACAAAGTTGGAGGACTCTCACTTCCTTGACTTTAAAGCATATTACCCCTATCTCACACTTTATACAAAAATTAACTCAGAATGGATCAAGGACCTAAATATAAAAGCAACAACCATAAAACTCCTAGAAAAAAATGTAGGAAAACATCTTCAAGATCTTGTGGTAGGTGGTACTTTCTTAAACCTTATGCCCAAAGACGTGCAACAAAATAAAAAATAGAAAAATGGGGCCTTCTCATCAAAATTCAACACTTTTGCATCTCAAAGGATTTTGTCAAAAGGATGAAAAGGCAGCCGACTCAATGGGAGAAAATATTTGGTGATCACATATCTGATAAGGGTTTAATATCCATGATCATACAACTCAACAATAAAAAGACCAAGTATCCAATTAAAAAATGGGCAAAAGACTTGAAAAGACAACTGTACAAAGAAGAAATACAAATGGCAAAGAAACACATGAAAAAATGTTCAATATCACTAGTGATTAGGGAAATGCAAATCAAAAGTACAATGAGTTATCATTTCACATCTATAGGCCACTATTAAAGTTGGAAAACTGTAAATGTTGGAGAGGATGTGGAAAGAGAGGAACACTTATTCACTGTTGGTGGGAATGCAGAATGGTACAGCCACTGTGGAGGACTGTTTGGCAGTTTGTAAGGAAGTTGAATATAGACTTGCCATGGGACCCGGCAATACCATTGCTAGGTATATACCCAGAAGAACTGAGAGCAGTGACATGAATAGATATCTGCACACCTATGTTCATAGCAGCATCATTTACTATAGCCAAAGTTGGAAACAACCCAGGTGTCCATCAACTGATGAATGGATGAACAAATTATGGAGTATACCCATGAGGGAATATTATGCATCATTAAGAAGAAATGAAGTAGTGAAACATATGACAACATGGATGAACCTAGATGACATTATGTTGAATGAAGCAAGCCAGACACAAAAGGACAAATCCTGTATGAGTGCCCTATTATGAACTAAATATATTATGTGAAATATGAATATGGGTAGAATTGCATATACAAGACCATTTTTTTTTTGAAGCTGAACAAATGTAAGTTAATAGTACAAAATGTTAATATCAGACCAAAAAAACCCCACATTATACTAAGTGAAGGAAACCAGACACAGAATACTACATATTATGTGATTCCATTTATATAAAATGCAAATATAAATCAATTTATAAAGATGAAAGGAGATTAGTGGTTATGTAGGTCTGAGGAAGGAATACTAAGGGGTATGGCATCTTTCTTTTTGGAGTAATGAAATTGTTCTAATATTTTTGAGGTGATGAATGTACAACAATGTGATTATATTAAAAGCCATTGGTTATACACTTTGGATAGACTAGCCAGAAAGAGCAGCTATGTACAGTGGGGGAAGCATAGAGAGATTGAGAGGTGAGCAATTTTCTTGTTTGTCTGTTTTTTATTAGTATTATTGTAATAATGAAAATATTCAATAATGATTGAAGTGATGAACACACAACTATGTGATTACAGCAAATACCACTGTACACTTTGGATGAATTGTATGTTTATTAATATGTATCAATAAAATTGATTTGCTAAAAAACAAAGTATATGAAAAGATGCTCAACAACAAAAAAACAAAAGCCAACATAAAGCTTATGCATTATTCAGAGTTTTTTTTTCCTTTATTCTCAAGTGCCTAGAATGTCACTAAATTCAATTATTTGATCTTTGTAAACGTTAATTTTTAAAAACTTCTACCTTCTTTTAGATAACCACCTTATTTCTAAGACAGAAACAACTTAACTCCAAAAACTTACATCATACCATATATTTCCTAATGGATAATAGTGTTTCAAGCTTAATTTACAAAACAAACTTAGTTTTTTTTTTTTTGTTTTTTAAATCGATGGAACAGATTCCTTCATAATAAGAAATAGCTACCAATCCTGATTTTGTTTTCTAAATGTCTGATCTTGATAGTTGAAATGCGAGGAGTTCTTCACATTCTCTCATAATCAGTATAATATAATTCAAGAGAAAAATACAATTATTTCAGAAAACCCAGAAAAACTGTCTCTTAAAATTTCTATCGGGATCAAGGAAATAGAATGAATTCCAAATTAAACCTCTGTCAATAAGCATAAGAAGAATTAAGTTTGCTTTGAATATATGGGAGAAAAAAACCCTTAATATATCAAATAATGCAACATAAAATACATTACCTAGAATCAGAATTTACAACGTAATTGGAAAGTAGTATACATATAGCAACTAAAAGATAACATTAACATACCACTTTGAAAATAAAAGTTGGGCTACACAATTTCCACTTGCTTAGATTCTGGAGGATGGTAAAGACTGGAGAAGTACTCCACAAATGCTAAATCGAAGAAAGAGAAAATTATCAAGTAGGAAACTTCTGCCCCAACCCACCAGTCCACCCCCTCTCCTTCAGTCAGTAGCACACAGCTCGTGGAGTTGTTCAGAGGCAGCGGCTCAGATCCCTCCCACCTCCTACCAAGGACAGCAGTGGTAAAACCGGATGCATATCCAAGCAGGGGGACCCAAGCCCACAGGGACCTAGAGCCTAGGGCAGAACACAAGCTGTTAACGGGTGCTGCATACAAAAGGGCCCCCAAGGGGGGAAAAAAAGGTAAGGGGATGGAGGGAGAGTCCACAGTTAAACTGCAATTAAAAAATACACCCTGGATTTCAAAGACCTGTTACAAAAAAAGAATGTAAAGTACCTTATAAATAAACTTGCATCTTGATTTTTTGTTGAAATAATAATATTTGGATATATTGAGTTATATAAAATGCATTATTAAAATTAACCTTGACTGTTTCTTTTTTTTCAATTTTAATGATATATATATTAATAAAGCATAAATCCATCCAAAGTGTAAAAAAAAAAAAAGTACCATGCTCAGTCAATCCAGTTTTTGTTGACTAGACCACCTAAGCACAAAACAGACTTGTCTGGAGTGACCCACCTTTCTGGATTGACCCCATTTGGCTCCCTGAGGCAGGATACCCTAACTTCCTTTTCTTTGTTTCTTCTCTGGGAATCTTGATCTGTTCTGTTTGGGTTTGTGCAGAATTTTTTTTCTAGCTTCTTTTTTGTTTAAATTCTCTTCCTAATTCAGTGTCCCATTTTCTTTACTCTTTTAAGTTCTGGGACCAATGTCTCTTACAGTCTGGAATAAGTTGGGCCAAAAAGAATAGACTTAATACAAACCCAATGAACAATAAAACCCTAGACAAGAACAAGAAACTGATCTTCAGAGTTAACTCATCAAGATAATCAGATCCCCAGACATCAGCAAAAAACTACAAATCATGTGAAGAAACAGGAAGATATGGCTTATCAAGGTGAAGCAGAGTAAATTAGGGAATAGACAGATCAGGACCCTGGCAATAAGTCCACATGGATATTGATACCCCCAAGATGGCTGCTGGAAGACCCTCGTGAGAATCCCATTCAGAATGAGATTTCTGCTATTTGGAATGAAGTTTCCTCTGGAAGCCAGGAGAAGCCCTGAATATTCTCCAGGGACATTATCATTGGGCCCTTCCAGGGGATTGATGGGTGGGGTAATCAATCAAAACAGCAAACAGCTGGGACTCTTCCCATGCCATTACGAAAGGGGCAGAATAATTAATGATTCAAAAAGCAAGAGCAAAGGCCTTGCTCTTGCCTTTGGACCCCTGTTCTGGCCTTCGCCCCCACATGGATCAACACACAAGTAAAACCTGGGTATTTATAATCTATAATAGGAAATTGTAGTCTATAAAATCAGCCCTCTTTATCATTCTTCAGCCCCTCCTCTCTCTGGGACCCATGATCTGTTACTTTCTCCCATTTCTCCTCCCTCCCTACCTTAATAAATTACTGGCCTAACTAACCCAACATGCTCTTGAAATTCATTTCTGCAGCATACTCAAGAACTTAGATAAAATCTAGTAACAAAGGGAACAAATTAAAACTTCAGGGGAAACAAAGAATTTGGAATAACTAAGCAAAGAAGTTCAAACAAATCTCCTAATTTCTCTGAAACAGGGAAGCAGCAGACTATAAGAGACAGAACTGTATCTGCCTGTTATTTCCAACAGACTCACATTTCAACTTTTGCTCACAAAAAAGGTGGGAAAATTTTATTAATCCTTTTCTTTAAAAAAAAAAAAAAAAGTTAATATAAAATTATAGCCAAAAAAGGGGGAGGGGACCAGAACTTTGGTAATAACACAGCTGGAACAAGCCGCATCATTGGGAGAAAAGATTTCATTTAGTGGATTTTCTGTGAATGTGGGTTGTTCGCTAGTCTTACGGTTATGGAAGCTGCATATTTTTTTCAAAGGGACCGAGAAGCTGCTGGAGGTTTGGTTCTCCCAGCAGCAGCCTGACTCAAAACAAGGATCTGGGGATTTCTGCACCATCCCAAGATCTGAGGGGGAAATACTTTTGAAGGATGTGTAATGTTCAATTATAAGTGTGACAAAAACAGACAGGCAGGATGCTTATGTACTCAGTAAGAATAGCATGTTTGTCTGCAATAGATATTTCCTTTTGAAAACATGTGGTACCACCCTCTTACTGAAAGCATTGGTTCCCCTGTTGAAGATTGCTAGGGATTACAGTGGGTTTGACTCAGTTTAAAGCTTCTTTTATTCTCGCAAAATTTCATGAAGCTTCTCACCAAGGGTACCCACACTGGAATTTCCAGGAAAAAAAATAAGAGTTTCTTATAATGCAATTTTCCCAAATGGAGCAGCATACTTAAAAGACAGATGGATTCTGGCTGTTAGTACTTGTACACTCTGGATGTCCCAGAGAGTTTCAGACAGCCAGATCAAACCCTGGAAATTCAGATGTGTGAGCCTGACCCAGCAGTTATGGGCCAGTTCTACATGAAAAGCAGTGTTACTGCAAAGGATGCCACTCCTAAGAGTGGAATTTGTGAACTGTGGGTATTCACGGAATGGAATGAAATCAGATGGAACTTATTGGACTATTCACATCACTCCAGAACCAGAATTTTCTTATGTTAGCTTTGAAATAAACTTAAGTCAGACCTCCTATGATGACCTGATCAAGAAAGTTGTGGAAGTCTTCAAGCCAGGAAAATCTGTGACCACCTTGTTTGTAAATAAGAGTTCTGAATGTACTTAAAAAGTTTAAAATAGTCACATAAACAGATAATCAGAGAGTTAGCCAATAAGAGACCTGAATTACTAAAGAATTACTAAAGGGAATTCTGTAGGTTGAAAGGTAAAGACAGGAAAGACTGGCTTGGAGTTGTGTGAAGAAATGAAGAATATCAGTAAGTGTAACTAAAGGATAAATGCAAAATCAAATAGTACTATATCCTCAATATACAATTCTACTCTTTAATTGCTAAGAGTCAGAATACAATTGAACAAGAAAAAGGCATAGTTCCTGATAATGGGTGTGCACAATACTAAGTGGTAAAGTGGGACAAAAACAACATAAAGAGGGGAAACAGAGGATATGGGAGCTAAGAACATGTAGGCTATTGAAGCTTAGTTACTACCTTTTCAAATTAGTATGTTATAGATGTAGGTTGGGTAATATAAACCCCAGAGTAACCACAAAGAAAGTATTTTAAAAATATACAGAAACAGAAATGAAGGGATCAGATACAAAAGATCAAATTATACAAAAAAGGAAGTTGCAATATAGGAAAAGAGAGGCAAAATATATATATGACATATAAAAACCAATATACAAATTGGCTGAAGTAAGTACTGCCATTATAGTAATAATACTGAATGTTAATGGATTAAATTTCCCAATCAAAAGACACTAAGAAGCAAAATGGGAAAAAAAAACATGATCCAACCATAGGGTGTTTAAATAAGACTCACCTTAGACCCAAAGACACAAACAGGTTCAAAGTGAAAGGTTGGAAAAAGATATTCCATGCAAATAGTAACCAAAAAAAGAGCAGGGGTAGCTATACTAATATTAATAGACATTAAGTCAAAAGCTGTTACATGAGACAAAGAAGAACAAACACTATATAATAATAAAAGGGGCAATCAAGAAGAAATAAAAATCATAAATATTTATGTACCCAATCATGGTGCCCCAAAATACATGAGGCAAGCAACGGCCAAACTGAAGGGAGAAATAGACTCCTCTACAATAATAGTTGAAAACTTCAATGCACCACTCTCATTAACAGATAGAACATCTAGACAGAGGATCAATAAGGAAACACAGAACTTGAATAATGTGATAAATGAACCAGACCTAACAAACATATATAGAACATTGCACCCCAAAACAGCAGAATATACATTATCAACTGCACATGGATCATTCTCCAAGACAGACCACATATTGGTTCACAAAGTAAGTCTCAATAAATCTTAAAGGATTGAAATTATACAAAGCATCTTCTCTGATCAAAATGGAATGAAACTGGAAATCAATAACAGGCAGAGAACTGGAAAATCCAGAAATACAGGGAAGTTAACACATTCAGTGGGTCAAAGAAGAAATTACAAGGGAGATCAGTAAATATCTTGAGACAAATGAAAATGTGAACACAACATATCAAAACTTAGGGGATGCAGTAAAGGCAGTACTGAGAGGGAAATTTATAGCCCTAAATATTTACATTTAAAAAGAACTAAAATAAAGACCTAACTGCACACCTAATGGAACTAGAAAAAGGAACATCAGACTAAGCACAAAACAAGCAGAAGGAAAGAAAGATTACAGCAGAAATAAATGAAATTGATAATAAAAAACAAATAATAGAGAGCATTAACAAAACCAAAAATTAGTTCTTGGAAAAGATCAATAAAATGGACAAACCATTACTAGACTGACAAAGAAAAAGAGAAAGAAGATGCAAATAAATAAAATCAGAATAGAGGGAAGACATTACTACTAACCTCACAAAAATAAAAAGAATAAGAGGTTTCTATGAATACCGGTAAGGCAACAAATTAAGACAACTCAGATGAAATAGAAAAATTCCTAGAAATACATAAACAACCTATACTGACTCTAGAAGAAATAGAAGAAAATCTCAACAGAGCAATTACAAGTAAAAAGATCAAATCAGTCACCAAAAACCTCCCAAGAAAGAAAAGCCCAGGACCAGATTTCATCATAGGTGAATTCTATCACTCATTCCAAGAAGAATTAATAATCAATCCTGCTCAAAGTCTTGAAGAACAGTGAACACTACCAACCTCATTCTATAAAGCCAACATCACCATAATACCAAAGCCAGAAAAAGATAATAGAAGAAAATTACAGACCAATTTCTCTTATGAATATAGATGCAAAAATCCTCAACAAAATACTTGCAAATCAATTCCAACAGGACATTAAAGGAATTATACACCAAGATCAAGGATAGTTCAACTTAAGAAATTCAATTAATATAATACATCACATTAACAAAATGAAGGGGAAAACCTACATGACTGTCTCCATTGACGCAGAAAAGGCATTTGACAAAATCCAGCATCCTTTCTTGACAAAAACACCTAGAAAAACAGGTATAGAAGGAAGCTTCCTCAACATGCAAAAGAGAATATATGAAAAACCCATAGCTAACATCATACTCAATGGTGAAATATTGAAAGCTTTCCCTCTAAAATCTGGAACAAGACAAGGATGTTCACTATCACCACTGCCATTCAACACTGTGCTGAAAGTTCTAGCCAGAGCAGTTAGGCAAGTAAAAGAAATAAAAGGCATAAACATTGGAAAGGAAGAAGTAAAACCTTCACTATTTGCAGAGGACATGATCCTATATATAAAAAAATCTACAAAGCTACTAGAGCAAGTAAACAAATTCAGCAAAGTGGTGGGGTACAAAATGTACATTCAAAAATCAGCAGGGTTTCTACACACTAGTAGTGAGCAATCTGAAGAGGAAATCAAGAAAAAAAAATCTATTTACAACAGCAATTAAAAGAATCAAATATCTAGGAAGAAATTTTACCAAGGATACATGGAAAGCTGCAAAATTTTGCTAAAAGAAACCAAAGAGACCTAAATAAATGCACATTCCATATACATAGATTGGAAGACTAAATATCATTTAGATGTCAATTCTACCTAAAATGATTTACAGATTCAAAACAATCCCTATCAAAACTCCAACAGCCTTCTTTGCAAAAATGGAAAAGCCAATTATCAAATTTATTTGGAAGAGTAAGCGGCCCTGAATAACCAAAAATATCTTGAAAAAGAAGAACAAAGTTGGAGGGACTCACACTTCTGACTTAAAGATACTGCAAAGCTACAGAGGTCAAAACAACATGGTATTGGCACTATAAAGAAATATTGACCAATGGAATAAAATTGGGAGTTCAGAAGTAGGCCCTCACATCTATGGCCAATTGATTTTTTGACAAAGTTGCCAAGTCCACTCAATTAAGAAAGAATAGTTTCTTCAACAAATGGTGCTGGGAGAACTGGATATCAATATGCAGAAGAGTAAAAGAGGACCCCTATCTCACACCATATAAAAATATTAACTCAAAATGGATCAAATTCCTAAATATAAGAACGAGGACTATAAAACTCCTGGAAAAAAAATATAAGGAAACATCTTTGGAATATTGTTTTGGGCAATGGTTTCTTGGACTTTACACCCAAAACACAAGCAATGAAATAAAAAAAAAAAAAGATAAATGGGACCACCTCAAAATTAAAAACTTTTGTGCATCAATAGACTTTGACATCAAAGACAACCTTGTCAACGGAAGAAAATATTTGGAAACCACATATCCAATAAGGGCTTAATATCCAGAACATATAGAGAAGTCCTACCATACAACAATAAAAAGACAACGCAATTTTTAAAAATGGGCAAAAGACTTGAATAGACATTTCTCCAAAGAGGATAAAAAAATGGCTAAAATGCACATGAAAAATGCTCAACATCAATAGCTATTAGGGAAATGCAAATCAAAACCACAAAGAGGGGGAGTGGATGTGGCTCAAGCAGTTGGGCACCCACCTCCCACACGGGAGATCCCGGGTTCAGTTCCTCGTGCCTCCTAAAGAAGAGGAGCAGACAACGAGCAGACACAGCAAGCAGACAACGAGCAGAAACAATAAGCAGATAGATGAGGAAGCCATCTCTGGGGGGTGGTAAAAAACTATAAGGATATACTACTTCATACCCACAAGGATAGTTACTATTAAAAAATAAAGACAAGCATTGGAGAGGATGTACAGAAATTGGAACTCTAGTGCATTGTTGGTGAGAATATAGAATGGTATATCCACTGTGGAAAGCAATATGGCTGTTCCTCAAAAAGTTAAATATAGAATTCTATTTGGTCCACAGTCCCACTTCTAGATATGTACCTAAAGAGACTGAAAACAGGGTTGCAAACAGATACTTGTACACCAACATTTACAGTAGCATTATTCACAATAACCAAAAGCTGGAAACAGGCCAGTGTCCATCAAACAAATGAATGGATAAACACAATGTGGTACATACACACAATGGAATATTAATCAGCATAAGAAATAAGTGAAGTTGTGAGACATGCTGCAACATGCAAGAACCTTAAAAATACTATGCTCAGTGAAATAAGCAAGGAAAAAATTTTATCACTTATAACAGATGACTAGAAATAGCAAATTCACAGAGACAGAAAGCAGATTAGTAACCTCTAAAACTAGTACTACTGGGGGAGAGGTGAGTGAGGAAGGGGGGAGAGGGAGTTTGTAAAAATTTTTTAAATTTACAAAATGCAAAAAATTTCCTATGAAATATTGTTATATGTGTGGGACCAAGCATTCACATAAAACACACATAATGCTGAAGTTTACTAGAGGCTCATTTTCTGTAGCTGCCACCTGCCTAGTGTTAAAAAAAAAAAAAAAAAAAAAAAAAGAGCTAGGAAAGATAACCTAAAATATAATAAAAATACTTACCTATAAGGGATGGAATTTGCAAGAAGGCAATACAGAAAGAAGCCAGACTTCTACTCTGCTGGGTAGTTTTTCCTTTGAAACTAAATGTTTCTGTAGCAGTTTGAAATTATTTTGTGAATCCAAAAAAAGGGAAAGATTATATGTGTGAACTAATCTATTCCTCTGGGTGTGATACCCTTTGACTGTATTAAATGTGGTTGAGGGTCCTTTGATTAGGTTACTTGTTAAGATCCTTTTATGGCTTTTGATGGACCACATCAGTGAGGCTTGAGCCAGCTTGGGTCTCTGACCTCTGCCTGGGTCTGATCTAAACAGAGACAGAAAGAGACACAGACACAGATGAAGGAAGCTGTCATATTTGATCCTGCAATGATGAGAAAAAGGACTCCAGTTTTGCCCACAGCTGAGCTGCTCAAAGAGCTGAGGCCCAGGGAGAAATGAGCCATATGCCTGATAACTTACAGCTGAACTCGGGAAGAAAGTGAAGCCACCAAGAGTGAGAGAGGAGGCCCAATAGGAGACAAGTCCTAAGCCAGATTTGCCTACAGCTGCAGAAAGGTGGAGAACTTGGCAGAGATTGGCAGCCATCATTCTCACTATGTGGCAGTTACTTTGGTGAGAAAGCACCTCTTATGGTGCCTTGAGTTGGACTTTTCACTGCTGTCCAACTGTAAGCTTTTACCCCAAATAAATCCCCTTTTATAAAAGTCAGAGAGTGGATGTAGCTCAAGTGGTTGAACACCTGCTCCTCATGTACATGGTCCTGGGTTCGATCCCCGGTACCTCTTAAAAACAAAACAAACAAAACAAAACAAAAACAACTCTCACTGGGGAGCAGATGTAGCTCAGGGTTGAGCGTCTACTTTCTCATGTACAAGGTCCCAGATTCAACCCCTAGTACTACCTAAAAAAAAGCCAACCCATTTCTGGTACTTTGCATCAGCATCCCTTTGACAAATTAAAACAGTTTCACATAATTATAAAACAAAATTAAGTTTAAGAATACATTGGTGAACACCATTAGGGTCCATTTTAATGTTTCTAAATACTATTTTCCACTCAAAGGAAAAACAGGGAGGGCTCCTTGGAGAAACGGCTGATTACAGGTCTAGGAGCAAGAAACATGCAGTGAATGCAGAACATTCTGTAGTACCAAAAATCAAGACTATTGGGGAGCTTGTCAAAAGGGCATAGAAGCCAAAGATGTTTCCAATAGCCAAACACAGGACAATCTGAGAAACAACAACAAAGACATTAGGGAGGCAGCTCATTCTGAAATCTGGTAAAAAAAAAAAAAAAAAAGAGGATAAGGCAAGCATTTAACCTATCTTTTCCGTACACATGTACCACAGGATAACCACAGAGTTGATGTGAGAGAGTTCTATGTAGAAGAATACCAGCTACTGAATGCTGAAAGAATGGTAAAATTAGAGTATAATCATTTTGCAAAACTTAATGAAATACTGGATCTAGGTAATGATCATCAATAGCTGCTGAAAACCATTTTAAAAGGCTGAGGAGAAACGTTATAAATGATAAATGATACCAACAATGTGTGAACCCACTGATCAATCTCAAAAATCACAAAAAAAAAAATAGACATATATCTGTCTCCTAATGTAATAAACGGTAAAGTACACAATACCACCTATGAAATATTACTGCCAAAAACTTTAATCTGAATCTGATCACTCCTCTATATCCAACTAACAATTTACAGGAAATATGGGGGATTGAGGAACATGTTAAAGAAACAATGAGGCTTCAATCAGCAAATTAGATTGTGGCAAAAATCTACGTATCAAATAACCTTGTTTCAAATTATGAGGCAACCAAAGATTGAAATACATGTGGGACTTGTTTGGATCTCAATTCAAAACAACAAACTTTAAAAAATATAAGACAACTATTTAAATTTCAACATTTGCTGGATATTAGATAAGAAATTTGGTTTTGTTTGTTTTAGGTGTAATAATGACATTGTGTTTATGGTTTCTTTTTAGGAAAAATAAATGAGTCCCCCTAGCTTTTAGAAGAGATTTCAGCAAAATACTGCTTGTGAGCCTGTTCTTGCACAACCAACAAAATAAGAATGGATTTTACATTTTTAAATGATTAAGAAAAAAAAAAATCAAAAGAATATTTCATGACATAAAAATTATACGAAATTCAAATTTCCAGAAACAAAGATTATTGAAACATAGGCATGCTCATTCATTTATTTATTGTCTATGGGGTTTCTGTACTATAATAGTAGAGTTGAATAGTTGTACAGAGATTGTATCACCTACAAAGGTTAAAATATTTACTATCAGGCCTTTTATAGAAGTTTACCAACCTTGTTTTAAAGCCACATCTTTCTAAGTATTTATAAATGGAATTACATGATATGGGGGATTTCCCTTAAAATAATATAGTAGAAGAGGGGGAAATTAAAAAAGATAAGTCATATATTGTTACTCCTTTAAGCTAGGTACAAGTATTGTTGGGGAAGGATCATAAAATTATTTGCTCTTTTATACATGTTTATATAATAATTCATTATGGAATACCATGTCTCTATTTTTCTATACATTCTAAGGTTTCCAAATTTTTAAAAATCTCTATACTCCACATTGAAGATTTCACACACACACAAATTTACAAACTCTTTAAAAGGATTAAACGTAAAATATTTATTGTCCACACTATTTCCTTATGTACGACCCAAACTATTCCAGAAACATTTAAATAAAAACAAACGTATATCTACTGCACCAATTAGGCACATCATTTTATAACAAAGAGTAATTAAGGCATACACAAATCCAGGAATATACAGAATCTAGGGATACAAACAAACCACAGAAAAACTATATTCAGAAGTATTGGCTACTCTTCAATAATGATACCAAAGCTTTAACACATTAGTTCTGGGTTGTCAATCTGCTGAATAAATACAGACATAACACCTAAAAGATAAAGTAGTACCTTTCATTTTCCTGATGAGCTCCTTACACAAAACAGTTGAATAACCAAAATCACAAAGTATGTTAAAATTATACAGCCTTTTACCTTTATAACTGAAAACTTTACTTTTTCACAGATAAGTATGTCAGCCTTTACTGACAATAATAAATTTGTAACTGACATTTAACAGAATTTACAGAATTAAAGTGATCCAAAAGGTTTAAACTATCTAGTCGTAGCTATAGGTAAAACAAAATAAACACTTGAGAAAATGGATATGTAAGTTTTCCTTTTAAAAGGCTGAAATTTCTTCAAATAGAAAAATTACAATGAAAGCATTATACTCACCAGTATTTTTGTGGCCTTTCAGTATATAAAGTGGTGCTGGACTGTCCAGTGAGAAAATGCAGATATTGTGGTCATTTCCTCCAGTGGCAATTAGTCCATGAGGGTAGATGTCACTTGATGGGATGATGCATACACAAGATACAAAATTGGAGTGGCCACTCATACAGTGCATTTCTGTAAAGCCCCTGTTAGGACTGGAAAGACATGATAATCAGTAAGATATACATTTGTCCCGTGCCTTAATCTAGGACAAACTGTCAAAGAAATCCTCATTTTCATTTAGCATCTTGCCTGAGAAATATTTTAAGAAATCATTGTTTTAAATTAAATAATAAATGGCTAGTTTAAATTAACTACTGCAGAGACTTACATCAGTTTAGGAAAAGTTTAGTGTTTCATTGATAACCATGTTAATTAGCATTTTTTAACATATTAACATATCTAACTAAAGCAGAAGAAAAAGGAAAGAAATAAATACCATGAGTGGCTTTTTCTCATTCGCTATCTTAATTTCTACTCATCAATAATTGGAAACCTAAGAAATCCCTGGTGAAGTGAAAACCTTCATGCAATTAAGATAATGAAATCCACTATCAATAAGCCCTAAACATGGTGAGGAAATTTTCACACTTTGAACCATTAACTAGTACCCTTTAGTATGGTATGTGTATCTAAATAGCTGTAATATCAATCACTCCCAATATACAAAACAGGGACTAATACAGGGATATATAGATGGCTGCTCCAGGGACACAGAGAGCATTAATAACTGTGCTGAGATTAGAATGGTTAACAATTTTTTATACAATTCAGTCACTTAGCTTCACTGCCTTATGTAACAAGTCAAACAACCAATTATGATATTACTATGTGGAAGACTCTTAGCTGCTGAGAGGGATTTAAAGAATTATATCCCGAACTCAAGCTAGATCAAGGAGTTCTAGTTGCAGGAGATAAGACAAGTTCACATAACGAGATGAGGCTCTCAGATAAAGACTGAACATCTGTTTTTGCTCCCTTCCCAAATCCCACTAAAACAGTTTTAAATTACACACATACATATGAAAGGCATAAGCCCATAACTACAGGGTAAATGAGAGAAAAGAAGAGGAATACAACTTTGTACACTGGAAGCTAAAAAAGTAGTGAAGGATTTAGAAGACCTGAGGAAAATGAGTTCTAAGTAGGCTGCAAGGAAACTAGAGAACCAATTTACCAGTGAGTCCCCAAAAGGATCAATAATTAGCAAGGCCCTAAACCAATTAATATGATAGAGATATTTGAGGATCCTTCCACAAAGCTCTTCACAACCAGCAAGAACTTGCAGAAACATCTTTCTTAAAGTTCCAGAAAACAGTTAAAAGGTTGCAGTAATAGGATGAGTGCTGAATCAAGAAAAAAGCAACTTAAAAACAGTAGTATATCATGGCATGCTTGCTGGCCTCTCCCCTCTCCCCTTACCTGTACAGCCCAGACCCAGCCCATGCTCCCACTGAGATTTCCCGGTCCTGGTTCCGGAACTAGGGGCAGCTCACAGCTCTCCTACAGAATGCTGGCGAATAGTCGAACTGCAGCTGTCTTGGAAAAAGGAGTGCCAGCTTGGGACATACACTGAAGACCCTGGATCCTGAGGAAACACTGTTTCCTAAGGGAATGAAGACATTTGTATCCATGTAAATGGAAGAAGTCCTAGTGCCATTTATGCATGCACAGAAAAGACTGGGGAGAACCCTATACTTTTCCCTCGAACCATTCTCTAAACTTATTAAGACAGCTAAGTGCTGAAAGAAAGTACATGTACAGGTCAACTGGCAAAGTATGGGAAACGCAGTTGTTTTCTGTTTTCCTTTTTTTCGTTTGTTTTTGTTAGCTCCTGGCAGTCAAGGAAATCTCTAGATATAAGTTTAAACAACAGACAGCTTAGTTAGATACAAGCTTAAGGAATAGATACTTCAGAGTCTAAATTCTAAAGATAACACATTAAAATATCAAAATATAAAAAGATTCAACAAAATATTACAAAACATACAAAGAGACAGGAAGCTAGGGCCCATACAAAGGATAAGATTAAAGCATTAGAAATTATAAACAAAGAGGACCAGGTCTGGGACTTTTTAAAAGCTACCCTAGGGGGCGGATGTGGCTCAAATGGTTGGGCGTCCGTCTGCCATATGGAGGGACCTGGGTTCGATCCCCAGGATCTCCCGGTAAAATAAAAAAAATAAAATATATATATATATAGGAGGCGCATGGGCTGCCAGGCTCTGTGTGCCGCTGAGCCGTCGGGCCCAGGGAACCATGCAGCAGTATGATGACGTAACAGGGGAGAGACAAGACGAGATGCTCCGAAAGCTCCAGAAGCCAGGAGCTGAGGTGGCGCAGGCGGCAGAATACCTCTCTCCTACATCGGAGGTCTCCAGGATCGAATCCTGGTGAAGGTTGGAGGAGGAGGATGAGAAGAGATGGCAGGAAACAAACACGGAGAATTGCCCAGCAAGCGGACACAAAACAGCAAATGGATAAAGTAAATAAATAAATCTTTAAAAAAAAAAGCTATCCTAAATATGCTCAAAAAGGTAATGGAAAACATGGACAAAGACTTAATCATCAGGAAAACAATAGATGAATACAAAGAGAATATCAACAAAGAGATAGAAATCATAAAAAGAAACCAGAGCTGAAGACCACAGTAACAGAAATTTTTAAAAAGTCCCTAAAGAGGTTCAGCAGCAGATTGGAACTAGCAGAAGAATCAATAAACTTGAAGGTAAGACAACTGAAATCATTAGTCAAAGGAGAGGAAGAAAAGGAATGAAAAAAAGTGAACAGAGCTTGAGACCTGTGGGACACCATATCAAGAGTACCAATACATGCATTGTAGGAGTCCCAGAAGAAGAAAGGGCCAGAGAGAATTTTCAAAGAAATAATGCCTGAAAACTTACCAAATTTAATTAAAGACATGAATATACACACTTAAGAAGCTCAATGAACTCCAAACAGGATAAACCCAAATAGACAGACATCAAGATATAAAATCAAACTGTTAGTAAAAAATAAATTAATAAAAAGTAATAAAATAAAATAAAAAAAACTTAGTGCCAAAGATAAAGAATTTATTCTAAAAGCTGCAACAGAGAAGAAACATCCCATACAAGGGAGCCTCAATAAGAACAAGTGCTGATTTCTCACCAGAAACCATGGAGACAAGAAGGCACTGTGGGATAACATCCAAGAAGTTTATATCTGGCAAAACTGTCTTTCAAAAATGAAGGAGAAATTAAGACATTCCCAGAAAAACAAAAGCTGAGGGAGGTCACCACCACTAGACCAATCCTAAAAGAAATGCTTAAGGCTGTTCTTCAGGTTGAAAGGAAAGGGTACTAGATAACAGACACACGCTACATAAAGAATTAAAGATCTCCAGTAAAGGTAATGATACAAGTAAATAATGTGTTTTTAGTTTTTATCTCCACTTTTTACTATTGACAAAATCTAAAATGCAAATGCATAAAAAGTAATGATAAATCATTTGTTTTCAATTCATAATATATAAATATGTAATTTGTGAGAAGAACTACATAGAGGTGAGGGGACGCAGAGGTATAGGAACATAGTTCATGTGTGCTACTGAAGTTAACTTGGTTATCAGACCAAATGAGAATGTTATAGCTTAAGGATGTAAAACATAATGGATGTAAGGTTTCTGTTTGGGGTGACGGCAAAGTTCTGGTAATGGATGTTGGCAAGGATAGTGCAATACTGTGAGTGTGATTAATTCCACTGAATGGTACACTTGGGAGTGATTGAGATGGGAAAGTTTATGTTGTATATATGTTTCCATCATTTAAAAAATAAGAGCACCTAAAGAAACGTCAATTAAATGCAACGGATGATCCTGGATCAGACCTAATAATTGAGGAGAAAAGTTTCACAAGAATATTATTGGGACATATGAAAAAAAGTGGAATAGAGACTATAAGCTTTATATGAATGCTAAATTTCTTGGTAACGGTAGTTAAAGCAGTTACATAAATGACTATCCTTGTTCTTAAGAAATGCAAAGCAAAGTATTATATGTTTAAAGAACTTGATGTATACAACATACTCTCAAATGTTTAGAAAACAGATAAACAGATATATTGATGTATGGATGCACAGATGGATAGATGGAATGATATGGCAAATGTGGCAAAATATTAAAACTGGGGGGTATGTTGGCATTCTCCATATTGGTTTTGTATTATTTTTGTACCTATTGCACAAGTTTGATATTATTTCAAAATAAAAAGTTTAAGGGAAAAAATAATTAGCAGCACAATAGATCCTTAAAAACAGAAACAAAGAAGTAGGAACTAAAGTAAGGAAGACTAATTGAAAGTCTTAAGCAATCAGAAGCTGATCACGAAAAAATCTTCAAAGGAAGGTATTTGGTTTCTTTTAAATGTGCGTTTAGAAACCATTTTGTCAATAAGATCAGAAAAAGTTTAAAAGGTAGGATATGTTTAAAAATCTATACATGTAAACCGCTAAATTTATGTGTCCCTCAGCACTTCCTAGTATGGATCCTTGCATGCTCATCTCTGTAGACATATGTAAAGTTCTTAAGGGCAGAATCCAGATCCAATTGTTCTGTGTATCTTCCCAAGTTCCTACCACAATGTTTTACGTGGTAAGTGATAAGTCAGCACCAAGTATTTCTTGAACTAATGAAAAAATACTTAAGGTATTTGGAAGGGTAGGAAGAAGCTAGACACTCCCAGCCAGACAAGTGTCCCTCTTGCACCTGGTAAAAGTCCGAAGCTTGTTCTTTAGTCAAGAGGTAAGGGGAAAAAAAAAAAAAACATCTGACTAGGGACACAAGGAATAGTTAAGTCCTGCAGTATGAAGTGAACATGTACATTTATACTGGAGGCCAAGAGAGAAGCCAGGTCTGGGACACTGGCTTTGGGACACAGCCCAGCCCAATGAAATAGCCTAGTCAAATTACTCTAGAGTGAAGCTCCCAGCCAGTAAGTCTAACTCATAAGCACAAAGCTTCTGAAGTGCTGTTTAGTTCTGTACTTTTAGCTATGAGCAAACAATAAGGATTATTAGGAATCCGAGGAAAGCCTCCAGCATGAAAAATAGTGACTAAAACAGTGAGGGAAAAAAAACAACTTGGAGGAAAAAGACAACTTAAGGAAAAAATAATTAAAAAAATAAAAATTGTCATTAACATCCTCAGAGATATAAAAGAAGGTATCACAACCATAAAAGAATACAATTCTACATACAAAAAGTCAAGGCAATCTCCTAGAAAACATGGCAAAAAAAAGATTAAAAGAAAAAAAATTAGAAAACAAGTTCAACAGCCACATAAAAGAGAGAAAAAAAAAGAGTACAGAGAAAATAGAGAGGCAGAAACCAAGGAATTTACTTTAAAATTTTTCTCAGAACTTACAGACATTAGTTTTCAGATTAATAGTGCTAACTAAGGGCCTGGAACAATGTATGAAAATAAACTGACATCTAGTGAGAGAAAAAAATAAAAGCTCAAGAATCAAAATGGCTCCAGAATTCTCAACAGCAAGAGAGGCCAGAATACAATGGCTTCAAAATTTTGAAAGAAAATTATTTCCAAATCAGAATGCTGCAACTATTCAGATTATTGTGTAAGTATCAAGACAGAATAAAATCATTTTTAGACTAACAAGGTCTTAATACATAAATTATCAATACACTATATTTCAGAAATCCAGAGGATTTGCTCCAAAAAGGCAATAAGAAAACCACGAAATAGGAAGTTACAGGATGTTGATAACAGAAATCCAACAAAAGGGACCAAAAAGAGAACTGCAGAGATGAAGGTGAAAGGAGATTCCAGGAGTACTTGTGCACCAGGAACAGAGAGACCAGGTCTAAAAGCAGGATGGAATTGTAAGATATATGATGTGTCTAAATATATTGAGAGGAGCTTTAGACAACAGCAAAGAATCTGAAGTTGAATTAGTGATAAATACATAGAAAGTTAAGCAAATTAAAAAACAAAAACAAAGTAATAGTTCTAGGGAAAATTAAATAAAATTAAATAAATAAAATTTAATTAAAATTATTCAGGAAAAATTATCATAGGTCATTCTGCAGCTCAAGTGTAGACAGAATTTATACAGTCATAATTAAGTAAACACAAAACAATGGTTTAGTAAAAATTATATTGAGCTAAACTATAAGAATCAGGGCGTAGAAAAGATGCATGTGTCATGGGGGTAAGTGGAAGGCAGAAAGACATCTAAAGGGATTTTCTTTGTTTTCTGTAAACCACCCCCCAGAACTACTTGACTAAGGACTCAAAGTGGTTTACAGGAGCCAGAGGTCACTTTGGCCTTGACATGGACAGGGACTGTATAACACTTAATGAGAAATCTTAGAGGTTGTGTCTTTATGTATGGGTAATTTTCAAAATGCAAAGCAATACAAAGGCAAAACTGTTGAAGCCTTACCTTACCTTACCTCTCCTCAACCCTGAAGTCTGTGATAGACTTGGGAAATCCAATTTAGTTCAGAGAGCTTATAGAGGCCTGAAGCAATCTGAAACAATGGCATATTAACTGGGTGAATTCAAAGTACAACCAAAAATATATGTCTTCATTCTGAAGGGCCTTCGGAAGGTTCAGCAACTTTTTGGGTTTGTGCAAGGTATCAAGATTAGTTTACCCTAGAATAGAACTATTTCTGCTTTCCAGGAACCAAATTCCCACATCATTTCATACCCAGTTCACCACTACATTTCCTACCCTGATATAGAAACACATCAACAATGTTCACGGGAAAATTAATTTCATTTACTACTTGCCTCCAAACATTTTATAGTATGTCATTAACTTTATTAATACACCACGAAATAAAAATTGTCAGGATGTCAGCTTGATGACACTTGTCAGAACAACACTGAAAGTATGACTGGTATACTCTAGATGGGATGCACAAGAGGTCCATCACTCAGGGACTATGAGACTCCTTAACCTAAGCAGTTAGAAATGAGGTTAAAAGAAAAAAGAAAAGAAAAATCTTCTCACTAATCTTTATATCACCCACTATCTAGCACTGTGCCTGGTACAATGCAGGCTTTCAATAGCTTCAATACATGAAGGAATTTTGAAAAACAAAAACATTAATATGAACTAAATAAAAATAACCAGTTTTCAAATAAAGGATCACTTCAACCCAAAGTTCCTCAAATTTTTGGTAATTGCAACCATTCCAATGATTTAAGCTCTTGTAACCCTAGCATGGTACCACAACATGTAAAAGTTTAATGAAAGGAGTCAACTACAACAAAAGGCATCCTTTATTACTGCATATTCTTCTACTGGACTCAGTTTTAAAGGAACAAGTTTAATCAATAGTTCTACTCAAATACACACAAGAAAGTTAGTTATTAGTGTTACTGGTGGTTTGAAATATCATAGAATCTTAGAGTTAAGAGACCTTTACATGTCATCTTGTCCAATTCAATACAGGTGTTTCTTCTATGATATTTCTAATCTAGTCTTCTGTAATATTTCTAATCTAGTCTACATTCATGTCTTGGATGCACTACTCCAAAAAAGCTTCGAAACATATCTGCTTCCACACTTACCCCTTTCCAATCCATTCTTTACCAGCAGTTAGCAGAAACTTCTCAACAGGAACATCAGGAACATCACTCTTTGAAGGCTTCCCCTTACACATTCCTTTCTACAAAACTACAACATGACATGGTTCCTGCCAACCTCTAAGACCTGCCCTCACCTCATTAGTTCCCTCCAGCCACACAGGTACTTTCCTCTTTCCTAATCCCAGGACTCTGTTTGCTCCTCCCACTGCCAAGAGTGCTCCTCCAATACAATCTTCCCCATTCTCCACTCACATGACCAGCTCCACCTTATTCTTCAGGTGTTAGCTTAAATCGAAGAGAAGCTTCCTTCTTTAATTACAGATAAATTTGTCTTCTGCATAGTACACTTGCCAACTTATAATAATTATTTGCTTGATTTCTGATACATCTTCCCAACCAAACTGTAAGTAAGCTCCATAAACACAGGGACCTTATGCCTTACTATTCCTCTCCAGGATCCCAAAACTAACAAAGGCACTAAATAAAGGAGTTGTCAACCGAATTCAGGCATGTCTCACAAACTCTGAGTGAATACCTCTAGAGATGGGAAACTTACTACACAACAAAGTAACTCTCCTCAAGTTTGGTTCCTCCTCTCCACACTCCCGCCTTTTTTTTCCTCCCTGAACTGAAATCTGCCTTCTAGGTCTTATATTTCCAGT
Organism: Tolypeutes matacus; assembly: GCA_026826555.1. Lineage (NCBI taxonomy): Eukaryota > Metazoa > Chordata > Mammalia > Cingulata > Chlamyphoridae > Tolypeutes > Tolypeutes matacus. Next base: position 4,084,589 of record JAKSZT010054324.1, on the reverse strand, counting down.
GATAACCAACCAAATGAGGGCTAAAGCTCTGAACTTGACCTGGACTGGAGCAGCAGTTCTTAATCTTTTTTGGTTCACTGAAGTCTCTGACAATCTTTTGAAAGAAAGGAACACTCTCCTCAAGCAAACAGCACATCTCCACATATTCCTAACATTTCAGTGATTTCATTCCCTCCTCCCAAGCCTATCACAAACTCTGGATTAAGAAACTCTGACTTGGACAACTACAAGAGCCAATGCAACTTTTTGCAATGCAATTTTGACAACTAAGGTTTTCAAAAATTAAATGAGAGCGAAGACCAGAGAAAATTCTAGGAAAAGAGAACTGATTTCAATTATACGCCAAAAGTTTGCACAATGTTTCACTTAGGAGGGTGCAGCTGGCATCAATAAATCTTCGAGTCTCAAAGAAATTTGGGAGTCAGGGTCCAGAAGTCCCTCACTTTCAAATAAAGCTTAAGCCCCCAAAAGATAAAAGACTCGTCCAAGGACACCCACCCGTTAGTGACCAAGTTAGGACAAGAAGGCAAGTCTCTAGTCCCCCAATTCGGTGTGCTCTTTCCACTTAAATTTCTCTGGTTTCTTACACTATGTGCTCAGTCTACCAGTGCTCTCAGAACTGGGAGGGAACAAGGAGCTTTGGAAGGCCAGGAAGAGAGGAAGAGGACAGTCGAGAGCAGGGCAGGGCTTGGGGAAGCTCGACACGCGGCCCTCACCTGTCTGGAGCCCAGAGGCGGGTGGTGCGGTCTCGGGACACGGACACAAAGGCCCCCGGCGGATAGAGGCAGCACACAAGGCCCCGCACGTCCAGCTCGTGGCCCGGGAGCGAGCAGCTCAGCCGGTACCTGGCGGCACCGCTCGCCATGGCCTGCTTCGTCCCGCGCTGCGGGGCCCGGGTGACGCGCGAGGTCAGCAACTGGAGAGATAGCTGCAGATGAGGGGAGGCCAGAAACCGGAAGAGCCCGAAAGCCGGTGCGGAAGGGCAGCAGGAAAGGGGCGCGTAGAACCGGCCCAGTGACACAGCAACCCTGATATCCACACCGGAATTTATCATCGGTCTCAGTCCGCCATGACGCAGAGCGTGTGCGCCCCGACTGCCGGAGGCTCGCTTTTCTCCTGCGCTCGGGATCGCCAGCGGAGAAAGAGATTAAGGACGCTAGTTCCTCCTGCTCGGCGCCGGAGCCGAGGATCCTTTCCGCACCTTAGCAGTACTTTGTTGTAAATCGGAACGTGAGCCGGGACTACAGATCCCACAATGCCACGCGTCCCTGGAGCGTGAGCATCCGGCGCGCCGAGTGCGGAAGTTTTAAATCTTGGTCCCCTGCGCTACAAGCCGTGGAGTGGCCAAGTGAGAGTAGATTGTGTGTTCCGTTAGCTCCTGTTTTCCCCAAAGCGTCTCTGCATATCCTTCTGAAATTATTAGTTAGACGTTGCTATTCCGTTAAAACAAGAGAGGTTTGGGCCAAACTGGAAACCGTTAATCGCTTGCATCCATTTCCAGTTAGCCCAATCTCTCTGCCTCCACCATCAAATTTAGAGAATAATTACAGTCAGTTCTTTTCAAATGTACATAGTATTCACCCAGGGGCTTGTTAAAATGCAGACACTGATTTAGTAGGCCTGGAGTGGGGCTGAGAAATGCATTTGTAACCAGCCTCAATTGATGTTGCTGTTTAGTGGACTATACTAAATAGGGACAATATACATATGTCTCCGTATTTTACATTTCCACTTAACATTCCGCTGTTCTCTTGCATTCAACTACACTTCTCCACAAACCTCTCTTAATCACTAAAGATTAAGATGCACGCTTTTCTGAACTCTTCCCTTCTTGAAGCTTCCGCTTTAGATTCCAAATCACTACCTACGCTAAGCCCTGAAATGCTGACCTTTAACTATCTCTTCTGCCATTTTATTCTCTCTCGGTGGACCATTTACTACTTTGCTTATTCTAAAGTTGTGTCTCCAGATCTGTATTTCCATTTGTCTGTTAGAAATCCCCACTGGTTGTCGCTTGCTTCAATTATTTCAATATTCTTTAGCTCTTGAATTATTTCAACATTCTCTAGCCTGTCTGCCCCGTCTCTCCAACCAACCCTACACATCAAAATAAGATTATTTATTTCTAAAAAAAACTAAATTTAATTTTGTTCTGCTCAATAAGCTCTCTCAGATTCCCATTCTTAGAGTACAACGGTATACCAGGCCTTTTATACTAACTCCCCAACCGTTTTACTAGATTCATCTTCCTCCATTTTCTCTAATGAACGTGTCCTAGCCACATTAAATTTCTCCCATCCCCAGAGCACATTTTGTTCTCATGTCTCCATGCTCTTTGTACATGCTCTTTTTCTCTTTTCTTTTTAAACTGGAATACCACTCTTTCTCCATCTGGCATATTTCAACACCAGTTTAATTATCATTATCATCATCTGGCTCCTTCAGTTCCTTTGTGGAACCCAATGCAATTTCATTTATTTTCATTATAGGATTTACTGCATTCTAATACAATCATTTCTTCCTTGTCTTTTCTATCAGACTAAATTTCCCTAAGGATCAGTAATGGCATTCCTTACCTTTGAATCCTCAGCAGTATAATATTAGGTTTAAAAGGCAATTTTCTCATAGTAGCTCATTTAATCCTCACGACAACCCTTTTAGGTAGATAGCACTATTTTCCCCATTTCATAGATGAAGACTAGCCTCATAAATGGTTAGTAGGCAATAGGGTTTGTTGCTTACTTAATTAAAGGATAGCTAAAATAACTAGTCTTAAGTCTGAAAAACTAAATATACAAATGGACAATGACCAAGAAAGTCTGGCCAACTACCTAAAACAATTGATCCAGGAAACTGGTCATTATCTACAGCAAACTTCTTAGGAAGTCAAATTATAAGCCCTGTAACAATTGAGCCAAAAAATAGCCCGGATTTAATTGATAACTAGTTCTTCTTTAAATAAATGCCCAGTGTTGCAGGAGACAGTAAGCAAGGAAAGACAAATAAATATGTAACTACAGATTATAATGGTTTATATGAAGGAAAAATACATGATATTTTGAGGACATAAAATGGACAAGCAGGGAGAGTTGTAGTGTTAATCTTGTCTGCAATGCCAGAGAAGGCTTTCCTGAAGGAGCACCATTTGGGCTGAAACTTGAAGGATGAACAGGACTTTTGACAGTGCAAAGCAGAGGGACAAGAATTCCAGGAAAAGGGAATAGCAGGGCAAAGGCCTAGAGATAGGAACTTGGCAAGCAAGTACCATTACAATAAACTTCCAATTATTTAATGCAATCTAAGTCCCTGAATCTTCAAAACAAAAGAAACTAACCAAAAATCATCCAAAGTCAAATAAATATAGTGCTTACCCTGAGGAAGCTCAGATGCTAATGAGAGTGATATGTTCCTATTTTGTAATCCTTTTCCATTATGAAAAGAATATGGGAACAGGGATCACTATTTATTAAACAAGTGATTTAAAGCAAATCATTTAATCTCTTTAAAACTAGGATAATAGCATCCATCCTGTCAACTTTATTGGTTATATCTGTCAAGGTTCTTAGTTGCAAGCAACAGAAACCATCTATATCTGATTTTAAAGCAAAAAACAAGGTTGTTAAAAAGCTATCAAGCAGCTCACAGAATCTCCAAGAGGGCTGAAGAAACAGGCTAGAGTCTTTGCTCTTGACAAAGCCCTGAGCATAAACACTGCACCAAGGCACTGATGTTGGACACATTGCTGCTGCTAGACCTTTACGAACTTGGAAAATAGATGTTCTTCTTGCGGCTGTCACTCTTAGTGAATGAACTCCCTGAAGTCTGGTCATTAGCTTCCAGTTCAAGTCAGGCATAGGTGCATCAGATTAGACTGGAGAATCTAGCAAGCAATGCACCCTTGCCCTAGTTACCAGGAAGACTAGGAAAGACAGTATCAGTTATTTTCATTTCCTATGATAGGAAGAGTGGAGGGATTCTGCCAAACGCAGAAAGGAAGTTTAGCCACAGGTGACCAAAAGGATGACAGTGATCACTACAAATATTTTGGGCTCAAATGGTATAATTACATGAAAACGTTTTAAAGTTTAAGGGAGAACTCAATCATGTGATATTATTTCATTTTTGTATTGTATTGATTTTAAACACCTTAAAAGCAGGCATTTTAGAAAAAATATTTCAAGTAATGTATGCAAGTGGAAATATTAAAAAACCAATACAATATGTGTGCATGTTATGATTATAGCTGTAATCACATTTAAACATTATATGACGACTGGAAGAAGACATAAACTACAAGTTAAACTAAAAAGAAGCCTAAACATATGCAGGTTCCATTGAAATGAAGAACAGAACGAATGCTGCCAGAATTGCATGGATACTTAATGTTGCACTGTGTACGTTATGCAGTCCTAACAGGAGGAAAACCTACCATTAATATGAGTAAAAAGGCTATACAATGCTGCCTATTATGGAATAACTTAAAACAAGTCTTTAAATAAAGTCTAAGCCATTATACGGCAGCAGACGTGAGGTAGGTTACATAGCGATTTAATAAAATTCGCTACAACGAACTCAAATCAGTCACACTCCGCAGTCTTGTCTTGCAAAACTCAACAAGGTTGCTCTGAATTCTTAGGAAATCAGGGTTTTCAATTAAACAACTATCTTCCGTGTTCTACCTAAACCGCCGTTTTCCATACCTTGCAGTAAAGCACTGAAGCGTTCAGCAAACTACTCCTTAACTCTCGCGAGAGCATATTTCTCTCGCTCGGCTAGTAAGGACCGGGAGCCGGAGTCGGACGATTGATTGGCCAGCCGGAAGGAGAGTCCTCTGCTGGCCCCGTCCCTGTTGCCAGGAGACGCGGCGGCGCGCTGTAGCTAGTGTTTAGGCCTCCAGGCCCAGGAAAGCTACGCGTGGGCTAGCGAATGCGCGCCTCGGGCTGGTGAGCTCAGCGGTGGTGGCGGCTTTGAATAAAGGTTCGTGCGGCCACGAGCGGTGCGCGGGCAGAGGTGAGAAATCCCAGGTTCGATCTCTTCCTCCCTTTCTCCAGCGTCGGTTATCGTACCTTGGAGATGCTGATCCGCTCCGAAGAAAACAAATTCGAACTCCTCGCCCCAAGTTGTAACCTTCGGGCCCCTCGCTAGGCTTGGGACATTCTCAGCATTAGTCGGGCAAATGGTGCGCAAAGACCTTCCCCAGATACCCGGCTTACTGGACTCGCTAAGCCGAAATGGCAGAAAGGATTCAAGAACCTCAAAAGTCACTATGGGCTCGTGGATTTTACTGAAATCTCAAAATAATGGATTTCTGTCTCTTGGTCCCTGGAAAGGACCTAGCAACTTTCCGCTGTGAATGGCGGTCTTATATAGGGGCCGTTGCCATACTTCGATTTTACATATGAGGAAACAGATCCCGAGGTGTTTAGTGAGGTGCCAAGATTATGCAGCTAGTAATTAACAGAGCTAGAGTTCGAACCCTAGTCTTGACAGAACCAAAGTCCGGGCTGCCTCTCTGTGTTGAGTGAATAACCCTGACGTCCCTGGCATGTCCTTTCTTTTTTCCCCTGAAACTGGTTTAAGGCTAACCTTTTCTCCACTGCAGGAAAACAGTGGCAAAGATAATCGATTGAAGGGTTGTTAAAACTTTAAGGGTTTAATTTAGCATTTCTATATATTGTACGTTTTCTCAAAGTTATCAGGAAAGCTCTATTAACAGTGGCTAATTCCACTAGAAACAAAGGTTTATTGTAACAGCTTTCTTTTGGAGAAGGCGTTTTGATCATAGACATTCTCTTCCTTCAAAAAAGTAATTTCATTGAAATTCCCTTTCCGTTTGAAATAATTCTCTTTGTTCATAGAACTCAAAGCAGTAAGAAAACAGAATCAGCTATTTGGAATGGGGATATTATAATTTGGTGTGAAATACTCAATATGAGGTAATAATGAGACATCTAAATGAAAAAATTCCAGTAAAAAGTTGAAAATTCAGAATTGGCGCCCAGTTTAAAGGGCAGAACTGTAGGCATTGATTTATGAGTCTCCGAAATAGTTGGAGCTGTAAGAAAGCTGCAAGATTGTAGAAAGAATAGAAGCAATCCAAGATATGACTATGAGGGAATGCCAAGAAAAGCCAGAGAAGAAGGGTCATGGGGTGTAGCAACAGAGAAACTACTTTTGCTCAACAAATGGTTTGTTTTGTTTATTTAACAATTTAATACCTTTTTTTTTTTTTTTTTTAAGGTAATTGGCAATACTTTCATGTGGGAAGAAATTCAAAAGGTACAAAAGAGAATAGAAAGTTTCTCCCTGGCACTCAGGTAGATGCTGGGGATATAAAAATGAATAAGATCCACCTTTTGTCCAAGAGGGAGAGAAATATTTAAGTAGATACTTTCAGTTTGAGCAATAGCAATTGGGATAGAGGTGTATACAGGATGTGTGGCAGTACATAGGACTCGCCTTTAGACCCAAATTGAAAAATGTGGGCATGGTTATGGATGGTCATGGAAGGATCCCTAGAGAAGATAACAGGGAAGATGTGTGTCAGGCAAGGGGACCAGTGAGGAGGCCGGGGTAGTAACCCACTGAAATCAGTGAGACCATGAACTGGTCAGTACTATAGAACTGGAAAGAGGGCACAAATTAGGAAAAAAAAAAAATTAGGAGTAAAATCAGTAGGTCTATGTGATTAATTATGAGAAATGAGCAAGAGGGAGAAATCAAGGACCAAGTTGCTCATATTTGTGGGTCTAGAAGGTGATACCAAGAGTAAGAGCAAAATTTGGGTGATGATAATGAGCTTATATCTACAAGTATTTATTTTGAAATATCTATAGACATTAAAGTGGAGATGACAAGTAATTATTTGGATGTACACACTTTAAGCTGAGTGTGAGGAGTCAGAGCTGGAGATAGGGAATTGGGAGTTATCTGTTTATTGAGTGTGGATTAGGTGGCCCAAGCAGAGTTTAAGAAGAAAAGAAAAATGGACTGTGAAAAGTATCTTAAGGGAATACTACTGTTTAAGGGCAGCTAGGAAAAAAAAATGAAGCAGACTAAAAAAATAAAGAGCCTGGAAAAGGGAGTATCATGGAGATGATTTCATTTAAAAGTAGAAACAAGTAACAGGAAAGTGATATTTACATCCTTGGTGCCATTGGCAGGGGGCAATCTGAATGGAGTAGTGGGAATCTGGAAGATAGTGGAAATTGAAGTAGCGAATCGTGAATATAAGCTACTTTTTAGAGTTTGGCTGCATAGGAAAAGAGAGATGTGGGACAGAGTTAAAGGTGGCCAGAGAATTAAGAAATTATTTTTTAAGGTTGGGTAAGATCTGAGTATGGTAAAAAGAAAAGAAAAGAAAAAACTTGAAGATGTAAACAGTAGAGATGATAATATTCCAAAGGAGATGGGATCAAGATTGTAAATCAAAATAGAGATTTATGCTGAATGAGAGAAGGAATAGCTGTCTTGGGTTTGGAGGTAGGGTGTAAGTAAGTTTGGATATAGGTACATTTGTGCATTCCAGGGGTGATGGAGTTCAAATCCTAATTTTTTCAAAGTAGGAAACTGAGTCATCTGCTAAGGGTGGCAAGGAACAGAGGTTAGGTAGAAAAGTGGTTAAGGATTGGAATCATCAAGGAGAAAAGTAGCTTATCAAGGATAAATAAAATAATTTTTGAATTGAGGGTCCAGTTAAGTTTGGTGACCATGGTATTGCAGTACCCTGATCTGTAGAGTGTTATTTCTACCAGCAATGTTTAGCAGTACAGGTCTGGATGTGGAGAAGGGTTTCTAATATGTTGGATGGGTTAGAGAATAGTTTAAGAGTACAAATTAGTTGAGGTGGCTCATGAGACAATAGTTTAGTGTAGAGAAAGAAGGGAGTCCTTAAAACTGCCCTTGCCAAGGTCACTAATAGCTTCTTGGACAAGGATTCCAATGGGCATTTTGGTTTTCATCTTACTAGAATTCTCAGTAGTAATTAACAGGCTGATCCTTCCTTTTCTTGGTATTTCAGACATGCACTCCTAGTTTTCCTCTGCGTCTTCTGGACCTTCATTTTCAGTCTCTTGTGCTAATTTCTCCTCTGCTATATGATCAGTTTGTACTGACATTCCTCCCAACAGTCTTGGACACTCTTTTCTTTGTCTCCATGTTCTCTCTCTCTAGATCCATGTCTTTAAAACTCTTTTCAGTGTGACACACAATAGGATATATATTTTATGTTACAGTCCAGTACACACATACATGTCAATTTATATAAATAAAATTGAAACAGAAATTTGATGAAATAACATTTAACCTTCATATGGGCAGTAAACTCTCTTATTTTTCTATTCTGTTTCATGTTTGAAGCATATGACCTGAATGGCCCACAATTTGAAAAATGCTACTCTAAATTATCAGCCAAAATGTTAAATGATATCTATTTATCAGGAACCTTTATAAACTGAGAGAGAATGAATGAATTAAATAAGTGGTTAAAGGGAGGTATAGTGGGAATCAAGCTGGGAAAAGGGAAGAAGGAGAGGAGATTAAGGAAATAGAACAGAGTATTTCAGATAAGATGTTTGAGATGAAACAATTCCAGATGATGACAAGCTAGCTGCAAGTTCTGGCCCTGACAAAGAAAGACGGAAATGGAATTGAGATGGTTACTAAAATTGAGGTCAGGGATCTGTGAAGCTAGAATGTTAGATATTGGGTTTAGTATCCAAATGGAAGTCCTCCAGGATAATGGTGGAATTTGGAATAGAGAGGCTGTTAACCTGGATTAAAAAGGTACAAAAACCAGGTAAAAGATTTTAATGAAGAGGAAAAGATCAGGAAGTCACTCGATAACAGAAACTAGGAAAGATCCAGTGTTGCATTCCCTGGTCCTCAAAGTAAGAGAGTCCTGTTTATTCATTTATTCTTAAAGACTTCAAAGAATAATGTTTTTAAGGTTATGCTGGGTTGCAAAGAGAGTGTACTTCCTTTTTTGCTTTGGAATTGCGGGATAGGAAGCTAAAACAGCTTTCACTCTCTCAGGGGAAAACCAAGATTCTCTTAAGGCATGGAGTTAAAGAAACTATTTGATAAGACAGAATATAAAAGAGTTAGTCATAGAACAGAAAGCACAGAGAAAAGATTGGGAAAGAAGGAAGATGCTGGATATGTCAGGAGAGAAATTTTACCATGGTGTAAATTTACCATGGTACAGGAGAGAGAGAGAACTAGAGGGGCTTGCATTTTGGTTAGATAATAGGGAGATGAGAAAGGCAGGTGTAATCAATGATCTCTTAGTTCTAAATGGAGCATTAATAACACATTTGAATAAAATTAGAGCAGGTTTACCTGTGTACCTGGAATGGCAGCTTGCATGAAAAGTCACCGGGGAATAAATGTTTGAAGGAAGGGATTGGTTGGGTCACTCGCATCTGGTATAGAAGACAGCAAAGGAAAATTGAAATATTCATTGTTTCCAAACAGTGGTTAAAGTGAACAAGCAATGGCCAGTAATAATAAACCTTCAGCAGCTCGCCCTATTTCACGAGGTGGAATTGGATTAACAGGAAGGCCTCCTTCTGGAATACGACCCCCATCAGGAAATATTCGAGTGGCAACTGGAGTAAGTTTAAAACAAAACAATTTAATGCTTGTGTGTATATCCTAGTAGAAATTGGAAATCCTCTCTACTTAGAGATTCTTCTTTGTTGTCCCTTTATTCCATGATAATACTGTTACATAAGTTTGTTTTGTGGAAAACAACTGGAATTTTAAATGTGGGAGAATGTCTGCAAGACACTATTGAGGGCAGATGCCTGTTCTTTCTGATATTCAAGCTTATTTTAAAGTTATAATAATTTAAATTGATATAGTATATTTCAGCCAGAATCAAATGAAACAGAATAGGCCAGAAACAGAACCAAATATATATCAAAATCTATTTTATGATTAATGCAGCATTTCAAATTAGTTAGAAGAACATGGGGTATTCCATTCAAATAACTGGCAAACCATTTTAAAAAATTTATCCTTCCCTCACACCTTTTATAAGAATAAAGTCTCAATATTTTAGAGAATTATATTTTTAAAATGAAACCGTAAGTGTACTAAGGAAACATAAACATAATACAAATATTATATAATCTTGGGATGGGCTAAGCCTTTCTAAAAATGTTATGAACACCAAGTTACTAAAAAGGAAAAATATATATATTTATATGTTTGAATTTACAAAAATTGACAATACCATAAAGTTAAAAGAGAAATGACAAACTGGTAAAAATATTTATAACATATATATCATAGGGTTCAGAATCTTAAAATGACAAAGCATTACTAATTTGTAAGAGCTCTTTCTAAAGGCTATAAATCCTATGTCCAATCAAAATCCCATGAGATTTCTTCTGGGGGAGTATCACTATTAGACTATTTAAAAATGTATCTAGAATATTAAAAAAGCAAGAAGAAGAAATTTTTTTAAAAAGGACACTACGCCAGCATAAAAATATAAGTAATAATATATGTTTTGTTGTGTTTTTTCCCCCTTTCTTTTCTCTTTTTCGAGCATAAAAGAAATTTATTTTGAAAAAAATATATATAAGTAATAAGTGAAACAATGTTCTCATTACTACAGCAGTCTAGAAATTGGCTGTAGTAAATGTTAAGAATTTGATGTAAGATAAAGAGAGTGAATTGGTAAGAGAAACACACCACATTAGAAAAACTGGATGAAGTTCATAAACTAATAATTCTAAGAAGAATACCCTTTAAAGATAATTGTCACATTTTCATTTATAATTGTGAAAATTTGTAATACATTATGATATGTCTATCCCTATGATAGGCTATTAGGTAGTAGTCATTAATAATTATTTTCAAAGAATAGTTGAAGAAATAATATATCTTTATAATATAGTATAAGTGAAAACAGTATGTTCTCAACTTAATATAAGAAAGTACATTTATGCATATATGGAAAGAAGCCTGGAAAGAAATAAATACACAAGAATGCTGATAGTAATTTCTCTGATGCACACAATAGGTGGTTTTGACTGACTCAGAAGGTGCTTGGTTAGTAGACAAACTGCAAATTAAAGAAAATTCTGGGTCCTATTCATTACTCATAATAAAAGGAGCATTTTGTAAGCGCAAAACAACAAGGGGGTGGGGCGCGGTAGAAATAAATAAATCTAGATAGATAGATAGATAGATAAATAAATCTAGATAGATAGATAGATAGATAGATAGATAGATAGATAGATAGATAGATAAATCTAGATAGATAGATAGATAGATAGATAGATAGATAGATAGATAGATAGAAAGAAAGAAAGAAAGAAAGAAAGAAAGAAAGAAAGAAAGAAAGAAAGAAAGAAAGAAAGAAAGAAAGAAAGGAGAGAGAGAGAGAGAGAGAGACCTAAAGTTTTCAGGATTATTTCAGAGGTTCAGATCTTGTTATCACTAATCAGCAAATTACACTGAAATGATTTTACTTAAGTCTTCATATATATAGTACTGAGCTAGAGTATCTCTTTTTTCTAGTAGTAGTTAATGCTTGTTAATTAAATATTTATAAAAAGAATCTGATATTTATCGACCTCCTACTTATTGCCAGGCACCTTACCTGTTTAAAACTGTTTGCAGTTTTTGAAATAATAAATGCTTATTTTAAAAAATATAAACAGTGAAGTATCAGAGGTCCCCCCCCCATACTCCAGATGTAACCACTGTCAACAGTGTAGTATCTTTCCAGACTTTTTCCCATGCATTTATAAACACACAAACACATATGTATACGCACATATAGCCTATATGGTTTGCTCTTTGCCAAAATCAGGATAATAGTATATACATTGTTATTTATCTTGTCCTTTTCTTTTATGGATATATTGTGGATATATTTCCATGTAAATAGGTATACAACTACCTTCATTCTTTTTTTTTTTTTTTTTTTTTTAAGGAGGTACCAGGACCTCGTACATGGGAAATATAGGCACTCAGCCACTGAGCTACATCCACTCCCCAAGGAGAGTTGGTTTTTTCCTTGGTTTTGTTTTTTTTCAAAGGAGATACTGGGGATCAAACCTGGGACCTTGTACATGGGAAGCAGGCACTCAACCATTTGAGCTACATCCATTCCCCCTCATTCTTTTTAATGTATACAGTTAAAAAAAATTTTTTTTTATTAGAGAAATTGTGTGTCTACAGAACAATCATGCATAAAATACAAGATTCTCATATACCACCTATTATTAATACTTTGCATTGGTGTGATACATTTGGTACAATTGGTGAAAGCAGCACATTTTTATAATTGTACTATTAACTATAGTCCATGGTTTAACTTAGGGTTCATTGTTTGTCTAATGCAGTTTCATGGATTTTTTTTAAAAATTTTATTCTATTAACCATATATACAATCTAACATTTCCCCTTTCAACCACATTCAGATAAATATTTCAGTGCTGTTAACGTTCACAATGTTGTGCTACCATCACCACCATCCATCACCAAAACATTTCCATCATTCCAGATATGAACTCTATATATTTAATGTTTGCAGTTTTAATTTATATTTTCTTCTCTATATTTTGGTCTAGCAAATGAAAAAAGAAACAGAACAGTTATTTGAGTAGATGTAACAATTATCTTTATATACATCAGAAGAGAAAATTATTTGGTTTATCTAGGGAGAAAATTAGTATTCTCTCCCAAGGATCACTTAGGATAACTCTGAACTCATTTCAGTCAAATTTGTTGACAGTGTTCCTGTGTCATTATTTTTTGGAATGCATATTGCTGTAAACTCAAAATAATTCCCAAGTAATTCTCAGAATCACTTAATAGCTATTTAAATTGATAGGATTAGAGATTATGAGCTAATAGGATTAGAAATATACAAAAATGAATGAAAATAGTGTATCTAACCGGTATCTAAAACTTCTATCACATCCTCATTCTACTACTCTGCTGTTTGGGGCTGGGGCGGCAGGGCGGAACAAAAGAATGAAAAAGAGGTAAAGAAAGCTAATCAGAGCAGGGAGGAATATCTTGGGATAGTTTCAGGCTTTTATACTTTTCATGCCTGTACATATTTTATGAAACAAGAAGAAGAAACTCTTTTGTCCTTTCCTCAGAGAGTATAATGTTATATTGGACTTTGGAGACTTGAAGTGAAGAATCATATAGAGTAATAATAGGAATGCTTGCTGAATGACATAAGCCCTTTTGTACTTACATGGCTATTTTGTGGATGGAATTATATCCTTTTAATTTTTTTATTGAAAATTTCCTTACGTTTTCGATTTTAAAAATAATATATTCTTGTAATAATGCTGAAAACACCAAACTGTATAAAGGCCAAAATAAAATTCAACTAAAATATCATTATGCAAAGATAACCATTGTTACTATTCTTCTGTATGGCCTTCTAGACATTTTTTGTTTATAAAAAATGGAATTATAAATACTATTTTGTAAACTGCTTTTTTATGTACAACAACTTATTTAACTGTTTCCAATGATAGTCATTTAACTCCTTTTCAGTTCTGAGGCATTATAAATAATGTCTATACAAAGAACTTTAAATGTTAAAGAGATTTATTAGTTAATGGTTTTGAATGATATTACTTATTTCAGACATTCAAAAATATAAGGAATATTTAATAAGTTGTATAGAATTTTATTATTTTTTTTAGTTCTCTTTGAAATCTTATAATGGTGGAGGTATGGTATTTTCCCAGTTTACTAAAGGGCAAATCTTATTTGTCATTTAGATGCCACCTGGAACAGCAAGACCAGGCTCTCGTGGTGGACCCATAGGGACAGGAGGAGTTCTGTCTTCTCAAATCAAAGTTGCAGATCGTCCTGTAACACAACAAGGTTTGAGTGGAATGAAAACTGGAATGAAAGGTATCTGTTTTAAGATGAGTATATTTTTTACAAAAAGCATTACAGAACCATATAACAAAATCAGAATTATCATGTGAAAGAGGCTGTTTTATTCCATTTTTGCTCCTTGATTCACAGACTTTTCAAGAGATGTTTTATACAGTTACTCAGCTTAAAGTGGATAGAGACAGTATTTTCAAAAGATGCTTATTCACAAACTTGTGGGGGTTAAAAAAGAGAACAAATGTGAAAATGCTGTGTGAACTAGAAAGCTATATACTTATAGCAGTTATTTTTATGTTCATTTTTCTTACCTTGTAACTTTGTTAATACTTGAAATTTGAAATAATTTGAAGAAAATTTCAGGATTGAAAATTAGATTTCTAGTTTTGTGTACTTTTTTATTATTTTAAAATCAAAATGACTCTCAAGATATTTGTGTATTTATGAGAAGAATGAAGTTATGTTACTTTTTCTAATAATTAGTACTCTACTATAATGCTTAATTAAGGAAATGAGTCTAACACGTAGATTTATATTACATCTCTCATTATGCTTCTCTGTATGTATTTAGAAAGGGATAACAGATACACTATGTATTGTTATTAAAAAATTTCTACTGTGGTAAATAGGAACCAAAGCATGGTGAGCTGTTGTATGAGGAGTCTTTTGTTTTTCATATTATGATAAATGATTTATTAGGTATGAAGATATTCTTCTGGTACAAAATTGATTGTAAGATATAGTATATAATATTGTATATGGTATTATACATGTTATATAAATAATATCTAGAAAAGGTATATAATATAGTATGCCAGGCATTTCAGGAGACAACGTTTCTTGTATTATAATACCATTTAGCTCACTTAATATTAAAAAGCAATTGATTATTTAGAAATGTTTGCTTAATATTTATCAATATTTTGAAAAAGTGAGGTAAAAGTATGCAGTTGCTCAGACTTTAAATGTGTTTTCACAGAAATGTTTGTATGTTTAAAATTACTTATTAAAAAACATTAAGACTGGAAACATACTGAAGTTCTGTAGAGAATTCATTCAAATTTTTATTACTGTATTAAATTCTCCTTCAAAACAGAACCAATATTAGTTAAGATACTCAATTTTTACTAATGTACTTCAAAGTCTTTAAAGGCTTCTGATTGTTACCATTGTGCCTCACTACTTGCTATGACTTTTGTTCTTAGCTGGTCTGGTGCCCCATTTCCTATTCTAAGAACACATTCCTTTTGACTTCTCAGTATAGGCTTCATAGTCAATAATATTCCCTAGCCCTACCTCTCACACTTTTCAGGACATTTCATCTTTCTCAAGATTTGCAACATTAAATCTAGGAATACTTTTTTAGTCCTACTGCAATGTAAGATCATGTTTTTAAAAAGTCTCTGAAAAAATTATGAAAAATCATTAAGAAATTCACAGTCTAGATCTTCACTGGCTAATATAATAGCCGCTAGCCACATGTGACTACTTAAATTTAAATTGATTTATATTAAATTTAAAAATCAGTTCCTCAATAGCATTAGCCAAATTTCAAGTACTCACTTAGGGTCACATGTAGGCGCTGATATAGAATGTTTCATTTCCATGATTGCAGCAAGTTCTTTTATATAGTCCTGTTCTAAACTGTCTTAGACACAGTAACCATTCAGCCAACTTATTCTATAGTCTACCATCTTAACAGTCCTACCTCTAGTCCCTTCATGGTCTTAAGTTATCTCCTGAGTCTAAGACGTAAGTTGCACTTTTCACTTCCATGATCTTCTTGATTGATTTGCTGGGGCAGTCATGAGAACCGTCTGAGAATTGTGGAGTGTAATTCTGGTTGTATTTTGGAAAGCATTTTGGTGGCATTTTCAAACAATATTAACGCTAACACCTTTAACATTTTTTTTAGGTCCCCAGAGGCAAATTTTAGACAAATCTTATTATCTTGGGCTTCTTAGGTATGTTAAATAAATACATATTTTCTATGCATGATCCCGAAGTTTTAGCTATAGTACTAGTTAGGATAATTGTCTGTTCATTTCTAAGAATTATTTTGCTTTCTGACAGTTTCTTGGTAGTTTGGCTATGCAGAAAAATAGATGTGATAATATGATTAATCTGAGATTCTTAATTTTATATATTTGCGTGAGCTATGTATTTGAAGTTCACTTTTTAGTCTAATGATAAAAATAATATTTTATGCTTTAATCACTAATAATTCTGAAATATTGGATTCACTTCATTGAAATGTCACCAGTTACATCTAATATGAAAGGAGAGATGCATATATTTATTTATGATAAATTAATTAGTGTAGTTTATATAAATATATATTTGATCAATTACTGCAAATGTTGCCTAATTTTGATTGATTCATAAGCTTTGTTACATGTCCCTATGCAAATAGCTTTAAACTAAGAATTTTTATTCTCATTCTCTACCCACCTTTTTCTCTACTCAGATGTCCTGCCATCCTATTTCTTTTTTCCCATTTTACTTTATTTTCTTATTGCCTTACCATCTATATCTTTCTTATTTCCATTGTATTTAATGTATCCTTCTATCATAGTTAGTCTTGTTTTCTTTCTTACTCCTTCTTGATTCTTTTGTTTCTCAGTTAGCTGGATCCTTTTGATTCTCAAATTCCTAGAAAGCAATAATGTGAGCTGTAGGTTATCCCCCATCTGTCCTCAAAACTAAGATAAGTGAAAAAAATAGAGACCATCAGTTGAATAACACCTCTGATATCCACCTGCTTTTTGATAGAAAGAAGAAAGGAAATAGTGCTCTTCGTAATGATTGCCTTGCCTCTTCTCTTCAAGATTTGTGGTTCTTTGTCAAAGAATAGTGCTAACTATTTGAGTAACCGGTTGGTGCTAGAGCAGTGGTTCTCAACCCGTGGTGATTTTGCCCATCAGGGAATATTTGGCAATTTCTGGAGACATTTTTGGTTGTCACAGCTGGGGAAGGGGCACTACTGGCATCCTGACTAGTGATCCTCCCACACATCCTATATTGTACAGGACAGTCCCCACCCCAGAGAATTATACAAAGACCTAAAATGTCAAATAGTGCTCCTCTTGAGAAACCCTGCCATAGGAGGGGAGCAGGAGCTGGAAAGGTGACAATTAGGCATCTACTTCTTCTATGGATTATACCAGTTTAACCAAGCTTCCATTCTGGACCATTTCTTTTTTTTTCTTTCTTTTTTTTTTTTTTTTTTTTTGGTGGCCGGGGGGAGGACCTTGTATGTGGGAAACCAGTGCTCAACCACTGAGCTTCACTGGCCCCTGTCAGGACGTTTTTTTTTAAGAGGCACTGAGGATTGAACCCAGAACCGCATACATGGGAGGCTGGCACTCAACCACTGAGCTACATCTGCTCCCCTTGGTTTTCTTAATGCCAATATCAATTTCATCAGTTGAGTAGAGTAGGGTGAGGTATACCTGATTTTTGAACAAATTAGTCACTTAAACTTTTTTTTCTTCTTTTGCATGTGAAATTTCATAAAATCATTTATATCATTGTTATACATTTGTGAAGAGTTTAAGTTTTGTTTAACTAGAGTCTTTTTTTGAATTGGAAATATTTATGACTTTCTTATTTCTTTTCATTTAGAAGTAAAATAAGTGAACTTACAACTGAAATTAATAAACTTCAGAAAGAAATAGAAATGTACAATCAAGAGAATTCAGTATATTTGTCATATGAAAAAAGGTGAGTAATTTTGAAGTTAAAATATGCAAGAACCTTTTTCATATGAAAACATTTAATGTGTTACAGGTGTTTAATACTGAATTTGTAGCTATCCTTATTCATAACTATATCTGTTTATGATGTATTTATGTTTTGCAGGGCTGAAACTTTAGCTATTGAAATCAAAGAGTTTCAAGGACAATTAGCAGACTACAACATGGTATTTGCTCTTTTCTTAAAGAATTTTTAAAAATTCTTTCATTGCTTTTTTTTTTTTTTTTAAGATTTTATTTATTTATTCATTTATCCCCCCCTTGCTGCTTGTGCTCGCTGGGTCAGCTAACCACGCCGTGCGGGCGGGCTTGCCTTCACCAGGAGGCCCCAGGAACCGAACCCGGGGCCTTCCATATGGTAAACGGGAGCCCTACTGATTGAGCCACAGCCGCTTCCCTTTTCATTGCTTTTTAACACCTACAAAATTTATTTTAAATACCAAAATAATACATGAATACATGCTTATTGTGAAAGATTCAGACCAAAAATATGTGTAGAAAATAGTTTGCCCCTTTGATTTTTATCTCTAGAAATAACTTGACTTAGCAGGTTGATAGGTATTCTTCCTGTCTTTTTAAAACATGTATATTTATTTACAAATACTCACATACTCATACATATTTGTTTTCCCTTACTAATGTTAAAATAATAATTAAAGTAATTTAGAAAGTTAGATAGTAGCTAAAATTTCTTGGGTACTAGCATATTGCTTCTTTAAAAACACAACTTACCTTTCTATAGAGTGTTGTCATCATGAAATATCTAAAAATTTAATTATTTGGCATGCGAATTACCTCCATCTGTATGTTTCATCCAAATAAAATGTTTGCGTTCTGTCAAAATAGGGTATATAATATAAAATATAGTTCCACCTATATAGAGATATTGTACAGACATATATGGATGTTTCCTAATGTGGACTTTAGAAGAAACAACCTCCTAGGCAGTGTTGATAATTACCCCTGTCTTTTGGGTGACCTAGCCTCTTGAAAATTTCTAGTGTCAAAAGTTTCTTCCTTCCAATTCCTTAGGTGCTTTAGGCAGCTAAGGTGTCTTAGTGTGCCAGGGCTACAATAACAAATACCACAGACTGGTTAGCTTAAATAACAGGAATTTGTTTCAGATTTGGAAGCTAATGATCCAAAATCAAGGTGTTGGCAGGATCATCTTTCCTCTGAAGTCTGTAGTGCTCTTATAGTTGCTTGCTGGTAATCCATAACTTAACATCTACTTCTGTCACATGGCCATCTGTCCCTTCTGTCTCCTGCAACTCCTACTGTGTCCGAATTTTTTCTGTTTATAAGGATTCTTGTCATATTGGATTAAGGCTCACCTTAATTCATTTTGGCTTCATCTTAACAGGATCTTTTGAAGATCAAATTTACAAATGAATTCATACCCACAGGAGCAGGGTTTAGGACTTGAACATGTCTTCATGGGGGACATTATTCAATTAATAACATGTGGGCTTTGGATTTAATAAGACAGACTTTTATCTCACCATTCCTAATTAAGAAATATTGATTGTCAGAAGAAATAAGAAACATTCTATTATAATGAGTAGGTAAATTACGATGTATGTATTTGATATTCCTATATTGTCTTATAAACAAAATTTTGCTAATTATACTTTATTGTAATTCTCAAATTTGTTGGACTTCATAATTTGTAACAAACATTTTATAGGGCCTAATATTTAGTGGGGTTTTCTTTGGTAAATGATGCTCTATTCTAAATATGAGGAAAATAGCTTTCATAGACTATGAAATGACATTAGATGAAAGGGTTCTTTAATATACTGCATTGCACTGGCCAAATTATTTAGTATAAAAATATTAATAACATGGAAAATATGTCATTTGTAGATTTAATAACATCTGATATAGAGAAAGCACTTAGTCGGGTATCTAACAAATAGTAAGCACTCAATAAATGTTAGGTTTTATCAGCAGTTATTATTTATATCACAAGTGGAAATGTGAGATATACTAATATATATCACATTAATAAAGCTTACTCTTTTAGAATTGATTACTCCCAAATAATTTGTTTTTAATAGACCTCCTGGTAGAATTCTGGCTCTACCATTGCTAAATTTTCTTACCTGTAAAATGTGGATAATAACATCTACTTCATAGAGTAATTGTGAAAATTAAATGAATTAATACATATAAAATGCTCAGAACAGTGATTGCCATATGGTGAATACACAAAAAATGTTAGCTATTGCTATTATTTCCTATTTTTTTTTGAATAGGCTTACTAGTATTCTGCCTGTGCCTTGCCCTGTTGATTTTTTATTTTTATTTATTTTTAGAAGACCAAGAAAATCTTTTTACATTTTCACTCTTGTAAATTTATAAATCTGTAAATACCCTTCCCTTCTTAAAAAAAAAAAAAAAAAAGAGCGAGAGAGAGAAAGAGTAATTGAGAAAGAGATTTTTACCTAAGCGTTTATCTTCTCTAGGCCTTCTTTATAAAGACTAAAAGAATTTTTTCTTGTATTTTTGTTTTTAGTTGGTAGATAAACTAAATACCAATACTGAAATGGAAGAAGTAATGAATGATTACAACATGGTAAGAAAATTTTATAAATATAGATCTATATAAATCATACCCTCTAAAACAAAGCATTTATATCTAGAAATAGTTTGATAAAACCTTATGGACCTTAAAGATGGGTATTACCCTGGTCCTAAATACCACTATTATAGTTGAATTCTCTCAATTGCTTGTTTTAAATTTCCTCCTGCAGGCTGGCTCTCCCAAGAGTCTGTCCACAAAGTATCTGTCCACAAAGACACTTAGTGTCTGTCCAGAAAGCTCCACTTGAACTGGTCTAACACTGAGCATTAGTTAGAATGTCATCTATATTTCTTTGTGTATACATTAGTTTACAGCATTTCTGGTTTAATTTTTGCTCAGTGAAGCTAAGTATTCATTGGATATAAATGACACCTTTGCATTGGTCTCGTAAGAAAGGGAAAAAAATGAATAAATGTAATATGATATTGAATATAATACAAATTTCTTATTGGTAAATAAGAATTTGGTTTCAATGTTCTTAGCTTATTTGGTAGAAAAGAATAAAATATGTTAGTAGCTAGCTTATTTTGATTATAAACAATTGAAAAAAATGAATATCATAAAACATATGACATAGAGCTTATAATTTATTTACATCATCAAAGACAATTATATGAAAATGTATAATTTGTGAAATGACCTTTCTTTTCACAAATTTGGGGTTCTAAAATCATCATCATTTAGTGAAATTATTTTTAGCTTTAAAACACAGGAGAATGAATGAATTAAACACTGTGTATTTAGTGCCAGATATAAAAAGTAAAAATTCTTTTATGTGTTTTGTAAGTTATTTGAGATTGATAAAACTTTAGGCTGGGTATGCTTATGTAAAGGGCAACGAGGAGTACTCAGATAAAATCCTGAATGATTTAAGAATAAAACTTGTGTTGAATCTAAATTCAACATATTAATAACCAAATACTTATTGAACACCCAGTATTTGAAATTCTGTTTACATAAGTTTACAGAATATTCTTTGATAGATCACTAAAATTAATATTTTTGGTGAGAGATTATGACGCCTGTAGAATACTGTTCCTTTTTATTTGATGTTGTTTGTTAAATTAAACAATTATTGTATGTTTTTTTAAAACTTTGCATGTGGCATTTGTGTTATTATAATAATCTCTTCTATATCTCATAACCAGAATAATAAACTTTAAATAAATAGTTTAGTTGAATGGTTATTTTTTAATCACTAACTTCTGTGGTTACCTGTTTATTCAGCTTAAAGCTCAAAATGATCGAGAAACACAAAGTATGGATATTATATTTACTGAAAGACAAGCGTAAGTATAATATATTAAAATTTCAAGTGGGTTAATAAGTGAGCTTTATTAGGTATTTATCTTCTGACTCATTTATTCCGGACAAATATTCTTAACTATTTTTCTTGTTGCCTTTTATTTAAATAAGTTGGATATTTGGAGTACACATTTTGTTTACACTCTTTTATCTTCATTTACCATTATTAAGACATTTAAGTACCTAAACTCTGTATAAAGAAAAATATTAATGCTACATAGATACATAAATAGGATTTCTGCTTTTATAGGAGCTCAAAATCTAAGATTGGTAAGAACATCTTCATCTCTACTTGGTATTTTAACCTGGGTTTTTTAACGAATTTAAATTATGTGATTTCAATCCCAATCTAGTGAAAGGCACATCATTAGTCATTGAACTGTTTATATTATTTCATTAGCATTAATAATAAGTAGTTATATTAGAAATCTATATTTTAAGTATAGATTATCTGTGCATCTGTTCACAAAGCTTTGCTAAAGACCAAGTACCAACTGACATTGACTTTGGTAATAAGGTAGCAGTGACAATAATGCCTACAAAGATATTAAGATATTTGATGTAATTCATAATTATTCTTCATCAAGTTTTTGACTTAAACATTGTCTAAGGCAATGCACTTATAATAGAAGATGAGCTATATCTCTCACACACACACACACACACACAATACACAGACACACAAGCACTTTTTGTCCCAGAAACTTCTCAATAATACTAATCTTCTTGAGATCAAGGTTAATTAACTCAAATTACCTAAATTCTATAATACCAATTTTACTGTCATGAAGTGCAGTTAATGTTTAATGAAGAAGAGGATGTTAAAATATAGTGATAAAGCATATAAAAAATTAATATTTTGATTCTTCTGTTGATTCAAAACAAAGAAGTTTCCTTTTCCCGTCTATCATTTGATGTTGCTGTAAAGTGTTGTTCTAGAAATTTGAAAATATTGGAAGTATTTTTCCTCTTACAAAGAAAATGCCATTCACAGTGGCCTAACAATTGAAAACTTTCCTTTCTTTACTATTCTGGTTTAAACCATTTAGCAAGGATTTATCATTTAATGTATACAAGATTATCTGCTAGGTGCTCCTATAGAATAAGAAATATGAAAACTGCATATCTTGAAGACCTTATGGAGCTTAGAACATTTAAGTCTTCATTTATGTCATCATTATGGAGTTACATAATACTCAGGTCAGATTTATAAATATATGTACATGTTTTGCAGACATTTCATCCAAAAAGTTCATTCTCAGATCAACAATTGAAGAATGTAACAAACTTTTATGTCTATTGGATTATTTATTAAGGAAAATAATTCTTAAAATGTGATAGTTTGTCCTGAAAATATCATCAGTTTCAAAACTTAGTGTCTGTAGTTTGTTATCGAGTATTTCTGAGTGAAATACCCATTTAAGCAGAAATTTAAACTAAGAACAAAGTTATTTAGTTTTTAAAGATTTATTTTATTTTTATTTATTTCTCCTGCCCCACTTCCCCACCCCCACCCACGTTGTTTGCACTTGCTGTGTCTGTTCGTCTTCCTTGTTTCTTTTAGGAGGCACCAGGAACTGAACCCAGACCTCCAATATGGGATGGAGGCACCTAATCACTTGAGCCACCTCCATTCCCTGCTTTGTTGTGTCTCTCATTATGTTTTTTCTTCTTGTTCCTCTTGTTGCATCAGCTTGCCGCGCCTGCCTGTCGTGCTAGCTCGCTGTCTTCTTTAGGAGGTACCGGGAACCAAACCAGGGATCTCCCATGTGGTTGGTGGGAGATCAATTGCTTGAGCCACATCTGCTTCCCCAGAAGTTATTTTTATGAAGTTTATTTTTATATACATCAGGAGGAAAGATTTATTTCTTGTTAACCAGTTGGCCAACATCTCACTAGCACAAAGATCCAACATGACTTTAAATTTTCTAAGGGAGTGGGAAATGCCATACCTTAGGAAGGGGGATGTAAAAAAAAAATTGCTTTTACTTTTTTCTTTTGGTACCATTTAGTATAGCATGACCATGTGGTTTATTATAGAGCACCTATCCGTCATAGGTTGGCTATAGTTTATAATATTATATATAGTACAAAAATACTTACATCCAGCTTTAATTCAATTTAATATGCCTGCTTAAACTAATTAATCTATGCCAATGCTGATGTCTATACTTTATTAATCAAAATAATTGTCCTTTAAAAACATATATAATTATAATTTTAAAGCCATTTATGTTTCTTTGTTTAGTCAGAATACTAAACAAATTATTCAAATCTATACTTTGAATATTCATAGTATGGATTAATAAGAGGCTCTTATATGTAAGAGGTTAGGTGTAGTCTTTGCTCATTTATATGTTTATTACATTTCTCAGATGTTAATATTTGCAACTTATAATTAAGAAATGATATTTTAACAGAATGATCGATTACTTAGAAAATGATGCCTATATGTTCTTGTAATTGTCTCATTCTTACTGAGTTTTAAAACAATAAAGTATAACTGCTATTATATATTAGGACGTATTTGACAACGCATTATTTATATCCTTTATTGAAAACATGTTTCTATAAATACAAGCAAATATGCATTATAAATATGAGTCATTTCCTGTTTTACAGGACTTATCCTAAACAGTTTATCTCCTCAGTGTACACTTGGAATGAATTTACTATTTACATGATTTTTAAAATGACTATTCTACAGTTTATCACATAAATCTACATTTTTTTGTCTTCTAAGATAGCATTCAGTAAATACTCATTTAAAAACATTATTATGGAGAAATTTGAACATACCAAAAAATAGAACAGTATAATGTACCCCCACGCATTCATCTCCCAGCCCAAGTATCATCAGCGCATATCCAGCCTTCCTCCAGCCATACCTTTAGCTACTTGTTCTCCTCCCTGCAATATGATAAAGAAAATCCCAGACATCATATTATTTTATCCATAATTATATTTCAATGTTTTAGATATATCCTTATCTCTAAAAGATTTGGATAAGGGGTCGGATGTAGCTCAACTGGTTGGGCATCCGTCTCCCGTATGGAGGGACCCGGGTTCGATCCCTGGGACCTCCCGGTAAAAAAAAAAAAAAAATTTGGATAAATACACTTAATTTCCTCATGTATAGGAGGTAAAATATTATAAATTTTGCTACAGTTTGCATCGCTATGTTTTTTAAATTATAACTAATTGATTATAAGGAATTGACAATTCACTTTACACCCTTCCTATAATACTTATAGTTTCAAGGCTAGTGTTTTCCATACTGTATTCTTGGGACCACTATTGTGCCATCAGCTCTTAGTAGGTGTACCTTGAAGAAAGGGGTTTGTTGGCAAATGGATTTGGAAAATACTTAATACTGTACTTTAATCTTCAGCAATCAGAAAGCAGTTTCACTTAGTAGTCTCATGAAACTCTTATGTTAAAGACTCTCTTTTCACTTAGTTTAAACCCATTGTTTACTATGCTACTATGACCATGAACCTTTTGCAGCCCCCCACCCTGGAGTTCTTCTCAATGTCTCTTGGGAAATTAGTGTTCTAGAAAACAAATTGGGAAACATTTCTGTAACTACTAGATTCCATACAACTGTCTATGGACCAGTTGAAGGTTCCTCAGCCCCAGGCTGGACCAATTGACTAGAAATCATCCAGAAACAGGCAATAATATGTAGTTTTGAAAAGATACGTCTGATGCCCATTCTGGAGGCCGCCATGCTATTCAGTGTGGCAATCATGTATTAAGATTATAGCCTTTCTATATAACCGAAATCATTAGTAACTTACTAGGGATTATTATGTCTGAACCATGTGTCTGTGCTTTATTTTTTTTTTATTATTATTTTTTTTTTAAGATTTTATTTATTTATTCATTTATCCCCTCCCCCTTGCTGCTTGTGCTCGCTGGGTCAGCTAACCATGCCGTGCGGGCGGGCTTGCCTTCACCAGGAGGCCCGGGGAACCAAACCCGGGACCTCCCATATGGTAAACGGGAGCCCTACTGATTGAGCCACAGCCACTTCCCATGTGCTTTAAATTGCTACTAAATTTTAAGGTAATTTATTGTGCTGTTCAGGAACCATTTAAAAAAAACATTTTCCAAATCATGAATTCACTCTGTAAGCATAAAATCAATCTTAGTACATTGTCAGTTTAAGCCATCTTGACTCATAATATAAATACATAAACCTTTATTTCCTCCCTGATTGCAACTTTAGTATAATTTAATATGTATTACATTCAAATAGCTGAGTTTATATGAGATTCAATTCATTTTAATTAATAATTTAGTTTAGGCCTTCTCCTTACTAGTATGGTTGGTCTCTGAATACTGCTGAGAATAGTAATGAGACTATTGAAGATTAACTATGTAACTGTTAGCTTCCGAAAAGTTGTCAGTTACTATAGTTGAACCTGCTTGCTCAATACCAATGAGAAAAACATAATTTGGGGATATTTATGTGTATAGTATTTAATATGAATATCTGCTGGCTATAATTTGGTGTTTAACATATCAGAATATCCAGGTCTAAACTGTGAGTGGACTTACAACTTTCTTTAAAGAATCAAACATTGAAAGAAATTAATTTTCTTCATGTAATTCTTGGGTATCTATATATTTGTCTTCAATAAACCCATCATCATCTACCACAAATGAATGTAATTGTTCAAATATTACTGTAGTTTCTTCAGAGTTTCTATCTGGTGAACTTGGATTGCCAGTAAAACCATCTTCATAGGTTTCTGCTTCATGCTCTTCCAGGCGATGATGATTGTAATTAAGCAGAAAATTATACCATATTGGACATTTAATAGCAATAAAAATGAGGAGTGAGACCATCACTACAGTGATGACAACACCCACAAGAAAAGTCCAACTTTTCCCAACAGGTTCATATTCTTAAATGGAATACCGAGAGAAAAAGAGAGAGCGAGAGAGAGAGAATTTTGTTAAATTAACAAAATTAAAATAACATATCCTAATACTCCCAAAATGAGTATACATCACCGTTTTTTTAAGCATAAATTACTGAAGCTACAGTAAATAAAAATATATTTTATAGTGTGGTGAAAGAATACCCTTTTTCAAATTAACTGTCTTTGCAAGTATTTGCCCATTCACCTAGGACCATATTTTGCATGCCAGTTAAGAATTCTGACTTGACTAGTTAAAACTAAGGCTCAGAGTCAGAGAAGTTAAATAATTTGCATGATAGTGTTTGGTTGATAACTAGCGTAGCCTAATTTGGAAAAGCAGTATTTTGTAAGTCTTTTATTGAGAGGAGGAATTGTTCTTCCACATTGTTTTTAGAAATTTAAAATGAAGAAAGATGATGAAACCACGAACCACCTTAGTGTATTTAGTATTTACCATTAGTAATTATTAACATTCAAAACCAGTACATTACCTGAATTTGTTAAGTTCAAAGAGTTGTTAAATGTTGAATTACTAATGGACTTAAAATGGATATAAAAATCTTCAGTTATAGGTGAAGGAAAATTTGAGTGACATTCAGCCTTATAAGGTACTGTTTTGATACTGTAGCTCTTCAGGATATCTGGGTAACTGCACTTGGTGATGTTTTCATTTTCTAGTGAATCAGAAAGAATAAATTAAAATTCATTTTAGATAAGAAGAATGAACAACATTTTATATTATAATTATTTTATCTTGAATTTTATTGATGTAGCTTTCTCAGTATTATAGGTATTATAAGAAGAGAATCTAGTTGTATTTGCCTAGCAACATAATGAGGGAAGGATTCACATTCCTGTTTCTTTATTAAGTTATTCTATAAGTACAGTTTAAATGCAGTATCTATTTATTGTTTGGATTGTTAGTAAAGATTTTGTTGATTAAGATTATGGTTAAAATCTGCATCTCAGACAGACCATAGTTTGCAGTTAACAAGATCGGGCACCTGTTTTCACCTACTCTGTAGCAGGGTATCCTAAGAATGGGAGAAGTATCTAAAGAAAAAAGTTAATCTTAAATATTGAAACTACAAACTTAATACATGAGGTGACAAAATCATCTCACACATATAAAACATTTTTCTTTCTTTTTTTTTCTGGGAAGGGAAAGGAAAGCATCTATTCAGCAATTTTTCATTGTTTCTTCCTGTTTCCTTTAATCAGGCATAGTTTTCTTTCTTTAAGCATGAAATGAGTGGTTTCTCTAGAGTGGAACAACCTAAAGCTAATTCTATTTTGGTTTTGATTATTTTAAATTATGATAGCTTACCTAGTATCACATTTGATGTGTTCAACCATTTCTGCAAATTGAATAGACTACAAGAGCAGTTCCATGGATTTCCATATAAAATTATTAATTCCAGATGAAATAGTTGTGGAACATCAAAATAACTTATCACATTGCCTTGCAGATTCAGAAGTATCAGGTTTTTTAGAGGCACAAAAATATCAGGATTCAGTTGAAATACTTTGTTTTTGCAGAGATGTAACTGTTTTAATTTATTTAAGCCTACAAAAGCACCCTGTTGAATTACATAGATGGAGTTTCTACAGATATTTAAAATCTCTAGATTGGAGAGGTTACCAAAACTGTTATTATATAAGATAAAGACATTATTCTCAACCAAATAGAGCTCAGTGAGTAAAAAATATGTCTGTAGAATCCTCGTGTCTGTGACATTCAGAGTAATTTGGTTATAACTGAGATCAAGTATAGTAACATCTTTATTGATATCCGCTGGAATCAAAGAATAATTCTTTTCAGTGAAATTACATTTGACTTCCTAAAAAAGAACAAAATTAGAAATGCATTAATCAGGAAAAATATTAACAGAATTTTCGAAAATTTCATATCCAGGCACTTAGACATTGGAAGAAGTAGTTTTGGAGAAAAATCTAGTATCTAATTTTTTGGTGTTGTAGTGTGAAAAAATCAGAACAATGTTTTTCTTTCTTTCTTGGGATGGAAAATGATTAAGGAAATTCTGATACATAAAATTGAGCAAGTAGATTCTAGTTTGTCATACAGGCATCTTCCAGTAGTTATTACATAATCATTACAGAGAGAAAGAATATTGATATATTCCCATTTATATATGTGGAAATAAATGATAAATAATAATTCTGTTAACATACTCTATGTACAGTCAGCAAAACTACCAATACTATACCTAGGATTATTATTTAATTAAGAAATAATATCCAATATAAAACTCTAGTGAGTTAACACCTCAAAGTTTGGTGTTTTAAAAGGAAATATTTATCTTATAATCGAAATTGAGCCATATATTGAATTTAAAGAGCAAGGAAGAAGTGCCTTTATGTGACTAAAGATCCAAAGAGTCATTGTTCTGATTGTTTTTTTCATTTGAGATATACCTCCAATAATGATAATCATGCAAAAATAATTTCCTACATGAATATGCAATTTTTAAAAAAGTTTACTACTTTTTAAAATGTTATTTTTATGTCTTGAAACTAACCTCTGAGTTTAGATGGAAAAGTTATAGATTTCTCCTTATAATCAACTTTTGAAAAACTCAAAATTAAAAAAAAGTAAAGACTGTATTTGTCAAATTAGAATCTGGCTCAGAAATCTGATTTTTAGTATATACAGCTAACTAAAGAATTGCTGTTGATAGCTTGAATTTTCTTTGGTTTCTTTCATTGCTGTGAGATATTTTACTACATGTACACAAACTATCTTTGATGAAATTTTTATTACCTTGATTGTAAAGACTTACTCTTTTAGAAGTCTGGCTTTCATCTAGTAATGATAGCATGGAGAGGGGCCAAAACAAGATTGTGATGCATGTGATTTTCATATTTCAAGCCTGATAGAAAAGAGAGTATTTTCATCTCAATAGGAGACTAGAGTTTTAGTGATTATTAAGGACATTTTGATTTCCCTTTTTACCCTTCTATATCTTTTTTTTCTTACCATCTATAATACATGAGATAATCCCAAAGGCCCTTCACCATTCCTCACTCTGATCTTAATCTACAAAGTCCCTCTGAAGAATGGGAGACTAGTATTTTTAGGGAGTCTCATTATTTCTTAGATCTATTGAAAGAATCTTTAAAGCAATTGAAGTGGTTGTACATTTAAAAAATGTAATATATATGTGCACAGAAGAGGGTCCAGCAGAAGATTTATTTATGTATATATGCACTTTAAGTATATGTTTATACTACAGTTTCTTGTATTTTCACTTTTAGGTGTTATCTATTAGTATTTTACACTGACATCCAACTGTGGAAAATGAGAATATTCAGCTCTCTTTCAAACATGCCTTACCTTTATCCTCAATACATCAAATGTATACTTGTCCCTTCGTTGTCCTCACGTAGTTTCTTGTAATTTTGATTAGATAAATATTCTGTTTTTATATTATCACAAATGTGTAAGAGCGATCAGTGGCTGAGCCATATAACATTACTTTCCTGTTTCTGCACAACTTTTTTCAAAATTGTACTTTTTTTTTTTTTTATGTGCTCGATTTTCTGTTTTTTAACATGAATTTATTCCTAAACTCTTCCCTAGCTGTGCAAACCTCTCCATGGTTTACACAAATTAAGTATTTAATTAGTTTAATCTGCTTGGAAAAGTCTCTCCTAGAGCCTGCTGCCATGCTCAAATCTTTTGATGAGCTCATCTCCATTCTTTGAAATGCAGTTTCAAGTACAAATTACTTAGGAGTTTTGACTATTTCCTTTATATGACTGATATATGCTATAAAATAAAAAGGTGCTGCAATTATTTTGGTTTTAGATAAAAATATATGTGTAGTTTTATCATTAAATATTTTACGTATTTATGCCAGAATTCAGTGTATTTGAAGTAAGATACTAATCATTCACAACTAGCTTTGCACTGCACTTAACCACTTTATAGATTTTTAAATACATTTTTTAACATATGATAATGGAAATTTTAAGAAAAAGCAAAAGTATGGAGAATACTCATTGCCAAGCTACAACAATTATCAACTGATGCCCAATTCTTTTCCATCTTACAAATTTGTTTTCAAGTTAAAGTGATTTCAAAATGTTCTAGGATGAACATATTTCAAATAAATATTTTGATTGCCTATATACATATAATGTATTACATTATACTTTATTTAGGAAATATTCTTTAGCCACATCCCAGGTTCACTTTATTTTATCATTTATTAAAGGCATTGTTCCTCAGTCTTAAGCTTAATATGATTTGTTTTTAAAAAATTAACAACCAAACCTATAAATGTTTAGGATCTTACCTTTTTTCTTTTGCCTTTGTTACTGGTGTGCTAAAGGAATCTATTCTGTTTCTTCTACACCATTAAAAAAAGTAAGTCAGATGATTGCATTTTACTTGTTTTAACCTTTGTACCCAGTGAACAGGAGATTAAAAAAAAAAAAAAAAAGCTAGACTTCCTTAGCAAAAGATTGACTAGAAGAATAACTTGTTAAACTCATCTTTGACTTTTTTTCTGTAACAAGTAAAGTGGTGTGCTTAACCTTTATGTTTGTTGCTCTTGAAAAGTTATTTTAAATGTTCATTAGTGTATAATATTGAGAATGCATGCTTTTAAAACATAGTTACTAAAGTGATTGAAACGTTAGTCCTGAAAGTATTTTGTAAGATTCAAATTGAAAAGATACCACCAAGCTTTGTATTCCACTGAGTTTCAACTTTGATGTTTACTTATTTTTATGACACCACCATGGGTGGTTTTATGACAGGCTTAAGTTATAACAGGTGCAAAGTGCCCAAAGCATCAAAAGACCTGCCATGTGGCCTTTGAAAAATCAGTTAACTTCCTTGTGCCGCAGTTTCCCCTCAGTAAAGTGGGATAATTGTATAACATAAGTTCCCATCTAACTACAGAAGTCATATTAGGTAGAAACATGGATGAAATTCATTGTTTGTCATAAATAATCATGAAGTTCAAATGAGTTCCAAAAGATTAACTCCTCTTGGCCTCATTACTCTTAATCTATGACACAAAGACTTGAAATAGGTGATTTTTTTTTCTGCTCAAAATCCTGTGATTCCATATACCCATGTGAGTTGTAGCAGCAGCAGCAAACACATTTGTTATACTACAGTAACTAAGGTTCAAAGTGAAGACATCACTCCCTGTCCAACAGTAGGACAAAAATAAATTGATATTCCAGGTTGTCTGTTTACTAATAATCATTTTTTGGTTATTATGGGGTATTAGCTTGTTGGGAAATTTCTGAGTTTAGATGATGTTATTCTAGTAGTAGGGTATGAGTTTTATAGGGGATATGTGGAAGATATGTATACCTGCGGGTCTTAGCTGATGATTGTGGGGAGAATTCGTATCTACAAAGTTGATATCTATGAATGAAAAGTAGTGAAGTATTGGTTTTTTTGTTTGTTTATTTGTTTGTTTTTTAGGAGGTACTGGGGATTGAATTCTGTACCTCCTATATGGGAAGCAGATGTTCAACCACTGAGCTACACCCACTCCCAAGTATTGGGTTTTGAGACCCAAATAGAAATGTATTATTTGGAAACTAAACATTTATGTACAAGCAAGCTTTTTATAAATAAATCCTGAAGTATTTGCATGACAAGTGGCATCTTACCTATTTACTTTTTTTCAGAGTTTTTTACTATCCTATTGATAATCGGCCTTTCATGGGTAATAAGTGCCACAAAATAGTATTTCTTGTGATTATATGATAAAGATGGTTATTGCTCATAATTAATTTTAGTATTACTACTTTTATATGATTATCTTTTTAAAGTTCCAGTTAGGTTTTTTTTTTTTTTTTTTTTAAATAAATCCCATAAGGACCCAGCGGTCACTTTACATGCTCTTTTTTTTTTTTAAGATTTTATTTATTTATTCATTTATCCCCCCCCTGCTGCCCGCGCTCGCCGGGTCAGCCAACCACGCCGTGCGGGCGGGCCCGCCCCTGCCCTCACCAGGAGGCCCCGGGAACCGAACCCGTGGCCTCCCATATGGCAAACGGGAGCCCCACTGATTGAGCCACAGCCGCTTCCCCAGTTACGTTTTTAGTGATATTAGCTTAGTATTTTGCAATGCTAAAATATAGCAATAATTGATGGAATATCCATTTTAATTAAGGAAGAAGGGGAAAGGGAACTTAAGCAAATTATATTATTAATCTAAAGCTGTGATTCTTTTTAACAAATCAATTTTTGATACATATTAATAAAGCATAAATCCATCCAAAGTGTACATTCAATGGTATTTGGAATAATCACATCGTTGTGCATTCTTCACTCTAATAATTTTTAGAGCATTTTCATTATTCCAGTAATAACAATAATAATACTAAAAAACAAAAACCAACCAAACAAACAAAACTCATCACCTCTTAATCTCTCTATGCTTTCCCTGCCATACATCACTGCCATTCTGTTTCCTTCTCTCTAGTATATTTGTATTTATATTTCATAGAAGCAGTCTTATAATAGCAATATCACCCACATTCGTATTTTATATGAGGTATCACTATGTTATACAGTCCCATGTTACATTTTTTGCTAGTAATACAAGTGTTTTTAGGCTTTCCCTTTCAACCACTGTCATACCCGTATAATAGCTCTGCTAGTCACAAACAGCATGATGTGCTCTCATCATTTCCATTCATTTCCAAAGATTTACAAACAAACTTTTAACCAGTTCTACACAGATTGACCATCTGCTTTCCCTTCTCTACCCTCATTCTATTTTCTGTTGACTTATATTCTAACTATTAATTCCATGAGTTTACATAATATATTTAGTTCATATAGCACAGTCGTACAGTATTTGTCCTTTTGTGTCTGGCTTGCTTCACTCAACATAATGTCCTCCAGGTTCATCCATGTTGTCATAAGCTACATGACTTCATTTCTTCTTAACTGCTACATAATATTCCAGTGTGTGTATACACCACAAGTTGTTTATCCATTCATCAGTTGATGGACACCTGGGTTGTTTCCAGCATTTGGCTATCATGAATAATGCCACTGTGAACATCAGTGTGCAGATGTCTATTCGTGTGTCTGCTCTCAGTTCTTCTGGGTATATACCTAGCAATGGTATCGCCGGGTCCCATGGCAAGTCTATATTCGACTTCCTTAGGAACTGCCAAACAGTCCTCCACAGTGGCTGTACCATTCTACATTCCCACTAACAGCGAATAAGCGTTCCTATCTCTCCACATCCTCTCCAACATTTACAGTTAAAGCTGTAATTTTTAATCAAATTGCACCATAGATCTCTTCTCCCCAGTTCAGTCAGAGCTGCATTGTGTTATGTGATTTACATGGTAAACGTCCTTACAAAATTTCTTATGGTCAAATAAATGTGTGAGTAAAGGATGTTGAAAACTATTCTAAAACTTATTTGTCCTATTTATCTTTTGTGGATGTATAACTATGAAAAAATATAAATATTCTCATATGTGCAAGGCTTTAAGAATTTTCTGTGATAATCTTTGTGTACTCTTAGTAAAGTGAAATGGAAAGTAAGGAAATAGAAGGATTTAAGGATGGAGAAGAAGACATAAAATAATTTGTGCTGATGGGGTCAAGCTAAATTTTACATAACCCAAATAGAATTGTTTTGCACAAATAATAAAGACTTTTGAATTACAAACTATGGTTCAACAACTTTGATTACATATTGAGACTGTGACTTGAGTAAAAATAATGTTTTTTCCCCAATTTAGTAAGAGAAATATTGCATGCTTTTAATTTCAGAAAAGAAAAACAAATTAGAAGTGTAGAAGAAGAAATTGAACAGGAAAAACAAGCAGCAGATGGCATTATCAAAAATATGTCCCCTGAAAAACAAGTCAAGTACTTAGAGATGAAAACTACAAATGAGAAATTGTTGCAGGTAATAATAATTTCTATTGTGTGCCAGACATCTTGCTACTAAAAGTGTGATCAAAGATGGGAAGTATCAGCATCCTCTCAGAGTTGATAGAAATGCAGACTCTCAGGCCCCATCCTAGACCTACCAATCAGGAGTCTTTATTTTAGTATCCCCAGGTAATTAATACATATGTTTAGATTTGAAAAGCATTGATCTCGAAAACTCCATTTTCTTTTGCAGCTTGACAACCTAGTTTTACTATAATTTTTTATTTGTTCTATGTGTCCTTCATTTTTGCATATCATAAAGACACATTTTCATTTTTTATGGACCTTAAATGGAAACATTAATAGGCCTCATAGACTAGAACCATATGGATATCAGCCTTCTTTCCGTCTCCTTCCTGCCTAATAAGCAGCAAATCTTTTACTTCTGGGTCCCTGACTTGGACAGCTATTGTCCTCTAATCATGTTGCTTGAATAAGCAATTTGGGTTTCTGCTGAGGGGTTATTAGAATTCTTCCAGTTTTCAGTCATGACGGTGACTCAGATTTGCAAGGTAGTACCCTTTCATGTCCACATTGCCCTTAACTAAATGGTCAACAGAGAATTAGGCCCCACAAATGCCAATGATCAATGTAGTCTTGGTTTCTCAGATATTCCTTCACTGACAATCTACTATAACTTTTTATTTCAGACAGGCTTTATAAGATAAAATGAAGTGCTGAAGAAATAGTATTATAGGTATGAAACAATAACTGAAATATAATTAATCTTGCACAAAGGCTAGGAAAGAATAAGCAGTTCAAGTATCTTATCCTAGGACTGATCCATGCAAATTGGCATAGGTCTTGGCCCTAAAATAAATTAAGCAAGAGATATGAAAACATACTTAAAAAATCAAAATGAAAACTTATGACTTTCAACAATGACATCATTAATTTGAAGGCCTCTGGAATTTACTGTTCTCAGAACACAGTGATGATTTGTTCTGGAAAAGTCTTGCTGTCTTGGACAGGCTCATAAAATTTTTCAGAAGGTAGATTGTGGCAAGACTTTTAGGAAGTATGAAAGAAATCAGCAAAAACAAAAATAATTAGATGTTAATAAATTTTAGTCAAAATGCAAGCTATAAATTGAAGATGTTTGCAAAATTTACTTTGTTATATCCATATTTGAAAGGTTAAGGGACAGAGAAACAAATTATTCTTAATATAGTTTGCATTTATATTTGCATTTTTTCCCCTCTTAGGAATTAGATACACTTCAGCAACAACTAGATTCAATAAACATGAAAAAAGAGAGCCTGGAAACTGTAAGTATAAAATCAACTAAGAATTCTCATGTTTATTACTGGAATTCATTCAAGTACATATTTAGTATTTCATTAACAGGAATTCAATAAGTTTTCTTCACATTCTGGACCAAAATGACCTAGTTTAGGAAGCAATTAGACTCAATTATTGAGTGCCTACTGTATACAAAGCAAATCATTCTGCCTTTCTGGGGCATTCAAAATATAATGGTGATTTAAAGACACATTTGCAAAAGACTATAAAATTTTTTTAAAAAAATCAAATGAAGAGGAAGAGAGACCACTTCTGTCTTTTTAAGGATATAAATGCTTGTATTTGTTTTCTTATTTGTTTGTTTAAATTTTTACTTCACAAAATTAAAAACATGTTATGGTATACAAAATTGAATAAAATAAAAAGTGAAAATACCTGTCTGTTGACCTTCTCACTACACAGAACTACTCTTAAAATTTACTGGGTGCTTACTCTGTGCTTTCTAAAGCTCTTTACATATATCACCAATATTATCATTTAATCCTCATAACAATCCTATGATCCTATCTCAGTTTTATAGTTGTGAAAAACTTGAAGTGGGAATCATACTGAATATGCTGTTCTGCAGCGTTTATTTTTTCACCTAAAATTACATTTTGAATGTTTATTCACATCTGCTTTTAGAGATCTTACTCATTTTAAATTATTACATTGAATTATATTGTATAACTGTATGCAGTTTTGTAGATGAGTAGGTGGACGTGTATAGTTTTTTGAGATAAACATGTTTGCTGCAATGAAAACGTAAATTTTTTGCAGTTACATGAGTATATATACATATGTGTATATATTTCATAGGATAAAGGTGTACATTTCTGAAATGTTGTGAGATTGTCAAGTTACCCTCCAAAATTGCCTTCCAATTTCTGCTCCGAGACACAATGAGTGAAAGTGCCTCTTTTCCCCTGCATTCATTGACGGGCAAGCATTATCCAACTTTTAAATTTTTTACTAGGTTAAGAGGTAATGATTACTATCTTGTTTTTTTTTGTTTGTTTGTTTGTTTTTTTTTTAAAGATTTTATTTATTTATTCATTTATCCCCCCCTTGCTGCTTATGCTCGCTGGGCCAGCCAACCACGCCGTGTGGGCAGGCTTGCCTTCACCAGGAGGCCCCGGGAACCGAACCCGGGGCCTCCCATATGGTAAACGGGAGCCCTACTGATTGAGCCACAGCCGCTTCCCACTATCTTGTTTTAATTTTCATTTATTTATGCATGAAATTGAGTGTCTCGTTATTTATTGCCAATATAGTTCTTTTTCTGTGAATCCCCTTTTTATGTCCTTTGTACTTCAATACACTGTTTTTACTTCACACCTTGCCTGCCTTTCTTGATTTCCTATGGATTCAAATAGATATCATAATAATAGGATTAGTAAATTTTAAATGAACAAGATTGCTATAATCTGTAATATAAATTATAAAGGAAATAAATGCATATTTTGTCATTCTTTTTTTTTTTTTTTTTTGCAAATTTGCTATTGTGAAAATTGTTTTTCCTGGATAATATTAAGATTGTTTTCTGTATCTCATTATCCACATGTAGGTACATATAATTTGTGTTTTCTTGGATCTCTGTGGTAATAGAAATATTCTTGTAGAATTCCTTGCTACTCTGCTGTTCCTTTTGTGGAATGGGTATAAGAGGGTCACAGTCTTATTTCACTTGGGAAGTTCAGTTTCTTTAAGAAGAGGAGCAAACTCGGCCACTCAGTTTGCCCATGTATAAAATGGAGATGATAGTACCTATCTTACACAGTTGCTTTGAGTATGAGAGATAGTTTATAAAGTACAGTGGCTGGCACAGAGCAAGTGCTCAGTAAATAACAGTTTCTGATGTGGTTGTCATTTTCATCATCATCATCACTACTTCCAACCCTAAGTTTTTTGGTTATTTAATAAAATTTCTATCACATCCTTTCTTATTTTCTTTTTATAAACAGTAGGATAATGTTGAATGTACAATAATTATTCTGTTTATGAAAGTATATATGTATGACCCATTTGAGGGGGAAAACATTTCCCTCTACAGATCAGAGATTCAGAGTCTTTAGACTCTGAATTGGACATTGTAGTTAAAGCTTTTGTACATGGATTGTAACATATTTTCCATTATCCTTCATTGATAGAGATATCCTATCTTTTTTAGGTCTTATATTTAGAAAATAAACTAAGACTACCAGTTGCTTGTGACTCTTATGTAGAAAATAGCTTAAGAATGTATACAGAAATTTATTTTTTTAAGATTTTTTTTTAATTAGAGAAGTTGTAACTTTACCAAAATATCATGCAGGAGATATAGAACTCCCACAACCTCTAGGCACACACACAGATTTCCCTATTTTTTTTTTTTTTTTAACAATTTATTGAAGTATATCATTCATACATAAACTTACATAAACAGTAAGTGTTCAGCAAACATTGTGAACTTACAAAACAAACATACATAACATCATACAGGGCTCCCACACATCATCCCACCACAAATATTTTGCTTTGTTGTGAAACATTTCTTAACAAATTTTGAAAGAGCATCATCAAAGTATTACTACAACTATAGTCCATATCTCAGATTTCCCTATTTTTAACACTTTTTATTAGTGTGGTATCTTTGTTACAACTGATGAAACACTATTACCATATATACTATTAACTATTGTCCATAGTTTACTTTGGAGTTCACTGTTTGTTTTGTTCAGCGCTGTTATTTTTTCAGTTTTTCTTCTTCTAACATATATACCCCTAAAATTTTCCCTTATAACCACATTCAAAATGTAATTCTGTGGTGTTAATTACAGTCACAAAGTTGTGCTGCCATCACCACCATCCATTACCAAAACTTTCCATCACCTCAAATAGAAACTCTGTATTAAGCATTAACTTAATTAAGCATTAACTCCCCATTCCCTACCCCCACACAGGCCCCTGGTAACCTGTATTCTGGCTATGAATTTGCTTATTTTTTCAGGAGTTTGACTCTTCCAGCTTAGAAATATGCTATGTAGCATTATTGAGTATTATAGGTATTTGATATCTCTATTTAAGCTAAGTAAACTATTTAAAGATGCTAGCAGTTTCAATTTGTCTTTATTCTTATAAACTGAAATTTATTTGTAAGTAATTTTTGATAAAAATTAGTAATTGAAATTTTCCTCATTTTATTCTTTTCAGGAAATAGCACACTCCCAGATAAAACAGGAGGCTGTATTGCTGCATGAAAAACTTTATGAGTTGGAGTCCCATAGAGATCAAATGATGGCAGAAGATAAAAGCATGGGATCTCCAATGGAAGAGAGAGAAAGATTACTTAAGCAGGTAGGAAAAACATGCTTGGTTTAGTATTTCAGGATTGAGTAAATGTGTTGGTTTGTTATTTAAGGGATATATATTGAACTCAGAAAGCCAATAAGTTTATTGTTTAAAAAACAGTGAAGCATTAGCTTCACCTAAATTAATGAAATAGTTGACCAAGGAAATCTAGTTAAAAATCATTTTCTCAAATAAACTGATTTTTTTTTTTTTTTAGTTACATATTGGGAAAATGTCAAACTCTTCTTTACTGGTCATCAAATTAATCTTATTGAAGATAATGCTCCATTCTTTGTTTTGGGCCTTGTGTCTAGAAAATGAAGTGCTCCAAGGCTGACTTTTTGCAGTTTTTCTTAATATCAATGTCTCTCTTAAGGGAATGGAATTAAAATGTCCTCTGAAGTCATAGTATGTCACAAAGTCATTTCACATGTATTCAGTAGCTTTCTTACTACTCCAAGGCTGACTTTAATTTAGCTGTAGGCTATAGTTAGCCTATTATTCATCCTAAGATACCCTAACTATAGGGGCCTTAGGAGAACTGCAGACATATTTGAGAACAGTTCCAGTTAGGAACCTACAAATGTGACTCCATTTTGGTCCTAGTCTGGGCCCAGTGGGTTTGGAAGAACCTTAAGAATCAATTCAGGGGCCATTAAACTATTAAAATCATTCCAGAAAGGTACTGAAATATCTAGACCCTCTGAAGTTCCTTAAAAAGAGAGCCTTAGACAAACTCAGCATATAAATGCATTACCTTCCCCAGCATGGGGCATGACTCGTGGGAATGAGCCTGCCTGGCACTGAGGGATTACTACCAAGCACCAACTAGCAATGCAACTGGAGAAAGACTTTGACCAAAAGGAGGAAAAGGTAAAGACAAATGAGTTTATATGCCTAAGAGATTTCAAAGTGAGTCGGGAAGTCATTCCAGAGGTTACGCTTATGCACATCTCAGAGGATCTCATTGACTGCCAAAGTAATTACTTCCTCAGATAGCAGGGCTCCTGAGGGCTCTGGAGACATCCAGACACTATAGGCATGGTAGACAGCTCAGGAGTTTGGTGCCTTGCCGTTGGGTCCTACTTTGGAATTTATGCTCTGCAGTGTGACAGAGTTGGATTCAGTTGTGGTTTCCCTACACTTGGCTCTTCTGACCCTTTATTTGAACCTATAATTAGTTCTAGAGTTGATAAGTTTATGTCCAAGAGACTTAAATCTTTGGGCTGTCCATGTACCAGCTGGCCCTGAATCTCAATGGAGTTGCAACACCTACTCTCCAGTTCATTGGACTCACCCAGAACAACTAACAAGGACATGATGATGGACAATGACCATCCCAAGGAACCGAGAGAGTACAACTGCAAGCAAGAGAGTCCCATCCATCTGCCTTATGAGATCGAAGCCCCCTCTCAATTAGAGGTGGAGTGGACATAACCATCCCAGAATCCTCAGGATTGGGCAATGAACTATGGACCAGAGTAGACTTGCTGGTATTCTACTATAGACTTATTTTGATTCTAGCAATGTAAGAACTTACATCACTGATGTGGCCACTGGAAGTTCTGAGGGCAAGAAGAGGGAGAAACAGTTGTAATATGGGGGCATTATCAGGACTTGAGAATTGTCCTGAATGACATTGCAATGACAGATACAGGCCATTATATAGGTTGACATAACCTACAAAATTGTGTGGGAGAGAGTGTGAACTACAATGTAAACTATAGTCCATGCTTAGTGGCAGTGCTCCAGAATGTGTTCATCAATTGTAACGAATGTACCACACTAATGAAGGATGTTGTTAATGTGGGAAAATGTGGGAGGTGTAGGTAGCAGGGTATATGGGAATCCCCTTTATTTTTTATGTAGCATTTATGTAATCTTAGTATCTTTTAAATATATATATATATATATATGAGAGAGAGAGAGAGAGAGCACCTTAGAGGAAGATAATTAAAGGTAGGAGTGGGGAAAGTGATCTTGGGGTAGGATTGCAAAATAAAATATAGAATACCCATGTAAATTTGAATTTCACATAAGCAATGTATAATCTTTTGGTATTGAGTATATATATATATATGGATAAATATATCCCACATACTGCATGGGATATATTTGTACTAAAAAGTTATTTTTTGTTTATCTGAAATTCAGATTTAACTTGGCGGGGCATGGTTACAAATCCTAGATGTTTAAATAAACTAATCCATGTCTGAAGATGTTTTAATCTGATTGTACCATGTGGATAGGCTTCCTCAAAGCCTTCCTTTGAGAAAGAAGGGAAGAATCTGTGAATGGTTCCTTAATGATATTTCCTTTATCATTAGTTTGAAATCTAAGAAAGAGATTTTAAGAAAGAGATTAGATTTAT
Organism: Tolypeutes matacus; assembly: GCA_026826555.1. Classification (NCBI taxonomy): domain Eukaryota; kingdom Metazoa; phylum Chordata; class Mammalia; order Cingulata; family Chlamyphoridae; genus Tolypeutes; species Tolypeutes matacus. Next base: position 4,043,191 of record JAKSZT010054324.1, on the reverse strand, counting down.
CATTTTTGTACAATATACCTTAGAAAGAAATTCTTTTTAAGGAAGAGAAATTCTTCCTTAAGGAAGGAAATTCTTTTTAAGATAGTCTAAAAATAAGTTATTCTTTAAATACTGTTTTATTGTATGCCTTTATAGGTTAAGGAAGATAATCAGGAGATAGCCAGCATGGAGAGACAGTAAGTACCTTTATACTTGGCCAGTTTACATCCATTTCTCATCTTTTAAATTACATTCTAAATGTACAAGAGGTACATATTATTACAGCCATTTTTCCCATGGTTCTCACTGATGATATTGATGCAGCTTTCAGTCTTCTTATTTACAGCTTTAAATGTTTCTTCGAGTGTGTAGTTGTTTTGCATAGAATTATTGCTTTTTTCTGGCAACTTTGCTAAGATATAATTTACATACTATACAACTTACCCATTTAGTGTGTATAGTTCAGTGGCTCTTAGTATATTCACAGAATTGTGCAATTATCGCCATATTCTATTTTAGAACATTACAGTCACCCCATTAAGAAACACCACACCCCTTTGTCACTCTCCAGTCATCCCAGCCTTCCCAGTGGTAGGTTTATGGGTTTATTTCTGGACTCTTCATTCTATTCCATTGATATATGTGTCCATCCTTATTTCAGTACTATACTATTGTAATTACTGTAGTTTTAGGCAATTATAATTACTTTTTGTTAAACTTTTAAACCATATAATCTTCTGTCAATGATAGATTTTTCCTTATTTTCTAATTTTTGAGACTAATTTGCAAGCTTACTTTGGTTTATGCAAATCTACCAAAAGAAGGTTACTGCAGAGTCTTCACTTTCCTAATATAGCAAGTCAAGCTCAAAAGAAGGCTGTGGGGAGCAGATGTAGCTCAAGTGGTTGAATGCCTGCTTCCCATGTACAAGGTCCCGGGTTCAATCCCTGGTATCTCCTAACAAATACAAACTAACGAAAAAAAAAACTCTCATTGGGGAGCAGATGTAGTTCAGTGGTTGAGTGCCTGCTTCCCATGTACGAGGTCCTAGGTTCAATACCAGACACCTCTGAAAAAAAAAAAAAAGAAGGCTCAGGAAGGGTCTGCTGTTGAAGTTAGGCAAGCTAATGTTCTCAGATATATACTTTTACTCTAAATATGAATCATGAGAAAAGGTCAAAGGAAGATTTTCTTCTCTAAATTTGTAGTATTGTCCTCAGAATAAGGAAGGCATCTTTTTATTTCTAGATATTGTTAATGCACTTAGAAAAGAATTCCAAATGTCCTTATTGTTTTTACTGAAATCCACATTATTTGTCATAAATTCATTAAATAATATTTTCAACAGGTTAACAGATATAAAAGAAAAAATAAATCAGTTTAATGAAGAAATTAGACAACTTGACATGGATTTAGAGGAACACCAAGGTAATATTTCTGGTATTTTAAGAATGTAGATTAACAGTTACATAACACTATTGATACAGTATTAATTGGGGTCTCAGGGATTGTTTAACTACCTGGGATTTTTTCTTTAATTCTTTATGATGTTACTTATTTTGACTACTAAAATATATGCTAAATTCTATAAGTAGTATTAAAACAATTATTTAAAATACCAAAAACTTTAAGTAACTTGAAATGGTTTCATAATGATGAAAATTTATTTAGTTTTATTATTGTGGTAAAATATACATAATGTAAAATTTACCATTGTATCCAATTTTAAGTGTATACAATTCAGTGGCATTAAGTACATTCACAGTGTTGTGCAGACATAACCACTATTTCCATAACTTTTTCATCATCCTTTGTCATCACTCCCTTACCCATTAAGCAGTCATTTCACACTATCCCCCTCCCTTCAGCCCCTGGTAACACAAATCTGCTTTCTGGCTCTATGGATTTGCCTATTATGGATATTTCATATAAATGGAATCATAGAATATGTGGCCTTTTGTGTCTGGCTTCTTTTACTTAGCATAATGTTTTCAGAGTTCATCCATGTTGTAGCTTGTATTAGTACTTCATTCCTTTTTATAGCTGTATAGTCAGCCAAAGGGGTGCTGATGCAAAATACCGGAAATCTGTTGGTTTTTATAAGGGGTATTTATTTGGGGTAGAAGCTTACAGTCACAAGACCCTAAAGAGCAACTCAAGGTGTAGCCATTTGGCAATTTGATGTAATTATGAATTCCAAAAATATAATTGGATCATGCTTGTAAACTGATCTGTTAATCTGGGCATGATTAAGTTATGATTAGGCGTTGACTGGGCTACATCAGTAGGGCATTGAGCCCCACCCCTTGGTGGGTGGGGGAATCGAATATAAAAGGCAAGGCAAAGGACAGAGGGAGCAGTTTTTGAGTTGCAGTTCTGAAGTTGGAGTTTTGATGTTGGAGTTTTGATGTTGGAGAGAAGGCCCCAGGAGAAGAGAAGCAAGCCTTTCACCTGATAGTCTACAGCTGACCTTGTGGAGGAAACAGAGGAGCCAAGCCTGGAGAGAAACGCAGCCCTGGGAAGAGAGGAACCCAAGAAGCCTGAACCCTGGCAAACGTCGGCAGCTGTCTTGCTCCAACATGTGGCAATGGACTTTGGTGAGAGAAGAAACTTATGCTTTATGGCCTGGCAACTGTGGACTTCTACCCCAAATAAATACCCTTTATAAAGACCAACCCATTTCTGGTATTTCACATTAGCTCCCCTTTTGACTGACTAATACACAAGGTTACTTAAGAGGTACCTTAAGAGGTACTTTCTTACCCAAAGTCTGTGCCATGTGTTGATGCAAGATGGCGGGCAATGTCTGCGAGGGTTCAGCCTTCCTCTTTCCTCTTAAGGCTCTGTAGTCCCAGCTTCTGATCTCAGCTGTAGGCTGGCAAAAGGCTCATCTCTCTTTCTGGGGCTTGTTTCTTTCTGGGTTCAGCTGCTCTTTTCTCTTCACAAGATCAGCTGTAGACTCAGGCTCATCTCTCTTCCTGGGGCCTCTGCCGTGGCTAATGAGCTGTTTCTCTTCCTCTTGTTCTTCTCTGTGTATTTACTTCCTGGGGCTGCAACATCACAAGTAAAAAACTCTCTCCTCTGCCATGTCATTTTCTCTGTGAGTCCCTACCCACCAAGGGACTCAACATCCTACTGGCCAAATCAAAGCCTTAATCATAATTTAATCAAGTAAAAGTGAAACCTCTGAATTTAATACAATCTAATATGCCCAGCGGAACAGACCAGCTTACAAACATTATATTTCTTTTGGAAATTCATAAATAATATCAAACTGCTCTAATAGCTGAATAATATTCCATTGTTTTGCTATCCATATTTTATTTATCCATTCATCTGTTGATAAATATTTGAGTTGTTTCCTCTTTTGGCTATTGTGAATAGAGCTGCTGTGAACATTGGTATACAAATTTTTAAGGAGATGTATGTTTTCATTTTAGGGGGGTATATACCTAGGAATGGAATTGCTGGCTCATAGTAATTCTATGTTTAACTTATTGAGAAACTGCTAAACTGTTTTCTACAGCAGCTGAACCATTTTACATTCCCACCAGCAATGTATGGATTCCAATTTCTCCACATCCTCATGGACACTTGTTATTTACCATTTTGTTGTTGTTGTTGTTGTTTGTTTTTTAATTACAGACATCCTGATTGGGTGTGAAGTGGTATCTAATTGAGATTTTTGGTTTGCATTTCCCTAATGACTAATGATGTTGAACATCTTTTCATGTGCATGTTGTCCACTTGTGTATCTTCTCTGGAGAAATATCTAGTCAAGTCTATTGCCCATTTTTTAATTGGGTTGCTTGTCTCTTTTCTTATCAGATACATGATTTGAAAAAATGTTTTCTCCCATTTCTGTAGTTTTTTTTTTTTTACTCTTTTGATAGTGTCCTTTGATGCAAAAAGTTTTTAGTTTTGATGAATTTGTTTAGTTTTGAAAGGCAATTTTTTTTTTTTTTTTTTTTTTTTTTGGTACCGCCGGCACCCAACTACTGAGCGACATCAGCTTCCCTGAGTTGGTTTTTTCATTTGTTTGTTTCTTGTTTGTTGTTTTTAGGAGGTACCGAGGATCAAACCCGGGACCTCATGTGGGAACCAGGTGCTCAACCGCTCATCCACCCAGCAAGGCAATATTTAAAAAAAACAAGGTCAATTTATTTAAAGTTATTTAAAGTTCTTATATATTCCTAAGTTATATTTCCTCAATATGGTCAACAGTTAATTAACTGGAGTAACTGGTAAAGTTGTGGAGTGCAGATCAAGACACAAAATCACAAATAACCCAGAGAGAATTCCTCAGAAGGGCATAGTAAAGAGGTAGCAAGTACGGATTATTCTGATGCTCCCCCAACTTTCCTAGCAGTGGGATTTGAAAAGCCAAAACAGTACCAGAACACCTGGGAGAGCTTGGGGTCTGAACAAGTAGAAATGTTGTGGTGAGCTACAATGTATGTTTGGTTGGGAGAAAGGGTTGACATAATAGATTGCTAACCAGCTTCTCTCTAATAATAATAATAATCTTGTGCAATTTAATCATGTAGTTTAACTGCAAACCAGTTAATATGCTTTTGGACTATCAAGAATTGGCTATATATTCTTATGAGTTAGGTATGGTATTATAAATAGTATGTGTATACATGTGTATCTATTATGGATAAAGAAAAATCCATAACAGGGAAAAACAGTGTTTTATTCCTAAATTAATTTATTTACTTCACTTTTTAAGGTGTTATATTAATTTTATTTGTACTTTTTCTTGATTGTGAATAATAACTTTAACCACCGTTGACTTAATTTTCATCTGGGCTCAGTACTTCGCAATCTTTATAAAAAATCTGTAAAGCCTTATTAACCCCTTGTTATAGATGTTGAGATTCAGAGACATTATGTATTTTACTCAGGTTCCCACAGTTAGTAAGTGATAAAGTCTAGATTTGAACCAAGGTCTCTGACTCCAAAGTCTTATTAGTTGTATTGCCCAAGCTTAAGCTTGGCTTTCTGATATGAAGTGCTGCGTTTGTGAAATAAAAATTTTCTCTTGAAATGCTTACATAGTTTCATTACATATGACTATTAAAGGCATTAAAAAGGCATCTAAAGGCCTGTGGAGTTTAAGTTCCAACTTTTCTGTAAGTCAACTTATCTGAGCTTTAGTTTTCTTACCCGCAAAATGAGTATAATGGTCCTATCTCACTAGGTTTTATAAAAGTTAAATGATGTGCACAGTGAGGTAGGCCTACAATAAATTGTTGAGACTATGGTCATATTATTTTATTTAATAAATCATTTTATTGCTTTTAACTTATGTCAATCTAGTATCTAGATTTTCTTCTTAATGTCTGAAAGTATTCTGAGAAATCTGATAATGTTCTTGATTTTAGATGCTTCATATGTTACATTCTAAATAATTTTCTTCTTAAATTTAAATTTCTAACAACATTCAATTAATATCTAGTAAAATAACTAATTTTGAGGGTAATGATTTATTATTTATTTCCAGTATTCTAAGTTAAATATACTGATTGGATTTTTAACTTCCTCTTTCCTTTTTGTTTTCTAATGTTCTTTGTCCTTTTTTATTAATGTAGAAAGGCATCCTATAGTGCAGTTTAATTGTGCATAAAAACATGTATATATATCAGTATATTAGTTGTTTTGTTCTTCTGCTATACTGTTATCATCCTGGATTACTGGTGTAACAGCACAGCGGGTTTTTGTTAGGTTACTTATTTGACGATTACTTGTTAATTCAAGACCTTATTATTTCTTGCCTGAAAATTTCTGTAGCCCCCTAACTGGTCTCCCCACCTCCAGTCTTCTCCATTCTCAGATTCATCCACCACAGTGTTGCCAGAGTGTTTTATGTACAATGTGTTTCTGACTATGTCATTCTCTTGCTTACCAGTGGTTCATGACCTTCAAGAAGTTCAAGAATTTTTGCATGGTATATTAGCCCCTCTCTAATCTGCCCTCTATGTCTTCAGCCTCCTCTCCCACCCCTCGCCACCTCAACCCTTACATTCTAATAATAATAATGTACTTGTAGTATTCCCATATCACACCCGTTTTACTATACATCAAACTGTGTCATGCCCCAACCATTTGCTCCTACTATTTGTTCCCTAGTCTTGAGTATTCTTTTCCCTATTATTTGCCTGGCTTTTTATCTTTTAGGGTACAGCTCAGATATCCTCTCATTCAGCATGATAACCCTAAGTTCCCTCCCTGCATGTTTCTGGACTGGGCTAACTGTAACACCCTCCATGTTATCAGAGCACCCTGTGCATAAATAAATCACTGCATAGACCACCTTATATTATAATTAGTTAGTTATATGTTTCTTCCTCTTTAGGCTGTAAGTTCTCAAGGACACAGACTGTCTTATTCACTTTAGCAACCCCTTTCATCAAAACAATACCTGGAAAAGTAAGCACTCGGTAAATGTTTGTGGAAAGAAATAAAATGAAATAAAGATGAAAACTGAACTCTAGTCACTTTGGGGCCCTCTAGTTCTTATATGCATATATGCACTTTTTTTTTCCCCCATGAGATGGCTCCCTTGTCTGTCTGCTCACTGTGTCTGCTCATTGTCTCCACTCATTTGCTCGTCTTTTTTTAGGAGGCACCAGGAACTGAACCCAGGACCTCCCATGTGGAGAGTGGGTGCCCAACTGCTTGAGCCACATCCACTCCCCCATGTATGCACTTGGAACCCGGAGAGTGCTTGACTGGCTAGCAAGGTTTAATTACGTTCCAGAACATTCCCAGCTTGGATTCATATTTACCAGTGGAGTGGTGAATTCTCATCTACATCTGTATTTTAATTTGCTTGGCTACCAGAATACAATATACTGGAAATTGGTTGACTTTTACAATGGGGATTTATTAACTTATAAGCTTACAGTTCTAAGGCCGCAAAAATGTCCAAATCAAGGCTTCATCATGCAATACTTTTCTCCCCAAATATTGGCTGCAGGCTATCCTGGACTCCTCTATGATAGGCCCAGGTACATGGTGGTGTTTGCTGGTTTCCCTTTTCTTCTGGTGGCTTTTTCTTTGTCTCTCTCTCTCTCTCTATTCATCCCATTTATAGAGGACTCCAGTACAAGGATTCAGATCCACCCTAGGTCACCCCTTACTGAAATAATGTAATCAAAAGGCACTTAACTCCTTGTTAGTTGTCCTGGGTGAGTCCAATGAACTGAAGAGTAGGTATGGCAACTCCGTTGAGATACAGGGCCCAACTGGCATATGGACAGCCCAGAGATTTAAGTCTCTTGGACATACACCTATCAACTCTAGTAATAACTATAGGTTCAGATAGAAGGGGCAGAAGAGCCATAAATTCCAAAGTAGGACCTACTGGCAGGGAACCAAACTCCTTAGCTGTCTGCCATGCCTATAGTGTCTGGATGTCTCCAGAGCCCTTAGGAGCCCCACTATTTGAGGCAATATTTACTTTGGCAGTCAATGAGATCCTGCTGAGACATGCATAAGCGTAACCTCTGGAATGACCTGCCAACTCACTTTGAAGTCTGTTAACCGTATAAACTCATTTGTCTATACCTTTTCCCACTTTTGGTCAAGGTCTTTTTCCAGTTGCATTGCTAATTGGTGCTTGGTAATAATCCCTTGGTGCCAGAGAGGCTCATCCCGGGGAGTCATGCCCCACGCTGGGGAAGGTAATGCATTTATGTGCTGAGTTTGGCTTAGAGAGAGGCCATATTTGAGCAACAAGGAGGCTTTCAGAAGGTAACTCTTAGGCACCCTATAATACTAGGCTAAGTTTCAATTTCAAAAGTAAAGGTTCATATGTACAGTCATCAGTATCAAGGACCCATCAGTGGACCATCCTCCCTTACTAGTCACTGCCCCTATACTCAAAGGATTCTTGCTGTTCCATTAGAGAATGTGGCAGAGCTCCCCAGGATGAGAATTTGATATTCTTTTAGCTATTGTATGAATCTCTACCCACCATGACAATGCCCCATGAACACTTGAGCACATTTATGTGCCTTACAGGTATGCCTCAGGTGAACCTCCTCCCATGCATCCTCCATCACTGACACCCCACACCAATGATCCTCCCCTGTCTCAGTTGTAAACCTTCTGTGATCCAAAACTTCTTCAAAAATGAAGCCAACAAAATAACCAAATATAATTAATAAAACAAGGAAATAATAATGATAGTTTTAAAAATAAGAAATAAATTATAATTTTTTTTAAAAATTTGAAATAATAAAAAAATGAGAAAAATATTTTTAAAAATTATGTCTTTCATCACTGTAAGATCTGTTGTCTTATATGTACAGTGATATTTTCTTCCATTTATTCCCCCAGTGTCTTATTTTTTTCATTTTTTTCTTCACAGTAGCTTTAGGTTACATAAAAGTGACATACAGAATATAGAGGATTCCCATATACCCAACATCCACCTCCCTTTCCCCTTTCCCCTATTAATAACATTTTACATGTGGATGGTATATTTGTTAAAATTGATCTACTAACCATGGTCAATGATTTACATTATGGTTTACATTTTGGACCATACACTTTTATAAATTTTGATGAAATTTAACTTGGCCTGTATCCATCATTGCAAGATCATGTAGTGCAATTCCATTGCCCCCAAATGCACCCTGTTCCATCTATTCTATTCCTCCCTCCCCCTCCTGTCAGGACCCATGGCTTCACTCCTTGAAGAATAAGATTTGTAGTTATTTGCAACAACATTGGGGGCTTGACATACTGGCCTATCTTCATCTATTAGGCACTGCCTATGCTCTTGAGAGACCCTGCCCTCTCTATTTGAGAACATAGCAGGACTCTCCAGGATGGGAGTCCAACACCTTTCTGCTCATTATGTGGGTCTCCACCCAATTGATACAACCCACTATGACAAGATGAACACTCACACACTCCATAGAGGCCTGCCTCAGGTGCTCCCTGTCCTGCATGTCCCCCACATCCAACACCCTAAACCAATAACCCTCCCCTACCATTTTTGCCAAAAGAACATTCCCAACGTTGTAGTTTCAACCATATACTCACAAATCCCCAGAGTTTACCTGCTCCCTCTCCCCACCCTCCCCCCTTTTCCATGGACAGCCCAACCCAACCTTCCTACCCTACCCCCCCCTCAAACCAGCACCACCCAACCCAGTAGCATAACTGCACCGCTGTCATGCCCATCCAATGCACAACTACATCATTACTTTTTCAACACTACTGGGTAGTTCAATTGTATCATGTTAAATATTTTCTAGGCTTCATCCCACATAGTAATTTTATTTTATTGATGGATCATATAATTTTATATGGGTTCTAAATTTATTTAGTTTTAAATATGTACACTGTTTAAGAACTGTAATAACAGTGCTGTGTTTTAACGGGGAAGAAATTATTTTTTGGCTAATAAGAAGCAATGAGAAATAGCTGTGGTAAAAATCAGATGGTCAGAATTTGGCTGCAAACTCTGCATCATTAGTAAGCAGAGCAATATAGACAGATGCCCTGCTACTTTTCAGAAAAGCCTGAGCCCATCCTGATTTTCCCTTTCTCGGTTGAATTGCCAGCTATTGAATACTTGTTTAATTGTTGTTTTTAAAATGCTGCTTCTGTGTATGTAAGGTAAATTAATAGAAAAAGAATGGTTGCTCTGGTGAGAGCAGACAACATAAAATAGACAACAGCATATATTCTCACTCAAAGAAGATATCATTTTTAAAAAGTATCCTTTTGCCTTCAAGGTACTTCTAACATATAGTCAAGTAATTTGTTTTTGATAAGGGATTTGTTGAATAAGAATTTTTTTTTTTTTTTAAAGATTTTATTTATTTATTCATTTATCCCCCCCTTGCTGCTCGTGCTCGCTGGGTCAGCCAACCACGCCGTACGAGCGGGCTTGCCTTCACCAGGAGGCCCCGGGAACCGAACCCGGGGCCTCCCATATGGTAAACGGGAGCCCTACTGATTGAGCCACAGCCGCTTCCCAAGAATAAGAATTTTTGGTTCTTGCTACAAATTAATACTTGGGAGTTTATATCTCATATTGTAGTTCCTCAAAGTAAATAATGTTTCTTGATCCACTTAGCTCAAATCAGGCCCTTACTGTACTCTTTACAACCTCACTTTAAATAAATTTGAAAAAGAACAAAGTGTTACTATTGTAAGACATGTCAAAAAATTTCATGGAGTAGGAGCATAAAAATAAGTGATAATTTCCTATGCGAAAGAGTATGAATACTTGAGCCTCTTGAAATTGGATTGATTCTCAGCTTTACCCTCTGCTGGCTTAGGTTTAGGCATTCTTCGGTCTGCTAAGTTTGATAACATTTGTTCATCTACTTCCAGTTTCTAAATTATATTGCTCTTATCTCCTCTTCTAGTCTACCTATTATTGGGAGTTTATAACTTTAACATTCCTCTTTACTATAATTTTAGTGGAGTTTGGAGAAGGATCAAAATAAGATGTGCATGTTCAGTCTGCCCATCTTTACCTAAAAATGACCCATTATAAACCTCACTTTACTTACCCCAAATTTCTAAGAATTTTGATCATATTAAATATATTTCATTTTACTGTTTTGGTTTTTTTTCTTTTTTCTTTACCCCAAATAACCATTCTCATATGTTTTAATTAACACTACATTTAGCCTCAGCATATATTCCTTTCTGATTTTCCTTGAACTAGTTAAAGTTATTTTAAAGACCCAGATTAATTTATTTTTTAAAATGTATGCTTTTTTTTTGTATACAAATTTTATCTGTGCTTAATGAGAAAAATTCAAGCAATACAAAAATCTGTAAAATAAAAGTAACCTCCTTTTTCCTCTTATTCATCCAGTCTTATCACCATTTGCAGTTTGATGTTTAGGCTTTTAGACCTTTTCCTATATATATTTACATACATTCTCAATAATGAAGTAACCCCAAATAGCTCTTCTGCACTTGAGTGTTTCCCTTCAACTATAAGTAATGTACATTCTTCCATATGAGAGTGTATATACTTCCTTTTGAGAAATGGTGGAGAAGAATGATCATTGTCAGGAGCTCTAGTGCTACGCTTATGCTAGTGCCTGACGTATTAAGCACTCACAATAACTGTGAGCTGTGCTGTCATTGTTGTTCCTAGGTAATATTCCCCAATATTCCCCTCTATCTTTGTTGATATTTAGGATGTTTCTAGTTTTTCACTACCAAGAGCAATATTATAGTAAATAACCTTGTACACATGTTTGTTAATCTGTGTATTTCTATAGTATAGATTTCAAAGTAAAATTTTGAATAGATTACTTTCAATTTTGATTAATTTTACTCAGTTTCTTTACAAAAAGAGAAACAAGTATGTGAAAATTATTTATCCCCAATGCTAGCTATTAGAAATGTTTTTACTTTTTGTCAGACAAGCTAATATCCCCAGAACTCTACCAGTTCTAAAATGAAACTGTTCTCAAAGTCCTGAGTTTGTATAACTACCATGAACCACAAGGTGGGGCTACTTATCTGGGAGTCCACATTACACAGCCTGGGATCGAGGAATGCAATAAACAAAGTACTAAGAATATTCAGTCATATATATATATATATATATATATATCACTAAAATTATTTCTTCATTCATAGAGTTCAGCATCTTTCAAAAGATTGATTCAATTATAGAACTGAAGATCATGTGATTATTACTACAGCATATCATAGATATGTAAACAACTATCTGCTATAATGTGATAAATATATATTATAATAGAAGTACACATAATTGTTATAGGAAAACTGGCTATGTTTTACTATCTTAAACTCTGAGTGAATTCCTGGCAACTATAACTTTATATGCTTCTTTCAAGAGTAGTAAAATACAAAACATAACACTTTTCTTTGGTTGTTCTGCAGGATACAGAGTTCTAAGACCTAATTTGGGAGCTTTTATGTGTTGGTTTAAATTTTAAAATAAATTTTAAAAGGCAGAATAGTTTAGTTCAGCAACCAGAATCAGAATGGCTGGATTCAAATCCTAGTTGTGCTACTTTACTGGCCATTTGAATTTGGACGTTACTTAACTTTTTTTACTTAAGTTTTCCCATCCTTTAAAATGGAGATAATAATGGTAATTACCTTTTTTTTTTTTAACTTTATTTTGTACATTTACTAATTGAAAACGTAAACAATTAAAAACTAAAAAGTAAACACAGATGAATAAATATATACATTTCTCAATTAAATGTAATGGATACATGTAAAAAAATTTTTTTTTGAATCAAACAATATATTACACAATGTATTTGGTTCATAGTAATGCATTCATACAGTATTTGTCCTTTTGTGTCTGGCTTACTTCACTCAACATAATGTCCTCCAGGTTCATCCATGTTGCCATATGCTTTATGACTTCATTTCTTCTTACAGCTGCATAATATTCCATCGTGTGAATAGACCACAGTTTGTTTATCCATTCATCTGTTGATGGACACCTGGGTTGTTTCCAACTTTTGGCAATGGTGAATAATGCTCAACATCACTCATGATTAGGGAAATGCAAATCAAAACTACAATGAGATATCATTTCACACCTATCAGAATGGTCACTATTAAAAAGACAGAACTACAAGTGTTGGAGAAGATGTGGAGAGATAGGAACACTTCTTTACTGTTGGTGGTAATTACCTTTTAGGGTTATTGTATTGTGAGAATTAAGTCAATGAATGAATGAAAATATATATATATATATCTCAGAATAGTGGTCAGTTTAAAAAGTGCTCAATAAATGTTAATTATTAGCTGTTATTATTAATGCTATTAATTTATAAACTTAAACTTGAATAACTTTCCTGGAAATTTTCCCAAAACACTTTAGGGAGTATTTTCCTTATCTGTATTTTCCTCAGGATAGGCAGTGTTATCTATTCAATTTCAAAGTTGGTTATCTTCTGATATGTGAAATTTTAAATGACATCTATCTATGGCTTTTCTGCAGTGTCTCAATACACATGAAATGAAGAAGAATACTCATTGTGAAACTTGGAAATTCGTTAAACTACACTTTGTGTCTTTCATTAATACTTTCATTACACATTTTATCCCTGGGCCAGGAGCATCGGTACCCCCTGGGAACTTGTTAGAAATGCACATTCTCAGACCTACTGAATTTGAAACCCAGGGATAGGGTCACCAATTTGTATTTCAGCAAGCCCTCTCGTGCTTCTGATGCATGCTAGACTATGAGAACCACTGCTTTGGAAAATAATTAGAGATCTTATGTTGTATTTAGTATATGCCAAGGACTCTATGCCATCTGATTTTCGTAGCATTACTGTGTTAAGAACAAGCTTCTACATAGTCCTTTTTTCCTTCAGAAATAGAGGCCTTTAGAAAAATTTAACTTTTATATAGTTAGAGGATTTTTATTAATTTTTTAAAAACTACCTCCAGTAGTTATCGAGAAATAGAGTTATCTGAGCTATAAACTTTCCTGGCAAAATTAAAAAATATTTTGCAGATAATGTGTGATTGGTAAATTGGGTGAAGCCTATAGTTAGTTTAAAATACTAAGCTTATATGGACTCATTTTAATTTAACAGTTTGGTAGCAGTTAGTATACTAATTGAATGCTTACTCATATAATGGTATGTAAAAAGTAGGTGGGAGAGATAGACTGAATATAACAAGATAAAATCTAATAGAACCCCAAAACTAACTAAAATTGAAGTAGGAGTGGGGGAAGGGAAAGTGGTCTGGCTTACTAGCAAAATTTTAGAAGGGGGTTTTGATAGCAGCACAGTATGAGTTAGTTAATGTGATATAGCCTCCAGTATAGATGAAATAGAAGGTTGTATTAACAGAAATACATATTTCTGTGGGAAGTAATAGTCTTCTTGGAGTCTTAACTTTCTTGGCACTAAACTTTAAAAAGCTTAAAAAAAGAACTGGAGCTCATTTAGAATAGATTGGCCAGAATGGTGAAGAGATTGAAACCATGTCACATAAGGAACAGATAAAGATACTGGGATGCTTGGCCTGAAAAGAGAAGCTTCAGATGGACCCCAAGTGCTGGCAAGGAAAGAATCAACACATGCAAACATCCTTTGGGTTTTTTTCTTGCCCATCCTCTCTGATTTTGTTTTTTTTTTTTTTCATTTTGTTTTGTTTTGTTTTTCATTTGTTTTTTTGTTTGTTTGGTTGGTTGGTTGGTTTTTTGCTGCCCTTTCACCCCTGGCTCACTGCAGCTGACTGAGAGGGGAACAGATGTCTTCCTCCCTGTCAGCTGTTACAAGGGAAAAGGGAGGGGAAGTCAGGAGGCTTCTCTTCAGTGAATTCAGCCAGCAGAGCCTTTTTGAATCTCAGCTCTGGCCAGACTAAAAACACAGGAAGGTGGAGATTGAAAGAACACCTCTGTTGAAAGATGCATTGATGAGCACCATCTGCTGGCCAGTCTGGAAATTGCATGGAGAACAACTGCTTTTAGGTCTCTCTTAACCCAAACTCCTGGGGAAAAAATCTGTGCCCCATTAGTCAGTCCCTGGCCTGATTTTGATGACTTAAGCTGAGCAATTCTAAAGACTTAGAACAAGTTGAACCAAATATCAAAGAAGAGCTATTAAAAAAAAAAAATAGGCAAGAGAGAGAAATTGGCCATTAGAATAAGTTCACCACCATATTCAGATGACTAGAAATCAGCAAAAAATTACAAGCCATACTAGGAAACAGGAAGAGATGGCCTAGCCAAAGGAACAAACCAAATATCCTAAAGAGATACAGGATTTAAGACAATTAATCAGTGATAATCATACAAATGTCCTAAATCAATTCAAAGAATTGAAAGAGAATTTGACTAAAGAGATAAAGGATATTAAGACACTGAGTAAGCATAAAGAACAATTTGAAAGCCTGCAAAAGAAAATAACAGAGCTTATGGGAATGGAAGACACGATGGATGAGTTTAAAAATACATTAGGGGGAAATGGATGTGGCTCAAGAGGTTTGGCATCCGTCTACCATATGGAGGGATCAGGGTTCAATTCCCGGTACCTCCCAGTGGGGGGGAGAATACATTAGGGAAGTAGATGTGGCTCAAGTGATTGGGCTCCCATCTACCATACAGGAGGTCCAGGGTTCGATTCCCAGGGCCTTCTGGTGCGAAGCAAGCTGGCCTGTGTGGTGAGCTGGCCCGCATGGAGAGCGGGCCAGCAAGATGATACAACAAAAAGACACAGAAGAGAGACAATAAGAGATGCAGCAGACCAGGGAGCTGAGGTGGTGCGAGCGATTGAGCAGCCTTTCTCCGCTCCAGAAGGTCCCAGGATTGGTTCCCTGTGCCACCTAAAGAGAAGACAAAGCAGATACAGAAGAATACACAGAGAGCAGACAACGAGCACAAAATAATGAGGGGGGGTTAGAAATAAATAAATCTTTTTAAAAAAATACATAAGAGAATATTTGAATTGCTCAAAGACAGAATTAGTGATTCAAAGACAGAACATCCAAACTGGAAAAGACAGGAGAACAGAGAATAGAATGGAAAAAAATGGAACAGGGTCACATTGAATGACAATGTGAAATGCACAAACATAAGTATTATTGGTGTCCCAGAAGGAGAAGAGAATGGAAAGGGGGCAGAAAGAATATTTGAGGAAATAATGACCAAAAACTTCCCAGCCCTTATGAAAGACATAAACATCAATATCCAAGAAAGACAACACACCCCAAACAGAATTAATCTGAATAGACCTACCCCTAGAAACCACCTACAATTCAGAATGACAAATATCAGAGATAAAGAGAGGATTCTGAAAGCAACAAGAGAAAAGTAAAGCATAACATACAAGGAACCTCAGTAGATTAAGTGCCAATATCTCATCAGCAGCCATGGAGACAAAAAGAAAGTGGTATGATGGATTTAAGGTACTAAAAGAGAAAAACTGCCAACCAAGAATTCTGTATCCAGCAAAACTGTCCTTCAGAAATGAACGTGAGTTCAAAGTCTTCACAAACAAAAACTGATAGAGTATGTTACCAAAAGACCAGAATTACAAGAGATACTAAAGGGAATGCTACAGTCTGAAAGGAAAAAAAACAAAGGCAAAAAACTTGGAAAAAAGTGTAGAAATGAAGATTATTAGGAAGGGTAAATTAAAGGGTAAAAAGACAGAAAATAGTAAGATATGACAACAGAAAGCCAAAAGGACAAAATGAAGGATGTAAGTAATGCCTTTACTATAATAACATTGAATATTAACTGCTTGAACTCCCCAATCAAAGACATAGACTGTTAGAATGGATTAAAAAATGAGTCATCGATATGCTATCTACAAGAGACTCACCTCAGAAGTAAGGACATAACCAAGTTAAAAGGAAAAGAATGGAAAAAGATATTCCATGCAAAGAGTAACCAAAAAAGAACTGAAGTAGCAACACTGTTATCAAACAAAATAGATTTTAAATGTAAAACTCTTATAAGGGATGAAGAAGGTCATTACATAGCAATTCACCAAGAAGAAATAACTATACTAAATATTTATGCACTTAACTTTGGGGCACACACCAGCAAAACTGAAGGGAAAGGGAAGCGGATGTAGCTCAAGCAGTTGGGCACCCACCTCCCAAATGGGAGGTCCCAGGTTCGGTTCCCCGTGCCTCCTAAAGAAGATGAGCAGATGCAGCAGGCTGACACAGTGGGCTGATGAAATGAAGAGACACAACGAGTAGGCACAACAAGGAGGAAGCAGATGTAACTCAGGCAGTTGGGCACCTGCCTCCCATGTGGGAGGTTCTGGGTTCAGTTCCTGGTGCCTCCTAAAGAAGACAAGCAGACACAGTGAGTGGACAATGAAGTGAGCACATTGACAGACACAGAGAGTGGAAACAACGATTAGACAGATGAGGGAGCCATCTGTGTGTGGGAGGGGGGATAAATAAATAAATTTTTTAAACTGAAGGAAGAAATAGATGTTTCTACAATAATATTGGAGATTTTAATATACCACTTTCAGTATTAGATAGAACATCTGGACAGAGGATAAATAAACAGCTTGAATAATATAACAAATGAGCTAGACCTAACAGACATCTGTAGAAAATGCACCCTAAAACAGCAGTATATACTTTCTTTTCAAGCGCTAATGGATCCTTCTCCAGGATATAGACCATATGTTGGGCCACAAGAAAAGATGCAATAAATTTTAAAAAATTGAAATTATACAAATTACTTTCTCTGATCATAATGCAATGAAGCTGAACATCAATAATGGAAAAAGGGAAAATTCATAAATATATGGAGACTAAAAAACACACTTTTAAGTAATCGGTGGGTCAAAGAAATTGCAAGAGATTTCAGCAAATATCTTGAGATTAATTAAAATGAGAACACAACATATCAAAACCTACAGGACACTGCAAAGACAGTGCTGAGAGGGAAATTGAAATATATAGTCCTCGGTGCTTACATAAAAAAGAGTAGAAAGAGTTAAAATTGAAGATCTAACTGCACACCTGGAGGAACTAGAAAAAGAACAGTAAACTAATTCCAAACCAAGCCAAAGGAAAGAAATAATAAAGATCAGAGCAGAAATAAATGAAATCAAGAACAAAAGAACAATAGAGAGAATCAACAAAACCAGAAGTTTGTTCTTTGAGAAGATCAACAAAATCGACAAACCTTAGCGAGACTGACGAAGGAAAAAAGAGAGAAGACTCAAACAAATAAAATCAGAAATCAGAGGGGGGACATTACCAGTGACCCCGGGAAATAAGAGAGATCATAAGAAGATACTATGAATAACTGTATGCCAAAAAAACTAGACAATGTAGACAAGATGAACAAATTACTAAAAACAGATGAACAACCTTCACTGACCCTAGAAGAAATAGAAGACATCAGCAACCAATCACAAGTGAATAGCTTGAAAGTCATCAAAAACCTCCTAAAGATGAAGAGCTGAAAAGCCCAGGACCAGATAGTTTCATAGATGAATTCAAAGACAATCTAATACCAATCTTGCTCAAGCTCTTCCAAAAAATTAATAGGAAAGAATGCTACCAAACTCATTCTATGAAGCCAACATCACCCTAATACCAAAACCAGATTAAGATACTACAAAAAAAGAAAATTACAGAGCAACATCCCTAATGAATATACATGTAAAAATCCTCATCAAAATACTTGCAAACCAATCTAAAAGCACATTGAAAGAATTAAACACCATAAGTGAGTTTTATCCCAGGTATGCAAGGATGGTGTAGCCATTTGACAGTTGGATGTAATTATGAATTCCCAAAATATAATTGGATCATGCTTGTAAACTGGTATGCTAATCTGGGCATGATTAAGTTATGATTAGGGCGTTTGCTGGGCCTCATCAGTAGGGTGTTGAACCCCACCCCTTGGTGGGTGGGGGAATCGGATATAAAAGGCAAGGCAAAGGACCAAGGGAGCAGTTTTGAGTAGCAGTTTTGATGTTGGAGTTTTGATGTTGCAGAGAAGGCCCCAGGAGAAGAGAAGCGAGCCATTTGCCTGATAGTCTATAGCTGACCTTGTGTTGGAAACAGGGATGCTAAGCCTGGAGAGAAACACAGCCCCAGGAAGAGAGGAACCCAAGAAGCCTGAACCCTGGCAAACGTCGGCAGCTGTCTTGCTCCAACACGTGGCAATGGACTTTGGTGAGGGAAGAAACTTACGCTTTATGGCCTGTTACCTGTGGACTTCTACCCCAAATAAATACCCTTTATAGAGACCAACCAATCTCTGGTACATTGCATTAGTGCCCCTTTGGCTGACTAATACAGGTGGTTCAACACAAAATCAATTAATATAATAAACCGCATTGATAAATTGAAGAAGAAAAATCACATGATCCTTTTGATTGATGCAGAAAAAGCATTTGACAAAATACAACATCCTTTCTTGATAAAAAAAATATGCCAAAAGTAGGAATAGAAGGAAGCTTTCTCAATATGTTAAAGTGCATATGTGAAAAACCTACAGCTAGCATTGTACTCAATGGTGAAAGACTGTAAGCTTTCCTGCTGAGATCAGGAACAAGACAAGGATGTCAGCTGTCACCACTGTTATTCAATATTGTGCTAGAAGTTCTAACTGGAGAAATTAGGCTAGATAAAGAAATAAAAGGTACCCAAATAGGAAAGGAAGAAATAAACCTTTCACTATTTGCTGATGACATGACCTTATATCTAGAACATCCTGAAAAATCCACAAAAAAGCTACTAGAACTAATTGACAAGTTCAGCATAGTGGCGGGATACAAGATTAATATGCAAAAATCAATAGTGTTTCTATACACTAAATGGAAAAGCCAATTGTCAGTTTTATTTGGAAGGATAAGGGGCCCCGAATAGCCAAAAATGTCTTTAAAAAGAACAAAGTTGGAGGACTCTCACTTCCTGACTTTAAAGTATATTACTTAGCTACAGTGGTAAAAACAGCATGGTACTGGCATAAAGACAGACAGATTGACCAGTGGAACTGATTCGAGAACTCAAAAGTAGACCCTCACATCTACAGTCAGTGATTTTTGACAAGGCAGTAAAAGTCCTCCCAGCTGAGCCAAAACAGTCTATTCAGCAAATGCTGCTGGGAGAACTGGATAGCCATATCCAAAAGAAAGAAAGAAGACCCCTATCTCACACCTTATACAAAAATTAACTCAAAATGGATCAAGGACCTAAATATAAAAGCGGCAACCATGAAACTCCTAGAAGAAAATGTAGGAAAACATCCTCAAGGTCTTGTGGTCGGCAGTAGTGTCTTAAACCTTATACCCAAAGCATGAGCAAAAAAAGAGAAAATAGATAAATGGGACTTCCTCAAAATTAAACACTGTTGCACCTCAAAGAACTTTGTCAAAAGGGTGAAAAGGCAGCCGACTCAATGGGAGAAAATATTTGGAAATCACATATCCGGTTAGTGTTTAATATCCATGATGTATTAAAGGGATCATACAATTCAACAATAAAAAGACAAACTACCCAATTTAAAAATGAGCAAAAGACTTGAAAAAACAATTGTCCAAAGAAGAAATGCAAATGGCAAAAAACACATGAAAAAATGTTCAACATCACTAGCGATTAGGGAAATGCAAATCAAAACTACAATGAGATATCATTTCACACCTATTAGACTGGACTCTATTAAAAAATTGGAAAACTAAGTGTTGGAGAAGATGTGGAGAGATAGGAACGTCTTAATCACTGTTGATGGGAATGTAGAATGGTCCAGCCACTGTGGAGGGCTGTTTGACAGTTCCTAAGGAAGTTGAATATAGACTTGCCATGTGACCCAGCAATACAATTAAATTACTAGATATATACCTAGAAGAACTGAGAGCAGTGACACAAACACATCTGTGCACTGATGTTCATAGCAGCATGATTCACAAATTGCCAACCCAGGTGTCCATCAACTGATGAATGGATAAACAACTTGTGGTGTACACATATGATGGAATATTATGCAGCAGTAAGAAGAAATGAAGTTGTGAAGCATGTGACAGCATGGATGAACCTGGTGGACATTATGTCGAGTGATGCAAACCAGACACAAAAGGACAAGTACTGTTTGCGCTATTATGAACTAAATGTATTGTATAAACTTATGGAGTTAATAATTAGAATATAGGTCACCAGAAAATAGAAGAAGGGTAGAGAATGGAGAGCTGAGGGTTAATCTGTGCAAAATTGGTTAAAAGATTGTCTTTAAATCTTTGGAAATAAATAGAAATGATGAAAGCACATCATAGTGTTTGTAACTAGCAGAGCTATTATATGGGTATGACAGTGGTTGAAAGAGTAAGTCTAAGGTCTTGTATATTACTAGAAGGAAAGCTAAAAAATATAACATGAGACTGTATACCATAGTGAAACCTCATGTAAAACATGAATATTGGTGTTACTGCAATTATAAGACTTTTTTAAAAATATAAACACAGACTAGAGAGATGGAAACAGAATAACATCTATGTACAGCAGGAGAAGCACAGAGAGACTGATAGGTAATGTGGTTTTTTTGTTTTTTGTTTTCTTTTACTATTATTGGAATAATGAAAATGCTCTAAAAATGATTGAAGTGATGAATGCACAACTATGTAATTATACCAAATGCCATTGATTATATACTTTGGAAGAATTTATGCTTTATTAATATTTATCAATAAAATTGATTTGTTTAAAAAAAAAAAAAAAAAGCCAGAGAAGCCCCTCCCCCACCCCAAGAAAAAGAAAGAAAAAACATTTTTTAAAGGAAGGATGTATCAATATTGTCAAACATTTCAAAATAAGATAACTGAAAACTGCATTGGATTTGTCTGATAAACTTATTGAGAACAATTGAGCAGCAGAGGGAGACGTCTCATTACAGTGTCAGTGTATGGACCTCTTAAAAGCAAGATAGGAAACTGGAGACAGTATGTACAACGGATTCTCAAGTTGAGAAGATAAAAGATAAAATAGTACTTAAATTCTTATAAAGCCTAGGATTCAGACCTTCTTCCTAATCCCTTAATGTCTGACCAGCCTCTCCAAAATGGAACTTCGTGGACAGCCAAATCAAGGAACTAGGACTTTCTTATATACCTAGACTATGGGAGGTTCTACAGATACTAACTTTTCTGTTACTTCATATATGCTATATGACATTTACATGCACATCACACTCCTATTAGAATATCCCAGAACATTTGTGTTACAAGCTCTAATTCTTTCTCTTTGTTTCCCACTGAAAAACATTGTTGTAAGGTATGTGAATGATGACATTATTATAGAACTAATCGCAATCCCATCTAGGATGTATTTTTTTTAAATTAAATCACATACAAAGTTTGTTATTAATAATAAATTACCTTCCTACCTCCCCCTCACAACTAATCATGCTACAACATTATGTTCTGAGACTGTTGTTGAAAATTTGAACTTAATAGTAGTTCAGTGAAGTTGTTAATGCATCCATTGCCTTAGTTTGAGTAGACCCAAAGTTTTCCCTGGTGCTGAGTGTAGCCTGGCTATGAACTCATGACCACTGGCTATTTAAAAGTCCTTAGACAATAGCTTTCACTTTCACCTTTTTTTACCAGTATTGTTACTGGGACCTTGACACAGACTTTCTCTGTATCAAGGCTGTCCTCAATGAATTTAGGAGAAGTATTTTCAGATCAGAAAGCAGACAAGCTGTCTGCTCATCTAACTTTGTCATCACCTTTGTGTACCTTGCCATATCCTTTGTGTACTTCTAACTCACTTCCCAACCAGGCAAGTATATGCACAGTGGGAGGTCCATGCCTCTATACTCCCATACCAAACACACCTTCTCCCAGTAATTAGGGGCTCTACCCCCACTGTCTTCCTCTACTCCTTAAGTTTATTACTGTTCAGACTAGTACTTGGAAAAAGTGTCTGTCTTATAGGAGAATATCTAGAACACAAGCTGACTATTGGGGTTCTAGCCTCTGGGCTCTAACTATTGGTTTTCCCATATTCTTTGAACTCTTCCCAAAGTCATTCTAGATACCTGTTCCTTATCTAGAGTCCTGCTCCCCACCAACTTCTTTAGGAATCCCCAGCCTATTATTCCTTCCATGTAAGTTGGGTATCATCTTAATAAGCTTCCTAGGTTCTTCAGAATGCTAATAACTGACTGAACTAATCACAGATTGGAGCAAACACAAATTCCATTTATGAAGGTATATCGTTGGTCAGATTTCATCTATCTTTCTGGGCCTTGATTTTTACCCTTTTAAACATGTCTTTCACACATATTAAACTCAACCTGTCCAAAACTACTGTAAGCAATTTCTTCCTCAACTTGCTTCTCTTTTCTATTAATACCATCTGCTTTTCAGTTGTCTGAGCCAGAAACCTGGGAGTCATGCTTGACACCTCCCTCTCTAACTGCCTCCCCAAATCCATCCACTCTGGCCCTTAAATGTCTCAAACAAAAATCCACTACCTTTCACCCCAATTTCCACCACTTTACTCCAGCCAACCTTTATCTTTCACTTGGATTACTGTGACAACCTCCTAATCGGTCTTCTTGATGCCAGTCTGTTTTTCAATCTCCAGACCAGAAATTTTTTAAAAAGCAAATTGATCATTTTATTCCCTTGATTAAAATTCTTCAGTAGTTTTACCATTGTCCTTGGGAGAAAGTTTAAACACAGATCTTATAGTATCTTTCATAACCTGCCTCATCTTTGTGCCAATTTATCACTTCACATTTTCTTCCTCAGCCATAGTACTCTTTCAGTTCCTTGTGCTAACATATTCATTCTCACTTGCAGACCTCTGTACTTTGAATGCTTTGAATCCATTCCCCTATATTTTGACCATGTAACTCTTACTCATTCTTTATATTGCATCTTTAATATTACTTTTTATGGAAATTTTCCCTGGGTCCTCGAACTAGGTTAGTTGCCTTGTTGCCTGCTCCTATTGCACCCTTTATGTTTTCATATGATAGCACTTAATACATTTTAATTTTAAGTCACTAGACTCTAAGCTCTGTAAGGAAAGTCACTATGCTTATCTTGCTTGCTGTTGTGAGCTATTCAAATATGGAATGGACTTGCATGAGAACTTAATGTTTCCCATCACCAGTGATATTCATGCATAGATTGAATAGGTTGAATAGTACCAAGTTGGGTCTGAAATAAGAAGTTTTGGAAAACCTTTAAGTCCTTTCCAATTGTTTTTTTCCCAAATAGTCAAGACACACTTATATAGCTGTTTTAAAAGACTCTGAGTCATTTTGAAAGAATTTCTCCTAGTTGAAAATATTGAACACTCAATGACTAATGGCATATAGAGAACCTAAAAGGTATTTCTAATTTAGAGTACTGTACCTAGAGTTTTTGAAATTAATGTTATATTTCATATTTCTTGTAGGTGAAATGAATCAGAAGTACAAAGAGCTAAAAAAAAGGGAGGAAAATATGGACAGTAAGTTATAATCTCATAAATTTAAAGATAATATATTCTCAGGTTGCTGTCAATTTATACTAAATCATAGATCTTCTTATGGGGAGATAGAATAGTTAATATAGAATTGTCAAGGTCATTAATAGTTAGGGTTAAAAGTTTGAAAGTATATAGAAATCTTCTTATAGAGTAATTCAATTACCCTTGGATTAATAAAAAAATTAAACAGTGATAGTTTAAAATTTATATTTGCTTTGAATTTCTAAAAAGTATTCTTAAGACCTACAATCACAGTTTATATCATGTTAAATATATGAACAGTAAGTAGCATCACTTAATCATGTTTTTCAATTGGCAGCTTTTATTGAGACTTTTGAAGAAACTAAGAATCAGGAACTAGAAAGGAAGACACAGATAGAAGCCAACATTGTTGCACTTTTGGAGCATAGTAGTCGAGTAAGTACCATGTGCCCACCTTGGTTTCCTTATTATTTTTTTTTACTGACTACCTTTCCAAATAGAACTCAAAAAATGAAATGGCCCACCATTATATCTGCTCATTTAAGCAGTTTACTTTAAGTTTCTCTTGTTCTTTTATTAAGATATTAATTTTTGTTGCTCTAGAAAATGTCCACTTAATAAGATTTTGTGGAAAAGGATAACCTCTGAATAACATCAATATTGAACAGTAAATGCACTAGGCACTAATTCAGAGTAATTATTAAGATTTCTTTCATTGTTAATTCCAAATCAGTTAATTCCAAATTCCAAATCAGTTCCTAGAATAGTATAGTTGAATTTTTTCTACAGTGAAGTAAAACAAATTAAAATTAAACAGTTCTGAATTTTAATTTAGCCTTTACTCATTGAGAACACCTGACTTTGAATCTCTTCGTATTCTTCTATAAAACATCTATAGTGAGTGGTGTATTCAAAACATCCATCCTTTAGCATTGTTTTCAATAGATTTTATCGAAGAGTTAATCATTGGAATTTTTTCCATTTTTATTTCTCTGCAAATATAGAACATAAATCGTATGAAACAGATATCCTCTATCACCAATCAAGAGCTGAAAATGATGCAGGATGACCTCAATTTTAAATCTACTGAAATGCAGAAATCACAAAGTACAGCAAGGAATTTGACTTCAGGTGAGAAAACAATCTAGGTTTTAATATCCTTTTTTTAATTTTTCTGTAGTAAAGAGGAACTTTTAAAATCTATTAATGGGGAAGCGGCTGTGGCTCGATCAGTGGGGCTTCCGTTTACCATATGGGAGGCCCTGGGTTCGGTTCCCGGGGCCTCCTGGTGAAGGCAAGCCCGCCTGCATGGCGTGGTTAGCTGACCCAGCGAGCACAAGCAGCAGGGGGGGGATAAATGAATAAATAAATAAAATCTTTAAAAAAAAAAAAAAAAATCTATTAATGTTACTCTCTTTGATTTTTTGAAAGCCTCATTTGACTGAGAGCATAATATATGATTGCCCATTGCCCAATCATTTATAGTCTCAGAATTTTGCATGAGTTTTTATATCATATTATTAGTGTTACAGTGGATATTTTCATTCATTTCATAACATTTATTGAATACTTGCTCCATGACTATGCTCTAACAATAGCCTGAGTACATAGTGGTAAAAAACACAAGCAAAGCAAAACGAACAAAGAAACTAATCTATTTCCTTAAGGAACCTTGCAACCAGGTGGAATGATAGACAATAAGCAATTATTATACAATGAAACAATGCTTAATAAAAGTAAGCATAGGGTACATTGGAAATTCATAGGACACAGATCCAGCACAGTCAGGGAAGGTGCCCTAGAGGAGATAATGTTTTAATTTTAATTATTTTCAGCCATGCTTACTAGCATGAGTCTAGAACAATGCTGTCCAATGGAAATATAATAGCCACATATATAATTATAAATTTTCAAGTAGCCATATTAAAGAAGTTAAAAGATACAGGTGAAATGCATTTTAATAATTCATTTTATTAAATCATTGTATCCAAAATATCATTTCAACATGTAATAAGAATTATTGAGATATTTTATACTTACAGCACATTCAGACTAGACACACTTCAAGTATACTCAAAAGCCATATGTGGCAGGAGCAGATGTGGCTCAAGTAGTTGAGCTCCTTCTTCCCACATGGGAGGTCCTGGATTTGTTCCCGGTGCCTCCTGAAAAAAAACAAAAACAAACAACAAGCAAAACAAATTAAAAAACCAACTCAGGGAAGCCAATGTGGCTTAGCGGTTGAGCGCTGGCTTTCCACATTTGAGGTGCCAGGTTCAATCCCTGGCCCCTGTACCTCCAAAAAAAAAAAAAGCCATATGTGGCTAGTGACTGCTGTTTGGACAGTGCATGTAGAGATTAGAAACATATGTATACAACACTAAGTTTAACAAACCTAAGATAAAGTCATGTAAAAATTTATGTGGCATGTGGTTTTTGCACTAGTGGATTCTAGCTATGAGTGCTCTTTATTGTGAAGATGCTGGCGTGTGGTCACTTTGAATTGGTTGCCTATTTATTTATCTTCTTGGAATTGCTCTCTGGCAGTTTGTGAGATTATGGGAAATGAAGGCTTATTGGGATTTGTTAACTTAAAAATGTTTTAAAGAAAATTCTTGAAATGGAATAATGGATCCACAGTAATTTATCTGGTATTCTGAAATCCAAAGAGATCTTGGCAGCAAAACCTATCGTGACCTGAACTGACATGAGGCTATTCATAGTCTTTAATTATCCTCCCTAGTGTAATTATTCATACTTTTTGCTGCAGAATACTTAATTACAGGGTGCTACCTCAGATCCTGTTGCGAGAATTATGTAATAATCAATATATTCACTATCTTTTCCAAAATATGAAAAATTCTGAATTCTAAAACACGAATTGCCCGAGAGTTTCAGATAAGGGATTTTTTTTTTTTTTTTTTTTTTAAGTGATCTAAAAAAAAATTTTTTTTTAAGATACTTAGATTACACAAATGTTACACAAAAATTGTAGGAATTCCCATATGCCCCACCTCCCACCCCCAGGTAAGGGATTTTGTACATATAAATGCATACTAGATGCTAGCAAAATATATCAGTGAATTTAGATTGATGATATAGATGAACAATTGCTATTATTTTTTACATCTAAGTGTATTTTCTTCTTTGCCCAGATTTATTTAGAGGTTTTTTTTCCCACAGTTTTATTTGTATATCCAAATTATATGTCAAGCAACTAGAGA
This sequence comes from Tolypeutes matacus, assembly GCA_026826555.1. Classification (NCBI taxonomy): domain Eukaryota; kingdom Metazoa; phylum Chordata; class Mammalia; order Cingulata; family Chlamyphoridae; genus Tolypeutes; species Tolypeutes matacus. The sequence goes on along the minus strand of JAKSZT010054324.1, from coordinate 4,016,045 downwards.
GGTACATTCTAATCTTGATTTATGCCTGTCTTAGGATTGACCATGAGTATTTTTAAATTTTTATTTTGTTTTTTTCTATAAGTTAAAGAATTTTAGTTTAATTATTCCAACTCTATTTTGTTGTTCTATCTTCTTTCATACCATAGTACTTAAGCTTTTCATTTATCTAAGGTCAATATTAATTCAACAGATTTTTGCCTCCTTGAAACTGTCTTTCTATATTGGCTGTCAAAAAATCTTATATTTTTTAAAAGGTAAAAAATTCAATACTAGAAAAGAAATCTAATAATCTGAACTTTGTATACCTTCCATACTTTTATATTTTGTGTTTACTTTTCCTATTAAAATTTAGCCATTATGTTTTTTTCTGAGATGTATGTATAGTTGAAATAGAATAAGAGCTGATTTCAGGGGAGATAAAAATTCAGTTTATTACTATGATAAATATTTTACTGAAAATGTTCCTTATTAAGGATTTCAGCCTCTGATCTCTACAATGCATTTCATTTACTGAGTTACTTTTTTTTCTCTTTGAAAAATCTGTATTTGAATGTATTAAACAAAGAAACAAACAAACCTACTTTACACTGTAGTCTAAGAGAGATCCTTTAAATATTCACTCACTATAACCTGAGACAACTTTCCTTCTGTTGGTGAAATAATGAAAATATAAATTGCACTCACCCAAAGCTATTTATAGTTAATTTAAAAACCTATCATTAGCTGTAAATTCCAACATACCCCTGGTAAAAGTGCCTTGCAAAGAAAAAAGTATCAAAAATGTATCTAGAAACGATTTTTCAAGGCATAAGAGGAATGTTAAAACACAAATCTGCATAAAATAAGTTAAAATTTATTTCGATTACTGAAATACTAATTTTTTAAAAAGTCATTAATTTGGGAACATAATAAAATTAAATACATCCCTATAATTCAACACAATATTTTTATATTTATATATAAATATATAGTAAAATAACAGTTTGGCGCTTAGCAGTTTTTATTGCTTATTGCATCCCATATAATGTGGCAAATTTATTTTATAAAAGCATTATCTAATTTCTGCGGCAAAAGTATCAATGAACTGAGTTAAAAAAAAAAAAAAAAAGAACTGTTTTTATACAATAAATTTACCAAATCATGTAGGCACTGATAATATTGTAATAGGAACCCATTCACTCCAGAACAAATGAATTGTCTCCTTTAAGGGGCCTGATGTAGACCAGGAAGAATTTTAAACTTCAGAAGTTAAAAAAGAGAATTGCTGACTATCATCACTTTAATAGAGTATCCGTTACCACTTTTAATGTACTTCAAATGCAGCTTCTGAATGAATGTACAGAATATTTCACCAAGGAAAATTCACTTTTTGAGCAATTTGTTTCTTTTAAAACAAATAGCTAATTGTAAAAAGAAATTCTTCCTCTTTGCAGTGGCCAAGAGGCTTGCTGTGATTAAAAGATAAAGTATCACTGGGAGAATGTACAGAAAACAGCTGACTGATACCTAATAGGAAAAAACCTGGCTTTGATATAAACACCAACTTTGATTATACTACATAATATATAGCAAATCTGGCCTAGGGTCCCTGGTATATGAATATAAAAACCTCATAGCTCTTTTCCCAAGCATCTTCAGGCCAGAATGGAGAGTTAAGTGCCCAAAAGGAACATCTTTAGGACCCTGTGGACATGGCTACTGAGTTACTTTTAAGTGTTAATTCAAACCAAGCATATAAATTACTCTTCCTCTTTTTCCACAACACCATCTATCTCCCACCTCCAAGAAATTTCCATAAGAGGTTTGAACATTGTTCTTATTCACCTTCAGAGTCAATGGATTTTACATTCCTCTTTTATGAATTGCTTCCCAAACCTGAATTAGAATATATTATTTTTGAAATTCTACACTTGAGGTTATCATTGGAACTCACCTGATTTTCTTAGTGTTCAGCATACATTCTTAACAAGGCATTGTCGCCCCTAAGAGGGCAAAAGTGGTTCTTGGAGGTAGGGTAAAAAAATCTTAGGGCCAGAACATAAATACAGTATATATTCCATAAAAAATTTTCATTGGAGCAGGGGGAGACAATTAGAGATAAAACATCTAAAAAGATCTCTTTAGGGGGACCATAAATTTTTAAATGTTGAGAAATACTGGTGTACTTCATGAGTAAAGAGGCAAGGCATCTTTCAATAGTAATTTTTATTTATATTTTTGGAAGGGAAACTCCAGGGAGTAAACAAATGTGCTGATGGCAGAATATTTCAGAAACACTTCCCCAGGTCAAAGTGGTTCCTTCTGAGATTTCGCTACTATGTACACACTGCTTGGTAAACTTCACAACTTCATAGCATATCAGAAGGAACTAGACTGCATCCTCTTCCTGTCTCTTCCCTTGGAGAAGCTTTTCATGGGGCCCTGTTGTTAAAGGAAGATAAACTTTACCCTATACCAACCATGTTCTCCCTTCTTCTAGAAAAAGCAATTTGTATGGTTCCTAAATGTATTTCCCTAATGTATCTCCAAATTAAATTTACAGTTAGATTTATATACTAGCTGTTTTCACCAGTCAAAATATCTACAAGCTAAGCACATTTCATATTTAGAGAATTAAAAACACCATAAGCCACAGTGATTTGTTTGGCACTTTGATTCTCATCTTAACTATTCTCAACTCTGATAGAGATACGAATCCAACAAAACCCTTCTCAGCAGCATTTAAGTCCTGACATATATGTGACATGTACATACACATGTATATACTTTCCATAACATGAATGTCAATATGGTTAAGTCTCTAGACTCCAAAAGGGATAAAAGGAAACATTCAAGGAATACTTGTTTAATTATAACAAGTCAAATAATTAATTTGGTTGGATAACAACCTCCTTTCTTAAATCAATAACCTGAAGCATTGTTTTATATAATCTAATATTTTATACTCTTGTAATAATCATTATATTCATGAGTAGAAATCCTCTCACCTCTTGAACATGATATTTTTATTATAACATCTTCTTCCAGGTATATTTTAATCAATAATCTTTCCAATTTTATACATAGAAGAGACAGGGTTAACAGCAGCTTGGTACTTGATTTTCCCCTTAGTGAATAGGTACAGATTATAAAACTTAATTTCAAATAATTTTGTTAAACCTTATATGAAGAAACCAACTAACATGCATTTTCTGTCCAGGTAAAAAAAAGCCTGAATAAAGGCTTAACAACTATAAAACTTATGAAATAAACTACTTTTTAAAAATTCAGAAGCAAAGACTTTAAATATAGTTTAGTTGATTCAGGAAAAGGTTTAAAATAACTACCTGAATTTTTAATTAAGTTTATTGCCTTGAGACTTATTCTTTATTAATCCCTTTTTAAAATGAACTAATAATTGGTCCAACTATCTCAGAATTCTATTTTTGTGAGTGATTATAATGTGGGAAAGTGTGGTTTCTTCCATAATGTGAACTTCAAATGATTATGCTCCACATCCCTAGTTTTTCATAAAAGTCATTGTGTTAGTTTGCCAGTCTGCTGTTAAAGTACCAAAGACTAGTTGGTTTAAACAGCAAAAATGTATTATTTCATGGTTTGGAAACTAGAAGTCTGAAACCAAGATACAGCAAGGCCATGCTTCATGCTTCCCCTTAAAGGGGAGACTCCATTTCATGTCACTCCCTGGGTTTCTGGTTGGTGGCCAGCAATCTATGGCATCCCTTGGCTTGTGGCAGCATAACTCAGTCCTTGTTACATGCTCATCTCTCTCTCAGTCTGTTTTACTAACTATGTCCAAATTTCCTCTGGTTATAAGGACACAAATCATACTGGATTAGGGCCAGCTAGTACCCTTCCTTTCAAAAGTTTCACAGACAAATTTCTTAAAACTTTCTTTTCACTCTTGGGCTCTTATCCTTCTACTAAATCTATGCTCAACAGGTACAGCAAGATTCTCCTTGTATATCCTGACATATATTTTGCAGTCTTTTTTTTTTTATAATCCACACTACTCTTTTCTTCTTGAAATGTTTTTCCTCCCATGACTCTTGATTTACCTTTTATTTTCTTATTTTCCTCTATGAACTCCTTTATACCAATTTATTCTTTAAGATTTCTCTATCCTTCAAGGTTCTATCAGGAATTCAACTTCTCTTGATGATTTCAACCACTCCTATGGCTTCAGTTGCCATCTCTATGCTAATGACTTTAAAATCTCTATTTTCAAACCATGCATTTCCCTCTGGGCATAAACCCATATGTTTCTACTTAGACATTTCTATGTGGATGTTTCTGAGATACCTCAAACTCAGAGTACTCTAAACTGACCTCAACCCCATCATCACACTTCCTCCCACAAACAAAAGTTGTACTTCTCTCTAACTATGCTGCCATCCACCCATTTCTCAAGTTGGAAATGGGATTCTTCATTGACTCCTCCTTGCTCAGACTCTGCATCCAGAATTCTTTAACCTGTTCTGTTCATCTCAAATCCCTCATATCTCTTGAATCCCTCCAAATCTCTCCTGTGTTGTTTTTCTCCTCGTACTTATTTCCATCTGACATAACTATATTTTCCATATATATAGTCTTTTTCCACTGGAATATAGGTTCTATAAGGACAGGGATTTTCATATGGTTTGTTCATTGCTGTATCTCCCATGCCTAGAACTTTATCTGGTATATAGAAAGCATTCAATAAATATTGTTTGATGAAAAAAAAATTTCCCAAGTCACTCTTGTACTCCAGGATTTCTTGCCTAGATCACTGAATAACCTTACTGGTCTTCCTGTATCTAGTATGCTATTCGAATAAATTGTCCTCTTTGCAACAAGTGAACTTTTTAAAATCATGCCATACTCCAATTTAAAATTCATTAATGGCTTGCCATAGCCCTTAGGATAAAGTTCAAACTCCCTATCAGGACTTAAAAGGCCCTTCATAAGTTGAAATCTTTCTATTTTCTTTAGTTTTCTCTCATACCACTACCCCCTTTGAACTCTGGGGTTTAGTCATACTGAACTTCTGTTATTTGCCCAAAGGTGTTGTACTCTCTTACCTCTGGATTTACGTATGCTGATTATTTTCTCTGGACTGCTTTTACCTTCTCCTTTGGTTAATTTCCATCTTTAAGACTAAAAGGCATGTCTTTAAAGAACTCTCTCCCTGCCACATACTCTTAATGGCATTCTACTATTTTCATAGCAGTTATCCAGTTTATTGTAGGACCTTGTTTAGTTGTCTGGTCCTACTTCTAGAGTATTGTTCCTTCAATGAAAATTCTCTGTGTTGATTTCCATTATGTCCTCAGCACCTAGAACATGGTAGATACTCAATAATTTTCAATGAAAGAATGAGACATACACATGTATGTATATGTAGTGATAAAATTATACTCAGAATATATATAATATTTTGTAACTTATCTTTTTCACATAATTGTGTGTCTATTATGCCCCTGTTAAAACTAATGAGGGAAGCGGATGTGGATCAAGTGATTGAGCTCCCGCCTACCATGTGGAAGGTCTGTGGTTCAGTTCCCGGTGCCTCCTAAAGAAGACAGTGAGCTAGTACGACAGGCAGGTGCGGCAAGCTGACACAACAAGATGATGCAAAAAGAGACACAAGAAGGAAAACATGATGAGAGATACAACAAAGCAGGAAACAGAGGTGGTTCAAGCAATTAGAACCTCTCTCCCACATCGGAGGTCCTGGGTTTCATTCCTGATGCCTCCTAAAGAAATAAGACGAACAGACACAGCAAGTACAAACAACGAGGAGGTGGGGAGAAATAAATAAATAAAATAAATCTTTTAAAAAATGAGTCTTTATCGCATAGGTTATATTATTAAGTGTATGTTCTTATACATTTGTAAGAACATGGAGATAGGTGTGACTAATATATATCAGATAGTGTTGGTTACCTGAAGATCACAATTTTTTTTCTTTTTAATTTATCTTCGTATTATCTCACTGGTTGCAGTGAACATATGTTACTTTTGTGGATAATCTTCTAAAACATGATTTTTAATGGTTGCATTACATTTCCTTTGTTAAAGGAATAAGGTTTTGACTAATTATGGCCTTGAATTCCTGTATTTCAGATAGCCAGCGTCTACAATTGGATCTACAGAAAATGGAGCTTCTGGAAAGTAAGATGACTGAGGAACAGCATTCTCTAAAAAGTAAAATTAAGCAAATGACAGCTGATCTGGAGATATATAATAATTTACCTGCTTTGAAATCGTCAGGTGAAGAGAAGAAAAAGGTAAATGCTAATAGAGCCTTGCAAGATTACAATTCAGATTGTTTCAGCTTGATCAAATTTAATCTATATGTAGTCTTTGAGAGTTGTTGCTTTCAGTTGATTATTTGATATCTAAGGTAAGAAAAATGAATAAGTATATTTATAAATATAATTTAGAGTGACTTAATTTTTTAAACAAATTCAAAAACTAAAAAGCAAGAGATAAGCTACTACTTAATATACAGCATTTCACCAAGTATTATCTTTGTAAAATATAAATTTAATTATAATACTTCCCTGCTTAAAACTTAACAGTGGGGAGCGGATGTGGCTCAAGCAGTTGAGCGCCTGCTTCCCACATGGGAGATCCGGGGTTTGGTTCCCAGTGCCGCCTAAAGAAAAAAAAAAAAGCAGACAGTGAGCAAACAGACGAGGGAGCCATGGCGGGAATAGGGGTTGGCAGGGAACTTAGTGGCTTTTCATTATCATTTACATTTATAATTAAAAGTAAATATGGTAGGGTGAGGCAGATTGGCAGCATTAATAAGAGTTAATATTAATGCAGTTAATATTAACATAGCTTATTATTATGGTTCTAAGGATATTTTTACAAGTGTGTTTTAAGGTACTTAAAGCTTGGGTAGTATTTTATCATAATATAGTTATTGAAATTATTTAAGTCAAACACAGTTTGTATTTACTTACTAGATATTTGCTCTCACCTGTTATTTACTTCTGTTTGGATCTATCTAGAAACTACATCAGGAGAGAACAATATTATTAACCCGCAGAAATGCCTTTAAGAAAATCATGGAGATGCTAAACATGGAATATGAGACAATAAAAACACAATTGCAAGAAAATGAGACACATACACAGGTAAAAAAGAAAAACAATGCCTTTGGAATTCATTTCTTTTTTTAGGCTGTCTGACCTGTTCTGTTAACCCATATTTTTACCCCAAAGCAATGCCCTTTTTTTGAAATTGCTTTATATCCTTTCCAAGATTCTACTGACTTTGTAGAAAACCATATTCTCTACAATGTCCACTGAGAATGAATTAACTCCTACATTCTAGAAACTTTTACTGAAGTTCTACTATATGTCAGGCACTGTTCTGGACACAACCATTATGATATGCTAGGGAATAGCTTTCCAAAAAATTACTAATGCAGAAAATTACAAAGAAAATAAACTCTAATGATGCATATCCCACCAACCAGAAGAAATAACTCTTGTCATTTTGCTTTGGGTCCTTTTAGTCTATATGTGTTTGTTATATGTACACACATACATACATAAATATACACTTATTTCTGTACTTTACAGAAATGGTATTATGTTATACATAGTAACTTAAGCTTGCTTTTTATTATAACCATACATCATAAATAGTTTTCTTTGTCAATAGATATATTTTTTAAATGATTCTTCTTTTTTTTTTTTTAAGGTATCAGGAACTGGGGATTGAACCCAGGACCTAGTATGTAGGAAGTTGGCACTCAAACACTGAGCCACATCGGCTTTCCTGAGTTTTCTATTTTTTCAGGAGACACTGGGAACTGAACCTGGGACCTCCCATGTGGGAGGTGGGCACTCAACTTCTTGAGCCACTTCCACTCCCTAAAATGATTCTTTATAGCTGTATAATAGTCTACTACATTGATATAGCATAATTTATGTAACTGAGTCCCTATTGTTGGGCATTTAAGTTATTTCTAGTTTTAAGACTTGAAATAATGCTATAAAAGGCAGTCTTATCCTTGAACATCTTGATTCAAATCTCTGGTTATTTACACAGGATGCACACATATGTACTTACTGCCCCCTTTTTATATCACTCATACCACTGGAAATTACCTGAATAGTGCCTGATTGTGAGGTCTGTGAGGATAGACCATGTCTGTCTCATTTACTCTCTCTCCAGCACTGTGCAGGTGGTTGGCACATAGTAGGTGTTCAATCAGTATTTGTTGGATTATTGAATAAAGTGTTGTGTCATATGCAAAATCAATAATTATGGTCTGAAAAAGATCATTCATTCTCATACCTAATTAATCTATATTAGCAATTCACAGCTCTGATTTATAAATGTTAAATGCATTAAAAATGTCACTTTCTTTGTATAGTAATATGATCATGGTAGGAAAAAAATAATTTCGCATGATTTCTGACAATCCAGAGATAACTCACGTTAACATTTTGGTGTACTATCCTGGCAGACTTTTTTCCTTTACAATTACACATACATATTGTGTTATTTTTACCAATAAAATGAAATCTTACTATACATATCTTTTTTTTCAATTATATATATAGTCTTTAAACATTTATTTTCTTAAATACTTTCAGCCTCTTTCCTCTGTTAATGACATATTTATGCCATCAACTATTACACTGTATGATCATGCCATTAAAAAGATGTACCTTATATTCTTGAAAGGGATGGAGTCTCTTGAGTTTGCCATAATTACTAAAAGCTTAGAAATTCCTAATTTACATAATTCAAATTTACCAGTCAGTTATTCTGTCTCTATTTCATAATATACAAACCAGAAATAGACTTGAAAGTGGAACATAAGCTTAGGTTGTTCAGAGTGGTGATGGGTGCTAGAGAAGAAACATAAGTAAAACTTGGTGAAGTCATTATCTTAAATAGTTCTTATAGTTCTATTTGATATTTCTTATGGAATATTGGCCCTCTTTCACTGAACAGATGACTTAAGATGGAAAATATTTGACAAACACAATTTCTTAGAGCCAGTCAATGGCTACCTTGTTTTTTCCCACAAGGTGCTATTCATATTCTTAAATCTATATACTGGTAATAGGAAATCATAACATAAGCCACCCCTTAAAATCCTTCTCTCTAATACCTGTTGCCTTTTGTGAGTCCCAACTGATCAGATCAAATCCTGGTCTCCCTATCATTTGCAGCTATATTCTTCAAAACTAGTTTTTGACATCTGTAAGTTATTGTATATTAACAGACTCTTTAAATAAGGTTTGGGGGAAAAAACAGATTTTCAAAAATGAGTTATGTTTCATGATGTTGTCAGAGATTTAAAGGCTGGACAATAATATAGATGTCAATAAATTTGGGGGAAAATGTGCCCTTACATTATTTATCTTTCAAAAAGAGAGTGGTGTTAGACCTTAAATGAATTTCTTCCACAGTAATAGGTCTTAACCTCCCTACTTATATTTATTCTAGAAATTTTCATTTGAAATACAATAATATCTTGAATGAATTTGACCATCTGACATAGATACTTAAATGCAGCTGTTTTAGCATTATTTGTGTAGCACCTAAGAATTCTTCTGCATTGTAAGAAGGCCAACTCTTTGTATGAAACAAAGAGAAAAAAGTCTGGTACTTGACTTTGCAAAAGGTTATTAGAGATTTACTGCCAAAAGTGCTGACTGCTTCCTTAAGACCCTCCTAACTTCAAGGTCCTATCTGAAGGAGCTAGATCTGATTTAGTAGTGTTAGTTTACAGCAGATACAGTTTATATAATTAATTAGTTACAAATCTTTCTAATATCTAGATTTATCTCTTTGGAGGAAACAATGGGATGGATGCTACATCAAGACTAGACTTATGCCCTGAAAATAATTTTAACATAAGAGTAGAAAGAATTATTAATGCTGCATTAATTATCTAATTTTTGAATCTTTGAAAAGTCCTGGCTGAACAGTATTTTAGTGTTTCATTTTTCAGATTGTCCTTGCTTAGGAAAAAACTAGGTGCATCTTAAAAAAGAAAGACCGTAACCCAGAGTTACAAGGTTAATTAAATCAGAAAAACAATTTAATTCTATAACAGTAAAATTGTCTTCTCAGGAAGCAACCATCAATATAATATCCACATTAGCTTCCTGTTGATGCAGAAATTATTGTAACAGTGCCAACTTTTTACCAGCCCTCTTATAATCTTCACACTGCAGCTCTGCTCTTATCACAGCTTGTGGAATTAGACAGGAAATTTAACCCTAGAATAAGGAAGTTTTTCCTATATAGCTGAACCTTTGTCAGTATTAGAATATATATTACATTTATGGCATTAGATCTACAGATTTCAAGGAGAGATTTCCATGATATCCCATTCTTCTTTTTAAAGCTCTTTTAGAAAAAGAAATCATAAATTGTCTTTCAGTTGGCATGTTCATTGGTATAATAAATATTTTCTAATTAAAATAAACATATAGACCAAAACCTGTGGTAGAATTCAGCATTGTATTTATTAATGTATTTACTGTTGTTTAATGTTTCCTAATTTGTATTTTGTATTGTTTAATCTTTCCTAAATTTATTTTTTGTTTACCATGGCTTTATCTCATAAAATGCAGAGTTGATAAGATTTAATTTTTAGGTTTTCTTCTTATCCTTTTAAAAGGGTGTATATTGTTTTGAATTTGGACATTTGTTAACATTTCTTTTGTGTTTTTAGCTTACAAATTTGGAGAGGAAGTGGCAACACCATGAGCAAAATAACTTTGTGATGAAAGAATGTATCCTTTAAAAAGCTGAAAATGAACTTGACTGAGTAATTATTTTTGCTAGGAATTTCTTTACTCAAATGAAACTTATTTCAACACATTTCAAATACATACTATTATGTACAAAACACTGTGCTACACTATGTGGAGAATTAATGAATAAGATATAGTTTCCTCTGCAAGTGCGAGCATCCTATATATATTGTATGTGTGTGTGCATGCACACATGCACACACCAAAATAACTAATAGAAAGCAGATTTGGGGAAGCGTTAAGAAAGGAGTATAAATTTGTAATATGACAGTGATTAAGTGCACAGGATTTGGAGTTGAGGGATCTAAATTTTTTTTTTTTTTTTTTTCATTTTTTTAGAAGGTACCAAAGATTGAACCTGGGACCTTGTACATGGGAAGAAGGCGCTCAGCCACTGAGCTGCACCCACTTCCCAAGAGAATCTAATTTTAAATGTTGACTCTGCCACTTAAAAGCTTTGGGCTTTGGTCAATATATTTAATCTTTTTGATCCTCAATTTTATCATCTCTAAAATACAGTTAATATTTCCTTCTTATAGTGTTGTTGGGAGAATTATATATATATTTGTTTAAAATGATGTAGCTTGGCTATCTAGGCAGCAAAAGAAAATAAACCAAGTTGGGTTAAGAGAATTTTGAACTTTAAGCTTACCCCTTTCAGCCAATTCAATTTCATCTTATTTCTACAAAAATGGTAGGTATGCCCCCTCTCCTTGCTTATCTTTTTGTGTGATCATAGGAGGTAGCAACTGCTGAGGACATGTATTGTTGAGTTGTAAGAAACATTTTCCCTAAAACTGTTTCTCATTCCCTTCTTTGTCCCATTCAAGGACATCTCACTTGGAGAACTAGATCCTGACTCAGTGGTAGCATAGCTTCTTCAGGATGCTGCTGAACTGTAGCTCAGAGGTAGCATGGACTCCAGCTTACCTCCAGATAAAATGCTTTGGGGATTCTATTCCCAGTGGTAGTGAAACTTGGTTTAAAAGCAGAAGACTCACAGTCATAATTTGCTGAAGTCCAGTACCCTTTTGAACATTAGATTGTTCTAAGACCAGTATTGAACTGAGATGCATAATGTATTAAATATAAAAAATTTTTATGCTGTAGGTAAACATTTTGAAACAAGTTTTGCTTGGTCTTTTAGGTTTCAATTGATAAATAATCTGTTAATATATAGAGTTTTTTTTTATTTTAATTGTACTATTTCTGTACCATCTTCAGTTTACAATAGGAAAAATACCAGTATGATTTGGTTCCTTTCGGATCCATAATTAAATTAATATCTTTATTGATAGTGTTTTCCCTTAACTCGTGTAATTAGTTATAGCAACCAAGAGTCAAGAAAGTGATTACCGGCCAGTTATGAAGAATGTGTCCAAGCAGATTGCAGAATACAATAAAACCATCGTGGATGCTCTGCATAGCACTAGAAACTGAACCTAAATCAACTGCAAGTCTCTCTAGAAGTAGCTTCTTGCTACTAAGCTTTGTTCAAAATGACTGAAAAAAGTAGTTTTCCCTTGAAAACTTTACTTAAAATTTCTTTATGCTATAATTGTTTTGGCCTTATAATTTTTAAAGTGACGTTTTTAGTATAATAGTTCATTAAACAGTTTGCTTATTAAAAAAGTATCATCTCCTTTTCCTTTTATGATATTTGCATTTTTTTTTTTTTTTGTAGGGTTGATAAAAATGTCTGAAAAAACTAGGAGATAAAGTGACCATTAAGAGGTAATTTAGCTGGTATAATCCATGTATGGCAGCATCCATTTCTCTCTCAGCTCTAGGAGGAAACCTGGAGTGTGGTTCTGATTTAGCACTTATATCAACCTTGTCAACTTTTACATCTATTCTTAGAAGAAAGATGTTTAGCTTTGAGGCTTACTTCTCAAATAGGGTGTATTTGATGTGTTTTAGGGCATATAAAGCCATAAATAAATAGATGACACATACTCTTTATATGAGTTATCTCTAAAGATTTGAAATTAAAAGATTTTAATCTTTGCCTTAAAAGATTTTGTCACATATATGTATCAAGAAAAACATAAGGTTTAAAAAATGCTACACTTATGGTGAGCTGTTTGGACTATGGTAACTGCTGTTCATTCCCACTCTTGAGTCTGCATTCACTCTCTTACACTGTTAGGAGGACTTAATTAAATCAATTTATAAGCATTACCCAGAATGTTTGAAAGGAAAAGCTAGAAGAGGTAGAATTGTATAGTGTTTATCCAGCATTATTGAGGGGAGAGAAGCATAGAATCTGGGAAACCTATAATTGCCCTACATTGTCCCTTGTGGGGCAGGGATGAGTCATCTTGGCCAGCATAAAATATTCTTTAAAACTTTTCTCCTTTTACTCTGATCTCATGTTCATCAAGTAAATCTAACGCTACATCTCAGTATTCTTGAAAAACAAGCATATTGATTTCTTTTAAAAATTAAAAAAAGATTTAATTTGCCTACTATAAAATTCACCAGAGCATTCTGCTTTCTTAAAGTAAATATTTCTCACTGTAAATAATTTACCCTGAGTCTGTGTGAGTTTAGATAAAGGTGGACTATGGATTACTAATGTGGCTGATGACCTTCCTGAAATGTGTTCCTCAGATCCTGAGTTCCTCAAGGAAACCTATTAAGTTATTAACAGGTACGCTAACACCAAATGATTCATGTTCAAATAAGTTTGGAAACACTGTTTGAAACAACGATCAATTGTTTTCCTTCTGTTTGACTGCTCAGAGCCCTTAATTTGCTAATGAGCAATAAGCTCAAGAGGAATATCTACTGTAAAGCATTTCCCAAACATATTTGTCCACCGAACCCTTACTTTCACATAGATTTGTGTTCTGAGAAATAAATCTTACACCAAATATCTTTTATGGACTAAAATAATGTCATCGTCTCAAATCTATTGCATGGCTATTTGGCCTTCTCCAAGTGATGCCTGAATGTGTCCTTTTCTAGTTACTACAAGTTTCTTTTACTATGGTTATGTGTTATTCTTTGGAAATTGGGAGGAGAAATATTTATCACATGTAAATGCTGCAAGAAAAATAGTATTTTTAGCTTTACTCTTTTGGGGGTTAAAGAGAATGAAATCTAAACTTTAGTAGAAATAAGCAATGGATTTTGATGACAGTTTGCCTAGCCCTTTGTTCATTCATAAGTGTCACTGTAATTTGGTGATTAGGAGACTTTTTCAGTGAATACCTCTTAGAAAATGTTCCTCTTCTATACAGTAACAACCACAGATATGAGTGAGCATTTGACTTAGCTAGAGAATTTACTCTTCTAGTCTCTTAGTCACACTGATTCTACTCAGCTACTTCGAAGGAGGAAGGGAATCTGGGAAATATATTTGTGGGCAGGCAATCTTTGTTTCTGCCATTTCAAAGAGAAGGCAAATGCCTCTATGTTTTCCTTCATTCTTCCTATTTCTATTTAAATGTTCTAGTCCTTGTACTGTACTCTTTCAAACTAGTTAACAAATAATAATTTTTTAATATTAATAATAAGGGTTTTCTCTGAGTGGTGGGATTGTGGGTGATTTTAATCTTCTTGTGCTTTTTGGTATTTTCAAAATTGTCTATGATATACATATGATACTTAGAAATGTAATACAAATTCTAGTGAGTCTTATATGTAGCTAATACTTTAACTTGTGGAAAGGATATGTGGTAGTAATACAACTCAGAAGTCATTGGCTCTTAACTAGATCTGAACCCAGAAAGACAATAATCGGAAGATTAACTTATCCATTAAATGCATGTTTGTCTTATGACAATGGGGAGTTTGGCAGGAAAAAACAAAGCAAAACATTGACAATTTCTTCTTTTAAAAAAAAAATAAAAAGCAAGGTTTCCAACTTCCGTTCTAAATTACTCATATATAATATTTGGGGAATATAACTAAGCAGGATTTCTTTCAACTAGAATGTGTTATCTGAGGGAAATTCTCACTATTGTGTCTTCCTTCCTCTCAGAGCCTTTTATCAAGTCCAACAAGAATATTCTCTTTGCTGCAATAGAACAGTGGCTAATATCTACATGAACCGGCTCTTCCTCAGTCAGTCACATCGTTCAGTGAGTTCCATTCGTGTTAAAACAACAACTTGTAAGTCATGTGGAAAGGAGCTGCAGACTGAACAAACATGCTGAGTAGTTTTACTAGTAAAGATCAACATTGGAAAGTTAGAAGGTCTTTGTTTTTCCTATCCATATCCTTTATCAATAAATAAACATGAGTTCTTGATACTCATTTTCACTAACTGGGGAGTCCCTGCTTTGGACTGTACTCTGGTCTCATGTTAAGGTACAAAATTCAGTGACAGGATTAGAGTATGGAATAAAGCCATTCACATTAGAGATGAAAGGCTAGTTAGTAACCCCAGGGGTGCTTGTCCCTTGCCCACCTTTGCTCTTTCCTTTTGCTGTAAATTATAATGTTTAGATTTCAAGTAAGAAATCAAGAATGGACCACTAGAGAATTATAGTAATCTATTTTTAAATGATGTATCTTTAATTTTTATGTACCTTTTTAAATAAAAATAGGTTGTTTCTTAAAAGAACAGATCCATAGTTTGAGAACTGAAATTGAACATCTTTTGAAAAGATACTTTTTAATACAAAAGTAGAAAATTTAGAAAAGACATAAACAAAATGAAGAAAATAAATTGCCTATTATCTCACCAGTTTCTTTTGAGGTACATCTATATATCTATCACAAATTTCTGCTTCATTTGTATATTTATGTCTTTTTAATAAAATTAAAATCATATTTTAAGCTTACTTTTGCTATTTATAATTTTTCATATACTTTTCAACATTTTATATTCTTGTACAACAGCATGTTTAATTGCTACATATCATTCCCTTATAAAATACTTTGTAAAAACAAATCCCATATTGTTGCATGAGCTTTATAGTGTAGGGGTTAAATGTAAGCTTTGGATCAGAGAGCTGTGGATTTGAATCCCATCTCTACCACTAATTTGTTATATGACCTTGGGAAGTTACTTAGTCTCTCTAACTTTCTGTTTCTTCATCTGTAAAATTAAATAATACATAATTTATAAGGTTGAGTCAATATGTACATGGACTCTAAGGCTTTCAACACATATTGCTCTTGGAAAGGTGGCATGATTAACAGTGTGCAAGAGTGCTGGTATCGAGGTTGACAAGCACTACTTTGTTTTAATTTTATTTTTTAATAAACCAAACTCAGTATTTTTAGAAACTTTTATTGTGTTTTAACTAAGAATATTTAGGTTGTTTCATACTCAAAAGATAAAACAAAAATCTGCCTTTTTTTTTTTTTTTTTTTTTTTCTGAGGTACCGGGGCTGGGGATTGAACCAGGACCACATATGTGGGAAGCCGGCAGCGCTCAACCACTGAGCCACATCCACTCCCCGAAAAATCTGACTTTTTAAAATTCCATTTTTAAAATGTCTATTATAGCTTTAGAATAAGCAATGAAACATAAAGTTTAATCCTAAGTTTTAGAAAATATTAGATTACACTGTGCTGCCTCTCATAATGTATTGTGAATTGCTGCTCTGAAAATCTGACAGTATTGCCTTAAGAGGAATAGGAATAACCTATTTGGTAACCAAGGCTGTTCCACTTGGTCATTTTCTCTGTCCTCCTCCAACTCAGAGTGATTTACACATAAAGGAGAAGTTGTGTCACAGGAGGGAAAATAACACCCATGGGAGAGTCCAGTATACAAGAGCATTTGGAGGAAATGTGAGTCAGAAATTGAGTGTTATACCTAAAAGAGGTTCAGACACACTGAATAAGCCTTTTACAACGGAAATATAAAACCTGAAATAAAGTTTTCAAAATTTTAGTTCTGTTCTATTTCAAAAGCTTGTTGTAAAACGGTATTCTTACAACCTGGTAATACCAAGGAAGAAAGGCAGATTAATCAGTTGAAATTACATTTGGCATAGGGTCTAGAAAGAACTATTACTGAACTGGCCATTTAAGATTAGAAGACAATAGCTGAGCTAACTAACCAAACTGAAATATTATCTCACTTTCTGTGTTGTCATTTTCAACATATAAACTCTATTAGAGGAAATGCAGACTGACATGAAGGTGAAAATATTTGATACAATTCATAAGCTCAACTTGAATTTTTTAATCAAAGGAAAATATTCATTTTTAAAAACCTCTCTCAGTCCTTAGTTAGCTTCTTGTAAAAATGAACTTTCCCTTAGTTTACTGCAGAGGTGGGAGTAGGTTGCTTTAGAGGTTGACCAGCCCCACCCCTATCCCCCACTGCCAAGGACAAAGCAGGGACCTTGTGTCTCAGGATTAGGGGAAATGGTTAAGAAGGAGAGGAAAAGAAAATTGCTTTTCCAGCTTCTCTAACTTCCCATGTAGCCTGCAGAGAAAAGCAAGCATCCCTTGGGAGGAAATAACAAAAGTGCCAAACAGTAGATGGATGGATGAAGCGTGCATCCCTGCGGTGTACTGGAGCTTTTGTCTGTATGTCACACAGGCTCTTGTCCCTTGCTTATGGTGGTTATCTGAAGGCCAGATGAACATTTACTACAAATTGGCCTTACCCTCCTGGAGGCCTCTGCCCTTGAAGCTCTTCCTTGGCTCAGTTTCTTATCCTGCCAGGATTATCAAAATCAGAGAAGAGGGGTCTGGTAAGCTGTAAAAGTCTAGATGCCTTATTCCCTTTTCCTAAACCACAAGACATACTTGAGGTAGCCTGGTAGATCTTTTTTTTTTTTTTTTTTTTTTTTACCGGGAGGTCCCAGGGATCAAACCCGGGTCCCTCCATATGGGAGACGGACGCCCAACCAGTTGAGCCACATCCGACCCCCCCTGATAGATCTTAAGAGCTGTTCACAGGCGACCTTAAGAGACAGCTTATTCAAGGGAATGTTGTGCAATAAAAGATAAGCAAGATGCTTTTACAAAACCACTCATTACTATATCATCTCTAAGGTGTCCCTACCTTAGCCAAAAAATTTTAAAGCCTCCAGAATAAAATAAAGATTGAGTTTTCTGCTAATACCTTTTCATTGAGCATAGATTGTATTTCTAATAACAGGTTTGCCTTGCCACACACTTACCATGCAGATTTTTAAAAAATGAATTGTACTCTTAACTACAGTCCATCATTTCCAGAAGGGTTCACTGTGTTGTAAAGTCCTATGTTTTATCTTTTAATTTTCATTCTAATAACATATATGACCTAAAATTTACCCTTTTAACTATATTCATACATACAATTCAGTGCAGTTAATTACACTCACACTGTTGTGCTACCACCATTAATTTCCAAACCTTTACAATCAACCCAAATAGAAATTCTGTACAAATTAAGCGTTAAATTCCCCATACCCTGCCCCCAACCCAGCCCCTGTTAACCTATATTCTAGATTCTGACTATGAGTTTACGTATTCTAATTATTTCACATCAGTGAGATCATGCACTATTTGTCCTTTTGTGTCTGGCTTATTTCACTCAATGTCTTAATTCACCCATGTTGTTGCATAAACCAGAACTTCATTCCTTTTTTAATGCTGAATAATATTCCATCATATGCATATATAATACTTTGTGTATCCATTTGTTGGTTGATGAACACTTGGGTTGCTTCTCTCTTTTGGCAATTGTGAATAATGCTGCTATCAACATCAGTGTGCAAATATCTGTTCAAGTCCCACTTTAAATTTTGGGGGGTATGTACCTAGTAGAGGGATTGCCAGGTGTTTTAGTCTGCTAGGTTGCTGAAAATCAACTTACCAGAAATGGGTTGGCTTTTACAATGGGGGTTTATTAGCTTACAAGCTTATAGTTACAAGGCTGAGAAAAATGTCCAAATCAAGGAATTATCAATTATCAGGCAATGTTTTCTCTCCAAAGACGGCTGGTGGCAATCCTGGATTCCTCTGTCACATGGCAAGGCACATGGTAGCATATGCTGGTCTCTCCCTTCTCTTCTGGGTTTTGTTGCTTCAGCTTCCTGCTTCCACTGCTTTCTCTCTCAGCTTCTGTGGCTTTCTCTCTTCTTTCTCTAAATTACATTCTCTTATAAAGGACTCCAGTAGAAGGATTAAAACCCACTTTGTGCCATACCTTAACTGAAGTAACCTAATCAAAAGGCCCTATTTACAATAGGTTTACACCCACAGGAATGGATTGGCTTTAAGAACATGATAATCTGGGGTCCATACAGCTTCAAATCACTAAACTCCACCCTCTGAACCTCAAAAAAGACATGTTCTTTCCATGTGCAAAATACATTCATCCCATCAGAATATCCTAAAGCCATAAATAATTTTAGTAACAATACTAAGTATAAAGTCTTATCAAAATCAGTTAAAGGTGTGGTCTGTTCTGGGGCACAGTTCCCCTTGAGTTGTGGACCTGTGAGACATAGAGAACAAGTTAACTGCTTCTAATACACAATGGAGGGACAGTCATGGGATAAAAATGCCCATTCCCATAGGGAGAAATTGGAAGAAAAACAGGGATCAAGTGTACCAAACAATTCCAAAACCCTGTGGGCATGCGCCATTAGATTTCAAGGTCTAAGAGTCATCTTTAGAATGATGTTTTGTCCTCCAGGCCTGAAGGAGCCACAGCCCCACCCTTTCCAAGTGCTTGCGCAGTAGCCCTGCTCTCCCGAAATGCTGGGGTGAAGGCTCCAGCATCTTCAGGCATTGGGGTGACAGTCAAGCTCTCTGTTCCACCCTCTTCAAGCATCAGGGTAGCAGCCAGACTCTAGGCTCCATCTTCATCAAGAATATGGGTGGTGGCTGGACTCTAGGCTCCAACTTCATCAAACATTGGGGTGGCATCCAACTTCTCTACGATCCCCCAGGCATCCAAGAAACCTGGGGTGGTAACACTCTTCCTAAACAATGGGGTGAAAGGCCCAGGTCTCCAAGCTCCAGGGCACTCACCCTTTCCACATACAAGGGTGGTTCTGCTCTCTTGGCCTGAGAAGATGGTTTCAGTCCAGACCTCAGCTTCCGTGGTTCAGCCTTTGAAGTCATTTTTCCTTCAATCAGTCTCTTTTCTGTCCCTTTTAGTCTAGGCTGGCAGTGGTTCTGTTTATACAGATCTTACAGAAAACTTGTTGGTTTCGTATGTAGTACCCAGGGGTCCAAGCCATAAGACAACAGGACTTTCCACACAGATCCTTTCTGGATAACTGCATTTCCAATCCTGCCTTGCCCTGAAATGGGTGACTAGTTCCATGTTCAATTAAATCCTCACCTGGGGCATTATTCTCTGGGGACTCGCTTTCTGGAAGTTCAGAATTTTCCAAACCATCAGTTTCTGTTTGTGTGTGTTGTGTGTGTGTGTGTGTGTGTGCGCGCGCGCGCACCCAGGAGTTCAGTTCACAGCTTATCCCTTTCCTCTCACATTTTACTATAAGCTTCAAGAAGAAGCCAGGCCACATGTTCCACATTTAGTTTGGAAATCTCCTCAGCTAAATATCTACTCATCGCTTTCAAATACTGCCTTCCATATGATATCAGGACTCAATATTGCCAAGGTCTCTGTCACTTTAAAACAAGGATAACCTTTCCTCCAGTTTGCAATGACACATTCATCATTTCTAAGTCCTCATCAGAAGTACCATTAGCATCCATATTTCTACCAATAGTCTATTCACAGCAGTCGAGGCCTTTTCTATCAACCACCTCACAATTCTAACCACATCTACTCATTAGCCATTTACAATGCCTTTTAAAAAAACAGTTTTGGTATTTGCAGTATTAGCACCCCACTCTTCTGGTACCAAAATCTGCTTTAGTCTGGTAGGCTGCTGAAAGCAATTTACTAGAAATGGGTTGGCTTTTACAAAGGCGATTTGTTAGCTTCAAGCTTACAGTTTCAAGGCTGAAGTAATGTCCAAACCAAGGCATCATCGGGTGATGCTTTCTCCCTGAAGACCAACTGCTGGCAATCCTGGACTCCTCTGTCACATGGCAAGGCACAGGCAGTATCTGCTGCTCTCCCTTCTCCTCTGGGTTTTGTTGCTTCAAGCAAGAAAGCTTCTTGCTTCCATGGCTTTCTCTCTTCTCTCTCTGAATTCATTCTCTTATAAAGGACTCCAGTAAGATGATTAAGACCCATCTTGAGGGGGGCGGATGTGGCTCAAATGGTTGGGCGTCCGTCTGCCATATGGAGGGACCTGGGTTCGATCCCCGGGACCTCCCAGTGAAAATAAAAAATAAATAAATAAATAAAGACCCATCTTGGGCCACACCTTAACTGAAGTAACGTAATCAAAAGGCCCTGTTTACAATAGGTTTACACCCACAGGAATGGATTGGCTTTTTTTTTTTTTTTTTTTTTAAAGAGGTACCAGAGATTGAACCCAGGACCTCATACATGCAAAGCAGGCATTCAACCACTTTAGCTACATCCACTCCCCTGGATTAGCCATTAAGTACATGATTTTCTGGAGTCCATACAGCTTCAAACCATTATACCAGGTCATATGGTACTTCTATACTTAGCTTTCTGAGGAACTGCCAAACTGTCTTCCACATTTATGTTCCCACCACCAATGAATGAGTCCTCCTGTTTCTCCAATTTCTTTCTAACACTTCTAATTTTCTGGTCGTTTTTTTTTTTGTTTGTTTGGTTTTGTTTTTTAATAGTAGCCATTCTGATGAGTGTGAAATGGTATCTCATTTTGGTTTTGATTTGCAATTCCCTAATAGCTAGTGACTTTGAACATCTTTTCATGTGCTCTTTAGCCATTTGTATATCCTCTTTGGAGAAATGTCTATTAAAGTCTTGCCCCCTTTTTAATTGGGTTGTTTGTCTTTTTATTGTTGAGTTGTAGGATTTCTTAAAATATTCTGGATATTAAACCCTTATCAGACATGTGGTTTCCAGTATTTTCTCCCATTGAGTAGGTTGTCTTTTCTCTTTTGTGATAAACCCCTTTGATGCACAAAAGCTTTTAATTTTGAAGAGACACCATTTATCTATTTTTTCTTTTGTTGCTTGTGTTTTGGGTATAAAGTCTAAGAAGCCATTGCCTAATTCAAGATCCTGAAAATGCTTCTCTACATTTTCTTCTAGAAGTTTTATATTTCTGGTTCTTATATTTAGGTCTTTGACCCATTTTGAGTTAATTCTTGTTTATGGTGTGAGATAGGGGTCCTCCTTCATCCTTTTGCATATGCATATAGAGTTCTTCCAGCACCATTTGTTGAAGAGACTATTCTTTCCTAATTGAGTGCACTTGGCAACCTTGTCAAAAATCAATTGGCTGAAAATGACAGTCTCCTGAACTCCCAATTTGATTCCACTTGTCCATACAACTATCCTTGTGCCAATACCATGCTGTTTTAACCACTGTAGCTTTTAATAAGCTTTATTTTTTAAATAATTTATTAAAGTATATCATTTATACATGAACATACAAAAACAATAAGTGTTCAGTAAACATTGTGAACTTACAAAACAAACA
This sequence comes from Tolypeutes matacus, assembly GCA_026826555.1. NCBI lineage: Eukaryota > Metazoa > Chordata > Mammalia > Cingulata > Chlamyphoridae > Tolypeutes > Tolypeutes matacus. The sequence goes on along the minus strand of JAKSZT010054324.1, from coordinate 3,993,792 downwards.
TGCATAACATTATACAGGGCTCCCATACATCACCCCACCACAAATACTTTTCATTGTTGTGAAACGTTCGCTAACAAAATATCAAAGAGCATTGTCAAAGTATTACTACTAATTATAGTCCATATCTTACCCCCCCATACTTTTTTTTTTAAGGATTTATTTATTTATTTATTTATTTATTTACTTTTATCCATCCCCCCACACACACACACCCCGCTTTTTGCTGTTTTTGTGTCCATTTGCTGGGCAGCTCTCTGTGTCCGTTTCCTGCCCTCTCTTCTCATCCTTCTCCTCCTATCTTCACTGGGATTCGATCCTCAGAACCTCCGATATGAGAGAGAGGCATCCTACCGCCTGCAACACCTTAGTTCCTGGTTTTTCAGAGTGTCTTGTCTTGGCTCTCCCTTGTGTCACTCTCCTGTTACGTCATCATCTTAATGCATGGCTCAAGGGGCCTGACGGCACACTGTGCATGGGGACTGGCGGCGCACCCGCTCGTGGGGCCCGACAGCATACTCAGGCACGGAGGCTGGAGGGCTCACCCACTTGCAGGGCCTGACGGTGCACCTGCGCACAGGGTCTGGCAGCCCATGCACCTTCTTTGTTTTTATTTTTTTTTAATTTTTACTGGGAGGTCCCGAGGATCGAACCCAGGTCCCTCCATATGGGAGATGGACGCCCAACAATTTGATCCACAGCCATCCCCCTGCTATATCTCTTAAGGTTGACCAAAGAAACCTAGAGTTACAGTCATTTCCCATACAGGATGGTCATATAATCAGGCTTAGTTTATCACCAGCACTCTAAAAACCAGACCTAGGGAGAAAAACTAGGTCTGGGGACACATGCATGGTTTCTAATATAGCGAATGTTTAGCCTACCCTGATTATCACAAAATCAGGACAATGAGAATATTTGCATTTTAATAAGCTTTAAATTTAGGAAGTGTGAGTCCTCCAACTTCATTTTTCTTTTTCAAGGTGTTTTTGGCCATTCAGGGTCCCTTATCATTCCAAATAAATATGATAATTAACTTTTCCATTTCTGCAAGAAAGCTGTTGGAATTTTTTTAAATTTATTGAAATATATCACTCATACATAAACATATATAAACAATAAGTGTATAGTAATAGTTGTAAACTTACAAAACAAACATACATAACATCATACAGGCTCTCATACCTCACCCTACCATCAATATCTTGCATTGTGGTGAAACATATTTAACTAATGATTAAAGAGCATCCTCAAAATATTACACTAACCAAAGTATTTTCCCCTAACCCACCCTATTATTATTATTTATATAATTTATACTTGAGCATACATAAACAATAAATGTATAGTAAAAATTGTGAACTTACAAAGCAAAGATTCATAACATCATACAGAGGTCCCATACATCAACCCTCCACCAACACCTTACATTGTCGTGAGACATTTGTTCAAATTATGAAAGAATATTGTCAAAATCTTACTACTAATTATAGTCCTTATCTTACATTTGATGTATTTTCCCCCATCCCACACTCTTATTATTTTTTAAATATATATATATATATATATATATATATATATATTTTTAATATTTTATCCATTTATTCATCTATCCCCCCCC